>CM034312.1:21571690-22171690 GCA_019925795.1 Dendrobium chrysotoxum | reverse complement strand
TGTAAAGCTCCATTTGGTCCCCACTTGAGTATGGGAGCAATGGGAGCCATTGGATCTTCATCTAATGGCTGAGGAAAGGCCTAGGGAGGTTCTAGAAGGAGCTCACACAATTAGAGCTGATTTGGCATGGGGGGAAAGGGTAATTTGAGCTAGTTTGACTAGCTTTGACCCATATAATGCATTAAATTGACTATTTGACCAGTCCACATGCCATGTGGACTGGTGATGTGGCATTGAAGAGATGTCTTGAGTGCTTGAATAATAGGCTAGAGGGGTTTGATACTTGAGGGTTGAGGTTTAAATAAATTAGAGGGGGTTTCAAAAGGATTTGACCATGCTTGCTTGAGTTGACCAAGTCAACTTGACTTGGGTGGCTGAGGTCGCAACCAAGGAGACTTGAGGAGCTTGTTGAAATGGGTTTAGAAGTGTTGGAAGTTAAAGGATTGAGGTTTGGACACATCCACATGAATGAGGAAAAGTTTGACCAAGTCAAAATAGGTTGACTTGGTCTAATCAATCCTAACTCAATTCATGTTAAGCTTAGACACATCCAAACCATAACATGAGATTGGATTAAGGGTTTGAGATGAGCTTGATAAGATTCATGTAATGGTTAGACCAAAACATAGGAGTTTGACCAAATTTAATGGTTTGACTAAGTCAAATCTGAATGATTTAACTTATGAAAAAGCTAAGGAATATTCAAAACATCAAATGACATGGGTTTGAGGGTTTGAAGGCATTGACTTAATTGAATGGGTTGAAATAACCTATTTGAACCTTTAAGGGATTTTGGGTCAAACTAGGTTGGTTTGGTCAACTAGGTTGACCCAGGATCTGAATTTGGGTTTAATAGATTTGATTTGATGTTGGAAGTCTGGTAGATGTGTTTCAGGAGTTTAAATGGGTTATTTGGATCAAATGACCCATTTAGGTCTAAAATGGGCTTAATGGGTCAATTGTGTTGACTTGGTCAACCAGGTTGACCCAGGGTCAGGGATTGGGTCCAACTAGTTCAGAATAATATTCTGAGTCCACTGGTGGTAATCTCAAGGTCTGGGGAGATCATTTGGTTAAAATGACCTATTTTGACCCTTAAAGGCCTGTTTGGTCAACCTGGTTGACTTGGTCAACCAGATTGACCCAAGGGCTGGTTTTGAGTCCAACAGGTATGGTTTGATGATTGAAACTTACTGGAGGTGGTTGCATTAGATTTGGAACTCATTTGGTTCAAATGACCATTTACACCCCATAGGAATATTTTGGTCATTTTGACCCCTGGTCAACTAGGGGTCATATTGAGTCCAAAAAAATATAGTTTATTGCTCAATGGGTCATAATCAAGGGTCTGGAAATTATTTGAGGATTTGGAGAAGCCTCCAAGGTCAGGATCCACTGGGTGGCAGGTCTAGTGGCATAAACTGTAAATATTTGAAGGTTTTACAGCCTTTGGATTTTAATCCAGATTCTGGGGTTAGAGACCTCAAAATGAGCTTAAATTTGGAGGGTTGCCTCTAAAGATATGTCACATCAGTGTGGAACTGACAGACCCTGAATCAGAGTTCATTTGATAGGGTTTTGAAGTGTTCAAAGATTCACTAGAAAAGGCATTCAGGACTTAGACCTTTAACCTTGGAATTTGATATGGATTTCTGGTTTTGAACTAGATTTTGAGTTTGAATGATAGGGTTTGAACTACCTACATCATTTACAATCATTTGGGTGATTATAGATGATTAGATAGGATTAAGGTCAGGTCAGAGGCTGTGACAGCTGGATCTGAATTATTTAAAGGTCAGGATTGATTAGGGGTTTGAATTGAGTTAAACTCTAGATTGAGTTGAGTCTTGAATATATTGATTTAAAGTCTGGGTTGGTCTGGAGTTTGAATGGATTTGAGGTCTGGATAGATCTAAGGTTTAGGAGGATCCTAAGACCTAGATTGATCTAGAGTCTGGGTAAATCTAGGACATGGGTAGACCCTAAGACCTAAAGTTTGGAAGAATCCTAAGGTCTAGGATCTAGGAGATCCCTAGAATCTAAGAAATCCTAAGTTCTAGGATTTAAAAGATTCTTAGGATCTAGAGTAGATCCTAAAGTTTGAATTCTAGAAAAATCCTAGGGTTTGGGAATCCTAAGGTATGGAGTCTAAAATGATCTTAGGATCTAGGTAGATCTAGGATATAGAGTCTATGAAGAATCCTAGGGGCTAGAATAATCCTAAAATTTAGATGGATCTAGAAGAATCCTAGGGTCTAAAATAGATCCTAGGGTCTAAGAAGATCATATGATCTAGAGTCTGGCAGAATCCTAGAGTTTAGAATAGATCCTAGGGTCTAGATTAATTTGAAGGAATCCTAGGGTCTAGAGTAGATCCTAAGATTTAGAGTCTAGGAAGAATTTAAAAGAATCCTAGGATCTAGATAATTCCTAGGGTATGGATCTGATCCAAGATCATATTGATCCTGGGGTCTGGATTAATCTTGAATCTAGACTGGGTCCTAATGACCTCATATAAAAATGAGGTCAACAGTGATAAGACTATATAAGATTTTACTCTAGCTTATAATTTTGTTATTACTAGTATCTTATTTAAAAAAAGATATGAGCATCTCATCACTTATTCTTATATAGTAAAACTCAGATTTATTATTTTCTTATAAAAAAAATATATCATTTAGATTGCATAGATTGTAAAGTTATTTCGAGTGAAAGTCTATGTACCAAACACCGCTTATTAGTTTTGAACTTTAAGATGAAGGGACAAAGTATGAAAAATATAGTATATTGTGATTTTAGTATTAGATGGTGGCATTTAAAGAACTGTAATAAAAATATCTTTGAGAGTAAGATTCACAATCTTAAGATTTTGTCGATGCATGAGGAAGCTAATGTTATGTTGGAAATAGTAACTTGTAATATTAAGAATGTTGCAAAGGATAAGCTTGGAGTATCAAAAAGAAAAGCTTTTAATAGTAAAAATAGTTGTAGTGGAATCAAAATGTGCAAGAAAAGATTAAAAATAAGAAGCTCTGTTATAAAAATAGGTTTAGATGTAAAAATTCTGATAATTGGGAATGATATAAAGTTGCCCGTAAAGAGTCTAAGAAAGCATTCTACGATGCAAAGACTTTAGGTTTTAATGATTATATAATTGATTAGATACTAAAGAGGGCGAAAGATATATATATATATATATATATAAAAGTTAGCCAAACAAAGAGATAGGAGTAGTAAGGATTTAGTTCAAATGAAGTGAATTAAGGATAATACTTTTTTTACAAGAGGATATTCAACAAAGGTGGATGAGATATTTTGCTAAGCTTTTCAATGAAGATTGTGAAAACACGATTGACTTTAGTGACCTTAGCACTCTAAATGAAATAGAAATTTTTATTTTTAAGCATATTACTAAAATTGAAGTTAGAGAGGCTTTAAAGAAAATGAAGTGTAGGAAAACTTTTGGACCTGATGATATTCCTATAGAAGTGTGGAAATGCTTAGGAGATGAAGGAATTTTTTGGCTTACTAAACTTTTTAATATTATTTTGAAGACTAACAAGATGTCAGATATATGTGTGGATAATGAGTGTGTTGATTCCTATCTTTAGGAATAAAAGTGATGCATAAGATTGTGCAAATTATAGAGGAATTAAGTTGATGTGTCATACTTTGAAACTATGGGAGAGAGTTATGGAGCATAGCTTACGATGTGATACTAATGTTTCTCAAAATCAAATTGGATTCATTCCAGGTAGGTCTACTATAGAAGCCATACATTTATTGAGAGGTTTGATGGAGAAGTATAGAGAGAAAAAAGAAGATCTTCATATGATATTTATTGATTTATAAAAAGCGTATGATAAAGTTCCAAGAGAAGTGCTATGGAGAGTTCTAAAAAAGAAAGAGATTAATAATGCTTAAATTGAAGTCATTAGGGATATGTATGCTGGAGCTGTTACTTGTGTTCAAACACAAGGTGGTTTAAACAAGTATTTTCCAATTTTAGTTGAATTAAATCAAGGATCAGCCTTAAACCCATATCTTTTTGCTTTAGTCATGGATGTTCTTACTAGATATTTGCAAGAGGTTGTCCCCTAGTGTATGCTTTTTGTTGACGATATTCTTTTTGTCGATAAGACTAAAGAGGACGTTGAAGGTAAACTTGAATTATGGAGGTCAACCTTAGAGTCTAAAGGTTTTCGTTTGAGTAGATCTAAAATTGAATACATGGAGTGTAATTTTAGTAGTAATAGATCTAATTGGGGTTTGTGACTTTGAGCGATCAAGTCATTAATAAGAGTACACATAAATAGATGGGGATATTATTAGTAGAATTCAAGTTTGATGGATGAAGTGGAGGAATGCATCGAGTTTTTTGTGTGATAGAAAAGTACCACTCAAACTTAAGGGAAATTTCTATAAGAAGGTGCTTAGACCTACAATGCTTTATGGCATAGAATGTTGGCCATTAAAAGAGAAGCATAATATTAAGTTAAGTGTTGCAGAGATGAGGATGCTCAAGTGGATGAGTGGCTTTACTCTTTGAGATAGGATATGAAATGATCATATATGTGAAAAGGTTGGAGTAGCTTCATTGCTAGATAAGATTAGAGAAAGTCGCCTTAGATGGTTTGGTCACATAAAGTGGCGACCTTCCGACGACCCGATTAGGAGAGTAGATGTATTAGATTTAACCTATGTTAAGAAAGGTAGAGATAGACCTAAAAAGACTTGATTAGAAAATATTAGAAATGACCTTTCTTTATTATATCTAAATGAGAATTTGACTCTTAATATGACACAATGGATAGCTTTCTAGTACAATAAATTTTGAATTAAAAATTTTTGAATTTGGAAACTGCTTAAAAAGTAGTAAGAAAGCTATCCCAAATGAATGAAAAATAAAAAATAATATCTAATCGCCTGGCTGGATTGCGAGGCACTAGTCACCAGATTAACGGGCGACTATAATTATTCGTAAATATTTTTGTTTAATACTATATGGCTAATTTCATTTTTACACGTAGCTCATCTTGTTTTGTCGGTTGTGGTTTTAGCTATCAATCAAGAGGTTTTGGATTCGAAGCTTGCATATATTATGTGTATATGAATTTGAGTTAATCACCCAATATATTCATTTTTACCTTTAACTATTTTAAGAAAGTGTCCACCAAAGTATCCAAATAAGGTGCCCTAGTTCTCTCCCCTTTCTCCACGTTCCACTATCAAGGGTATCAAGGCTTTCTATTTCAGCCTTAATTTGGACAAAGGCCAAACTAGGGTAGGATATAAAAATCAGCTTTCTGTTTCTTAGAGCAGAAAAACGAGCATAACATGGGAGGAGGGGGAATTCTAAAAAAAAAATAACCTGGTTCAATTCTTTTTGGAGTGAAAACGAGAAGAGTAGCTGAGGAATTTCTTCATTCGCATTCGTAAAAATTCTCGGGCTCTCTTTTCCTTTTTTTCTGAGCATGGCAGTACTGGGCTGCCGTGAAACGGAGGAGGTGGAGGAGAGATTATTTTGTCCGGAATCCGAACGTGTTTCGAGGCGAATTCGGGCGCGCCACGTCATCGGATGCACTGAGCCCCGGTGACATGGCGCACCCGAATTCATCTCTGAACGCGTTCGGATTCCGGACAGAATAATTTTTCGAGGTGGAGAGACCAATTCCAAGGCAAAACACTTCTCTAGCAGAAGACATCAAAGCTTGATGCAGCTGCAAAGGTGTCAGCCAAGGTGAAGGCTGAAGGAGCATTCAATTTGCTGGCTGCAAGCTGAAGCACTGCAGGTAGAGATTTAATCTCACTTATCCTCTCATTTTATCAATCAAAATTTATGAAACACATTGAATTGAATTGAATTATATTTGAGATAGTCGAAAAACCTATATGCAATTTTTTTTTAACATAATTTACCTAAAAAATCTGCATGATTTGTATTTTTTTTTATATAGCATGATGATTCAATCATTACATTCTTTAAAATCGTAGCACATGTTTATTTGAATGTTTAAATACACATGGTAGATGCTATTTTGAAATTATTCTAAAAATATTTTATTTTCAATGTTATTAACATTATAAATGATTATTTAACAACCCCATTGTATTAATTCTTTTATCGACTACTTGTATGCAAGATCAGTTTCATATATTAATGGTGGAATTCATATGCACATAAACTATTACGCTTGCTTACGCACAATTTTAATACATATCTCTTTCTATTATTTGCGAGGGACATCCGACAAATCACATTGGCCATACTGATACTTCCGGACTTCAGGTGGATTCTTCGCTCGGCTCCACAAGTACGTATATGTCAAGTAAGTCACTGTCCCGACAGAGGTATGATCTTTTATGCTTCAAAATTTTATTATAAATCAATAAGTGAGTTAAATGATGTTACATGAACTCATTTGTATTTTGAATCATTGTATAATTTGATGCTTTTGCAGTATGGTATTATTTGATAGTATAAAAGCCCAGGGTATTTAGGAATTTGTTTAGACCTCCAGCTGATTATCAAATCACTCACTATAGCCTTCGACTCCTTTGTTGACATCCATCACAACACATCTCTCAAGAATCTACACATAGTCTAAGGTTGACATGCTGGGGTAGATAATTTAGACATAGGTCCACATCTTTAATCTATGAGGTCCCTTTAGATAAGGTAACTCATAAAGATGGTTATAAAATTATTATGGGAAAAGTAATTTTTTTGGAAGCTACTGATACAAAAATTTCTTAAAAGACAGAAGAAAATAGTAACAAAAAAGAACTGTGGCTGCGGTCTGAAAAAAAAAATTAGGAGAAGAAAGAGAAGAGGTAAAGAGGAATTCTAGCAATCTAAGGTTGGCAGTTTGCTATGCCTGATATTAAGCATGTTTACTTTATTCGTATATATGAATGTAAATTTCTGTTGGGTAATATATTTCTTTTGATGATTCTAAGCTTTACATTAGCTTTTTGGATTTTAAAATTGCTAACTTCCATTAACATTCAAGTTATATGTTAACTTGGCAAGAAAAAATGATTAGTAAGAAGCTTAAATAAATATTTTTCATACGTACTTCTATCATGTTAATCATGATAGGTTTAGAGATATTTTTATAAGATGTTAGTGTTTTATTTATATAATTTGCACAACAAAGTAATGAGTTTTATATGAAAAATAAATAATTTCGTAAGGAGTTTATTTCACTAATTAGTTGTGACATCAATGAGTTCCTGAGTAATAACATTCTACTATATGATGTTGTACACTACAGAAAATTTACTTAATACCGGCAGTTTTTCTGACGGTCCTTTGACTAAAGTAGTAAGAAGACAAGATCATAGAGTTGATGAGCAAGTCAGATCAAACTTAGGATGAAGTCAGAATGATAAATAAATTTATTTAAGTTTTAGGACTATATGGCCAACATTGGGGTGAGAGCTTCGAAATCAATTCATAAGTTTCTTTGGATTTATTTCCCAAAGTTTTGGCATGCTAAAAAATTCATGACAATAAAAAAAAATTTTGATGTCCCAATTTGACAAAAATTCAACAAACAAAAAAAGCACAATTGACAGTAGAATGTTTACATGAAAAAAGGGGGGAAAAGCACAAAAACTGAATAGATGAAATGATTCATTCTATAGATATGCTATAAGAATTCTTTCTTCCTCCCAATTTGAGAAGATGATGTTATAAAATATGTAATATAAATTTATCTTATATGAATCTAAGAGAAAATGTTGGACATGCGACTACTAAATAGTGTTACATGAGCGATAATAATTAGCTGACAGTGTACAGGTGACAACAGCCAAGTGATGATAGTCAGGCAAAGATAATTAGATGATGGTGGTTGAACAACAATGAATGAATTATGATAGTAAGGCAATGATAGTCTGACGATGATACTCGTATGATAGTGGCCACATGGTGGCAGTCGGGCTTATCTTTATACCACCATCAACTATGACTTCTCATTTTCCACTCACTTTTTGTAACAAATTATGTGTACTTTCACATAATCTTCTAAAACATGCTCATTCCTTTATCAACACAAATTTTGATATACTTAATATCTCATTTTTCAATATTATTTAATCTTTAAATAGCAATGCAAATTAAACCCACACTAAGGGTCGGTTTGAGATGGTTGCAACATTTTATAAAGGTGATTGTGAAGTTGCTGTGGAAAAAAAAACTCTTTTAAAGCCACTATAAAAACATATTCCTAATACAAAACTTTTTTAAAAGTAGTGAAAAACAATGGCCAAACAAAAATAATGGTTGTGATATGAGAAGCAAAGCAGTAAACAAGATATTCTAAACGAAACCTCGATCAAAATATTATAATTCTTATTTTTTTCTTAAACAAAATAATTTTTACTCTTAAACCCTTTTTTTTTATGAAGCCAATTTCAACTTTGCTTTGTTAACCCACTAACTCTAAATAACTTATAAATTGAAATAAATACATTCAACTTAAACAACCAAAAGTGCAACACTAATTTCAAAGTGGGCATTGTTATTGTGAAACTTTATATACTAACTTTAAGAGAACCAAAAATAAAACTTGTTGGCTAGAGAGGCGTTCTAATATTTTTTTTATTTGAAATTTCACCTATATGTTCAGTTCAGGGTTATGAAATATATTTTTATATAGCAAGAGCATATTAATCTAAAATTAACTTTTAACATATTTTTCTAAGAAAACATACAAGAAGAATATTTAGCCAACTAAATATAATAAGATATTTTAATCAATTAAATTCTTAAATTTTAAAATAAATAATTGCAAAATTACGACTAGAGTATCATGCACACTGCATGAAATACTTTTGTAGCTGAGCCTAGAGAAAATTTGAGCAAAGAGAAGGAGATTTTAAATCTGGACAAAAAATGACAAATGTAAATGTATCAATTGAATGCTTATTATTTAACTAGCTTTGATTATGTCTGTAGTTGAGTATGCTTAGTCTGAGAAACATTCTTATTTTCTGATACATTTTTTTAATTCTTCAAGAGACACCTCTTGTTCAGGATTCTTAACAGCACTAGACTCAAATGCATGGTGTTCCCTTAACTTTGCACCTGATGGACTTGGATGAATGTCTTTCCCTTTTGCAGCATGAAGGCTATTGGAATACATCCGCGTATTAAGCCCTGGTCTGCATACCGTATAATTCAGCCTATCAGACCAGTTCACGTTTGGAGAGTAATGTCGATCATCCTTCAAGGGATCAAATTCATGTAATCCCCGCAAAGGTGAGGGCATGATAGCCCTCTGCCTACATTCCTCCAGCGCAAAATTATGAGGATTAGAATGAAGTCGAGGGCGATGCAAGTATAAGTCATTGGAAGAAGGTTGATGAGCACATATTTTCACTGGCGTATCAGGCTCATCAAGCAAATCAAGCAACCAAGAAAAATGCTCCTCGATTGAAATGCTCTCAGGAGAGGAGGGTTGATCATGTATCAGCCCCTGTCTTAACCATGGCTCCTCTTTAGATCAAGATGGACCACAATCCTTATATACATGAGTTACATTGCTTGAAAAGGAGGTTTTTGGTGGGAGTAAAAGGTTTTTCTCAAGGTTCTTGAAGTTGGCTGCCCTAGTTGGCTGCCCCAGTCATGCGCTCCATTTTTCTAGTTCAACCTAACCTAGCGACATTGCAAACAAATTACATAAAATTGAAAATTACTAAAAATAAGCAAAGATCAAAACACATAAAATCTCAAAAAAAAAAAAAATACTTACGAATGCCCGAAATCATTAAATAATAAAAAAATCACACGAAATGCCAATCGTCAAAGAGGAGAAGCCTCTAATGTCTGAATCCTAGTAGGCTGGGGAGGAGAAAGAGAGTCAACGATCCAGTTGGAGAGGAAAATAAAAGAGCAATGTAGTAAGGAAAAAGCCTTCACTATCATACAACGATATGATATGATCTGGGCTTGACTATATGCTTGGGTGGTCCAACCAACATGAGTCGATTGGCTGGCTCAGTTGTATTCAAAAGAGGAGGTTCAAATGACACCTTAGGTTTGGGACTGATAAGAAGGGCTAAATTTCTCTTCAATTAACATGATTGTTAAAATATTTTGAAGAATATCTATTTTTATTTTATTTATGATTTTGATCTTAATATTATAAAATTGTAATGACATATGTCTCTTTAAAAAATAATTAAATAAATATAAAGATAAATCCATATATCATATTAAATATTTCTAATAAAAAAGAGCATTATTTTCATTAAATAAATAAAATTATTATTATTATTATATATTTTAATAGAATTTGTCACATGACTTTATATGTCTCACCATACTTATAATTGATCAAATATGTATGATTGCTATCTTATAAAAATATAAGATTGGGGTATAGAAGCTTACCCTCTAGAACAATTCCTCAACTTCTTGATCTTGATCACTGGATGCTACATGTTTCCTTCCAAGCTAGCATCGTCAAACTTTTTTTTATTGATTAGTGATCTTGATCATTTGTGAGTATTTTCTTGAGATTTTGTGCATTTTGATCCGACTTTTCAATA
Organism: Dendrobium chrysotoxum; assembly: GCA_019925795.1. Taxonomy (NCBI): domain Eukaryota; kingdom Viridiplantae; phylum Streptophyta; class Magnoliopsida; order Asparagales; family Orchidaceae; genus Dendrobium; species Dendrobium chrysotoxum. Next base: position 22,161,130 of record CM034312.1, on the reverse strand, counting down.
ATTGTCAATTTTATGTAATTTGTTTGCAATGTCCCTAGGTTGGGGTACATGACTGGGGTGGCTAGCTTTAGGAACCTTAGGAATCAACCTTTACTCCCACCAAAACCCTCTCTCCAAGCATCGCAACTCCTACATATATGGGGATTATAGTCCATTCATATCAAAAGAGGAGTCATGGTTAAGAGAGCGGTTGATACAAGATCAGCCCACCCTTCTTGAGGGCATTTCAATTGAGGAACAATATCCTTGACTAATTGATTGTCTTGATGAGCCTGAGACTCCAATGAAAAGAAGCACCCATCATCATTCTTCCAGTGACTCATACTTTCATCGTCCTAGAATTCACTCTAATCCTCATAATTTTGCACGAGGAATCACATGAATTTGAACTCTCTTTAAGGATGGTCCACATGATTTTCCAAACCCAAACTAGTTAGATAGACAAAATAATACTGTATGGAGGCCAGGGCTTAATATGGGGAAGTATTCCGATAGCCTCCGTACTACAAAATGGAAAGGGACTCATCCAAGTCCATCAGCTACGAAGTCAAGGGAACACAAGGCATTTGCATCTAATGCTGATACGAATTCAGAGCAAGAGGAGTTTCCTAAAGAGTTAAAAAGTGGATTAGAAAATAAGGATGTTTCTCAAGCTAAGCATTACTCAACCAAAGACATATTCAAAGCCTACTAAACAACAAGCATACAACCGAGTCATTTATTTTAATAGGCAACTAAGGGCGGTCGGCGATAGAATTTAGTGTATTTGAAATCGATCAATTTTTGGAATCTCCAAATACCCTAGAGGTTGTTTGGAATCGAATATAAAAGAAATGCAATATATTTAAAATATTAAAATAAATACATGTAATTACTTTTTTTTACTAAAATGAATGTGTTATAAGGCTAAATAATGATGGTGGTCGATGGCCAGACAAGGCAGTGGCTACGAGCAACAGTTGTAAGGGCAAACAACGACAGTGATCATCTACAATAGCGGCCGACAACGAGCAGATGGGCAAAAACATCAACTAGCGACAATGATGGTGGTGGCAAGCGGTGGCTGGCAAGGGTTGCGGTGGCTGGTGGCAAACGAGAGCAACAACCGCAACATGCATGTCTTTTCTTTTATGAAATATTTATAGAATAATATCCGACTGATGTTTATTTGTGAAATTTTTAATTTGCTAGTATTATTAAATTGGAGGTTTATTTGTTCGACTAGAATTGGTTTATTGAATTTTTATTAATGAAAATGAAAGTTTTATATTATCACTAAATGCTTCTTATTTCTAACTACAGCAACGGCATAAATTTTATTAAGCTTTAATGACAATAAAAGCCTTCAAAGGCATTTTGCATCCTTTGAGATTATTTTTTTCCCTTTGCAATGGTGTTAAGTGGCTAATATTCACCTACTACAAAGGAGAGAATCAAGGATGAAAATTTTATAAATATGCCCAAAACCGATAAAAAGTTGGAGTATCTCAAATAAATGCACAAAACTATACAAAATTACAAGAATATTTGAGTCCATCATATTTCAAATGAAAATTAAAATGGCAAATCTTTTTTTTTTCCGTGTTGAGAGGATATTTATGCCAATCAAGATAAAACACATCACATATGTAAGCTTCAAATTCAAGACCTCTTAATTAATAATCAAAACTCCTAACCAATAGATTTTAGTGATCTAATTTTTTATAATTATAGTTATAATGACATTTTTATTTAAGGATTTTATGTTTGAAAAATCTTGTAAAAATTTTAGCTTCATTTGGCAAGGCTTTCTTATTGTTTTTTAAAATAACTTTTTAGTACAAAAATTATTAAAAAGCTGCTTTAAGAAGCAGTAAAAAAATCATCTCAAATGAAGTTTTTTTTTAAGGATGATCATTATTTGTGTACTTCTCAAATTTATAATTCATATAATTCTTGTGTTATGGATACACATCCCAGTACAACAGGTTCAGAGTACAGGCATTGCATTTAGATAATGGCTGCTACAGCTCTAAACTCATTAATGCGATTGGAAACTTGTTCTTCATTGTTAGTTTTATGTGAGCCAAAGAACTATAATTGACATGGCATTAAAAATTACATTCAGGATGTTGATTAAATAAGGACAACAAAAAGGGGGGAAATCATGTGTTTACATACATTTCTCTGTGGCAGTTGAAACTAATTGCAAAAATCTAAGAAAAGGTAATGATGAAAATTTGTTTCTAATTTCGAGGAAGTCACTTAAATATAGATTTAGACTTCGTTTGGAACGGCTTTCTTGCTGCTTCTTAAAGCAATTTTGTACTAAAAAACTGCTTTAAGAAGCAGTAAGAAAGTCGTCCCAAATAAAACTTTAGCATTTAAATAAACTAAAAGATATATGCTTCGCCTCATAATCTCATGAAGAACCTTGCATGCTTAAAAATCTTGAAAAGTCAGTCAGATAAAGTGAACAACATTTTAACCCTAAATGAAACCAAATAAAAAAAAAAGAGAGAGAGAGATATTGCGAAGGTTGCACAATCCTAGGAAACAAAAGGCTGATACTGAGGAGCAATATGAATTTCCACTTCTAAGAAAAGGTTGTGCTTATGAGTGGTTGTTTACCTGTTAGCAAAACATAACCACAAGAAATCGAATACCATTCACCAAGAGATAATAGCATGCAAGCAATTGGGAAGTGGTTTTTTGAAAAAATTTTAAGAAACTAAATAGGATAGCATTTCATCTATACTCCTGCTTTTGACTAGCATCTCTTCCACAAGCAAACCAATGTCAGACTGTTGTCTATCAAGTCATCATCCTTAACAGTTTCATTGTAGATTAGTAATGAAATAATCTCCTACTTTACCAGGGAGATATTCTTGATGATTTGACAAGTACAACTGCATTAAAGTCGAATAAGGAATGCAATTGGAGAGAAGGCAAGCATGAATCATGTCAATTAGAATTTTAAAGTGACACAAAAAAATAAGAATTAGTACATAAATTCATGAAACTAAAATTAAAAAAAAAAAACCTCTTTATTCCTTTCTTGTACAGTGAACTGAACAAGTACTGCTGCATACAGTCATCATGATCTGTTGGTTGGGAACTTTGGCTACCAAATAAAATTTATCACCGTATACTTAAAACTAGTGATGGAGGAATAAAGACAAGCCCGATCAAGATCACATGGTACCGTCGTCCCGGGCTGTCATGGTCCCTGGTCTACTTAGTCAGAGGAGGTAGTCGACCCAACCTGACAGAAGGCACCTTATCGACAGCTCTGGATTGCTTCGTCCAAGAATACCTTGTAGGCCTGGGGTGGTGTTTGTCTAAAGGGATAGATTTGAATCCACCTTAATTGACAGAGGGCTTTATGCCTATCAAATATACCCTATGATTCCTGAATCAAGTGCTTGACTCCATTAGGGAACATACAGACTTTGGCCGTAATCGTAATATAATTGTGTCATTTTACGACAAAATCACCCGATTAGAAGGCACGTGTCATATCCCTGCTGGCAAGAGACTATTTGAGGATGAATCTTAGTGATACACCCAACACGACATTTACACTTTGTGAGCTTAAGATTAATTTTAAATTTATCATCCCCGACAAACGGTTGCGGGAGGTGGATGGGTTTTGGTTTTAAAAATTTTCAAGTGATAGATTTATTTTAGGGATTTAGTCTTTTATTGGATTTGAACCGTCCGGCTGATATTTACATTCAATATGGTCATCATCGGGGTGATATTAAAATCAATTTTATTTTTGTAGGAATTTGAGAGGCATTTTATGATTCAAGTCAGGTCGACTCCAGTTCTTTTATGTAGGAGAATATAACTTGCATATTTGACCTGTGCAGCATTTTTAGACATTTACGTTTACAAATTTATCGCATTTGTCGAAACACATGCGGGATTGTTTTAATATGTAGATTGGAGTTATTATTGAGATATAGCCTTATGTTTGCTTGTACAAATATTGCAGATCTGATGGCGTTTTAGTGTATTAGATTTCACTTTTCACCTTAAGCATCTTATCCTTCAAATCTTGAGCCTCTATATTCATGCTCATGCTATTATATGATCTTATCATTGTGGTGAAGATAATATAATAAAACTTCTATTTATTTCTCTTCATGAGCAAGCACATTTCTTTAATTACATCTAAATTTCTAGTTCGCCCATATGTATTGATTACATTGTTAAGAAGCATCCAGAACGACTCTAGTTTAATGTCTTTTCTACAAGCTCTTATTTGACATATCCACTAACAAGCGTACAATAAGTAATGGAGCTTGATTTGACGCATCATTAATGCTCTATAGCATCAACAATAACATGATGGCTTGCACTTTTCACTACTGTGACCAATTGCCTTGAAAGTTGGTTCACATTTGTAGACGTTGGCTCAATATAATATAATCATCTATTAATTGATCTTGACCCATTTCATAAGCAACATAAGCAAGATGCCTTGTTAACTCAAAACATAGTGAAAATCTTCCATCAAATGAATATTTATTTTACAGATGTTGACTCATTTACTAGCCTTAGTTGCAAATCTCACAGTTAAAGTTAGTACTGCAAATTATGTACAAAGAAAGTTGCTAGCATCAAATCTCCTTCCATGTGTAAGTCACTGGTGTCTTTGATCATTTGTTTCATTATGTGACTCTTCCACCAAAAATCTTAATAACTTGACAATTCACAATGTCGAGATCTTCCTCAATTGAAAGCCTACTTGAGCATTTTCTAGAATTAAATTTTAATTAGATCTGAAGCCCAAATTTCTTTACTTAGTCTGTAATTTCCCTGCAACTGCATTCACATATCGACATCAAATTTGTCAACTTTAGATTTAATTTTTCAATATTGGCATCATAATTCCCCTAGACTTTATTGGCATCATAATTCCCCTAGACTTTATTATTGGAAAGCTTCCTAGATCTTTACCCTCTCAAAATTTTCCTTCCAATAATCTTCAAAATCCATAAAATAATGTGGGGAGCTTCGTATTTTAAATGAAATTTGTAGTCTTTTGGAGGGGAAATATTTTATTCATTTTTTTATAATTTTTATCATTAATTTTTTTTATTAAATCCAAATTCAATAATTCTCCAAAAAAAAATTATTTTTGTTCAAATTTTCATTTAATCAAAATTTCAGCAGCCTCCCGGCATCTCCCTGCAAGGGGAGGTGAGGAAGGGCACTTACCCCTTTGGATCGACTCAGCCAGATCAAATCAACGGCGAGGACTTTGTGGGAGCGAATCGACCCCGGAATTAGTCTTCCATTGCGCACGACCTGTTAATTAAGTGATTTAATTTTATTTCAAAAGATAGTTTTTATGCCCCTTGAAAATCCGAAAGCCTTTCGGCGCCCCCTCCCCGCGAGGAGAGGTTGGGGAGGGCACTTGCCCTTCAAGTCCACTCGGTCGGATCAGATCGACGGTCAAAGGCTTCGAGGGACCTAATCAACCCCGGGATATCTCTGGTCTTCTCCTATCGCAGTACCTATTATATATATATATATATATAATTCAATATTATATATATAATAGAGAGAGAGAGGGCGACGGAATCAGATAGGCATGGACAAGAGGTCGCGGGAGACTAGGGCAGGGCGGCGAGAGTCGTTCGGCCATCTAGGGGGCCGGTAGCGAGAGTCGCAGGAGGCTAGGGTTGAGTCGGATCATGCACATGCCGAGATCGAAAGGCTTAGTCAAGCACTGGATTGGCTAGGGGAAGGGAGTCAGCTTCGATTGGCGAGGTCGAACGTCGGCCGGTCGTGGAATCGAGATGACGAGAGAGGCGGGTGGAGGGCGACTGAGTTGCGTGTGGTCGGAGTCGGCAGTCGGAGGCGGAGTAGGGGGGCTTCAGCAGATTCGGCAATGCAGAGGGACGAACGAGAGCGCAGGTAAGGTGCTTTGATTTCCTCTGTGTGTGTTCGGATGCTTGTGCCTTCGGTTTTGTTGTGTGAGGGATTTTGTTTTTGTGTGAGTGAGTGGTTACACGAGGTCGTCGGATCGTGTACGGGTCGTGGGAGTTCATCAGCAATTACAGGTCTACAGAATTTAGTGCCATGTATTTACATCCCTTTATATATACATATATATAATTTTCATATATTTGAAAGCTTTAAATTTTATTTTATTTACTTTATTTTAGGGCTACAAGCGAGCCAAACGTTTGACAAGCTACTCGTTGCTCGGTTCGATTAAAGCTTGTTTGTGATCGTTTAATTAACTAAACAAATAAACTTAAATAATATTTTAAATACTCGACCATTAAATAAACAAACTTAAACACTAATGTGTTCAGCTCATTTATGTTCGTGAACAATGTCATTTACAGCTCGTGAACAAGCTCGATTTGTGTTTGATTCAAAACTCGTGAATAAGCTCGATAAAAACTCAATTAATATTTGATTATAAAATTAATAAATATACATAATATAAACATTTTATATTTATTATAATCTACTGATATAATTATTGTTAAATATTAACATTTAAAGTAATTAAATATTATAACATATGCTAACTAAAATAAAATTTACATATTTATTAAATTTTACTGAATAGGAAAGATAAAAGAAGCGCGGCAAACGCCGAACCCTTCCCTCGTCACTTTTCCCTCGCCATTTTGCCCTAGTTTAGAAAAATTCGCTAAATATGTTCACTAACATGCTCGATATAATTGTTTGTTAGGAGGCTCGATAAAACTCGTTTGTTAAATTAATGAACATCTAGAAGTAATCGTTTATAGCTCGTCAAGGCTTGTTTGTTTAAAGCTCGATAAGCACTAAACGAACCGAACATAAACCAAGCATGAACACTATTGATTTAAACAAACCAAACATAAACACAAACAATAAAGCTCGAATCAAACACAAATCAAACTTGAACAAGCTGATAATAAATGAACTCAAACATGAACACTCACATACTCGGCTCGACTCGGTATGTTTGCAGCCCTACTTTTTTTTATTTTCCTTTGTATTAAAGTAAATCATTAATCCATGTAATAATATTTTATTGACTTCTAGGGCTTTTTAAAATGATCTAAACTTGAAAAAGGGCTATAAATAAAATATTAATTTGAACTATTTGATTCATTGAATATAAAATATTTTTGTTTGTGCAAATTTTATGCGAAAAGGCTTGGTGGCTGATCTACCTTAGGTGAAGTTTGGTTATTGATTCTCTAGAGCTTTGGTCAATGCTTCATTATCTTTTCTCGTCATTATTACTCTCTTTCTCAACATAATTTTTATCTCCTCTATATAACCTCAAGCATAGCTTCTCTCAACCCCAAAATACATCCAACCTCTTCAAAATTCTCATATATATTCTATCACATCCTTTATAACTTTCCAAGCCCTCAACTTTCTAATAAGTAATAATCCTAAAATACCATAATCAAAATACCAATATAGAAAGATAATTTTCTCTTGTGAACAACTAAATTTAAAATATCATCTCTTTAACCACAGAAAATACATAAAAACACTACCATTAGTTTCATAGAATTTCAAACATTCAATCCAGAGTTTCTTGTCATTTTTCTCTAAGAAAAATTTGTCATTTGATAGCCAAGAAATTTCAGCATCAAATATGTCCAAACCCTAAATGCCCATTTTACCATCACGCAAATAAACCTTCCACCACCACCTTAAGAAGACACCAATCAAGTTATTACCTGTATCATAAAGATCATATAAACCCTACATCAAAGTGAGCAAAAGGCTTTATTGCTTTTACAAGTTTGCTTGATGCCTGAATCACCAAAGAGGTAGTGTATAAACTCCCAGGAAACCTGATAAACTACTAATTATCTAATAGAAATCTAATATCTGCTAATTAACTTATTAGATTTACTTATTCAATAACATTATCAACCCCTTCATACCAACCTTACCCTCAAGATCAATCAAACATCAATGAAACAAAAATGATAAATTAGGTGAAGATCGAGCCTTTGGAATTGTGGATATGTGGTGGAGGAGGGATTGCGGATCTAGCATCTTCGGATGTGGCATGGCAAATGGCATCGAGAATGGTAGAACCTAAATAGAGGCAAGATAGATGAGGAAGCAAGGAAAGTTGCGAATATGGGCTGGGGGCCTAGGGTTTTGCTTAAAGCGGAGGGCTGAAGTTGTGATTTCGATGAATTTTTGTAGTGACAGCTTGGCGGTGACCAACCGGAGGTGGATCTGACATTTCCGATGGCGACATCAATGGGAGATAGGATTGAGAGGATCAGGCGCATAGGTGTGAAATCCGCAATTGATTGACAGAGATGAAATGGAGGATGAAGATGTGGGAAGGCACATATCTAGACAAGAACAATAGGGTTCGGCAGCTGAAAATCCGATGGAATTTAGAAGTGGACAACGCTATGAGTAGGGATCACCGGATTAGGGCAATATGTGCGAAGATCTGGGAGACATGTAGGAAAGAGATAGGCCAGGAATCCTATATTCGGTGGATGGATCAAAAGCATGACCATAACTCTACCAAAAAATCTGGGCTGAAGTAGATCTGATGACAGCTGCCAAAGCTCAACGAGAGCACCATTGTTGCAAACCCAAACATATAAAACTGAGAAAATGCAGGGCAGGGAAAACAGTAAATATATTGATAATTATACAATTTGTTGCTTGTCTGAACTCCCAGTACAGATGGAGGAAAGGGATATGGGCATTTGTAAGATGCTCACAACTCCCAAGTATTTTGGGGGAAAGAGTGAATAAGCCAAATGATTCATTGTTTCAACATGTTTGTTTCATGTCCTAATCTCTCAGGAGGGAGTATATTTATAGACTCCTAAGAAACCTAATAACCCACTATTTATCTAATAACAATCTAATATATAATACATACTAATTAGGCCGTTACATTTATTTATTCCCTAACGGAGATCTTCTCTTTCAATAGTAAAAGCAAGCAAATGAAATTGAAAAACAGGACAGCGCGTTGGGGAGCCAGGGAAGATATCCTCTTTGGTTAAGGAGTGGCCAACAGCAAGGCTGATAGCCATTCTATTTACAATTTCCATTTGTTCAAAAAGTAGAGAATAATTCTTTTCAGTCTGAACCAACCGTTCAAACAAGCCTTTATATTTACAATTTCCCCTTGATTCAGTTATTTTTTTGTTTAGCCATGACTTCAAAATGGCATTTGTAGAACAGCACATGAGGGAATTAAACTGTCTATCATTTGCTTGGCACCATCAGCGTCATAAAACAAATACAGGAGGACATGCCAAATGCATGTAAATTTTATTTTTGGGAGAATTACATACCACTGAAATTATAAGAATTTACAAATCTGACATCTGCTTGGAAAAAAAAAAGTTAAATCCATACATTTGCATGTGCCACAATTGACAATTTGACAAAAATTAAAAATATTGATTACAATTTTGTTATAAATTTTGATGTTTAGCTGAAAAATTAAATAATAGAGTGATGAAGGGTGACGGTCCAATAAATAGACAACATTTGATTGCTACAAATGATTTCATCCCATTTCTCTACATTAGTGCAAAACGAAAAGCCATAAATAGTACAAATGATACATGCATAATGATCATTGGTGCTATGAATTTTCTATTTGGAAAAAAAAACATCAATCGAAATGACGGATATCATATTTATAGTTGAAGTAATCTCAGTCAATCACTAATTTGAATTAAAAGGTAATAAAACAAAACATAATCCTTAGCACTTTCTTAAGAAAATGTCAATTTAGCACATTTTAAATGATTACAATCATTATCCTTAAGAACCTGTGTTTAGCATAAGAAACTTATAGAAGTGCCTTCGTTTCTTTTATACCACCAACAATTTCCCACCATTAAATGACAAATGAAGTTTACACTTGAAATCTACACGAGTAAAATAGAACGGTGTACTGAATGTTTTTCACCATTTATACGTAACGGTGGAAATCATAAGAAGCTACTTTGTAATAAATATTTGAATTATACTGCAATACCGTTCGTTTGATGATGCAAAATGTAAGATTGCAAAGCCATAGGACACAAACTTCACAAGGAGGCATACTCTGAGTTAATATAAAATGGAAAAGGTCATGCAAGCCACAAAGTCATCCTAATTGCATTTATTTATGTTGAGAGTTGCATAGAGCTTAAGATGCAAAGATAACAGAAACCTACATGATGGTGGAGCTCTACTCTTCTTTCCCATTTGCTGTATTTTGTATAAAACCTTTGATATTAAAATCATCAGCCAAAACCTTTCTGATGACACCCTACTCAACAAAGTAAAAAACAAAAATAAAATGAATGAACAAAAGAATTTGGGATTTACATACATACCACCTTATGCATTTAAATTTCAAATATTCAAATTTTTAAATTTATTTATATAACATCATAGTGTTTAAATCACATCAAATATATGCAAGCAAAAGTATATTTTAATTTAGATAGGTTAATGATAGCAGTATTTTTTATATGATTTAGGCATTAGGATGATAAATAAATGTAAAATTTAGATGTTAGATATATAAATAAATAAGAATTCAGGGGTATCTATGCAAATCCCTCATGAATAAAATAAAATGAACAAACCTAAGCTTTAATCAGATTGTGGGGGGAAGGAGGGACCTTTTCAGTTATTATAGCGGTAATCAGGTTAGCCGGAGTAACATCAAATGCAGGATTCCAGACACCAATCCCTGAGGCAGCCACTTGCTTCCCAAGTCCTCCATCAGAACACAGCAACTCCTTTGGTGATCTCTCCTCTATAAGAATTTGGTCTCCAGATGAAAGTGAGAGGTCTATGGAAGTTATTGGAGCTGCCACATAAAATGGCAACCCATGGTGTAATGCACAAAGAGCCAGACTGTATGTTCCGATTTTGTTTGCAGTATCACCTACAAGATAATTTCACATCATTAAGAAATCTGACAATTTTGATTTCGTTTTGTTCTGGTTTTCACTAGACTACCATTTGCAGCAATGCGATCAGCCCCAACTATAACAGCACCAACCCGCCCGGCTTTCATCAATGAAGCTGCTGCTGAATCCGCTATCAATGTTGCTGGGATCTTATCATGAACTAGTTCAAACGCTGTGAGTCTAGATCCCTGCAAGGCAACAAAACAATCCCAACTATGACCCCCTGTTCTGTAAGATTCCAAGGTTGTGTTAAACTATTTTGTTTGAATGAGTATCATTAAGTAAAACATTAAGGTGGATCAGGAAGATCGAGGAAAATTAGGTGGTGGCTAAAATGTTTAAAGACATTAAAAATGGTCAGACAAACAATTCGAAAACCATAAAAGACATAATGAAGAGTCAAGATGTTAAGTTTACCTGGTTAAAAGGCCGTGTTTCAGTACAGAATGCTGTCTCTAGAGTTCCATTAGCATGAAGGGCACGGATAACTCCAAGTGCTGTACCATACCCAGCAGTGGCAAGGCTGTACAAGATAGCATATTGAGGAATAATACATACTTGTCTTTTGTAAAGTGAGAATAGGCACAGTGGGATCTGGGGTAAAGGTGTAGATGGAAGAGAAAAGGATTGTTTTCCATCCAACAGGAGAATTGAAAATTAAGAGAGACGAACCTGCCTGTGTTACAATGTGTCAAAATAGATATTCTCTTGGAATCATTCAGATTTGATTGTATATCATTTGCTCCATGAAAGCCAATGGCTTTGTTAGTATTGACATCATCAGTGAGCATATTTTCTGCGGCATCAATATATGTCTGATAATACAAGAAAGGCGTCAAAAAGGTTAGCCCACTGAGAACATAAAACATAGAAGTTTGAATCTGCAATCAATTAAGAGTGAAAAAAAATTACAAGGATGATAAAAAGTTTGTTAGCCAGTTCTAAAGCAATAACAAAGCTCCAATAAAAACTCTGAAACATGATGAAAAAGGCTCATGATGCTGATGACAAAGGTTAAATAGAAAATGCAGCAAAGGACTTAGTACTGCCATCTCATTTCTCTGAGTAAACACGTAAGTATTGAATCAGCTATGATATAAGTTATAACAAACATCACAAGAAAGAATTTTCTGTTCCTGGCTCAGTAGTTATATCGCACACCTGAATGACAAATTTTGCCTCAGCAGCAGTCTCAGCAGTTTTTAACACAAGGTTTTGAAGTTTTGTAGCTGCATCTGAAAGATTTACAGCAGTGGGTCGGCTGCAAATGATGGGAAGCTTAAGTTTTAAGAAATTTATAGTTTTAATCAAAGTTCCAATCTAATATGACCTGGAAACAAGGTATTCCAACTTCTTGACAAGGAAGGAAGATGCATCCAAAGAAGTCCCACTAAAGTCAAGGTTAAAAATTTCAACAGCTAGAGATAAAGCTGCTGATATTGCAATTGCAGGAGCACCACGGACTACCATGTCTCTGATCGCATTCCTGAAGAGAAACACACAGAACATTCTATTAAACTGTGACAGAAGAATCGTTCCAAGAAAGTAAACATTAAAAGTAGCAAGCTATCCAAAGTAATGAAACAATTGGAACATAGAAAGTATTGATCCTAAAACATTTCCATTTTGTGAAAAGCATCCCATAATAGGAGCAAATGAATCAAAATGGCATTCAAACAAGATATGCAACTACGTGGACATTCAAGAGCTATAAAAATCACAAGGAGAATGATATGTGCACCAATATTTTCCAAAATATAATAAAGAAAAACTTATTAAATGAACAAAAAAAAAAGATGAATGAATATTTGATAGAGCTTGAAGGTGAATTTCAACTTCCTTTGAGAAAATAACCAGTATTTAAGTAGTGAAGACTAAGAATACAGTTCAAGCAAAGAAGAGTACAAACATGAGAACAGAAAATACACATCATAAAAAAGGAAAAAAATAGGCAAATGATACATCCATTTAAGCTATAGATAACGCACATCGTAGTAAATAAGAATAATGCATTGCAAAGTTTTCAGCCCACAAGATGGTTAAGTGCATCAAATTGTGCTAGAAGTTCAGAAATTCGAATATAAAGCCAAAAGGCTAAATTTAATAGAATCAATGGAACCTAAAGCCACAATTTCGATAGCTAATGTTAATATTAATAAGTATAACATAATTAGAGCCTAAGAATGTTAACAGGTTTCCAAACCCTAGTACTGCAGGCTGCACCTGAAAGACTAGTCATTACTTGCTGTTTTCCTTCTACCACCCCGAGTATACAGTTGCCCGATTCTATCATTCATGCATTACCAGAACCTCATTCATAGGATTCTACTATGTTTTTTCTCCCTTATAATTTCAGTAAGGCCACATGAAAGGGAAAAAATTAAAAATTCGTAAGGGATTCTTAGTTTTGCAGAGGCATCCTGCAGATCATTTGCCCCTTAAAATAATTTTGCAGATGATAAAAAGGGGTGGGCAAACTCCAACAGGATCATTATTAGAAACTCAAGATTTACAAGCTTTAGAAAAATTTAAAAGACTACTAAGAAGATAAATATTTGTATTGCTGCAAGGCAACAATTAAAATTGGACAGCACGTAAGTATGAAATGTATTGTCCTTTAAAAAGGCACATGATTGCCAACTCAATAAACAGTCAACAGTAGTGAGCATATCTTAGGCGTGGATCTTTTACACGGCTTTATATGAATCACGCCACTAGCAAAATACAGCACATAAGTACGATATGAAACGCCCAAAAAAAACAGTGATGTAACACAATTTTCTCAATTGAATAACATGGAGAACGAGTACACAATGACACAACAGATGCAAAAAATCACATAATTTGGCTAAGCAAAATTTGTAATTCAACATAACAGAGATGCTTGTCTTATACAATTCTGTCAAAAACAAAAGTATTCTCATTGTTAATGGCATAGTTTCAAGATGTCCCACAAGATTAAATTAAACAGTTAAAAACAAGACCAAAATTTCTTCCCAGTTCTGCATATCTTAAAAAGGATGACAGAATAAGCTGCAATTAATTAATTTATCCTTGCATTTCTAGCTTATGAGACTGTTTGGCAGCAAATCTCATGTAGGATTTAGCCTAAATCTCCCCAAACACGTTATAAGGGGGCTTTGAAATCCTGCCAAAAGTAAATCTTGAATTTATTAGGCTTTGTTAAATCCTGGCTAGAATCTAGTATATATTAAATCCTCATGAGATTAAGACTATTTGGAATCTTATTTTAGGCAAGATTGAAGCAAGATTTAGCTTAAATCCTGTGAAACAAAATTTTCAAACTTAAAATCCTACTGTTTTGATAAATCTCGTTTCAAGCCCATTCTTGTTTATATCTAAGATTTAGTAAACCCCGCCATTCACAGGATTTAACAGATTCAAGGATTTCCCTCTCAAAAATTTTAAATATTGAAACAAATAGGCAAACAATTTATCATAAATTAGAAAAATAATAGGTTAATAGATGCTTTTGTAGCCTATAAATACTCATATTGTGAAAAAATTAGGGCATGCAAACAATGAATGAAATTAACCTTGAAAGCTGCTCTCCTTCTCTCTCATTCTCTTGAAGTTGTAGGCATTCTCAAATTGTCTAAAATCTTTTCCCTCAACCATCTGGAGTTTTACAAAAGCTCAAAGTTATCTAGTTATCTCATTTCTTGATGATTTCAGTAATTTTCAATGGTTTATGTGTTTTGGTAAATAGGCAATTAGTGAGTCATGTTAGCTTATAGGTATTAGATTATTACATTTTTAATAGGTTATTACATTCTTTGTAGCATACAAATACTCATACTGCAAAAAAATTAGGGAATGCAACATATGAATAAAATTAGCCTTGATGAGTGCTTCCCTTCTCCCTCAATCTTGCAGTTGTAAGCATCATCAAATTGTCTAGAACTTTCTCCCTCAACTGCCTAAATTTGTAAGTTTGAAGTTGCCTAAATATCTCATTTCTTGATGTTTTCATGATTTTTTAGTGTTTTATGTGTTTTATTTATATCAAATGGTAAATGATAGGCATAAATGTAAGGGTATTTTTAATGGGCAATTATTAATTCGTGTTAGCTTAAAGGTATTAGACTTTTTAGGTTATTTAATACATTATTAGGTGCTTTTGTAGCCTATAAATACTCATATTATGAAAAATTAGGGCATACAAACAACAAATGAAATTAGCTTTGATGGTTACTTCTGTTCTCCCTAAATATCTTCGACTTGTAGACATCCTCAAATTTTCAAAAACCTTCTCCCTCAACTACCAGGAGTTTTAGGCAAGCTCGAAATTATCTAGTTATCTCATTTCTTAATTTTTTTGTGATTTTCCAATGTTTTATATTTTTTGGACCTTGGTGTATGCTTTTTACTAATGATATTCTTCTTGTTGATAAGACTAGAGAGGGAGTTGAAAGAAAACTTGAATTATGGAGAACAATCTTAGAGTCTAAAGGTTTTTGTTTGAGTAGATCAAAAACCGAATACATGGAATTTAATTGTAGTAGTAATAGATCTAGCGGGGGGATTGTGTCTTTGGGCGATCAAGTCATTAAAAAGAGTACACGTTTTAGATATGTATGGTCTATTATTCAAAGTGGTGGTGAAATAAATGGAGATATTATTAGTAGAATTCAAGTTAGAAAGTTGAAGTGGAGGAATGCATCATGCCTGTTGTATGACAGAAAAGTACCTATCAAACTTAAGGGAAATTCTATAAGATGGTGGTAAGACCTACAATGCTTTATAGCGCAGAATGTTGGCAATTAAAAGAGAAGCATAAAATTAATTAAGTGTTGCAAAGATGAGGATGCTCAGTGGATGAGTGGCTTCACTTTTCGAGATAGAATGCAAAACGAGTACACACGTGAAAAGATTGGTGTAGCTCCAACAGCAGATAAGATTAGAGGAGTCATCTTAGATAATTTGGTCACATAAAACATCGGCCTTCCGATGACCGAGCTAGGAATTTGGCCTATATCAAGAAAGGTAGAGGTGGACCTAAAAAGACTTGGTTAGAAAGTATTAAAAATGACCCTTTTGTTTTTAATTAGATGCAAATGAAAATCTGACTCTTAACAGGACACAATAGAGAAAAAAAATGTATGTAGCCGACCCCATGTTGTGGGATAAAGATTTGATGATGTTGTTGTTGTATCATAAAGAAACAGTTTATCATGATTTAGTAAGATTTAACAGTTGAATGTAAAAAAGAAATTAAAGTTTTAATCCTCACAAGATTTACTAAATTTGACTTACAGGATTTGCTAAGTCCTGCTTAATTAAATCGTACTTGTAGCCAAACAAATAGTCCAAATATTCCAAAAAATTATATGAATTTCCTAAACCCAGTTAAATCCTACTTGAATAGGATTTATCAAATCCATAATTACAAAATTCTACCTTCAACCAAACAGGCCTTAAGTTTGATCAGATCAAATTATCCTATGAACCAAACTAGCAGCTTGCAGTAATCTAAAAGCAGAAATTGTTTCAGATGACGAACAGTGTTACAAAACCAGTTCCTCTAACAAACTTAATCGAATCAGATATTCTCGAATCAGATATTCGAAAAATTCGAAGGGCAACTCAACTCACCATCCATCAGAGGCATTCAGTATGTCCAAATAAACTGTTTCCAGCGGGAGCTTTCTCTGCTTAGAGCCAAGCCAAATCAGAGAAGCAATAAAAAAGGCCTCGAGCCGGCACAGAAATTCGAAAGGCATAGAAAGGGAAACCAAGAATACCTACCTGATCGAGAAGGCGAAGCGAACCGCGTTGGTAGCAGATGGACTGCAGCGGACTGAACTGATCCACCATTATCAACGAATAAAGTATAACAACCTCGCCCTAACCCTATTTCAAAACGTTTTTCGTCGTGAAAATGGAACAAGGATGCGGAAAAGAACTGAAAAAGTTCAGCGATTGAGGAAAGGCGAGCACCTGCCGAGCATCGGCGGCGAGCGAAGAATAAAAAAGCTTGTATATTAGTGACATATTCGGAAGGCGGGCCTGTGAAAAATACGGGAAAAGAAGGTGGTATTTGTAATTTTATTTATTAATTTTGGGATTTATATATATGGTGCTAAAAATTATATAATTTATATATTAAATAATTAAACTCAATTTTTTCGCATAACACTGAAATATTTTGGTAATAATAGAAATTACATCCAAGCTCACACTCTCCATTGTATTTCATGCTAATGAAGATCTTTTCACCTTTTGCATAGTATCGAAGTCTTTTCTTCGCAATTTGCATGCATCCATCTCTTATAGGACTAGGGCCACAACCAAAACGCCCACCCTCAAATTTTTTTTAAACTTAAGAATATGTTAACTTTTAGGATTTTTACAACTCTCATAATACAATTTCAATCTATCCTCACCCAAAAATTGCCAACTTGATTCCTTACTCTCTATTGACCATTACTTCTAAGAAAAGTTGATGGTATTATCATACTAGTTGTTTGCATTGTTCTCTGGAAATATTAATTTTCTACATTTTTATTCATTTTTCATTTGATGTCAGTTTTCCCTTCATGTTATCCTGTTTGATCTCATCGACAGGGACGGATGCAGTATGGGGGCCCTATGGGAATGAGCCCCCACTGAATATTTAATTAATTCTTAATTAAGTATATGTAATGCTCTTTAATTACTGCCTTAAGAAATTATTTACATTAGTTTTTTGTTTTTTATTTTCGTGGGCCTTTTTTGATCTCTGATTCTCACTCCACTCCTGCCTTCTTTCACGCACGCAAGGAGCACGGAATTTCTCTAATCAAATTGAAGCATTCTTTTCTTTCTAGGGTTAGGGGCAATGATAAATTGATAACTTCTCTCTATTTCTCTGTTTTGCAAGCATTTCTGGATTTCTGTTTTACTGTTGGTAGTGCACGTTGTACACAATTTCATCGTTAATTGGCTAGTATGCTTCTCTCTAACTCTCTTTGTTCATTGTTTGAGTTTCATATCAAGAACAGGATATAAAGTTGACTTTTAATACTTATGTATGCATTATTTCTAAATAGTTGATTCCAAATATGAATGATGAATCTTTTGATCAAATTGAATCTTTGTTAATATAGTTCCATTGCAAGTTCCATATGAATCTTTGTTAATATAGTTATTGTAGTGAATAGTGATCATACTTAACTTTTAAAAACAGTTGATTCCAAACTATCTTTTGTAATAACAATTTGTCTCATATATGTTATATATCTTTTGATCAAATTATTTATGTTGTTTTCATTCAAATTAGATATGATAAGGTATTTCAAAAGAAAAGTTGAAGGAGATGATTAGAAATTTTTTTGTGAGGAAATCAATACACAAAATAAACAAAATTGTGTATACACAAAATTTTATGATTTCCTTGTCAATCTTGGATTGAGAAAAAAAATTTGGATTATCAGCTGAAAGGACCATGTCAACTGCGTGATCATGAATTCCCGCATACATAAATTGGAGATAAATTTCATAGATTCAATTCTGCATGATTTGATGATCGCAAAGCTTGGTTAGAATATGGTATAACCAAGGATGCAACTTATTGCTTTTTTTTGTTATCTGTATAGACCTCAGATTAAAGAACAAGCTAGCGGTGACAGTTTTGAGACAAAGTGTTTTAGAAATTGGAAAAAGAAGGATATATTTCATATTCATGTTAGTAATATTAACAGTGCACATAACATTGTTAGGCAAAAATGTGAAAATTTAATGAATCAAGTAGAAATATCATATTAGCTTTTGAAAGACCTTCTGATCAAAATCGCAAAGATTATCATTCACAATTAAATATAAGTGTTGATTATGTACATTTCCTTTTACAATAGGGATTAGCATTCCGTGGGCATGATAAATTAGAAGATTATGAGAATCAAGAGAATTTTCTTGAACTTCTACGCTTTCTTGCTAACCACAGTGAACACATAAATAAAGTTATATTAGATAATGCTCCTCAAAAAAATAAACTAATAGCTTCAGAAATCTAGAAAGAAATTATAGAAGTTGTTGCAATTGAGGTTTCAAATATTATAATCGATGAATTAAAAACATAATGTATTCATAATTTTACATGATAAATCTCGGGATATATCAGTTAAAGAATGCATTGCTATCGTGTTACGTTATGTTGATTCATGAGGATATATTATTGAGCATTTTATTGGGATTGTTCATGTAGGAGACATAACAACTCCAGCACTAAAGATGGCTATTGAAGTACCTTTTATGAAGTATGGGTTGTGTGGCACAACTGCGTGGACAAAGGTTATGATGGAGCAAGCAACATATGAGGCGAGTTTGCTTGACTAAAAATATTAATCATGAAAGAAAACTGTTCAACTTTTTATGTACATTATTTTGCATAACAACTCCAACTAGAATTAGTTGGAGTTACAAAAATCATGTCCAAGTTATTTTCTTTCTTTCTTAATATTGTGACTAGTTTATTAAATATTATTAGTAGTTCATGCAAAGAAAGAGATATATTAGGAATAAAATATTATGAGAAAATTGTTAAGCAACTGAAAAGTGGAGGAGTTACAAAAGGTTGAGGTTTAAATCAAGAAATTGCTCTTCAAAACCTAGGAGACACTCGTTGGGGTTCCCATTATAATTCACTCATCAGTTTAATTCTTATGTTTGGGTCTATAACAGAGATTCTTAAGATAGTGATACATGAGGGATCTAGTAGTGAGCAAAAAGGTGAACCATATTCCCTACTTGAATCTGTGTAAAATTTTAAATGTGTTTTCAATTTGCATATAATGAAGACTATATTAGAAGTTACAAATGAGTTATTATAGGTACCACAAAGAAAGGATCAAGACATTATAAATGTGATGACTTTGATAAAAAGTTTCTAAACAAAGGTTTCAAAATATGAGAAATAATGGGTGGAATATTTTGTTTAAAGAACTTGAATTATTTTATGAGAAGAATAACATAAATATTTTAAACATGACTGATATATTTGTAAGGCGAGGAAGGTCAAGGCGCTATACTAAAAGTATAACAAGTAGATATCATTATCAAATCAAAAATTTTTATACTGTTATAGATATGTAATTTCAAGAGCTCAATAACAATTTTGATGAAAGTAATACATAATTAATTATATATGTGGCATGTTTGAATCTATATCAGTCATTTCCAGCTTTTAATAAAAAATGATTGCTACGCCAAGCAAAATTTATCTGTTAGATTTTTTAGAAATGGATCTCATCATACTAAATAACCAAATTGAAAATGACATTGTTGATATGAGATTAAATGATGCATTTATGAATTTAAACGACTTAGAGAACTTGCTCAGAAAATAGTGGAGAATAGGAAGAATGATATTTATTCTTTGATATTCATATTATCAATTGCTACAATAATAGTCGAACGAGCATTTTCTACAATGAATATTATAAAAAATCGTTTATACAATCGTATGAGAGGCTCCTTGATGAATGATTGTTTACTTACTTATATTGAACATGATATATTTAATAGTATTGGCAATGAGTTGATTGGTCAACGATTTCAGAAAATGAAAACTCGGTAAGAAAAATTATAGATACTATCTAAGTTTTTTGCTTTATCATTTATTTATCTTTATATAGTGAATCTGACGATTAAAAAAAAATTTTAACCATCAAAGTCGGTCTCAAGCCTGAATGAAAAAGTAGGTGTGTCAATATTTGACTCGACCTGAAACCTGACATGAACTTGACCCGAAAATTCCGGGTTAGGGTCAACCCGGACCCAAAATGGGTTGAGTTCCGGTTCAACAATTCAACCCGTTTCAAAAATTGGGTTGGGTTTGGGTTGACCAAGAAACCTGAAATTGACCTGCTTTTGACCCGAAAACTCGAGATTGACCCATTTTTTACCAGAAACTCATAAGATTGACCCATTTTTTGACCCGAAAACTAACAATTTTTTGTCGACCTTGGGTCATTCGGGTCGTGTCGGGTTGACTCGGACCTGAAGCGGGTCGTGTTCGGGTCCAAAAAATCAACCCGCTTGTAAAAATGGGTCGGGTTAGAGTTGACCCGAATAGTGCCGGGTCAGCTTTGGGTTCAAACTGAACCCGACCCGTGACCCGAAATTGACACCCCTATGAAAAAGGTTAAGGTTATTTATTTTACTTCAATGATTTGTGTCCACACATGAAAAAAATCCTTGCTCCGTCTTTGCTCATCGATGACTTCGTTAACAAGTTCCTATTATTACTTCTCTTTCACATGCCATTGAGCTCATCAACATCTTCGACAACAAGCTCCTATTGTGAGATCCACAATTGGTCCTTCACTAGCACTATCAACAATTTTTATTCTCCTTCAGGTGTTATGGCCCCATTGATACCTTTACCAACGAGCTCACATCGTGACTTTTCCATCACACGGCAGTGTCTCACTGATACCTTCGTCGAGGAGCAACTAAGGCGAGATCTCGTCATAATTTCCTTGTGTCTAGTAAAAAAAATGATTTTGATTAGCTCCAAGAACATAGTACCATCTCAAAGTAAATAATTAAAATTTAAGTGTTAAACATATCAATTATAAAATTTTGAGTATTATACATGCAAATCCCTACTTTTTTTAAAATAGTAATACTTACTATATATATTCTCGCATTTCAAGATAAAACTTTCTTTCCTAACTAGTTTGCCACAAATCTTTCATAATTATAAATATTTTAATGGTAAACATGTTCTAGCCTATATGTGAAAAGGAAAAAAATTATATTAAAATAATCTAATATAATTCATGTTAAAATTAACTTAAAAAATCATTAAATTTATTTTGAGATTGATAATATATACAGAAAGAGAGAATGTGAGAGAGAGAAAAAAGATTTAATATTGAAATTAATTTTAAAATAAATTTAAATTAATGTACTTTGTATTAAGTTATTTTAAAGTAATTATAATTATTTAAAAATTTATTGATCATAAAATTTCAATGGATAGTCAATGAAGATTGTTTTTTAGTAACGAAATTAGAGTCATATGCGATACAATTAATACTTATTGTTATAAAAAATCATTAAAAAGGTATAAGTACATATTATATATAATTATTATTCTAAAATTGAAACCTGATTCTAAACTGAATAAAAATTAATTAGAGTCCTCAAATACAAAGCGTAAATATAATAAAATTAGATTATATGATCGATTTCAGTTTTGATTAGAATAAACATTTTTAAATTAATGGTAATTTAAAAAAACGAAAAAATATTGAGCAATTCGACAAATCAGCAAAATAATTTTGTTCAATATAAAAGCCAAAGAACACTCAGGTTTGAATCGACCACAGTGGGAGTCGAACCCACGACCTTCTGATCCGAAGTCAGACGCGCTAATCCACTGCGCTATGCGGTCATTGTTGACTGCATTTTAGACATTCAGTTAAATATAATATGGAACACATCCTTTCATCATGTTTTAAATTGTTGGGGTATTTACACCGCTAAAATTATCATAAAAATTTTATAATTGATATATATGGAAGAAATCCATATTATTTGGTACGAATCTCAAGGCAAAATCAAAATTAGAAACTTCTGAAATTAAATTAAAAAACATATAAACTCCAATTTTAGCAAGTTTATAATCAACCAAATGTTTCAATGAGACGAATCCAATGGTATCAAACGTGGTCCATCCGAGCCCAAATCAAATGCTTAAAGTATAATAGAAAACTTCAAACGTTAATTGGATGATTAAATGATCTTCAAATTAAACATACTTATAGTCGAATCGAGTGTCTCGACGAGACAAATCCAACGAGTTCAATATCACTCAATTCCAATATCATTAAGTCACTTAAATGCTTAAAAGAATACTTCTTGATAAAGGCAATCGATGTGGACTATACGATGAAGTATTTTGGATTCTGATTCAAATTACTAAAATGCACATCCAAAAATATCTATAAATAAAGCTCATTCTCCACATGAGGGGGAGAAAAGAGAGAACTCTCTTGTATTTTTAAGATATCACAACCAAAGACCCCCATAACTATTCTCACCGATAACCACCATCACCACTAGCAATCACAATCAGAAATCGCCACCATCTTCAAAATAATGATAAGATTTAACCCTACTGTTTGGCATAATTATCCGTTTGTGGACACTTGTTTTCTATAATCTTTATTGAAAAAATCAAGCCCTATTGTTAAGTGTTAACTGTTCCTTCATGGACACTTGATTTCTAAAAATTTCCTCGTGGAAAATCACACGTTTGGTTTCAAATAATCCCCCTCTTCTTCAAAGGGGAAAAAAGGAGGATTCTTGTATCATCTACTATATAATAGATTTTTCAACTGGAACATGCCTCATGATTTTCTCTCTTTTTGAATTTTCCACGTAAAAAATTTTTCGGTCTTATTACTTTTATTTGTGCATGCTAAATTTTTGTATAATACTATGATGTAAAACATATACTTTACCGATTCAAAATATCTAGCACTTAATAATAATCCAACCTATATTTTCAAAGGTGCAATTTATTGTCATTTCATGAGATTGATTCTTATTAAATAATGAATTTAAAATTAATAAATAATAAATGTGTTTTAATTTATTTGTACTTGTATCATGCAACTACTTGGTTCGAGTACCCTCTAATTATCCTATATCAAACAGGTAAATTTAGTAATTTTATTAGATGTTACTATTGGATTCAAATTAGTCCATGGATGAACTAGACTTTACTAAAAGGTTATTGGCATGTTAGAGCTAAAAAACTAAACCAGAGAAAATAGTGAGTAGAGAGAAATAATAGAAAATATATTTGTAAGTATTCTACAAAAGCATGAAGATCCAACATATGCCTCTTCAACTTTAAGAGGGCTACAATATAGAAAATAGTATATTATGTGACTATTATAGACTAACACTAACATGTGGACTAGATATAAGATAACACATGGATCTCTGTCTCTAATTTAGCCCACTCCTCGTAAGTGAGTATCTTGGGCAACCCTTTGAAGGCAAATGTTTTGAGCAAGTCTTCGGGGTCACAGGGCAAGTTTGTGCTTGCGGGTCCCTAAGAACAAGGGGCGTGTTCTTAGGAACCAGTGTCGAGTCCGGGGAGTGAGGACGATGATAGTAAGCTAGGGAAATTGTAGTCATAGGATTTAGAGATTTTAACTTCCTGTAGCTTGAGTGAGGATGCTTGTAGTAGGAAAATGACCATGGTAGTTACTAGCTATTGCGGGTGAGCGGGTTCAATTGAGATGAGTGGTCCTCATGGCATGAATAGGTCTAGGTGAGTCATTTGGAAGGGCTCCCCAAAAAAGACTATCCTTGATCTAATCTCTCAATATGAGTTTGAACATTGCAATTTCCATAGGGTAGAGTGGTGTTTAATTACAAGTTGGTGCTAGATAGTGCTTTGTAAAATCATGCTCCCTTCGAGCAAGTACCAATTTGACCACGTAACCTTAAAGTTTCTTAATAGGAACTCCTACACGAAGGGTTTTGCAAGAGTGGGAAGGGATTTGTTGTAATAATGAAAGTTATATTAACAAAAATTATCATTGTAATAATAAAAAATATATAAACGTTAAATAATAAAGCAGTTGAAGAAATTAATTAGCTAGAACAAAATGTTAGAAAATAAATTAACCAATAATAACATTGACTACTAGTTAAGAATATAATATAGGACAAATATTTATTATTAATAATATAAAATGAATGGCTATGATTTTATATTGGAAGAATCATAAGCCCCTATATAAGTTACTATTTAATAAACTTATCAAATTATTAATTAATTAAAATTATACAAAATTCCTGAAAGAACATACAACAACAACAACAACAATAACAAGCCTTTGTCCCACTACGTGGGGTCGGCAACATGAATCCTTTTTCTCCATTGTGTCCGGTTCAAAGTCAAATTCTCGTTTAAATCTAATAGAGAAAGATCATTTCTAATATTTTCTAACCAAGTCTTTTTAGGTCTACCTCTACCTTTCTTAACATAAGTCAAATCTAATACCTCTACTTTCCTAACTGGGTCATCGGAAGGCCGCCGTTTTATGTGACCAAACCATCTAAGGCAACTCTCTCTAATCTTATCCTCCACTGGAGCTACTCCAACCTTTTCACGTATATGCTCATTTCGTATCCTGTCTCTAAGAGTAAATCCACTCATCCACCTAAGCATCCTCATCTCCGCAACACATAACTTAGTATTATGCTTCTCTTTTAATGGCCAACATTCAATTATAAATAGACAGGATACGAAATGAAAGAACATAATGATCATTAAATTCAATTATATCACAAAAAAGAAACTTCCTTTGATCTGTTGTTCACCTCATTTCTAATCGGTGCCACTCAAATTTTAAATCTCCTAAATTTCATGTAAATAGCTCTTGTGGACCCTTCCATAACTTATCCTAGTCACTTTGACCATTCTTGACTAATCAAACTGGTCAAAATTTTAAATTATGCAAATTGGTCAAACTTGGTCAAACATATGCATATCTAAAATCATTACGCTAAACCTCTTAGACTTGACCTAATAAGCACCTAAAACTTTCCTAAGGTCTATCCTATAAGGCTTGACCCATGTTGACCAGTCAAACTTGTTAAAATCATGACGAAGGGCAAATTTGTCAAAATGCTTGAATTAATCTCCTAACCCTAAACCAATTGGTTTGGACCACTTCAAACCACTCTAGAATGTTCTTAGGATGATTTTTAACCAAAGCCAAGTTTTAATTTATCCCAAATCAAACACAAGTGATTCCCCCAAGCAAAACTTTCCACCTTGGCTTGTCCTTTCCTACCAAAGCCTGCCCACCTAACCTCATGGGATACTTGGTAAACATCCATGAATCAATCCTAGTCCATCCCAACCCTCCATTCAAACTCCATGGCTTAGAATAGGGCAAAACTCTCCAAAACCCTCATTGACACACATCTCCCCTTAGAGTTTGTCTTCAGAGCCCTTATTGCTAGGGCTGCAAGCGAACCAAACGTTCGACGAGCTACTCGATGCTCGGTTCGATTAAAGCTCGTTTGTGATCGTTTAACTAACTAAACAAACAAACTTGAATAACTTTTTAAATACTCGACCCTTAAATAAACAAGCTTGAATACTAATGTGTTCGGTTCATTTATGTTCACGAACAACATCATTTAAAGTTCGTGAACAAGCTCGACATTAAGCTCGATAAAAGCTCAATTTGTGTTCGATTTAGAATCGTGAATAAGCTCGATAAAAACTTGATTAATATTTAATTATAAAATTGATATATATATATATATATATATATATATATATATATATATATATATAATATAAATATCAACATGCTTTATTTTATATGATGTATTTATTTTGATAGTATGTTTTATAGGATATATTTATTCTGATAGCGTATTTTTGTAGTTCTAACAGAATTATTGAAGTATTTCTACGAACATAAAAGAAAATCTTTCCGGTGTTGTACCAAATGGAGAGAAATGCAACATATAAGCTTCATTTGAAAATATAATATTCATGTAGATTAATTATATTTTCATTTTAAATAGATAACTACTTTTATTATAAATTTAATTTCATGAACAAGAGACATTTCACATTTGTCTATGTTTGTTAGATTGTTTGTTTAAGATGTTCATGAATAAATTTAAGGTTTGTTTATTCAATAGATTGTTTGCTAAGTATGTTCACGAACATAGCTCATTAAGGCTTGTTTGTTTAAAGCTCGATAAGTACTAAACGAATCAAACATGAACCGAACATGAATCAAACATGAACACCCTTAAATTAAACGAACCAAACATGAACACAAACAATAAAGCTCGAATTAAACACGAACCAAACTTGAACATGCTAATGATAAACAAACTCAAACATGAACACTTACATACTCGACTCGACTCGGTTTGTTTGCAGCCCTACTTCTTGCTTCTATTCTACTCCTGGAGAGTATGGGTGTTAATTCGGGTCAACGGGTCGGGTTCGGGTCGAACCCGACTTGACTCGGCAATAAACGGGTTGACCCTAACCCGACTCGATTTTGTAAACGGGTCAGGTTTGTCAACCCGGACCCGACCCGTACGGGTTACCAGGTTGACACGACCCGACCCGTAAACATCTGCGGAGCCGAGTGAATCGGAGGGCCGAAGGCTGCGCCTGCGGAGCGGAGCAGGTCAGTGGAGTCGTCTTCCGCCAAGTGACTGAGGGCCGAGACTACGGAGCAGGTCTGTCGAGTGTGGCAGCGGAAGCACGGCTGTGCAGGCTGGATGAGGGATGCCTGGACCGATGGGTGACAGTGGCCTGTGACGCGACGCGAGATGCGACTTGTGATGCGAACGACGGACTCCACCTAATGTGGACGTGACCTCACGACCTGATGGGCAGTGCAGATGCGACCTGATACGCGGGATAACGAAACGGGTCAATTCAGGTTGACCCACGGGTTATCAGATCAACCCGAACCCGACCCACTTTTCAAATGGGTCAGAAATTTGAACCCGGACCCGACCCGTTTTGCAAATGGGTTGACCCGAACTCGAATTTTTTCGGGTTAGGTTCGGGTCGGGTTTCGGGTCGTGCCAACTTTTGACACCCCTACTGGAGAGTCCCCCTTGACTTTCCCATTGATCACAGGCCTTGAGACCTTGTTCGTGGAGAGGTTTAAGAGCAATATAGAGCTCAAATATTAAAAGCTTTCAAACTTTTAATCCATGTCTCCTCTAGATTTTATTCCTTCAGAGAAGTTATTCCCCAAGAGTTAAGAAGTAAAACAAGCCCAAAATCAAGCAAATCCATTCACTGGATAGAGGTATATCTGAAGCCCTAGCTCAAACCTATTTTTTTAAATGACTTTCAAAATAAACCCTATAAAGCCCTCAAAATTATGGTGCATGTAGGTTATAGGGTCATAAGCAATCTCTAAAATTTCTTTAAGTTTGGTTCAGTAAATAAATAGTAAAATAGATTTTATAATTCAAAATATCAATGTACACATCTGTATTCATTCCTAGAAATTATATACACTACTCAGGATTTACACAATCATATCATAATTATTATGTCTTGAGTATAAAAGAATAATTAAAATAAAATAAACCTGAACTTGAAGGATCATGATCAGCCTCACACTCCTGATCCTCTACTCTGACATAAAATTATTTAACCACATATAATGAGCTAAAAAGCCTAGCAAGTCACCAAAACTTACAACTAAGCTCAAAATATGACAAAGGAGCAATATGCATGTCAACAGTCAAATCATAGCAGTTTCATTCATATGATCATTAAATCAGTATAAAAATAGTAAAATTATGCGGCATGGAAGATATCAAATTAATATGAGTGTCAAATCTATAAAGCAATCGTCATATCTGTAATACCAATCAGTACAAAAATCATATAAAACATCAAATCAAAATATCAGTAAAGACTATTGAAATCATGTCTATGCAGTGAAATCATATAAGAGTATACCCATACTATCCAAGTGTTTTAGATCACGTGCTCAATATATCATATGCTAAGTATCAGTACAGTAAATTAGTAGTATTAAATAGTATCAATATATAAATCGGTAACAATAACAATCTAGTGGTAGGAGTAGCAGAATAATACAATAACATTAAATTCGTGTAGTAATAATAAATTCATACAATAATAAGAATAATGCCTCAAGAACATGCATTTTAGCAGTCACACTAAACAAGTAAGAAGTCTTGGCTATCACGGTATTTATAGTATTGTATCAGTATCAGTAAACTATTAGCTTAATAAACAGAGCCTTCATTCTTTACCCATTGGCACAGTAATCATCTTCTTATAGCTCCCAACCAGTATCATATGAATCAGTAGAGGATAACACTAAATCACAGTATTTAAAGAAAAGTCTATCAGCCCACTATCCTGTATAGGTCAATCAGTCTCCAATCAATGGGTCAACCAGTCTTTACTTATTTTTTTACACACACATTGTTATCACCATACTATAATAGTAATCTCAATCGTATATCCACATTCATTTCTAATATATTGCAGCAAATAATACCCAATTGAGCTTAATTCAGAAAATGCCAAATGGTAGACCAATGGGTCAACCAGTCTATTATAGTATATATATATATATATATAAACTTGCCAATTATGTGAAATTTAGATTGAGCATCAATTATATTTAATAGGTGTGTATTGTAGTGTCACTATAAGGAGAACTTTGATATACATTTCAATGATTACATGAATATTATTTGAATGCATCTTATGTGATGTCATTTATAACTCAAAGCATTAGTGTATGAGTGTTCTATATATTTCATATCACATACAATTGTTCTTCTTTATTTACATGCTTCATCTATTACGAAGTTTAATGGGCTTAATTTTTTTTTGAATGAAATGAATAAATTTAGTTTCATTTAGGTGTTCTGGATTTTAATTGGGCACTGCCCACGAATAAGCCCATTATTTTTAATGTTATGAGCAATATTAAACAAAGAACTTTCTATATGGCCTAAGAAAGATCAAACAAACTTAGCTTAATATTCATGTGAATGACTATAAAAGACATTGATTAGCCAATAAATCCAAAAATTGATAATACTAAAGAATTTATAATGTTTATAAAAGGTTGGAGTAGCTCAAATGGTAGATAAGATTAAAGAGAGTCGTATAGCTAGATGGTTTGATTACATAAAAAATTAGCCTTTTAATGACCCGATTAGAAAAGTAGATGTATTAGATTTGGCCTATATTAAGAACTGTAGAGGTATACTAATAGGAAGTGGATGCAATTTTAGCAAAACCAGAGAATGACCTAAGAAAATTTAGGTATAAGAACACACAAGAACTCTTTTTTATTAAAAAAACTAAGAAGAAAAATATAAGATATAGTTGGATCTTCAATTGGATAGGAAGATCTGACTCTCCCAAATCCCTAGTCGTCGATTGGAGCCCACTCAACCAAAGTAAAACTAATTCCAGTAAAATCAAGCATAATTTGAAATCACCCCATATTTAGCCTTAAATAGGCTCCCCTAATTCCCTACCAAATTAGCCCCCTTTCCCTAATTAATTTCCTCTCATATTTGAATTCAAATTAGACCTCCTTCCCTAATTTGCCTCCCAATTGCAATTAAAACTTTTCTAAATAATTCTCCATTTATTCATCCTTACATAATGAATATTAACTCCCTAGGACTTTTCCTAAATAATTCTCTCTCAGATTTGTATTTAAATTAGATCTATTTTCCTGATTAATTCCCTTCAAGTTATAATTAAAACTTTCCTAAAAAATTTCCCCACTCTCTTCTTTCCTGCCGCCCACCCTAGTGGGGGCCACCAGCTCAGCCACCATCCATCAATATTTCCCTCCCAAAGAGCCTCTTTGTTCTTAAGGTGGAACAAAAAAAAAATTTACTGAAGCATTGAACTAGCAGTAATGTAGTAAAAATTGGATTAACACTGGGTCAAACAATCCCTGCCTCGAGCATCTCCCTGATCAATCTCTCAATCGTTTTGTTCTAGATTTGGGGGTGAAGATACAGACAAACAATGATAGGTGAGATTCCTTCCTTCAAGATGATCGCATGCTCACATTCCCGTGGAGGAGGCAACCCCTGAACTGTCTGGAACACCTCTCGATACTGTTGTAGGAGTGACTAAACCATATTTGATCCTTCTATCTTCTCCCCATCTTCTTCTCCTTCCAAACTTTTCAGCTCCACCAAAAATCTAACTCCTTCACCCTTTCCCCTCCTTGGAAGTGGCTCGAAAGATGGCATCTCCTCTTATTCCCCCAAAACTTCTACCTCCCAATCCTCTCATTGTCCCTATATTAGGCTTTCCCCCACTTCCCAGTCCAATCAACGGTGCTCTCGCATCCGATGTTGTCAGTTAGGTGTGAAGCTCCAATAGTTTCCTTATTATTCCTTCTAGATTGGAAAGATTTTCCTCCATTGATGGCATTCTATCCTCAAATGCTGATTTGAGTTGGCTAACTTTTTCTTTAAAACACTCTTCCAAGTCATCAACTTTCTTCGCCACCATAGGTTCCAAAAAAGTGCTTTGATACTAATTTGATAGGAAGTATATACATTTTCAGCAAAACCTGGGAACGACACAAGAAATTTAGGAAGAAGAACACACAAGAACTTTTTTTATTGAAAGAACTAAGAAGAAAAAATACAAGATACAGATGGATCTTAAATTGGAGAGAAAGATCCTACTCTCCCATATCCCTAGTTGTCGACTATAGCCCACTCAACCTAAGAAAAACTAATTCTAGCAAAATCAAGCATAATATGAAATTACCCCATAATTAGCCTTAAATAGGCTATCTTAATTCCCTCCCAAATCAGCCCCCCTTTCCTAAATAATTTCCTCTCATATTTAAATTCAAATTAGATCTTTTTTCTTAATTAATTCTCTCACAATTATAATTAAAACTTTCCTAAATAATTTCCCCTTGATTCCTCCTTATATAATGAATATTAACTCTAATGGGCTTTCCCTAAATAATTCTCTCTCATATTTGAATTCAAATTAAATTTCTTTCCCTAATTAATTTTCTCTCAATTGTAATTAAAATTTTGCTAAATAATTTTCTCTCTCTCTTTTTGCCTGCAGCCCACCATAGTGGGGCCCACCGACTCAGCTGTTGGTCCATCATATACCTGTTGACCTCATTTTTATATGAGGTCACTAGGACCAATCCAGTCTCCTAGATCCATCTAAATCCTAGGACCCTTCTAGACCCCAGACCCTAGGATTTTTACATTCTAGGATTCTCCCAAATTTTAAACCTTGGGATCTACCCAGGCTCTAGATCAATCTGGACCCTAATATTAGTTTAGATCTTAAATCACCCCAGTCTCCAGACCTATCCAGGACTTATGATATATCTAGATACGAAGCTCCTTTTAATTTCTACACCATAAGGCCCACCTAGGTCCTAGGATTCTTTTAGGCCCTAGACCTTAGTGCCCCCCCTTTGACTTTAGAATCCTCCTAGACTCTAGACCTTAGGATCTATCTAGCCTCCCATCAAACTCCAGCCCTATCTAATCATATGCAATCATGTCAATGATTGTAAATGATTTAGGTAATCCAAAATCAAGCAATTCAAATCCAGAAATCCAGTCCAAATCCAAGGTCAGGGACATAGGTCCTGAAACCCTTTCTGGGTGAACTTTCTGTCACCTAGAAACCCAGTCAAATGATATCTGATCCATAATCTATCAGTTGCATATTGACCAGGCATGTCTCTAGGGCCAACCCTCTAAATTTGAGCTCAATCTAAGTCCTCTAACCCAGAAATTGGATTGAAACTTGAAGCCTACAAAGTCTTCAAATATTTACAGCTCAAGCCATTAGACCTATCACCAAGTAAACTTTGGCCCTTGAGTCTCCCCCAAAACCTTTGACCACTTCCAAACTTTTAATATTAATGTGTTAAACATTAATCTGTATCTTTCTGGATTCATTTAGACCCAAAATTGACTAGAGGTCAAAATGACCAAGATGCCCTCCAAGAAGATTTTTGGACTTTTGACCCAAACTTAATATGGTTCAACCTCATCAACCCTGGGAACTTCCTCCAATCAATTCCAAATATCATTCAGGACCCATTGAACCCGAACCCAGATCTTAGGCCAACCTAGGTTGACCCAATGACTCACTAAGGGCCCAAACAGGTCATTTGACCCAAACAACCTTTCTAGACTTTGAGACTACCTCCACTAGACTCTAAATATCACATCAAACCTATCCAACCTAAATCTTGACCCTGGGTCAAGCTGGTTGACCAAGTCAACCTAGGTTGACTATATCAACTCTTAAGCTTTTAAACTTTAAATCAAGCCTTGATTGTATTCAAAACTCTGTCAAACTTTCATGATCACTTTCCTTAATGATTTGAATATAATGGGACCCTTTGACACAGTCAGTAGTTGACTTGGTCAACTTGGTCAAAGTTTGGTCAAAACTTGGCCCCTTTGAGTCAAATCAATGACTCTTGGTGGATCAACTTATTCAAAGCCCATCAAGCCTTTAATCCTTATCTGCTTTAGAGTTTAAATGCATTCAACCCTAATACAAGTGAAGTTTTAAAGATTTTGACCAAAGTCAACCTACATGCTTGGTCAAAAATCCTTGAGCTTGCATGTATACCCACTTAACCCTATCAAACTCCTTCTAAGTCACTCCAACCAGCTCCCTATACTTCCCAGCTACCACCTCATCAGGTCTTTGACCCTTGACTGGTCAAATCAATCAAACAATACTTAAACCCCTACCTTAGTCAAACCCCTTGGCATGTGACCTTCCACATCAGCACAACATGATTGGATGGTTTCATTTGAGTCCTAAAGCTCCCTAGCAGCTCTCTAAACTAAGCTAATGACTTAGTTTAACCTAAAATAACAAGTGGTCCCCTGCACAAGCTCAAGGCACCTAATAAGGGGATGGCTTAGTCCAGCCGTTCCCCTGCTATTACAGTGGCCTGGGGCACGTGGCAATGATCCAAAGAACCTCCCTGATCAATCAAGCCCATCCATTTCAAACCCTAGGGATTAAGTTAACTAAAGCTCTCATTTTGAGTCATTCCAACATAACATATCTCCTAGAGCTCCTCTAGCCAAAAGTTTCTTTCGTTCTTACTTTCCAGACCTTCCTCCACCCTTCCATAATAAATCCTAAGTGGTTGCACGTCACCGGTGGTGACTTCTCCGGTAAACCAACCCATACTCCGTCCAAGGCTTATCTAGCTCGATCTGGTGCTTTTCAGACCACGCTTCCAACTAAGAAAATATACGTAGACAGTCTACAAGCTCAGAGAGCCCAAGATCAGTCAAATCTATCGTTTATTTTGGGTAAAATCTTAAACCCTAGTTCAAGACACATATGTTTAAATAGCTTTCTATTAAGTGCATTTTGATCGGTGAAAATATCTCTCCATCATTTCTGTTCATGCATACTATATAGGTTTAAAATTTCATGCGATTTGGTCCAGTGGATTGAGCAAACAAGGCAAAAAACCTCATCTAGGGTTCTTTCGCAATGTTTGCTTAGTGTATATTTTCTGGATCATTGATCGTGCGATCAACGATCCAGATAACACTGTTCCGCTGTTCCCCTTAATTCCATGGATGATCATGTGGTTCCGCTAGCCGCCCGGCTTAATCGTGATTATTGAATCCAACTGTGGAAGATCCTATGGCCACGGGTTGATGCTAACTCGGATAAGTGACCGCGTCGTCGCGACACTGTGTCCAGCAATGATTGCCAATGATTATCGTGGGGTAATCATTGGCAATCAATGATCCCGGGTTCCAGATAACGCCACGTAGCCTCCTCATCACCGCGGGATTGATTGGACTCCCCGTAACGAGCCGCGTGGCCTATCGTTACCTCCGTCACCATTAACTCATTTTAATTAATTTAAATTATATTTTAAATGCTTTTAAATTAACAAAAACTTCAAAAAATTATTAAAAATTCAATATAAATCAAAAAAATTATTATAATATATCAAATTACTCATATTTCAACCCTCTCTAATTCAAAATTAAAATCAACTTTAAATATTTAATATATTTAAATTTAAATTAATATTTACTTAAATATTAATCAAAATATTTCCAAAATTCAAACTTTATTCTAAAAAAATTTAAAGATAAGATATTTATAATAATTAGATTCTAAAATTGAATTAAACTTAAAATATTTTCTTTTAAATATTTTAAATAATTTTAATATTTAAATATCTAGTTAATACTTCATTAATCTTTATTTAAATTGTTCTTTAATTTTTTAAAGGTTTATTTAAAAAAATTATATATCTTAATGAATCATAAAGTATATTTCAAAGTTTTAAAATTAATTCAAAATTTTTAAAGATACTTTAAATATTTTGAATTGTTTAATTATTTGGCTATTTAATTAATATTTAAATAAGTATCAATTTAAATATTTTGAAAATTAAAACTTTTTAATATTTTAAATAAAATCAGAGAATAAAATATGATGATTTTAAGATTTAAACCTTCTTCTAATTTTTTTAAATATTTTATATATTCAGTTAATTTAAATACTTGAATGTTTAGTCAATTTTAAATTAAATCCAATTTAAATTTTTCTTTAAATCCAAAGAACCTCAAATCATTTTCAAGCTATAGAAGTATTTTCTGAAATCATTTTAAAACTATTTTGAAATCATTTTGGATTTATTTTTGAATGTATTTTGAATTATTCTAAATTTTCTAGAAATCTCTAAAATTAATCTATTTTATAATATTAAAATTAATTTTTTAAATTATACTTATTAAATCTTGAGAGCTTTCATTTCCTTGGAATTTTAAACATAGGTTGGACATATGAATGAGATTGATGGGGAGATGATTAGTGAACGAACTAATCTTTTTTTTTTTTAATCATAGGTCTTATGTTAATCCTTACATGCTTAGGGTGCACACACCACCTAGTTCAAGTCCTCTTAGATTTTAGGGCTTGAATGTGTTTGTGTATGTCTATATCTATATGTATGTCCAAGGGTTAGAGAAACCTTGATTCAAATCCATTTAGCTTAGTGACATCATTAAGGACAATAATTAAGGATATGTTTAGAAAACTTAGAAAAATTTTAATAATTAGGATTCATATCCTTTTGATTTGAAACCTTGAACACTTAAGCTTAGTGACACGCTCAGCCCATAAAAATTTTCCCACTGATTTTAGAAATCATTAAGTGGCTTAATTAATTTGCTTAGGATTAAACCTTTAATCAATTATTAAAACTTCCCAAAATTTTAATAAATCAAAATTAGATCCAAAAATTATGCATAACACCTAAAACTGATCATAATCCAACCCTTAACCCATGAAAATTAAAAGCCCCTTGATTTGACCCTTAATTTAAGCTTAATTTAATTTTAAATGAAAATTGACTATTAATTAATTTAATTAGTTAAAAATAATTTAAAATTCCAAAAAATTCTCAAACACTTGATAATCCCTCCTTAGATCATTTTTATCTTTGAAGGTGATTTCAAAAAGTTTGGAGTTAATTTGGATTCAAATCATTGAAAATGTCTCTAATTAGAACAATTAAATAATTCAACAAATATGTCAAACTTCGAAAAATTATAACTAATTCTAGAAAACTCCAAATCAGTCAAAATTAAAGGCATTCAACTCTAATTAACATCTAATATTTATTAAAAATTTCAAATCTCAAAATCTGGTCAAAATCAAAGAGTAAACTGTTTGGTCAAACTTAGGTTAAAATCGGGTCAAAACTTCTAAAAATCATAACTTTTCATAGAAAACTCCAAATTGAGCATACTAATAGTCTAACTACTCATCATAAGGTCTAATATTTGTTAAAAAACTAAAACTCTCAAAATTAACTTTAATTTGGAAAGTTAACTTTTGGACCCTTAATTAATATGATTAAAATAATTTCAATAATCCAAAAAATCCAATAATTAATTAAAATACCAGAAAATTTTAAGTTGATCAATAAAACACTCAACCAACACTCAAATACTTAACAACCACTCCAAAGATGAAGTTTATTGGATGGACTACTCCGGGCTATGAGGCTAAGTGTCCTAAGGAGGCCTTGTTCCTCGAGCATGGTGCCAATACGTCACGAATGAATTCAATGGAGTATGGAACATCAAAACTAAGTGACTCTTAATTATTTAACTAAATTAAAATCCTTAATTCAACTACATCAACAAGGTTTTTAGGATGGACTAATCCGAGCTGTGGGGCTACGTGTCCTAAGGAGGCATAATTCCTTGAGCCTGGTGGCACAACGCCACGAACCTGTTGATGGAAAACATAAACTAATTTAGCTTTTAAAATTAGTAATTAATTGAATTAATTAATACTAATCAACCCTTAATTTTTAACTAACTAAATTAACTCAATTAACCCCAATTGCTACTGGGTAACTCAGGCCTACGAGCCTATTAACTTAGCCCCAAAGAAGATGAAATAAATTTCACGGCCTCAATGATCAACAAAGGTAGCAATCATTTAACAATTAAAATACATCCAAATCAAACTTTAATATATTAATATTTAAACTTAAACATAAAGTTCTCCTTCAGCCATTAACAAACTCAAACATTAAACAACTTCAACAAATTACCCAGTTTAGGATCTACCCTAGTCACACGACCTTTAGCACACACCTTAGATAGTTTGTTAGGACAACCAACTCTAGTCTAGGCTAGGCTGGTATTTACGTTTCTATTGTATGCTGAGTTTTTTGAGTTTTAACTACATGTTGTGATTGAAATTAATTGATATTTCTAATAAAAAAATTAATTAATATGTTTGTTTACTTTTACTGTATTCTATAGACTGATGTGATGGGCGATTAGATTACCCTTAGGTAAGGAATGATCTGGATGCTCACTAAATTTTTTATAGGTGGTCACGCTTATACATGATAATAAAGGGGGCTAAATAAATAATAAATATAACTACTACATGTGCTTCAGCTACTTAGCCCCCAAATAAAAAGAACATGGCCAAGTGTGTTTACTTTTCTGTACATACATATATATATATATATATATATATAACTGCTTTGAAAGTATGAGATGCGCCAAGAGGGGGGGTGAATTGGTATTTAAAAAATCAATCCTAAACAAGAGTTCTATTTTTTTTTTTTTTGATTTTTTAAAAGATAACTCAACGAATAACGTGCGGAAGCAAGTACAACGTTCACAATGACGATATTGGTAATTCAATTGCAACTTTCACAATACAAGATTTAAATTATGATTTTTCACCAAGCAATTTAACATACTAATTAAGAGCATGAAAAGTAAAGTACGGTAAAATGAAAAAAACACAACAGAGATTTTTATAGTTGTTCGATCACTTGACCTACATCCACTCCCCGGAGTCCTCTACTCCGGGATTTGCACTAGTAAAAGTTGACTCTCCTTTTGCTCCCACAGCAAGGTGGAGAAGCCTTTACAATACTCACTTTCACCTCCCTCGGTGCGGCGGAATACCAAACGCTATGTCACCCTCCTGGTGATGGCAGCGAACCTTCTCCTTTTTCTCCCTCCTAGAGATGACAGAGTACCTTGATGATGTTGATCTTGAAGTGACTCTTCCCTCGAGAACTTTCCCGAGACTCCCCAAAGCCACAAAAGGAGCAAAGCATGCAGCTAGCTTGGAGCCACCGTGTGATCCCCTCACACTACTTCTCCCTCACGCTCAAGCTCACCTTCACCTTCCTCTCACAAGCCCTGGATCTCTCCGAGGAAAAACTTCTCCTTCACGAATCTCCTTCTTCCCTCAAAGCCTCTCACAGCAAGAGGATAGACCAACAACTCCCCATAAAAAATTTTAAGTTGTTTTTATATCAGGCTTCAGAAAACCCTAAAGATTTCAACTTTTGTGTTTCTGTTCGTACAGTACGATATATAATCGTACAGTATGATCAGTTCAAGTACAGCTCCGTCCAGTATGAGCATAGACGAACAGTTAGCGAAGTTTATACATATCGTACTGTACGATATGAATATCGTACAGGATGATAATGTTGATTCGTACTATTTGTACAGGACGATCCCTGGGACGAAAAAATTCACCTCTGCCAGTCGTCCAGCACTCCACTAGTCGTACAGTACGATTAGTTTGTTTCAGGGTATCGTCCTGTACGATACAAATATCGACCAGGACGAATAGAACAAAAAATTTTAGTTTTGTCTGGTACGATCGATGGGACGACTAAAATCATCTCTATCTATCGTACGGTACGATATATCATCGTACAGTACGATCGACATTAAATAAGAAACCAACGTTTATTTCCTGATTACGGGAGATAATTTTGGTAAGTAATCAATTTAATCGTACCGTACGATCATAATCGTACAGTACGATCAGTTCATGAAATCAAAATTAAGAACTTACCAAACTTATTCTGGCGGCTAGGGTTTTTCAATTGAATCTTATCATACAGTACGATAAGTATCGTACAGTACGATTAAATTACAAAGTTAATCATTTGAAAAATAGCCGTTAGCCTGAGTATTATTAATTAATCGTACAGTACGATTTTAAATCATACAGTGCGATATTCTTAAAAAAATTTTAACATTTAAAACAAATCTCCCCCTGTGTGTGTGCATGGTTGCTCCTTTCAAATACATGCTTCTGTGGCAGACTCAGGAAAATAAAAAAAAAGAAATAAAAATTACAGACTTTTCAACATCCTATTCTACCCGGTTTGAGTCTCCAGTAACCTTGAGCAGTGTGCATCTGACCTGAAATGTTAGTGCTCATATACAAGGATAAGCATTTGTAATCTAAAGGAAGTCCATATGGATTCAATAAGTATTAGTTGTCACTATCAAAATTAAGTGCTTGGGATCCTGGATTTCAACAATCTCTCCCTTTTTGATGGTGTCAAATAATATTTTCTGATGGCCACAGTTGTTCTGACTTCCTTTGCTCCCCCTCAAAAGAATAACTTATTATTTTTTAAATAGTAGGAGAGAAAAAATATTTTATTTTCTTTTTATTATAATATATAGAAAAAAAATATAACAAGAGAAAAATATGTAGTGAGAACAGAAGAGTAAACATAAACAACTGATATCATTAATAATAAGAAAAACAGAACAACACAGAACACAGAAACGTCTCCCCCTTTTGACAGCACCAAAAATGGAAGAACAAAATAAAAAAAACAACTATAATGACAAGAAACTAAAAAAAATAACATAAATAACTATAATAACTCAAAATTCTGGATCCTGATCCGAAGGTGGTGGTGGAGGTCGTGGAAACAGTTGGTAGTACTGATGGAGGGACGCAAACTGGTGATCGATGGAGGTGAAGCGCTCCCTAAAGCATTTCATATCACTTTCATGTTCCTGATGTTGCTGAGCAATGTGGGAATCCAACCTAGTCTCCAATCGATCAAGGCGTTGAATGATGTCATCATGAGGGTAGTCGGGAGGAGCAAGACCAGGTGGGTGGATTGGTGGTGGTGGAGGGTCGTCAGTAAGAGCAGCAGCCTCTTCGTCATCAAACTCGGGATTGGCGTGAGCGGCCCCCTGATGGAATAAGATACGAAAAGAGGCATCTGAGTAGAAGATAGGAAGATGATCTGGAGGTAGCGGATAATGAAGTTGGTACTTGGCATCTAAGATGTATCCTATGACATGTCCTAAAGCAAGGTTCAGTTTTCGACGGGCACCGAGATATCGGTATGCAGACAGGGTATGGATATAATCAAAAACTATTTGAGCTTCATTGAATTTTGTTCCAAACATTATTAGATACGTGACGACAGAAAGCAGTGGAGTAATATGGATGTGATCTCCAGCTTTGGGTATGATGGACGTGCGAAGGACATGCTGGATAACGCGGGCATTCTGATTCAGGGTTTGGACAAGGGGCAGTTGTTGATTGGATGGGACACCTCTAAGGGTCATATTAACTGATGTCCAATCATAATCATGTGAGATCATAAATTGGGGATGAGGGCCATCAGTGGACAGCCCAATGTGTGTAGCTATGTCGTTGACGGTGATAACGACATGCTGTTTGCAGACATAGGAAGTGAAGGTGGTATTTTCTAGGTCGATTTTGACATTGGCAAGAAACTCAAAAAGAAGTTCGGAGTGGAAAGTAAATGCTAGAGTCAACAGGAATTGAAGGGTGGTGGAGGCAAAAAGGTTCATCACCTCAAAATTCAGAGCGGCTTGATTCAGCATT
Source organism: Dendrobium chrysotoxum (assembly GCA_019925795.1). Taxonomy (NCBI): domain Eukaryota; kingdom Viridiplantae; phylum Streptophyta; class Magnoliopsida; order Asparagales; family Orchidaceae; genus Dendrobium; species Dendrobium chrysotoxum. The sequence goes on along the minus strand of CM034312.1, from coordinate 22,120,432 downwards.
CGAGATGGAGTGATTTTGGCTTCTTTGAGTTTATTATATGCTTTCTCGTCTACAGCGGAGAGAAAGCGATCGTCAAACCGTCGAGAGGAGGAAGAGCTCCCGACGATCATTCGGCTGTGCTTACTTGCACCAGACATGGTTGAAGAAGGGATTTGAGAAAGGGAGGAAATTTGGAGTGAGTGAGAATGAGTGAGTGTAGGCAAACAATCCCTCCATTTTATAGAATTTGTGAACTATCATACAATACGATTGTCTATCGTACAGTACGATAGGTGCAATAATGTCGTATGGATGACCGTTCAAAAAAGCGAGTCAAATCGTACAGTACGATCAGAATCGTACTGTACGAATGTGAGTGTGAGGCGTTCGTCCCGAGAAGTCGTCTAAACGACCTTTGACAAAAAGCATCGTACAGTACGAACAGGTGTTCGTATAGTACGAAAGCCAATAATGTTCATACCGGCCGAGATTAAATTTGTCCTAATTCATTTGACACGTGGATCGTACCGTACGATGTGTAGTTTGTACAGTACGATGGCCAATAATGTATATCGTATGGTACGAGTGGTGAGTCGTACAGTACGATAGGTGTAAGACATGAGAGATCTGGACCGTGAATGGGAGTGAACGGCTGAGATTTGAGTGATTTTAATATTATCGTACAGTACGATATTGGTTTGTACAGTACGATTGTCAGAGAAATTCAAGATTTGTCATCAGCAAGGTAAGAGGATCAGGAAACCATTTGTTTTTTTTTTCATTTTTTTTATTTTTATTTTTATTTTTTGTTTTTAAATAAACTAATCATAACAAACACACACAATAATTTTTTTTTTATGTTTAAGCAAACCAATCATAACAAACACACACAACAATTTTTTTTTTGTTTTAGGCTTGAATGTCTATAACACCTAATTTGGTTCTTAAGGTGCTAAATGTGTCATAATCTAATGGTTTTGTGAAAATGTCAGCCAATTGATCTTTAGTAGCAACGTGGTGTAGTTTAATATCTCCTTTAGCTACGTGATCTCTGATGAAATGATGTCTAATGTCTATATGTTTTGTTCGTGAATGTTGAATTGGATTTTTGGATATGCAAATAGCACTAGTGTTGTCACACATGATTGAAATGGTTCCTACAGGTAGTCCTAGATCTAACAGTTATTATTTTAACCACAAAACTTATGCAACACAGCTACCTATCGCTATATATTCTGCTTCGGTTGTTGATAGGGCTACCGAATTCTGTTTTCTACTGGACCATGAAACTAACGAATGTCTAATAAATTGACAAGTACCAGAAGTGCTTTTTCTATCTACCCTATATCCTGCAAAGTCTGAATCTGAGTACCCTAAGATTTCAAAAATAGTGATGTGTCTAGGATACCAAATTCCTAAGTTCGGGGTGCCAGTAGATATCTAAGAATTCTTTTGACAGCAGTCATGTGAGATTCTTTCGGGTCAGCTTGAAAGCGGGCACAGAGACACACACTAAACATTATGTCTGGTCTACTGGCAGTCAAGTAGAGAAGCGATCCAATTATTCCGCTATACCTCTTTTGATCTACAGACTTCTCACTGGGATCTTTATCCAATTGAATGTTAGAGCACATGGGTGTATTCATAGCCTTAGCATTGTCCATTTCATATTTTTTCAAAATATCATTTATGTACTTAGATTGGCTAAGGAACGTTCCACCTTCTGTTTGTTTTACACTAAATCCAAGGAAGTAACTAAGTTCTCCCATCATACTCATTTCAAACTCATCACTCATTGTTTTTGAAAATTCATTACATAAGCTTTTCTCCGTCGATCCGAACAAGATGTCATTTACATAAATCTGAACAATGAGTACCTCAACTCCTACCTTCTTCAAGAATAAGGTGGTGTCCACACTATCCTTAACAAAGCCTCTATCTAGTAGGAACGTACTAAGTCTTTCATACCAGGCTCTAGGTGCTTGTTTTAACCCGTACAATGCCTTTTTCAGTTTGAACATGTGGTTTGGAAATTGTGAGTTTTCAAACCCCGGGGGTTGCTCCACATAAACATCTTCCTTGATTACCCCGTTCAGGAAAGTACTCTTGACATCCATTTGATACAGCTTAAAATCCCTAAAATAAGCAAAGGCTAACAGTACCCTGATGGCTTCTAGTCTAGCTACTGGAGCAAAGGTTTCCTCAAAGTCTATTCCTTCAATTTTGTTATACCCCTTTGCTACTAACCTAGCCTTATTTCTCACTACTATTCCAGAGTCATTCATCTTATTTTTAAAGACCTATTTAGTTCCAACCACACTTTATTCTTTAGGTCTTTTGACTAATTCCCATACATCATTCCTAACGAATTGGTTCAACTCTTCTTACATTGCTAGGATCCAAAATTCATCTCCTAAGGCTTGATCTATATTTGTGGGTTTAATCATAGATATGAATGCAGAATGACTAACCTCTTTCCTAAGTCCATGCCTAATTTTTACCCCTTCTGATGGGTCTCCTAAAATCAGTTCTCTAGAATGATTAGAGGAAAATTTCCAATCTCTAGGCAGATGTTCCTGAGGTTCCGCTCTAGTCTCTATGGTAATGGTTTCTACTCCCCATATAATCTCAACTTCTTCTTCTTCATGATTAGATTTAGAGGTCTTATTGGATTCATCAAATACCACATGGGTGGACTCTTCTACTACTAGGGTTCTCTTATTGAATATTCTATAGGTTTTACCTACAGATGAGTAGCCAAGGAAAACCCCTTCATCAGATTTAGGATCGAACTTTCCTAAGGGTGACTTGCCATTGATTAAGATGAAGCATTTGCAACCAAAAACGTGTAAGTGGGAAAGATTGGGTGTCCTACCCTTAAGTAACTCATAGGGTGTCTTATTAAGTTTGGATCTAACATTTACCCTATTTAATACATAGCACGCGGTATTCACTGCTTCTACCCAAAAATATCTAGGAAGAGTATATTCAGTTAACATAGCCCTAGCAGCTTCAACTAAAGTTCTATTCTTTCTTTCTGCTATTTCATTTTGCTGAGGAGTTCTAGGAGCAGAAAAATTATGTTCTATTCCAACATCTTTACAAAATGATTCAAATTTATCATTCTCAAATTCTCCACCGTGATCACTAAGAATTATTGAAATTACACATCCTAATTTCCTTTGAATCCAAGTGGAGAAAATTCTGAACTCTTCAAATGACTCACTCTTATGAGCTAGGAATTTCACCCAAGTAAACTTAGAGTAGTCATCCACTATTACAAACCCATACAACTTCCCTCCTAGGCTGGCTGTACTAACAGGTCCAAATAGGTCCATGTGGAGAGTTTCTAGTGGCCTAGTGGTGTTGATATCCTTGATTGCATGAAATAAAGATTTAACTTATTTTCCTAATTGGCAGGCATCACAAAAATGATCCTTAGTAAAGTCTAACTTTGGTATGCCTCTAACTAAGTCTTTCTGAGTGATGTTCCTAAGTGTTTTCATACCAGCATGACATAGTCTCCTATGCCATAACCAAGAGTCATCAGCTATTATTTTCAGACACAATGAGTTTGAGTTTTCAATGCAGTTTGAATCTAATATGTAGATATTGTTTATGCGTTTTCCTTCTAACACAAGTGTATCATTTAAGCTAATCATGCATTTATTAGAAAGAAATTTTATGTCAAAGCCCTTGTCACATAGTTGACTTATACTTAAAAGATTATGTTTTAAACCATCAACTAAAAGTACATTCTCAATAATCAAATTCTTAGTGTTTCCAATGATACCTGAGCCCACCACTTTTCTGGTGGTGTTGTCTCCCAAAGTTACCTTGCCTCCTGACCTGGCCTCCAGTGTCACGAACTGCTTCATGTCTCCAGTCATGTGTCTCGAGCAGCCACTGTCCAGGTACCACATGCTCTCACTAGGTCTTTTGTGAGAGCATTCATACAATGTCAATCACAGGTTAGCTTTGGGAACCCAAGTGAGTTTGGGTTCTACTTTATGCTTACATGAATGAAATGTATGCATGTTATGCTGTGATGAATGCGATTTAGGTCTCCACACTAGATGTGTCCTATGGTGAATTGTGCACGTGCGGGCTATGTGACCTAGCATGCCACAAGAATAACATCTAACACTAGGAAATGGGTTCACTAATCTACGAGGGTGGTAGTGCCTATTTCTGGGTTTGGATGATGCATGGTGTGCTGGTTTTGAGTGAGATGATTCAAATGGTGGAGGCTGAAAAAACTCAGCAAACGTGGGAGGTTTTTTATTATTTTCGAATGCATGAAGTTTTTCATTTAAAAATTTATTCTCTTGGTTAAGGCTTGCATATTCAAATCTCAATGTATGCTCACTCCTATTTAGTTCCTCTGCAAGTTCTTCTAGCTTCTTAAATGCATTCTCTAGTTCAACATGTGATGATTTCAAGGTATCGTGTGCAGTGGTTAACTCAATATGCTTCTTGTTTAATGCATCATATCCATCAAGCAAAGACATATGGTCTTTATCCAAATCAGAAAGATTCTTAACTACACTAGCATGCTCCTTTTGTAAAGTACTAAATTCAGTGTTAAGACTAACATGCTTTTTCTTTAACTTTCTATACGAGTCATGTATTTTTCCAGAAATAATAAGCAGTTCATCGTAAGACAGTTGACATACCTCATCTTGATCTGATTGATCAAGATTATCATTAGTCATAAGATACAGATTTGTTACCTCCTCCTCTGCTTCTTCTTCTGATGATTCTGAGGCAGAGTCGGCCCAAAAAACTTTTTGTGTCTTAAATTTGCCCTTCTTGAACTTTGATCTCTCCTCACCCTTTTCCTTGGTTTGATGAGTCTTAATGTTAGGGCAATCAACTCAGAGATGACCGGGTTTCCTGCACTCAAAGTAAATTGTGTCAGATGCAACTTTAGTATGCTTTGAGCTTTTACCTTTGTTCCAATTACTTTGATCACGGCACTGCTTTCTTTTCAGAAAATTTTTGAACTGACAAGTCATCAAGGCGATGTCGTCATCTTCTTCCGCTGCTGAGCTGTCACTTTCAGAATTGTTTACTTTTAAAGCTACCGTTCGCTCCTTGCTTTTTTCACCTGCATCACTTTATCATTGACTCACTCCTTGCTCGTAGGCAATGAGTGACCCAAGTAAATTGTCAATAGAATAAACATTCAGGTCTTTTGACTCAGTTATTGTAGTGATCTTAGCATCATACGAGCTAGGCAAACATCGCAGTATTTTATTTACTTTTTTCGAGTTAGACAACTCTCTCCCTAAAGCATGCAGAGATGTTACAATCTGAGTGAATCTAGTGTACATGTCAGATATAGTTTCACTAGGTTTCATACGAAATAGTTCGTAATCATGTAGCAGTATATTCAACCTAGATTGTTTGACCTCACTAGTTCCTTCGTACGTGATACACATTTTATCCCAAATTTGTTTACCAGTAGTACACGTTGATACTCGCATATAGTCTTCTGATTTTAATGCGCAAAAGAAATAATTTAGATATTTAGCATTTAACTGTGCAAGTTCTCTATCCTCAATGCTCCATTCATTAAACGATATTTCAGTTTTAATTCCATTTAACATACGAAACGGTGCAGAATAACCTTCTTGGACCAACATCCACATGCGATAGTCTAGAGACTGTAAAAATGTAGACATGCGTATTTTCCAGAAATCAAATGGTATATTGTCAAATAAAGGTAGACGGGTTATAGAATAACCCTCTACAGTGTTACGGTTACCAAATTGAGCCATGGATCTTACGTTTCTAGGTTTTCTAAAATACTATTTTGAAACCCCGCTCTGATACCACTTGAAAGTACGAGATGCGCCAAGAGGGGGGGGTGAATTGGTATTTAAAAAATCAATCCTAAACAAGAGTTCTATTTTTTTTGATTTTTTAAAAGATAACTCAACGAATAACATGCGGAAGCAAGTACAACGTTCGCAATGACGATATTGGTAATTTAATTGTAACTTTCACAATACAAGATTTAAATTATGATTTTTCACCAAGCAATTTAACGTACTAATTAAGAGCATGAAAAGTAAAGTACGGTAAAATGAAAAAAAAACACACCAGAGATTTTTATAGTGGTTCGGTCACTTGACTTATGTCCACTCCCCATAGTCCTCTACTCTGGGATTTGCACTAATAAAAGTTGACTCTCCTTTTGCTCCCACAGCAAGGCGGAGAAGCTTTTACAATACTCACTTTCACCTCCCTCAATGCGGCGGAATACCAAACGTTATGTCACCCTCATGGTGACTGCAGCGGACCTTCTCCTTTTTCTCCCTCCTGGAGATGGCAGAGTACCTTGATGATGTTGATCTTGAAGTGACTCTTCCCTCAAGAACTTTCCCAAAACTCCCCAAAGCCACAAGAGGAGCAAAGCATACAGCTAGCTTGGAGCCACCGTGTGATCCCCTCACACTACTTCTCCCTCACGCTCAAGCTCACCTTCACCTTCCTCTCGCAAGCCCTGGATCTCTCCGAGGAAAAACTTCTCCTTCACGAATCTCCTTCTTCCCTCAAAGCCTCTCACAGCAAGAGGATAGACCAACAACTCCCCATAAAAAATTTTGAGTTGTTTTTATATCAGGCTTCAGAAAATCTTAAAGAATTCAACTTTTGCATTCCTGTTCGTACAATACGATATATAATCGTACAGTACGATCAGTTCAAGTACAGCTCCATCCAGTACGAGCATAGACGAATAGTTAGCGAAGTTTATACATATCGTGGTGTATTATATGAATATCGTATAGGACGATAATGTTGATTTGTACTGTTCGTACAGGACGATCTGTGGGACGATCCCTAGGACAAAAAAATTCTTCTCTGCCAGTCGTCTAACACTCCACTAGTTGTACAGTACGATTAGTTTATTTCAGGGTATCATCCTGTACAATACGAATATCGTCCAGGATGAATAAAACAAAAAATCTTGGTTTCATCTGGTACAATCGATGGGACGACTTAAATCATCTCTGCATATCGTACGGTACGATATATCATCGTACAGTACGATCGACATTAAATAAGAAACCAACGTTTATTTTCTGATTACGGGAGATAATTTTGGTAAGTAATCAATTAATTGTACCGTACGATTATAATCGTACAGTACGATCAGTTCAGGAAATCAAAATTAAAAACTTACCAAACTTATTCTAGCGGCTAGGGTTTTTCAATTGAATCTTATCGTACAGTACGATTAGATTACAAAGTTAATCATCTGAAAAATAGTCGTTAGCCTGAGTATTATTAATTAATCATACAGTACGATTTTAAATCATACAGTATGATATTCTTAAAAAAATTTTAACATTTAAAATAAATCTCCCCCTTGTGTGTGTGCATGGTTGCTCCTTTCACATACATGCTTCTGCGGCAGACTCAAGAAAATAAAAAAAAAGAAATAAAAATTACAGACTTTTCAACATCCTATTCTACCCGGTTTGAGTCTCCAGTAACCTTGAGCAGTGTGCATCTGACCTGAAATATTAGTGCTCATATACAAGGATAAGCATTTGTAATCTAAAGGAAGTCCATATGAATTAAGTAAGTATTAGTTGTCACCATCAAAATTAAGTGCTCGGGATCCTGGATTTCAACATGCTTAGGATATATTTTATTATTTAAATTCTTAGGATAACCTTATAAGGGAGTCTAAAATTTTTATTTCATGTTAATGCAATTTGTTAAATGTTAAGTGTTGTGAAAGTGCACATTTGAGTTGGGATACATAGATCCAAGGCTTGGATTTAAAAGAGGAAAGAATACCCCCTTTGGGGGATAGTCCTTTCTCATTTTGAAGTCTAAATTTGGATCATTTTTGTGAGAACTCTTAAAAAAAAAATTCGTGTAGGTTAGTCCCGGACGAACCTGTACGAACTGAGAAATTTAAGATTTTTGGTGCAGGTTCGTACTGTACGAACCTGTTAGTCCCGTACAAACCGTCCAGAGCCGATCGTCCTGCAGAATCGTCTGTACGAACCGTCTGTATGAACCGTCCAGAGCCGATCGTACAACAGTTTTGTATGTACGAACTTGGTTCGTTCGTACGAACAGTCTGTACGAATAGAACAAAAATTTTACAGAGCCGATCGTCCAGTAATTTCATCCGTACGAAGAAATTATCATCCGGGACGAACGACACGATCGTCTGGGATGAATTGAAAAGATCTCAACCCATTAAATATCTCAGCTGTTGGATTGAAGAGAGAGAAATGGTTAGAGAGAGAAAGAGAAGGAAATCCATATTTTGGTGACTTCTGTCCATTTTCGTCCGTCGTCGCAGTTGGAAAAGTTGATCGACTCGAGGTAAGGCACATTATGCCTATCTCAATTTTCAGAAATGTGAATTTTGATAGATTTTTTGATTAAAATTGTGTTTCCGTTAGCAAAAAATGGGTATAACTTTGCACTGGTAAAACTTTTACCGCGTAACTTTGGTATATTGTCGAGATTGTTATTATGTACATTTTGACTATTTTCTGGAAAATTTTCATCAGGTATTTTGAAATCTGTGGGATTTTTATCGAACAGAAAATTTTCTGGATGTCGAAAAATAGTGCTACAGTACAATGAAAGTCTTAAAACGATATTGTGCATGATCTCTGGTAATTTGGAATTGTTCTGAAACTATGAATTTTGATTCATTGGATTTTCTATTGTCTGCCGTTATACTGTCTGACTGCATTTTGATTCATATTTGATTTCTTTGAAAATGATATGATTGATGCTTTATATGATTGAATGCTCAGAAGGGAGACATAAGGGGCCAGAATCCTTTGAGATTCTGTCTGTGTCTGGGAAGGGAGGCATAAGGGGCCAGAATCCTTTGAGATTTTGTCTGGGTCCAGGAATATGAAAATGAATTCTAATCTGATATGTTCTGGTGCTATAAGCACAAAGGGAGACATAAGGGGCCAGAATCCTTTGAGATTCTGTCTATGTCTGGGAAGGGAGGCATAAGGGGCCGGAATCCTCTGAGATTCTGTCTGTGTCAGGGATACATGATCTGATATGTGATCTGAAATGTGATCTGATATGTGATCTGATATGTGATTTGAAATACGATTCTGTGATGTGATTTATACGATTCTCTGAGATGAATTTGATTTAATTTCCGATAATTGCTGTGATAAGATGATTTCTGTGGTGTGATGAATTCTGTTTATATTCTGATAATTTTTATGATAATATCTAAATTCTATTTGATGCTTTGAATTTCATGCTTTATTTTGAGATTTCAATTTTGTGTGTGGATCTGAGAATTTAGATCAGCTAGTGTGATCTTGCTGAGCTGTTAGCTCATTGTGGTTATCTTCATGGTTTTCAGGTTCTGGGAAAGGGAAGGAAGTGTCAGATTAGCCGTTCAGGATCTGAATTGCAGTCATAGGTATTTTTGTACTTTTGATTTTTGTACAGTCATGGCTATGTTACTTTTTTGTTCTGTATCTTCTGTTTATAGCCATGCACTGTAGTGTACATTATTTTTGATGAAAGAAAGAAGAAAGAATGGATGAGTTTTCCGTACACTTGGATGTTTGTAGCAGCTCTGTGGTTCTATAATTCGTTGAAAAGAAAAAAGAAAAGCAATTCCAAAGCTAGATCCTGGGGTTTTTTGTTACAACCTAACACGATAGGATCAGTTCTTGTCGCGTTGGGTTGTGACAATTTTCATACCCAAAGTGGAAAGAGTGACATTCCCCTTGAGGGAAGAGTTCTCTTTTTCATTTGGGTATCTAACCATGAAGAATCCAAGGAGTTTGATGAGGAGAAGACCAAGGAGTTGAAGACAAAGAGTATCCCACTCAAAGTCACTTGCATCTCTACTAGGATTAAAATTCGGGTTGTTGTCAGTGATTGCCAGCCACTTTTAATTTCTGCAGACCCTAGTTTGTAATAAATGGGGCATTTGCCTATGGACTTTACTTTAAGGAATTAATTATATTAATGTGTTTGATTTACTTTGATTGCGTATAGGGTTACCTGCTTTTCCTAATTTTTTGGCGATTTTGTGCCATTTTTATTTTCGCCTGGAAATGTGGAGGCTCGTGAGGGTATGTTAAAAATATTTCTACTCAAATTTAATTAAAAAAATTTAAGATAACATAGAAACTTTAATGACCTAAGAAGTAAGCCTAGGACTGTCAGGGATTCTCGTAAGTATTTTTATTGCACTCTTCTTTTCCTTTGTTAGGCAGCTCACTGCCTGCGGGTTCTAGCAGACCACCTGGCCTATGAAGGTGCAGATCTGTCAAGGGGAGTTTGTGCACGCTAGGATAAAACCTATTTTCTAAGCCTTTTTAAAACTGTTTCATACATTTTATGTATTTTAATCGAGTCAATTAGCATGTATTGCATTAGAAACTAATTTAAAAGTGAGTCTAAATCTTTAATTATGTTTCTCTTTTAGCATTTTCACCCCACATAAGTCAAGGGGCCACTTAGGGCAATCTCTAGATGTCGGCCCTAATTCTCAAAAACTTTAATAAAAATATCTTACCACTCTTACATCAAATAATCGAATTCATGGATTTAAATCGATTAGGTGGTTAGCTTGCTCCCCAATCAAGGCTGAGGTAAGTCTAGGTTTTACACTACATTAGTTAAGTTCAGACTACTGAGTTCTAGTGTCCAAATTTAGACCTATGATCAGGGGCAGATTTTGAATTATAAGTCCCCAACCTTCAGGAATATAATCCCAAATTTTTAATAAATCTATCAACTCAAATTAATACTCTCTCAATCTAAAATTTAAAGTCCAACACTTAGCTTAGGTTGAGACACTTTTGAATCATTTTTAAAATCCTAAAGTGTCTCCTACCCTTCTTCCTTTGACTCTAAAAAGAAGTGCTCCAATTTGATATATTCCCAGTTGAGATTCCAAAATCCAGCTTCTTTGATATCACTCCTAGAAAATCTCTAAATAAAATTTCTGCCATTATTTTAATCGAGAGTTTTTGTAGGAGACTCCGGTCTCCTGCGATATAATTAAGTATGAGGGCTTACGCTCGTAAGAGATTTAAAACCCACATCTGATTTTCAAAAATTGATTTTCAAAACTCAATTAGTCTTCTTTGAAAAAAATTAAATTATTAACGATCGTTATCATTATATTCGAAGAATTAACAACAAATGATATTTTCTCCTTTTGGGGAGATATATCCTTTGTTGATAAAACTTCAGATATGAATTTAACGATAATCCTCTTGGACTATTGTAGCTAGATATTTGGTTGAACTTCATTCCGACTCTTTAGGGCCATATGAAGTTCTCTCTTAAATTCGGTTACGATATTCAAGACGGGATTTGCAATTTTAAATCTGAACCCCACTCTAAAATTTTATCTCCACCTCTCGAGGCGGTATATTTTTTCTGATGGGATGTTCGATTTTAGAATTAAGATTCAACGTTAATTCTAAATTCCCTAAAGAAAACTAATCCTTTTCAAAACCCGCTTTTAACACCAACAAGACCTAAAAAGACTTGGTTATGAAGTATTAGAAATAATATTTTATGTTAGATTTAAATGAGAATTTTACTCTTAATAGGACACAATGGAGAAAATGGATTAATATAGCCAACCAGTTGTAGTGGATAATGGCTTAATGTTAATATTATTGTAGAAATTAACCAAATTATCACACATTATTCATAACTATATTTCAAAGCTTTTATTGAATTACGACATAATTTATAGGCCTTATAATATTTTTCAAATCGTTAAGCTAATATAATTTTAATATTACTTGATATAAATTCACAAATAAAATACCAGAATATGCAAAATATTGATAACTATGACTTATCAAAAGTTACATTATAAAAATTTATTGGATTATCAGATATAGAAATTTTTGCATCAAGATTTCACTAAAAATGCCAGAATATCTCAAAGCTTTAAATTATTAAAAATTGAGATAGACGAAACATAACCTACCTCGGCTTGGACAATTTCTTGAACTGCCCTGATGGACGAGAATAACTCGAAGCCTCCTAAAATCTACTTTCTCTCTCTAATCCGTTGGGAAATGGGAAAAATAAAATTATATTTGGATAATTTTAGTGAAAATTAATATTTTATAAACTTTTTTGCCTCAGTGTCGTGGCGCTCAAAGACATAACTCCATAATGCACCAAACCAAATTGAGAGTACGACATTACAACACTTAAATGAGGGCAGTAGCACTCCAAACTTGACCTATCACCGTAGCGATACACCACTCAATGTCACAGTGTTGCCACAAACTCAATTTTTCTATAGAATACAGAGAGCTAAGCACCGTAGTGTTACCAGGCTAACACCGTGGCGCCCCAAGAGAATATGTTAGAGTTCAAAATTCACACACAAACCCCTTGGACACGCTTATAAATAAAATTTATGCACTTATAAGCACATAGAAGCATTTATAGACATGTGCATAACATAAATACAAAAATATAAAAGCACATATGACTTCTCATATCAAGTTTAGACCAGTTTAGACCAATATAAAATAATTCTTAACAATTTGTGAAAACTCAAACACTAGTGGAATCATTTCAACTAGGATGTAATATCCATAGTTTCATGATTTAGGTAATTAATGTAAATTAGAACAAATTATTAATTAATATTTATTTACTTAGTAATTACAAGACCCATGATGTGTAATAAAGTCTCTAATAAACTCTAAATAAATTAAGAACTTGAAGAAATTTAATACGACATAAAGCAAGAAGGAGAAGAAGAAGAGAAGAAAATAGAAAGTATACTTGATGGTAGGGCTGCAAATGAACCGAGCCGAGTCGAGTATGTGAGTGTTCATGTTTGAGTTCATTTATTATTACCTTGTTCAAGTTTGGTTCATGTTTGATTCGAGCTTTATTGTTTGTGTTCATGTTTGGTTTGTTTAGTTTATCGGTGTTCACGTTTGGTTCATGTTCGATTCGTTTAGTGCTTATCGAGCTTTAAACGAACAAACCTTAACGAGCTATGTTCGTGAACATATTTAGCAAACGATCTATTGATCAAACAAACCTTAAATTTGTTCATGAACATGTTAAACAAACAATCTAGCAAATATTGATAAATGTAAAATGTCACTTGTTCATGAATAAATTTATTATATTGAAGGTATAAAATAAAATGAAATTCAATTTATAATAAAAGCATATGTCTATTTAAAATGAAAATATGATTAATTTATATGAATATATTTTCAAATGAAGTTTACCTGTTGTATTTCTCTCATTTGGTATAACAACTGAAAGATTATCTTCTGCGTTCGTAGAAATACTTCAATGGTTCTGTTAGAACTACAAAAATACACTATCAAAATAAATACATCATATAAAACACACTATCAAAATAAATAAATTATATAAAATAAAGCATGTTGATACTTAGCGCATAATGAAATTCAAACCAACAAACTAATAGAAGTGGAGAGTATAATATACTAAAAGTTCTGTCAAAATTACAAAAATTCAGTAGCTCGTTAAACATAATTACAACAATTTTCTTCACCAAAAAAAAAAAACCAAAGTAGTCTGCCCCTTATCAAACCAATGAGATCTCCTTTGTTTCCTCCCTAATCTACAAGATGCAATATAATAATTTAGTAATTGTAAGGAAAATTTTCACAAACTAGCAATTTAAAATAATAAAGATGTTTCTTCATATCATACCTTCACTTTTCTCTTTATACCATATAAATTGCGGTACCAATCACTTCCACAAATAAGATGTTGCACTGTATCTGTACCCAAAGATGATTTATATTGATCAATAACTCTTCCCCCGGCACTGAAGGTGGCTTCTGAAGTAACTGTTGTAATTGGAATAGAAAGAATGTCACAAGCCATCATTGACAAAATACGATATTTTAGACAGTTAGCCTTCCACCATTCCAAGCAATCAAAATGTACTTCGGGACGGAGCTTCTAGCAGAAATACGAACGATCTCACCTCTCGCCTTTGGAGAGATAACTTAAGGCAGAAATCTGAGAGAAAGTTTTGGTTTGCCGCTAATGCCTTATGTCCCTTTTGTGATTCCTATGGTCTGAAATAATTAAAAAATAATAATTATAATTAAATAATATGTAATATCAATTTAATAAATATGTACAATTTATTTTAGTTAATATATATTATTAATCTTAATTATTTATAAATTTATTAATTAAATATAATTATATCATTAAGTTATAATAAATTTAAAATATTTATATTATATATATTTATTAATTTTATAATTAAATATTAATCATATTTTCATCGAGCTATTCAAGAGCTCTGAATCGAATACGAATCGAGCTTCTTATCGAGCTTAATGTCGAGCTTATTCACGAACTTCAAATGATGTTGTTCGTAAACATAAATGAAACGAACACGTTAGTGTTCAAGCTTGTTTATTTAAGAATCTAGTATTGAAAATATTGTTCAAGTTTGTTTGTTTAGTTAATTAAACGATCACAAACGAGCTTTAAGCGAACCAAGCAACGAGCAGTTCGTCGAACGTTTGGTTCGCTTGCAGCCCTACTTGATGGATCCTTAAGATTCTTTGAAAATATATATTCTTATGAATAAATTTGCACCACCTCTTTGGATGCTAGTCATGGCACTTTCACCTTTAGTTGATGACATCATCATTAAGGGAGAGAACTAGAGCTTGTGTAAGAGGATCAGGCTTTGATCTCCTCCAATGGTATTCAACTCTAGCCAACAACCACATTATGAAAGAAGATTAGGCTTTAATCTCCGCAACTAATATCCAAATCTTGCTAGACTGTTTTTCATCCTTTTATGGAGAACTGGAGCTTACGTAAAAGGGTCGAGCCTTAATCACCAACAACAACATTCAACTCTTACAGGATATGTTTTTCCTCCTTTTATGGGGGATAATTAGAGCCTAGGTAAGCTGGCCAGGGCCTTGATTGTTGTAAATTTGGTTTTGATGATGACAAACATGTTTTCCACTGTGTTTTGCTTGGCTAATCAGTTTCAGGCACAAAAGACCACGAGCCACTCAAGCCAACTCAAGATCGGTTCCAAGTGTGTCCAATGTACTGATTTTCTTTTTCTTGAGTCAATTGTAATGTAACTGATCCCCTAGCTAAGTAACCTTGCACACACACACTCAGGGGGAGAGCTTGAGTGAATTAGAGTTTCTGTTCATTTTTTGTTTAGATCGTCCTGGACGATATTCACATCGTCCTGAACGATCCAGTAAAAACAGAAACCCTAATTAGGGCGACCAAGTTAAGTGAGTCTGATTAAGCAGATCATCCTGGATGATCTTTGGATCGTACGGGATGATATGCTCAAATCAGAACTTCTCAGCCGCTAGAATAAGTTAGGCAAGTTTTTATTTTAAGTTATTTGGTCTGATCGTCCCGGACGATACGTGTATTATCCTGGACGATTCAGTACAATCATGCCTAAATTAGTCTGGTAATTAAGGAAAGCAATTAATATTTAATTGATACGATCATATCATCATGGATGATCGTAGGATCGTCCTGGACGATCATGATCGTTTAGTGCATTTCAGCTGTACGACCCGAACAGTGTTCAGGATGATTTGGGCACTTTTTGAACTAATCGTACATGACGATACCCATATCGTCCTGGACGATCAAGTCATTTTTTGGTCATCCAGCACAAGTTTCTTTGGACGACCCGAACTTTCTTCTGGACGATATTCCTCGATTTGCACTAACAATCCCGGACGATCGCAGGATCGTACGGGACGATATAAATAATTTTTTCTACTGATCGTCCAGAAGAGCTAGATCATCCAGGCTGAAACAGCTGATTTTGAACTGATCGTACAGGACGATCGTCCAGGACGATCTTGGCCGACCAGTTGAGATTTAGGGCAAATTTTAAGCCCTCATATAAAAGAACTTTTTCTTGAAACAAGAAAAATCTTTTTTTGCCACCTTCCTTCCCAGAGAAACCCTAGAGAGAGAGAGAGTTGGAAGAGAGAGAGAGGATCTAGTGAGGGGGAGTTAGTGAGGGATTCACTAAGGTTGCTCTAAGCACGGATCAGAGTCGTCTTCTCCGCTCGTCGTCTTTTGTCTAGTCGGTGTTCGTTGTGGGAGGATCATTCGCAAGAAGATCCGGGGTTCTCTGCCTGCTTCAGGTGGAAGCAAAAGGAGTTCGAGGGTTCTCTGCCTGCTTTAGGTGGAAGCAAAAGGAGTTCGAAGGTTCTCTGCCTGCTTCAGGAGGAAGCAAAAGGAGGTCGGGTTCTCTGCCTCACCGTGTGGTGAAAAGGAGTTTTTGTACAGGCTTCTCCGCCTTGTTGAGGGAGCAAATAGAGAGTCACTTTCTATTTAGTGCAATACCCGGAGGGGAGGCTCCGGGGAGTGGACGTAGGTCAAGTTGACCGAACCACTATAAAATCTGGTTTGCTTTTTCTGATTCAATTTTGCACTTTACTTTACTGATATTAACTGCTTGGGTGAATATCTATGATTGATCTTTCGTTCTTGATTACTTGTTTCCACTACTAAGTATCGAAAAGATTTTCATTGTTGTTGTAAAATTTTTAAATAACCAATTCACCCCCCCTCTTGGTTATCCTCGGGACTAGTTCACTAGGGCTTAACATCCCTATCGAACTTTCAAGTGGTATCAGAGAGGGATTCATAAAATCTAGTTTTGAAAAACTTTTGAATTTGATCCATGGCTAACTGTAACAATCGTAATATTGCTGAAAGTTATTCTATTACAAGACCACCGTTGTTTGATAATATTTAGTTTGATTTTTGGAAAACACGCATGTCTACTTTTCTTCAATCAATTGACTATCGCATGTGGATGTTAGTTAAGGATGGATACGAACCACCTTTTAGATTGATTAAGAATGTGAAAACTGAACTTCCATTTGCAGATTGGACTTTTGATGATCGTGATTTAGCACAGTTAAATGCAAAATGTTTGAACTGTTTCTTTTGTGCTTTAAAATCTGAGGACTATATGCGTGTTTCTACTTGTACAACGGGTAAAGAAATCTGGGATAGATTGTGTATAACATATGAAGGTACAACTGAAGTCAAACAGTATATGGTAAACATCTTGTTATATGATTATGAACTTTTATGCATGAAACCTAGTAAGACTATTTCAGAAATGTACACAAGGTTCACTCAGATTGTTACCTCTTTGAATGCTTTAAGTAGAGAAATTACTAACTACGAAAAAGTGAACAAAATTTTTAAATGTTTACCTGCTTCTTACGATACTAAGATTACTGCTATCACGGAATCTAAAGATTTAAATACTTACTCCATTGACAGCTTACTTGGATCACTCATTGCTTACGAGCAAGGGGTGAACCAAAGACAAATTGATGCAGGTGAACGAAAGAAGGAGAAGACAGTGGCGCTAAAGGCCAAAGATTCAGATGCTAGCACTTTCGGGTCTGATAGCGATGATGTTGCCTTAATCACAAGGCAATTCAAGAGCTTTCTAAGGAAGAAGAATAAGAATTTTCAAAAGTGGAACAAAGGTAAGACCAGTAGAAACTTTAAAGGTTTATCTGAATCTGTTTGTTTTGAATGCAGAAAGTCTGGACACATTAAGGCTGATTGTTCTACACTTAAAGCTCATCCAAGTAAGGAGAAGGGTGAGGAGAAACCAAAGTTCAGAAAGGACAAGAGGTGGATTTATAAGGTGTTCTGGGCAGACTCTGCATCCGACTCTTCGTAGACTGAAGCTGAAGAGGAGGAAACAAACTTGTGTCTGATGGCTGATGATCACCCTGGTCAGTCGGACCAGGAAGAGGTATGTGAGCTTACTTATGATCAATTATTTGAAGTTTCTGAAAAAATTCATACATCGTATAGGAAGCTTAAGAAAACTCATGCTAGTTTCAAATTAGATTATTAGACTTTGTAAAAAGAGCATGATTTTGTAGTTAAAGATCATTCCACACTTGATTCCAATCACATGTCTTTGCTTGATGAATTCGATGAGTTGAATAAAAAATATTCTGATTTAACTGTTGAGCATGATTTGTTAAAAATATCGCATGTTGAATTAGAAGTTACTTTTAAGAAATTGAATGATATGGTATGTGATTTAGAAAGTAATAAAAGTGCAAGAACTTTTGAAATTGCAAGCTTAACTAAAGAGAATGAATTTTTTAGAGTGAAAATTGCTACTTTTGAAAAGAACATAACACCGCCTACTTTTGAACAGTTTTATGCACCGCCGCCTTTTGAAAAATCTATTGCAAGTTCATCAAAGCATGTTTCATATACATCTAAGAAGAGGCATTATCACCCACGTAGATTAGTTAACCCTTTTTCTGGTATTAGATATTTTTCATGTGGTAAGTTAGGGCACATTTTCCACACCTGCACTGTTCACCATAGTATACATTGGGTGTGGAGACCCAAACTGCCTGTTTCACAGCACACATGCATTGCATTCTTCTTTTCATAAGAAGGAACCTAAACCTGTTTGGGTTCCTAAGACTGACGATTGATATTTTTGTAGGTGTGCTCTCACACAAAACCTCGTGAGAGCATGTGGTACCTGGACAGCGGATGTTCTAGGCATATGACTGGAGATGCAAATCAGTTCATTTCGCTGGAGGCCAGAGCTGGAGGCAAGGTTACACTTGGAGATAACACCACCAGGAAGGTGGTAGGCTCAGGTATAATTGGTGATTCAAAGAATTTTATGATTGATAATTTTTTGCTTGTAGATGGACTGAAACACAACTTGCTGAGCATCAGTCAACTTTGTGACAAGGGATACAGCATCAAATTCCTGCCCACTGGCTACTTTTTAAGCTTAAATGATGAACTTGTTTTGCAGGGGGCAAAGGATCAACAACGTCTACAAGCTGGATGTAAGTTGCATTAAATCTGATAATTCAATTTGCTTAAAAACTACTGCTGATGAGTCTTAGTTATGGCATAGGAGATTGTGTCATGCTAGTATGAAAACCCTTAGGAGAGTCACCCAAAAGGACTTAGTTAGAGGTGTGCCCAAGCTTAAGTTCACTAAGGATCACCTATGTGATGCATGTCAGTTAGGGAAGCAAGTCCAGTCCTCCTTTCACTCTGTTAAGGACATTAGCACCTCTAGACCTCTAGAAGTTCTTCACATGGACCTTTTTGGACCCATTAGCACTACCAGCTTGGGGGGGAGAGTCTATGGATTTGTGATAGTAGATGATTATTCGAGGTTCACTTGGGTGAAATTTTTGTCACATAAGTCTGAGTCATTTGATGAGTTTAGATCATTCTCTACTTGGATTCAGAAGAAGTTAGGATGTGAGATTATTACCATCCATAGTGATCACGGAGGGGAGTTTGAAAATGAAAGATTTGGAAATTTTTGTGAGGATCAAGGGATTAGTTATAATTTTTCAGCCCCTAGAACCCCCCAGCAAAACGGGGTAGATGAAAGGAAGAACAGGACCTTAGTGGAAGCCGCTAGAGCCATGCTTGCCGAGTATTCACTTCCAAAATACTTTTGGGCTGAAGCGGTGAACACTGCCTGTTATGTGCTAAATAGGGTAAATGTGAGAGTCAAACTGAACAAGACACCTTATGAGATCATTAAGGGTAGAACTCCAAATTTGTCCCACCTTCATGTCTTTGGCTGTAAGGTTTTCATTCTGAACAACGGGAAGTCACCCTTAGGAAAATTTGACCCCAAATCTAATGAAGGTGTGTTCTTAGAATATTCAAGTGTGGGGAAATCCTTTAGGGTGTTCAATAAGAGGACTTTGGTGGTGGAAGAAATAACCCATGTAGTGTTTGATGAATCTGATCCTAAGGAGTCTAGATCTGAAGTAGAAGATGAAGAGATTGTTGAGGTTATCCAAGGGGTTGAAAATACAAATCTGGAGGAAAGGGTAGAACCTCAAACCACGTTGCCTAGAGATTGGAGATATTCTTCGAGTCATCCTAAAGAACTGATCTTAGGAGACCCTTCTGAAGGTGTTAGGACTAGGCATGAACTTAGGAAAGAAGTAAACCATTCTGCCTTTATTTCAATGACTGAACCCACCAACATCAATCAAGCCTTGTCGGATGAGTTTTAGACTTTAGCTATGCAGGAAGAATTGAATCAATTTGTAAGGAATGATGTTTGGGAGTTAGTAGAAAGACTCAGAAATTAAACTATTGTGGGAACCAAGTGGGTCTTTAAGAATAAGATGAATGATTCTGGAGTGGTGGTTAGGAATAAGGCAAGATTGGTGGCTAAGGGGTATAATAAGATAGAAGGAATTGATTTTGAGGAGACTTTTGCCCCTGTAGCTAGATTGGAAGCCATTAGAGTGCTACTAGCCTTTGCCTGTTATAAGGGATTTAAACTGTTTCAAATGGATGTCAAGAGTGCCTTTTTGAATGGGGTAATAAAATAAGATATTTTTGTAGAACAATCCCCAGGTTTTGAGAGTTCCCAATATCCAAATCATGTGTATAAATTAAAAAAAGGTCTTATACGGATTGAAACAGGCACCCAGAGCTTGGTATGAGAGGCTTAGCACATTCCTGTTAGAAAGAGAGTTTGTTAAGGGGAGCGTAGACACCACCCTTTTTCTGAGGAGATTAGGAGATGACTTACTCATTATCCAGATTTATATTGATGATATAATTTTTGAATCTTCTGATAAATATTTATGTGATGAGTTTTCTAAAATAATGAGTAAAGAGTTTGAGATGAGTATGATGGGAGAGTTGTCCTACTTTTTGGGGTTTAGCATAAGGCAAACGGATGATGAAACCTTTCTCAATCAATCTAAATACACTAAGGATATTTTGAAGAAATATGAAATAGACAAAGCCAAGCCAATAAATACTCCCATGACCTCCTCAGTTCAGTTAGATAAGGATTCAAGTGAAAAATTTGTTGATCATAAGAAGTATAGAGGGATAATTGGATCACTGCTTTACCTGACTGCTAGCCGACCTGATATCATATTTAGTGTCTGTCTTTGTGCTAGGTTTCAGGCTGATCCTAAAGAGTCCCACCTGACTGCTGTTAAGAGAATTCTTAGATATCTTTTAGGGACCCCAAACCTAGGAATCTGGTACCCTAGGCGCAACACCTCTTTTGAGATCATTAGATATTTTAATTCTGACTTTGCAGGGTGTAGGGTGGATAGAAAGAGCACTTCTGGGACTTGTCAATTCATTGGACAGTCGTTAGTCTCATGGTCCAGTAGAAAATAGAACTCAGTTGCACTTTTCAGTGCTGAAGCTGAGTACATTACCTTAGGGAGTTGTGTGGCCCAAGTTCTTTGGTTGAAGCAACAAGTCTTGGATTTAGGGGTACCTGTTGGCACAATTTCTGTTCTGTGTGATAATACTAGTGCCATCTGTATCTCTAAGAATCCAATCCAACATTCTAGGACCAAACACATTGATATAATGCATCACTTCATTAGGGACCATGTTACAAAAGGGGACATTGAGCTACATCATGTAGCAACTAAAAATCAGCTGGCTGATATATTCACTAAACCACTGGCCTTTGACTCATTCAGCATTTTGAGAACCAGATTAGGACTGATTGATATAAATGCTTGATTCTGATGACTACTGATTTCTGATTGTTCTGATTGGTATTCTATTTTCTATTAGTTAGTTTTTGGTTTGATTATTTGCTTTCAGTTGATTTTATTTCCTCTGCTGATTTTTGTTTTAGCCTTACTGTTAGTTTGATTTGAGGATTTACTTTGATGTAATTTTCTACCTATTTTTATTTACTGGTTCATATCTTGCACTTACTGTTTTATGCTTTTCAAAATCTGATCACCGCTCATTACTTCTGATAATCTGAATTTCTGACTGGGAGTTTTTACCTTGTGTTAATTTGGAAGCTGGTAAGCAGTGATTAATTCCACTGAATCTGTTAAAGGGAAGAAATATTGATGATTGTTTCTCTTCCTCTAACTCCTTTACTAGTGTATAGTTTCTTTTGGATAAAAATCCTCTTCAAAATTAAAATGTTAGTTTTTGAAATAGAGATTATTTTATCTTCCTACAGTAATCTACCTCATATCAATAGTGTTTTTCAAAGTCTTGAGTCATTAGTTTGATTTTCTAAACCAAGTGATTATATTTATCATATGATATATGGCTTTTATTTTGTGATTCATTCGTCCTTACTGTGGAGAGTCATCTCCTATGTCTGGAAGATAATCCCACAGCTGAGACTCTTTAATGATTGTGAAAAGGAGGAAGCTTACAAAAGATGCGCAGTGCGCCAAATAAATTGAAAAAGAGGCATAAAATGAGCCCAAAGCTGAAAAGATGCAAAAAATCGCCAACTAAAAGATACATAAAGTGTATCAAAAATGAAAATATGCGCAAAGCTCTAACTAAATTATAAAAGAGGCACAAAATGAGCCCAACCAAGCTTTCCTTCCTTTCAGATCGTTAAAGGTCTTAGAAAAATCCGTGTGCCGCTTAATACTTTCAAAAGCTTGTGTTTAAAAATCATGATTTCTGATTTTTTACTTTGTAACACTATTATATCAGATATTTTTCTGGAACGAGGCTTGAAAGGATCTCTTTTCAAATCTAATGTCTTTTCTTCTGAATCGGATTTTTGTTTAGAAAGAGGTTTGCATCGATAAGGTGCCCGGGGTCAGAGTTACGAAAGTTGATTTTTCCAACCTTTTCTGGATTTCAGCGCTGTCAATCATCTTCTTATTGGTTTTTGAATCTAAAATCAAGAAAAAATTCTGATTTACTTGAGCAGCTTGATCAAAAAAAAAATCTTTGCTTTTGCGTGTTTTTTTGTTTTAGTTTTCTGTTTTGTAGTTGTTCTCTTTTATGTGTTGTACTTATATTTCCGTGTTCTGTTTTACCATCCTCCTTTTTGTGATGTTAAAAGGGGGAGTCAATTGTAGTCGTTTCAGTTTTTGTTATGTGTTATATTTTCTGTATTAGTTTGATTGTTAAATGAAAATTTGAAAAAAAAATATATCTGTTTTTCGATCTCCTGTTTATTTTTATTTTCAAACTACTGTACAAATATTTGCCATCATCAAAAAGGGGGAGATTGTTACAAATTTAGTTTTGATGATGACAAACATGTTTTCCAGTGTGTTTTGCTTGGCTAATCAGTTTCAGGCACAAAAGACCACGAGCCACTCAAGCTAACTCAAGATCGGGTCCAAGTGTGTCCAATGTACTGATTTTTTTTTCTTGAGTCAATTATAATGTAACTGATCCCCTAGCTAACTAATCTTGCACACACACACTCAGGGGGAGAGCTTGAGTGAATTAGAGTTTCTATTCATTTTCTGTTCAGATCGTCCTGGACGATATTCACATCGTCCTGGACGATCCAGCAAAAACAGAAACCCTAATTAGGGCGACTAAGTTAAGTGAGTCTGATTAAGCAGATCGTCCTGGACGATCTTTGGATCGTACGGGATGATATGCTCAAATCAGAACTTCTCAGCCGCTAGAACAAGTTAGGCAAGTTTTTATTTTAAGTTATTTGGTCTGATCGTCCCGGACGATACGTGTATCGTCCTAGATGATTTAGTACAATCATGCCTAAATTGGTCTGGTAATTAAGAAAAGCAATTAATATTTAATTCATACGATCATATCAAGTTGGTCAAGTTGACCGAACCACTATAAAATCTGGTTTGCTTTTTCTGATTCAGTTTTGCACTTTACTTTACTGATATTAACTGCTTGGGTGAATATCTGTGATTGATCTTTTCGTTCTTGATTACTTGTTTCCGCTGCTAAGTATCGAAAAGATTTTCATTGTTGTTGTGAAATTTTTAAATAACCAATTCACCCCCCCTCTTGGTTAGCCTCGGGACTAGTTCACTAGGGCTTAACATCCCTATCAAACTTTCATTGATCACTGTCAACGATATCAATCCTTGCCAGAAAGTTTTTCCACCTTTTATGGGGGAGAACTAGAGCATGTATAAGAGGGACGGGCATTGATCATCATCAAAGGTATTGAACTCTTGCTGGATAATTTTTCCTCTTATGCAGGTGAGAATTGGAGCCTACGTAAAACGGTCGAGCCTTTATCGCCACCATTAATATTCAACTCTTACTTGATAATTTTATTCCTTTTTATGGGGAAGAACTAGAGGCTGTGTAAGATGGTCGGGCATTGATAGCTGTAAGTAGTATTCAACTCTTACTAGATTATTTTTTCTCCTTCTATGGAGGACAATTGGAGCATGTGTAACAGGGTTGGGCCTTGATCGTCGCCAAAGAGGCAGTTAGTTATGAACACCACCTCAAAGAGGCAACACTATCATGACCTCACAGAGGTAGTTAGTTATAAATAAAAAATAGTTAATTAGTGTCGCGCCAGGGCGTTAATGCTGGCACCATTGGCTATCAACTGTGGTTGGCCGGTTGGTTGGGTTTCCTGTGTAGATTTGGGTTTGATTTTTTGCTTAGAAAGTCTAATTCAAATATTTTTGGATCCTCATGACTCTTTTTTCATGTTCCAGACTCAATTTTGATACTTTTAAAGCTCCACGGAGCCTCTACAGTCAGCCTCAAAAATTTTGGAGCATAATTTTTAATATTTTTGCTCTGATCGATGTCACGACTTCATGAAGTGTTAATATATTTTTGGACTATGCATATTTCAATGTTCGAAAATAGGGGGGCAACTAATACGTCACAAAAATCACCTTGATTCGACACAAATCTTGAGGGATGAATTAGGAAATTTGGTAATTAAGTTCAAGAGTCTAGGAGGCACCAATTTCAATAAACTTATAGTCGAGCTTAATGTTTCGGTAAGATGAATCCAACGATATCAAAAGTATTCAATCCGAGCCGAAATGGACTCAGATTAAAGGCTTAAAATATATTCAAAAGCTTTAGAGCATTAATTTGATGACCTAATGATATCCAAATATATCATGCTTTTAGTTGAATTGAGGGGCTAAATGAGACAAATTCAACAAGCCTAATATTAATTCATTCTAACATCATTAAAGCAATGTTGACCTCTTTTTTTTGTATGAGGTCATTAGGACCCAACCCAGACTCCAGGATAATCCAGACCCTAAGACTCCTAGACTCCAAACCCTAGGATCTACCTAGGTCCTAGGACTCTTCTAGATCATAGACCTTAGGATCTTTCTGGTCTCTAGACCTTAGAACCTTCCTATATCCTAGGTTTCTTTTAGACTCTAAACCTTATGACCTTCCTAAGTATTAGGATTCTAGGAGACCCCAGACCCTAGGATTTCTCAGATTCTAGAACCCTTCTAGAACCTAGACTCCTGGTCAATCCAAATCTCAAATCAACCCAGAATTCAAACCCATTCATGCTTCAAACCTATCTAGACCCCTAGGCAATTCAATTTCTAGCTCAAAATCCAGGTAAACTAGTCTTCTATTAAACTTCAATTTTATCTCATTACCTATGACCATTTCAAATAATCATGAGTAATTTGGATAACTAAAATTCCAGTATTTAAAATCCAGGTCAAACCCAGAAATTCAAATCCAAAATCCAAGGCCAAAGGTCTGAGTCCTGAAAGCCTTTCAAGTGATTTTTCAAACATTTCAAAACCCCAATCAAATAACTTCTGATTCATGATCTGTCAGTTGCATACTGACTAAGTATGTCTCCAGAAGTATCCCTCCAAATTTGAGCTCATTCTGAGATCTCTAACCCTAGAAATTGGATTGAAATCCAAAGGCTATTAAACCTTCAAATATTTACAGTCCATGCCACTAGACCTGCCACCCAGTGGATCCTGACCTTGGAGCTTTCTCCAAAGCTTCTAATCACATCCAGACCCTTGATCCTGACCTCTTGAATATTAAACTGTATTTTATCGAACTCACATTGACCCCCTGTTGACCAGCGATCAAGATGACCAAAATACCCCTTAAGGGTGTGAATAGTCACCTTTGATCAAATGAGCTCCAAACCAAATGCAATCACTTCCAGCAAATTTCAGACATCAAACCAAACCTGTTGAGCCCAACCCTTAACCTTGGGTCAACCTGGTTGACCAAGTCAACCCAGCTGACCAGATCAACCCTTAAATTATTTTAACTTTGAATCAAATTCTAAATACATTCAAAACCCTATCAAACCTTCAAATCTATCTCAATGTTTAATTTTAAGATCTCTTAATTAATGGTGAGTCAAGTCTTGATGGGTTGACCAAGTCAACACATTAGACTTGATCAATCCCTCCTACCTTGGATCAATCTAATCCATTTATTCAATTTAAACTTTCTAGAATATCAAGTCTACCTCAATAGGTGTTCCAAACATATCCAATATTTCAAATTTGACATAAATCAAGCTTTGATTAATTTGACCAAGTTAACACATTAAGTTTGGTCAAATCCTCTTCCTCTTGATCAAATCATATGCCACCAATTAAATCTCTATCAAAACTTTTAATCCATCATTATTGATGCCTTGAATATTATCAAGTCCACCATGGATCAAATTCAAGTCAAATTGACTTAGTCAACACAACCAAACTTGGTCAAACCCTCACATTTCTACTCAACTCTAAACCCTTGAGCATCAAACCTTCTTTAGTTCCTCTAATCAGCATTTGAGACTCCCCATACTGCCACCTCATCCTTCATTGACTCTTAAGTGGTCAAAATAGTCAATAAGAGGTTCAAATGAGCTCTTATAGTCAAGATCACATGCAAATCTCTTTTTCCTTGATCTTAGCTGCTGGTTTATTCCCAAAATTAACATAAAGTCCTCTTTTTAGCTCCCAAACCAAGCCTTGGGTCTTGGTTTAGCTCAAAATGGCAATGGTCCCCACCCCATGCCCAAACCATGCAATGGGAGATTGGCTTGACCCAGGCTTTGGCTCAGCCTTCCAACGGTCTGGGACACATGTCCTCCATCAATGGAAGAGCTCTGATGCATCAAGACTGTCTATATAATGCCAGGTCATTTGAATAGGGCAAAACGTCCTAATGAGCTAGCATTCAACACCCCAGCCTCTCTCTCCAGTTCCAGCCTCCTCAAGTCTAACTCTTGGCTCCTTCGAGCTTTCTAGAGATTCCCCCTACCTTCCCCAATCAAAATCTTATCGGTCAAAGCTCGCCGGCTAGCTGACTCTGGTGAACCAAGGCTCATTTCGTCCAAGCTTCCATAGAGCTCGATTCACAGCTTGTCAAGCCACGACTTCTGAAGCAAAAAGGAGTGTGGACAGTCTACAAGTGCAACCATATCATTTTCCACTAAATCTAATGGTAAAAATTCCTTAAAACCTTAGATCTAGGTCACAGATCTTCATATCAAATAGCTTTTGTAAAGTGAATTTTAATCCAAATGATTTATCCCACATTACTTCTGTTCACCTAGACTCTCTAGGTTTAAAATTTTAACTGGTTTGGTTAACCTAATCGGGAGAACGGTCCAAAAAACCCATTCTAGGGTTTCAGCAGAGCTTCGCTTACCTAGACATTTTATGAGCCGTTGATCTTGAGCTCAACGGCTTTGATTGAGCCGCTCCGCAGCTCTTGTTAACCGTGGACTGGATCACACGATTTATAGTCCCGTCCAGCGTAATCTCCGTCGTTGAATTCAACCGTGCTGAATCAAAGGCTCTGATTGTCGCTTACGTGGATAAGTAAAATGCGGAGTGCGGTCTCCGACTGACGCGTGGATGACCGCCACCATAATGATTGCCCACCGTCATCCAGTGATTGCAATCATTAGCTCATTTTACTCCAGCGAACCCCCACGCAACGCATGGCAATCCGCCGCCGCCAGCCGTATTTTTTTCAAAATTAAAGGGGGCAAAATAAATAAAGCTTTAAAAATTAATGCTATTTTTTACAGGTGCTTCAAAATTCACTAAGACCCCCTTTTAAATTAAAAGAGCATGGCTAAGCGTGGCTGTGTTTTGAGCATTTAAATTTCAAATATATTAATTTTTTGGGATATTTATTAACTGTTGATTATTAGGATAACCCTGCAGGAGAGTCTATAATTTTCATTTCTATATGTATGTAATTTGTTTGAGAATTGAGTTGTGAAAGTGTATATTTGAGTCGGGATACATAGATCCAAAGGTTGGATTCCAAAGAGGTAAGGATACCGCTTAGGGGGATAATCCGTTTCCATTTGAAACTCCAAATTTGGATCACTTTACTACCCCAAGTGAAAAAAGTAATCTTCCCCTCGAGGGAAGAGTTCTCTTTTCCATTTGGGTATCCAGCCACGAAGAATCCAAGGAGCTCGAGGAGGAGAAGACCAAGGAGTTGAAGATAAAGAGTATCCCACTCAAAGTCACTTGTGTCTGTATTAGGATTAGAATCCGGGTTGTTGTCAGTGGTGCCCGACCACTTTTAATTTCTGTAAATCTGGGTTGTAATAAGAAAGATAATTTGCCTATGGATATTTACTTAATTAATTTAATTATTTAATATATTTGATTTAATTTGAATATGTATAGGATTGCATATTTTTTCTATTTTTTTGGCACTTGCATGTCATTTTTGTTTTAGCCTGGATACGTGGAGGCTCGTGAGGGTATGAAAAAATTCTTTTACTTAAATATTAATAAAATTTTTTAAGATAATATAGAAACTCTAACGCTTTTAAGAAGTAAGCCCGAGTCTGCCGGGAGTTCTTATAGCATTTTGATGTATCTTCTTTCCATTTGTTAGGCACCTCCCCGCCTGCTGTTTTTGGCAGACCACCTGTCCTATGAGGGTGCAGATCTGTCAAGGGGAGTCTGTGCACTCTAGTATAAAATCTATTTTTAGCCTTTTTAAAACTGCTTCATTCCATTTTAAGCATTTAATCAAGTCGATTAGCATGCATTGCATTAGAAATCAATTAAAAAGTGTATCTAAAATTTTAATTGGATTTGCTTTAGCATTTTTACCTAACATAAGTCAAGGGGCCACTTAGGACAATCTCTAGATGTCAGCCCCGACCTCTCAAAACTTTAATAAAAATATCCTATCACTCTTACATTAAATGACCGGACTCATGAATTTTAATCGCCTAGGTGGTTAGTTGGCTCTCCAATCCAGGCCGGGGTAATTTCAAGTTTTGTACTACATTAGTTAGGTTCGGACTACTGTGTTTCAGTGTCCAAATTTAGAGTTAGGATCCGGGGCAGATTTTTTTTTTGAATCATTAGACCCCAACCTCCGGGAACATAATCCTAAATTTCTAATAAAATGCTCAACTCAAATTAAATTCTCTTTCAATCTAAAATTTAAAGCCCAACACTTAGCTTAGGTCGGGACACTTCTGAATTATTTCAGAATCCCAAAGTGTCTCCTACTTTTCTTCCTTTGATTCCAAAAATAACTGCTCAAACTCGATCCAATCCCTACTTAAGTTCTAAACTCACCTCCTTGGTATCACTCCTAGAAAATCTCTAAATAAAATTTCTATCGTTATTCTAATCGAGAGTTTTCGTAGGAGACTCTAGTCTCCTGTGATGTAATTAACTACGGGGGCTTACGCACGTAGGAGATTTAGAACCTACATATAACTTTTTAAAATTAATTTTTAAAACTCAATTAGTCCTCTTTGGAAAAGTTAAATTACTAACGATCGTTATCATTGTGTTTGAACGATTATTTGCAAATGATATCTTCTCCCTTCGAGGAGATATATCTTTTATTAAAATAAATTCGATAATGAAATTAACGATCGTTCCTCTTGATTATTGTAGATCGATATTTGACTAAACTTTATTTTAACCCTTCAGGGGCCATATGAAGTTCTCTCTTAAATCCGGTTATGATATTTAAGACGGGATTTACAATTCTAAATCTAGACCACATTCTGAAATTTTATTTCTACATCCCGTGGTAGTATAATATTTTTGATCGGATGTTTGATTTTAGAATTAAATTTTAATGTTAATTCTGAATTTCCCAAAGAAAACTAAATATTTCAAAACCCTGCTTCTAACACCAACAAAAAAATGGTGACCACGGTGGGACTAAATCTCTCTTTCCATCTTTAATAATGGTGAAACTTTATTGCATTGATAATTTTGATTATCTTTCCTTCTGTTAGTCCCTCTCTCATTTCTTCCTTGAGTAAGTGTGGCCAAAATCAAAAAAAAGAAAAGACATATCGAAAAGAGAGGTACAACCTCCATCCAAATATATATATATATCAGACTCTGACCTTCTGCCCCCAAGTCGATTGGTGAAGCGACAATGTCGGGTCAAGCTCTTGAGAGCCTTACTCTCAAACTCTATGAACTTTGACTATTGAGTCTTTCATCAATCTATTGAGTTTTAAAGTAAGAAATGGTTCTCTCAACTTCCGAAATTTCCAATCTTCCAAATTCTTAGCTTTGACTCTCTACCTCCAATCAGATTGGTAATGCGGAGAAGTCAAGCAATCAAACCCTTTTTGAACTTTCCTGCTGATTTTGTAAGCTTCTGGGTTGAGTGAAAACTTGACTTATTGTGTTTCAAACTCTATAAGAAATTCATCAATTTCTTAAAGTCTGTTACTTTCCCAAAATTCAGTCTTTAATTAACACCGGATATGCTACTTTATGACGCACTATTGTAGTTTAGCATGTGTAGTGGGAATTCAAATCCTTTTTTTAGTCATAACAAATATTTTGTATTTTATTATCATACATCGGGTTATAAGTTCTATAGCCCGATATGTGATATGAAATATAGAGCTCATTATAATTCTCAAAAGAATTTTTTTTAACTTCAAAAATATTTAATTCCGATCCTTTTTTTCTTCAATTCCAGAAACTCAAACTCCACAACAATGGTTGGCAAGTTGATCTTTTCCTTCGTCAAAGACCTTATCTGTGAGCAGATTGACTTAGGAAGCAACATACTGTTTGGGATATGATTCAACACCCTTGAGCTACCAATGAATGGACATAAGATAATTGATTTGGATGCTACTAAGGACAATCCCCCTGTAGTAGAGTTGATTGTAGGGACAGGGCCTGGTCCCCTTGTTTTCAGTGATGAGGAGAAAGAATCTAAGCTGACTGTTGAATCTCCTACTCCTGTTAAGTCTATTTTTGAGGAGGGATCGAGTTCAGGGATCCCATCTAAGGCTGTCAAGGACCTGCCTATTCTTGCTTCCTCTCCACTCCTTAAAGGGAGTCATTTTCACCCCCTTTCTGCTGCAGAAGGGGAGGAGAGGGCAGCCAGGATAGCTAGCTCCCTGTCATGCTCGGTTGACTACTCAACCAAGAGAACCCCTAAAGAAAAGCATCTCCAAAGAACGAGGACATTAAGAAATATAATCTACACTTGTGCTGCTCAATCAGGGCAAATAAAAGAGGAGTACATGAAATAATTAAAAGGAGTTATCTCCCACCATTTTCAAAAAGAGATCTTAAAGGAGGAGGCATCTGAGGCTAAGAATTTGACTCCTCAGCCCGTTAGGGGGAATAAGAAGTTTGTCTGACAGCCTGCTACATCGATGTTAGTTGATGGTTATCATTGGGTGACACGCCCTCCATCCTCTAAAATAGAGGGTATTGTACTTACCGGGTCCGAGAGAGGTCGCCATCCTACTAGCAGATCGTTAGTCCCTTCTTCAAAATTTAAGAAGTTTGCCTCAGTGGTAGTCAAGACCAAAGAAGATCCTGAAATTAACAGAATAATTCATGTTAAAGGAAAAAGGCCTCAGTCTCCAAAAAAGAGATATACTCCTAAGAAGATCAGTAGAGTTGATGTTCCTCCACCGTTAGTTAAACTACTCCAGTCCCCAGTAAAGTTACCATAATTTCCAACCAGTGTTGTGCCGACCCCAGTTGGCTTGATTGTCAGTTCAGATGTCCTAGTTGTGGATCCAGTTAATTTCTCAGTTAGCATTTCCAAGCTTCCACCTGCTGCCCCTGAGCTCCCTACCAGGAGGTCTGATGACTCTACCCTACCTAATGTAGGAACTTTCACCCTCCAAACTCCTACACCATCTATTGAGGTAGATGTCCCTTACCTGGTAGAGGATGCCACCCTTCTGACTACCGACTCTAGTACGGTCGAAGGGGAAGAACTAGTTCAAGATAAAGATCATGCGATGATCTAGCAGTTAATAGGTGAACCTCCAACAAAAAATGAGCTTAAGTACAAGCCATCATCTCTAGCCTACAGCAGGATGAACTTTATGATATGGTGGAATACAAAGATTACCTACCCATCGGCCCTGAGGAGATAGGGAACCAGCCAGTCGATGAGGTAGTACAAGAAATTAAAGATATCTTGAAAAGGAAGGAAATTGAAGAAGCATTTGACCCAGAGTTGGATAACATGTTGATAGATGAGGATCTGCCTGTTAGTGATGTTTACATGGTTGAGATTAGAGGATCTGTTAAAGAAATTGAACCAAGTAAGCGCCGCTCTGGTAAAGAGGAGGGTTCAGCCACCATTGATTCAGATTCAGATGAGTCAATGAGAGCTAGGGATGAGCAGCACATCAAGAACATGGAAGCACAAGTGACAAAAATGTTGCTACAGGTTAAAGAAATACAATAACGATTAGACAAGTTGCATGAGACTTCCCTTGAGTTACAATAATCTGCTCGGGAAGTCACCGATAAAGCAAAAAGGGCAAAATCCAGTTATAAAATCCAAGAGTCTATTTCAGCGCTTCCACCTATCCAGCAGCCAGTGTTATCGGATCTACCAGTTCAGCCGATAGTCTCTTTAGTCCCTCCAGTCATTCCCCCAGCACCAACTCAAAAAGACGTCAAGCAACTAATTGAGGATCAGGTAAGGGAGGCCTTAGCCCAATTGCAAGGAACTACATCTATTCCAAAGGGTAGGCCCTACCCTGAGGAATATGATATGGTTCCCTACCGTAAGGGTTTTGTGCCACCATCCTTTAAAATTTTTACTGGAATTAAAAATTTGAGATAGCATCTGACCCACTTTCAAGCAAGCTGTTGCAATACCAGGGGGTTGGATGCTCTACTTTTTCGTCAATTTATTAGTAGTCTTTCTGGCATTGCCTTTGAATGGTATGCAGATCTGCCCAACGGTTCAGTGAGGACCTTTAACGAACTAGAAAATCTATTCTTAAAGAGATTTTCTGGAGCGCAGCAGCACACTACAGTGGGTAATCTGGTCGTTGAAAGGCAAAAGCTGGGGGAGTCTCTAGTTGAATACATCTTAAGGTGGCGAAACCTTTCGATGAAGTGTGAACCCCAGCTGCAAGAGCAACACGTAGTGGAAATTCTTTTGAAGAATATCCATGGGCCTATTTCTTTTCTTCTAAAGGGTTTCACTATAAAAACTTTTGAGAAACTTCTGAACAAAGTAAGCAACCTACAGGAAGAGGCTCCTAGAATGCCATTCTTGAAGGATCTTTCTGGTGAAAAGAATGTTGACAAGCCGATCAAATCTTTTGAAAAGAGAGCCATAATATCAACAGTAGATAAGGGGAAGCAGCCAGCTACCAGCCAGCTTAGTGCTCCTCCACCACCACCAGTTCAAAAATAACCATTTTATGTTACTTCTCAGCCTCCTAGGGAATCTTACTTGACTTACATTAAAGAGAGGTTGGCTAGACCATACCCTTTTAAGAGAAAATCAGTAAGGAAAATATTTAGGAGCCTTCAAGAGAAAACAAATTTCCAGTTGCCTGAAGCTAGAAGACCAGAGAGGTCGATAAGAAAGATGACCCTAAGTATTGCCCTTACCATCGTATGTTAGGACATCCGATCGAAGATTACATCATTTTCAAAGATTGGGTAGAGAAGAATCTCAAGCAAGGTAATATTGTCATCCCCAAAGAGTATCTGGTAGACTTAGAACAAGGGTCCATCAAGGTAATCTCAGGTAATACTTCTGACACCTCTCCTCTAATTGAAGATGGTTGGGATATTGCATTATCCCGAGTACTTAAAAGATCGATTAATAAGTCTTTTCATCTTTCTCAATAGATGCCCATGACAGCCTAGGGCCAGATTTGGGAGGTTGACCTGGATGCTTCGCAGGAGGATGTTAAGCTGCTTCCCTCTCTAGTAGTCATAGGAACTACTGTATTAAAAGAAAAAGAAAAGAAAGATATTTTGTAGAGAGGAAGTATGTTGATGAGAGATATATTCGAGCGGCTGATGGCGGCATTAAAGCCCCATCCCCGCTCATGTTATCTGACTTTTACTTTTGCCCCATTAAAGGCAAAGGGTCGCAAGTTTAATAAAAAGTATCCTTCTACTTCAATTTTGATGATCAACCATAAAAATGAAATACAAATTGATAACTCTTCCAAAGAAATTTAAAGTCCTATTGAGACCGATTCAAATCTTCAAAAATTTGACTTTCCAGATGTGACTTCTAAAGGGGATGTCGAACTTAAGATCTTATCAGATAGCGATCTCCCTAAAATTAATTTCACCGGGAAACCTATCGTGATAGAGCTTTTAGATTCTAACTCCTCTTTAGACAACGATGATTTATAGCTTATGGAGAGTGTAGACTCCCCCATAGTTTATCCTCCCGATTCAATCGTAGAGGTATAACTTCGTAGTGGTAAAGTCTTATCCCTAGGCTTCCTACTCAAGAAAAGGGCAAACGAGTTATCCCTAATGATCCAATTTCAGATTCTCCTCAACATCCTGATTTTCCTTTGATTCCATCGGGTTTTGAGTCTGTCATTCCTAAGGTTGACTATAATATCCTGGCTCATCTTAAAAAGTTACCGGCCAAGTTGAGCATTTATAATGCTCTCATCCTGTCTAAGGAAATGAGAGTCATTAATCAAAGCGTTTCTTGACCCTGAGGTTTGCCTTGCTCAGTTGGCTTCAACCTCAAAAGATGAAGCCCTCTACTTCAAATAAGTCCCAGGTGACATCTTCAGATGAGGATCTACTATTGGGAACTGCCGATCATAATCACCCCCTCTATATTACTATCGGTGTAGAGAACTTTAAGTTATCAAGAGTCCTTGTTGATCCGGGTGCATCGATCAACGTGATGAATGTAAAGACCCTCACCTATCTTAGAGTTGATACCAGTAAACTCGCCACCGATAAGTTGGTGATACGTGGGTTCAACGAGAAGGGCGAGAGGGCTTTGGGTTCAATTACCCTTTTGTTAGAAATGGGAGAATTGAAAACCGAAGCAAATTTTTATATTATTGATTCGGCAACGCCCTTTAATGCACTCCTAGGTAGGCCTTGGATTCATGAATATATAATGGTTTCATCTACCCAACATCAATACGTCAAGTACCAACGAGATGGCATTGAACATGTAATTAGGGGTGATTTGCAACCATTCTCAATTCAAGAAATAGGGATCTACAAGGATGCTGCATATTTCATATCAAAAGGATCCTCCTCTTATTCTAAAGTTGAGATCAAGATCAAGGAGAAAGAAAGTGAGCAAAGCTCCAATCAAAATCAAGAATCAAAAGGAAAAGATAAAGAAAAAGAAAAAGAAATAGAAAAAGATCAAAAGATATAAGAATCAGATAGCGAGGATGACCTCGACATCGTTGTCCTTAGGCCTCCAAACATGTTACCTCAAAGAGGTGGGAGGATGGCTCAAAGGGCACGGGGTCGAGGTCGTGCTTCATTTGAAAGAAGAACAACCCCGATGTATATTAATCCGGAGTCAAGCTCCGATGAAGAGTTAGAAAAATGGGGGGTTGCAATTCCTTTTGATTATCAAAATATAAATGCTTCTCTAAAGTTTGATCTCACTTTAGATCAGGATAGGGACCCTGAGGTTGATGTTCCAAAAGCTAAAAGTGATGAGCCTGAATTAATAATGTATAAAAAGCTTAGTAGGAGAATTGAGCTAGGCCTTATCCTTAACCCTGCTGTCAGCAGGCAGGATCGTAGGGTTGGAGATTAAAGAGGCCCCTAACTTAAGCGGTGAGATAAGGAAGGTCAAAAAATTCTTTCCTGGCTTCTACTCCTTAAGGGATGAAGGTGATGTAACCTTCGAGGAGGAAGATTTTAATGAATGAATGGGATTACCTTTTGGCTACTTTCTTGTTTGTGTAAAGAATTCTTTTTCTAAAGGTCCCGTACCATATCGATAGACTAAGCATCAAGCTAGATACCACAAGAACATTTGGAAAATAAAGATCAATAAAAATCCTATGAGTGGTATCGCCTGTGGTACCGTTAGCTCGTTTGATGATGACGAATACTGCTTAATGATAACTTATCATCTCGAATCTCAAAATATCCCTACTGAAGACATCGGCCCCCTCGATGAACTTTGTTTGGAGACTTTAGACGATCCCGATGAGCTTCAAGTTCGGGATGCACCCCCTAAATTTGAAGAAGAGATTAAATCGACAGTCGATGAGCTAAGAGAAATCAATCTGGGAACTGATAATGACCCTCGCCCCACTTTTTTAAGTATCCTGTTGAGTGAGGATGAGTCTCAGGATCTGATACAACTTTTTTTTGAGTTTAAGGACTGCTTCGCCTAGACATACGATGAAATACTGGGTCTATCCACTGATGTAGCAGTTTATAAACTTGAAATTAATCACGATGTCATTCCTGTTAAACAAGCTCCTCGATGCATGCGTTTAGAGATCGAGCAACATGTCATTTCTGAAATTAAGAAGCTGGCCGATGCCGGGTTCATTCGAGAAGAACAATATCCTTCTTGGGTAGCTAGCATCGTGCCAGTTCGAAAGAAGAATGGTCAAATTCAAATTTGCGTCGACTATTGGGATCTGAATAAGGCATGTCCCAAGGATGAATTCCCTTTACCCATACCTGAGCTTATGGTGGACATTGCCTCGTTGCATGCTATTTTCTCTTTCATGGACGATTTCTCTGGTTATAATTAAATCAGGATGGCCCCAGAAGATGAGAAAAATACTGTATTCAGGACCCCTATAGGGATCTTCTGTTATAAAGTGAAGCCCTTTGGCCTTAAGAATGCTGGTGCAATCTATCAGTGGGCCATCACCCATATCTTTGATGACTTAATTCACAATCAAGTTGAGTGCTACATCGATGATCTAGTTGTCAAGAGCAAAGTTAAAGAGGCCCATCTTTATGACTTAAGAGTTATTTTTGAGCGGTTACGCCGCTACGATCTCAAAATGAATCCCTTAAAGTGTGCTTTCGGCATCACTTCAAGAAAATTCTTAGGATTCGTAGTGAGGCACCGTGGAATTGAGATTGATCCCTCTAAGATTGAAGCAATCTTAAATATGCCGCCTCCTAAGAGCCTTACCGAGCTAAGGTCTCTCCAAGGTAGGCTGTCATATATAAGGAGATTTATATCTAATCTTTTCGGAAGATATCAACCTTTCTCAGTCCTTGCTAAGAAAGACGCTAAATTCATTTGGAACGAGAAGTGTCAAAGTACTTTCAATAATATCAAAGAATATCTCACAAATCTGTAAGTTTTGGCAGCCCCTGTTCATGGGAAACCATTGATTCTTTACACTACGACCCTAGATGAGTCTTTAGGTGCCCAGTTAGCTCAAGTCAACAATGAAAAGAAAGAGAACACCCTTTATTACCTTAGTCGAAGGCTTCTTCCCACAGAAATCTGATATCCTTCAATTGAGAAGCATTGCCTTACTTTAGTTTTTGCAGCTCAAAAACTAAGACATTACATATTGTCTCATTCAATTAGTTTGATTTCTAAAGTCAATCCCTTGCAATATCTTATGACCCATCCTATGCTGTCAGGACGCTTGGCTCGATGGTCTATGATATTACTCCAATTTGAAATCACATTCATTCCCCTGTGTAAAGTGAAAGGACAGGCTATTGTCGACTTTCTTGCAGCACACCCGCTGTCGGTGGATTCTCCTTTGAATGATGATTTACCTGACGAATAAATCATGAGTTTAAGGGAATCCAATGACCCTATCTGGGAGTTGTACTTTGATGGTGCGGCGTCCTCTAAATGGGGCAAAATCCAAAAATCTATAATCCCCAGAAAAGTTGGAATTGGCCTAATTTTCATAACACCAGGGAAGAGGATGATGCTCTTTTTCTACCATTTATCAGAGCCTTACACAAACAATGAGGCTGAATACGAAGCTCTGATAACTGACTTGGAACTTGCGATCCTGATGGAGATTAAAGAGATTAAAATTTTTGGGGATTCCCAGCTGGTAATCAACCAGGTTGCAGGAACCTATAAGGTTTTGAATCCTAATATCCTCAAGTACCACCAGTACACCAGTCACCTGCTCGAGCAGATTCCTATCGTAACTTTGTATAGGATTTCTCGTGGAAGCAATACTACGGCGGATGCCCTAGCAAAGCTTGCAAAGGAATTCGCATGCCCGAAAGAAGACTCCATCCCGATAGAGATTCAAGGTTGTAGGGTCCTATCTCATATAAACTTGGAGCATATCAACAAGTAGCCTTCTCAGGTCCTTTCTGCCTCTTCAGAAATTAAGGAAAAGGGCGATTGGAGAAAACTGATAATTGATTATCTCCGAGAAGTCAAACTTCTCCAGGATAAGTCCCTCGCCAACCAGATCAAGAAGCGTGCCATATCCTATGCACTATTTAATAATGTGCTATACCGTCGCTCGTTCGAGCAGATGTGGCTACGCTGTTTAGATAAATGAGAGGCCCTGAAGATCATTAATGAAGTCCATTCTGGACTATGCGGTGCTCATCAATCGGGTCCAAAAATGAAGTTAAAAATTAAAAGACTTGGATATTACTGGCCTATAATGATTGACGATTGCATGAACATTGCAAAATATTATCATCAATGCCAGTTCCATGGTGTGGTCTTACACCAGCCACCTAATATATTCCATCCTACGATAGCTTCGTGGCCCTTCGAAAGTTGGGGTATGGATGTTATCGGGCCGATTGACCCTCCCTTTTCGAAGGGTCATCGTTTCATATTAGCTGCGACTGATTATTTTTTAAAGTGGGCGGAAGCAATTTCCTTACGCAATGTAACATCACACCATGTCTTAAATTTTTTTTATGACCATATCGTATACCGATTCGGCGTTCCCCGCAGAATCATATCCGATAATGGGTCCGCATTCAAGTCTACAAAAATCAATAATTTTATAAGATGCCATAAAATTGATTGGAGATACTCAACAATCTATTATCCACACGCTAATGGATTGGTTGAGGCTTTCAATAAAACTTTGGTGCAAATTATTAAAAAAACTCTCAATGATAATAAGCGCCAATGAGATGAGAGGTTGGTGGAAGCTTTGTGGGCATATCAGACCACCAATAGAACCCCGACTCAATCCACTCTGTTTGCACTAGTGTATGGGTCCAAGGCCGTACTCCCTTTGGAAGTGCAAATTCTCTCACTCAGAATCGCCATTCAAAATCAAATCACAACCGAATGGAACACAAAGCTTCGGCTTGAAGAATGTCGCCTTCAAGCCCAAAAAAATCTAGAACTCTACAAAGCCCGAATGGTTCAAACTCATGATAAGTTAGTGCGACCTAGAATCTTCTAAGTAGGAGACTTGGTCTTGGTCTTTCGGAGGCCTATCTTAGCTCACCGAAAGATCAGTGGGAAGTTTGAACCAACCTGTGAAGGACCCTTCGTAGTAGAAATGGTCTATGAGGGGGGCTCGTATCAGCTAGTGAATTGTAAAGGAAATTACTCGATGTTGCCGGTCAATGGGCGGTTCCTTAAAAAATACTACACTTGATGTAGCTCGAATTTTAAATCAATAAAATATTTTAATGTCTTGAGTTAATTTGATTAAATCACATTTCTAACATCATTATTTTTTTATATATAATTTTAAAAAAAGAATTTTTTTTTACCAGCCGACTTCCGTTCTCTTTTTCTTAAGGTTAGGATTCTCACCTTCCTTAGGATTAGACTTACTAGTGGTGGGGTCTACCCTTCGTGGCATCATCCTAGCTCCCTCACAGCCTTGATCCTCTATGGTGAGCATATTTCAACCCCATCATATGATCATTCACCCCTCTGTGTTGGGCATATTTCGACCCTACCACAAGGTCATTCAACCCGATCCTCTGTGTTGGGCATATTTCGACCCTACCACAAGGTCATTCAACCCGATCCTCTGTGTTGGGAATATTTTGACCCCACCACAATACCATTCAACTCGATCCTCTATGATGGACATATTTCGACACCATCATATGATCATTCGACCTTTGTGTTGGGCATATTTCGACCCCACCACGAGGCCATTCAACCCGGTCCTCTGTGTTGGGCATATCTCAACCCCACCATAAGACCATTCAACCCGATCCTCTATGATGGGCATATTTTGACCCCATCATATGATCATTCGACCCTTTGTGTTGGGTATATTTCGACCCCACCACAAGGTCATTCAAATCGGTCCTCTGTGTTGGGCATATTTCGACCCAACCACAAGACCATTCAACCTGATCCTCTTTGATGGACATATTTTGACCCCATCATATGATCATTCAACCCTCTATGTTGGGCATATTTCGACCCCACCGCAAGGTCATTCAACCCGATCCTCTGTGTTGGGCATATCTTGACCCCACCACAAGACCATTCAACTAGATCTTCTATGATGGGCATATTTCAATCCCATCATATGATCATTCGACCCTCTGTGTTGGGCATATTTCGACCCCACCATAAGGTCACTCAACCCAATTCTCTGTGTTGGGCATATCTCGACCCCACCACAAGACCATTTAGCCAGTTCTTTTATGATGGGCATATTTTGACCCCATCATATGATCATTCGACTCTCTGTGTTGGGCATATATCGACCCCATCACAAGATCAATCAACCAACTTTTCCTTAAGGCTAGGTATTCCTCTTCCTTAGGATTAGATATAATAGTAGTAGGAATTACCCTTAGTGGGATTCCTCCACAATCCAATTAATCTTGAATCTTCAAGATTTAGGTTCTCCTTTTTTTTTTAGAATCAGGATTTCATATTTCAATCGTTTATTCGGTCAATACCAATATGTGCAATAGAACTTTATTCTATTACACACATTGAGGGTCCATTTGTTGACCTCATTTTTTTTGTATGAGGTCATTAGGACCCAACCTAGACTCCAGGATAATCCAGACCCTATGACTCCTAGATTCTAGGATCCTCCTAGACTCCAAACCCTAAGATCTACCTAGGTCCTATAACTCTTCTAGATGACAGACCTTAGGATCTTTCTGGTCTCTAGACCCTAGAACCTTCCTATACCCTAGGTTTCTTTTAGACTCTAAACCTTATGACCTTCTTAAGTCTTAGGCCGAGACCCTAGGATTTCTCATATTCTAGAACCCTTCCAGAATTTAGACTCCTGGTCAATCCAAATCTCAAATCAATCCAGACTTCAAACCAATTCAAGCTTCAAACCTGTCTAGACCCTTAGGCAATTCAATTTCTAGCTCAAAATCCATGTAATCTAGTATTCTATCAAACTTCAATTTTATCCCATCACCTATGACCATTTCAAATGATCATGAGTAACTGGGATAACTCAAATTTCAGTATTTAAAATCCAGGTCAAACCCATAAATTAATATCCAAAATCCAAGTCCAAAGGTCTGAGTCCTAAAAGCCTTTTCCAGTGATTTTTTAAACATTTCAAACGCCAGTCAAATGACTTCTGATTCATGATCTGTCAGTTACATACAACTAAGTATGTCTCCAAAATATCCCTCCAAATTTGAGCACATTCTGAGGTATCTAACCCTAGAAATTGGATTGAAATCCAAAGGCTGTAAAACCTTCAAATATTTACAGTCCATACCACTAGACCTGCCACCCAGTGGATCCTGACTTTGGAGCTTTCTCCAAAGCTTCCAATCACATCTAGACCCTTGATCTTGACCTCTTGAACATTAAATTGCATTTTGTCGGACTCACTTTGACCCCCAGTTGACCAGAGATCAAGATGACCAAAATACCCCTTAAGGGTGCCTTTGATCAAATGAGCTCCAAACCAAATGCAATCACTTCCAATAAATTTCAGATATCAAACCAAATCTGTTGAGCCCAACCCTTGACCCTGGGTCAGCCTGGTTGACAAGATCAACCCTTAAACTATTTTAACTTTGAATCAAATTCTAAATACATTCAAAACCCTATCAAACCTTCAAATCTATCTCATTATTTAATTTTAAGATCTCTTACTTAATGGTGAGTCAAGTCTTGATGGGTTGACCAAGTCAACACATTAGACTTGATCAATCCCTCCTATCTTGGATCAATCTAATCCATTTATTCAAATCAAACTTTCTAGAATATCAAGCCCACCTCAATAGGTGTTCCAAACATATCCAATATTTCAAATTTGACATAAATCAAGCTTTTATTAATTTGACCAAGTCAACATATTGAGTTTGGTCAAATCCTCTTCCTCTTGATCAAATCATATGCCACCAATCAAATCTCTATCAAAACTTTCAATCCATCATTATTGATGCCTTGAATATTATCAAGTCCACCATGGATCAAATTTAACTCAAATTGACCTAGTCAACTCAACCAAACTTGATCAAACCCTCACATTTCTACTCAACTCTAAACCCTTGAGCATCAAACCTTCTTTAGTTCCTCTAATCAGCATTTGAGACTCCCC
The DNA here is from genome assembly GCA_019925795.1 of Dendrobium chrysotoxum. Lineage (NCBI taxonomy): Eukaryota > Viridiplantae > Streptophyta > Magnoliopsida > Asparagales > Orchidaceae > Dendrobium > Dendrobium chrysotoxum. The sequence goes on along the minus strand of CM034312.1, from coordinate 22,077,951 downwards.
TTACTGCCACCTCCGCCTTCATTGACTCTTAACTGGTCAAAATAGTCAATAAGAGGTTCAAATGAGCCCTCATGGTTAAGATCACATGCAAATATCTTTTTCCTTGATCTTAGCTGCTGGTTTAGTTCCAAAATCAACCTAAAGTCCTCTTTTTAGCTCCCAAACCGAGCCCTGGGGCTTGGTTTAGCTCAAAATGGCAATGGTCCCCACCCCATGCCCAAACCATCCAATGGGAGCTTGGCTTAACCCAGGCTTTGGCTCAGCCTTCCAACAGTCTGGGACACTTGTCCTCCATCAGTGGAAGAGCTCTGATGCATCAGGACTGTTCATCTAATGCCAGGTCGTTTGAATAGGGAAAAACGTCCTAATGAGCTAGCATTCGACACCCCAACCTTTCTCTCCAGTTCCAGCCTCCTCAAGTCTAACTCTTGGCTCCTTCGAGCTTTCTAGAGATTTCCCTACCTTCCCCAATCAAAATCTTATCGGTCAAAGCTCACCGGCGAGCTGACTCCGATGAACCAAGGCTCATTTCATCCAAAATTCTATAGAGCTCGATTCACAGCTCGTCAAGCCACGACTTCTAAAGCAAAAAGGAGTGTGGACAGTCTACAAGTGCAACCATATCATTTTCCACTAAATCTAATGGTAAAAATTCCTTAAAACCTTAGATCTAAGTCACAGATCTTCGTATCAAATAGCTTTTTGTAAAGTGAATTTTAATCCAAACGATTTATCCCATATTACTTCTGTTCACCTAGGCTCTCTAGGTTTAGAATTTTAACTAGTTTGGTTGTCTCGATCGAGAGAACGGTCCAAAAAACTCATTCTAGGGTTTCAGCCGAGCTTCGCTTAACTAGAGGTTTTATGAGCCGTTGATCTTGAGCTCAACGACTTTGATTGCGTTACTCCGTAGCTCTTGTTAACCGTGGACTGGATCCCGCGGTTAATAGTCCCGTCTAGCGTAATCTCCACCGTTGAATTCAACTGCACTGAATCAACGGCTCTGATTGCCACTTATGTGGATAAGTAAAACGCGGAGCGTGGTCTTCGACTGACACATGGATGACCGCCGCCGCAGTGATTACCTGCCGTCATCTAGTGATTGCAATCATTGGCTCATTTTGCTCCAGCGAACCCCCGCGTGATGCATGGCAATCCGCCGCCGCCAGCCGTATTTTTTTGATTTAATTTGTTTTAAGTTTTTTTTAATTACAGAAAACTTTTAAAAATCATTAAAAATTAAATAAAATTCCAAAAAATATAATTAATGTGTCAAAATGCTCAAAAAACTAAAACCTTTAATTTTATATTAATATTAATTTAAAATATTTTATATATTTTAAATTATTTTAAATATTAAATATCTAATATTTTTAATTAATATTTAATTAAGGATAGTTAAAATATTTTCAAAATTTTAAACTAATATATTCAAATAAAAAATCTAATTTTCATTAAAATATATTGTAAAACTTATATTGATATAATTTTGAAATTATATTTAATATTAATTATATTTGACCATATTAAATCTATATTTAATCATTAAAATATTCAAGAAATAATTAAAATTTTAAATTTAATCATAAATTATTGACAATTTATATTGAGATTCATAAAATTCAAAAATACCTTAATTTGATATTAAATATTAATTTAAATATTTTGAACATTTTAAATAAAGTTTAAATGTTTAAATATTTAATTAATTTTAATTGAAATTAATTTTAAATGATCTTGGAAACTTCAAATTTAAAATTCCAGGAAATATTTAAAAATTAATTTAAGTCAATTTAAGAATTATTTTAAATATTAATTAATTTTAAATATTCAACCATTTCAATACTCAGTTAATATTTAATTGGATATTAAACTAATTATTTTTAAAATAATTTTTTTAACTACTCAAAAATCAGAGGATCTCTCAACCTCCCCCCTTTAAAAATTATTTTAATAATATTTTCAAATTATTTTATTTTAAAACTTATATATATATATATATATATATATATATATATATATGTATACATATTTTAAAATTTATTTTAAACTATATATATTTAAATCTTAAAGTTTTGAGAGATCTCATGAAATTTTAAACATGGGTAGTATACTTGAATAGCATTAATGTGGAATGATTATTAATCAATAAATAATTATTTTTATTAATTATTCATTGATCAATTTTTTAATTAATCAAATTCTATTTTGATTCTTGCATGTTTAAGGACATACACACACCACTTAGTTTAAGCTCTCCTAGTATTAGGATTTGTTTGTGATTATGTATGTGTGTATGTACATGTATGGTTAAGGGTTAGTTAAAATTTTGATTCAAATCCATGTAAACATAGTGTCATTAAGGACCTTGTTAGAGGACTTAGAAGAATTTTAATAATTAGGATAGACTTCTTAATGACTTGAGACTTTAAATACTTAAACATAGTGACACTCTCAGCCTATAGAAATTTCCCCACTAATTTTTGAAGTCATTAAGCACCTTAATTAATTTAATCAAGATTAAACCTTAATTAAGCCATAAAACTTTTCAGAAAATGTAATAAATCAAATTTGAATCCAAAAAATACAAGTAGCCCCTCTAACTGACTAGAATTCAAAGCTCTACATGTGAAAAATAAAATCAACCAGATTTGACATTAATTTTAAGAATAATTTAAAAAATAATTAAAATATGATATTTAATGAAATTAATTAATTAAAAAATAATCAAAAATTACAAAAAATTCTCAAACACTTAATAATCCCTCCTTAGATCATCTTTGATCTTTGGAGGTGATTTCAAGAAGTTTGGAATAAGTTTGGATTCAAATCATCAAAAGCCTCCTAATTAAACTAATTAAATAATTTAAATAAATCAACAAACTTCAAAAATTCATAACTAATTCAAGAAAACTCCAAATTGAGTAAACTCAAAAGCATTCAATTTACATTAAGGTCTAATATTTATCAAAAATATCAAATTTCGAGAAATCAATCAAATTTAAAAAAGTTAACTTTTGGTCAAACTTCAAGTCAAAACTTCAAACCTTCATAATTAAATATAAAAAAATCCACATCCAATGTACTTACAGTCTAATTGATCATATTAAGGTTTAGTATTTTAATAAAATATTAACATTCTAGAAATAATTCTTAATAAAAAAATGAACTTTTAACCCCTTAACTAAATGATTAAATGATCCAGGAAATTCCAGAAAACTCAAAATTACTTAAAAATCCAGAAAACATAAATCAAACCTTAAAACCAGCAACCAATCAATCCTAACCAAAATTAATCTACCTTCAAGCTTTGAATCAAATTAAATCACTTAAACATACTGATTACCACTAGGTAACCCAGGCCTATGAGGCTATTAGCTTAGCCCCAAGGAAGGTGAAATAAACTTCATGGCCTCGGTGAGTAATAAAGGTGGTGATCAATCAATCATTTAAAATATATCTTTAGTTTAATTTCAAATCATTAATACTTAAACTTTAATTAAACTCCTAATTCAAATCTTAATCAAATCACTTAACTATACCGGGTACCACTAAGTAACCCAGGCCTATGAGGTTATTAAATTAGCCCCAAGGAAGGTGAAATAAACTTCACGGCTTCGGTGAACAATAAAGATGGTATTTAATAAATAATTAAAATTAATTTTAAAATGAATTTTAAATCATTAAGACTTAAACTCAAATTAAAATCCCTTAAGCCTTTCAACCAACCAGAACATCAAACAACTTTAACTAAATGCCCTACCTAGGATATATCCAAACTATACGACCTTTACACACACTTTAGATGATTTGTTAGGACAACTAACTCTAGTCTTAGGCTAGGCCGGTGTTTTACTTTCCAGCTGTTGTGTGCCGTATTTTTCATGGTTTTCACTGCATGTTGTTTGCTAAATTTAAGTGATTGATATTAATTAATTATTTATTTACTTCCTATATTCTGAGTTGATTTGATTGTGCGTTAGATCTACCCCTAAGTTAGGGACGACTTGTACTAATCTAATCTTATGCAGGTGGCCATACTCATACATGACATTCAAAATTAAAGGGGGCAAAATAAATAAAGCTTTAAAAATTAATGTTATTTTCTGCCGATGCTACAGAATTTGCTAAGACCCCCTTTTAAATTAAAAAAGCATGGCAAAGCGTGACTGTGTTTTGAGCATTTAAATTTCAAATATATTAACTGCTTGGGATATTTATTAACTATTGATTATTAGGATAACCCTGCAGGAGAGTCTAGAATTTTTATTTCTATGTGTATGTAATTTGTTTGAGAATTGAGTTATGAAAGTGTACATTTGAGTCGGGATACATAGATCCAAAGGTTGGATTCCAAAGAGGAAAGGATACCCCTTAGGGGGATAATCCTTTTCCATTTGGAACTCCAAATTTGGATCACTTTACTAACCAAAGTGAAAAGAGTAATCTTCCCCTCGAGGAAAGAGTTCTCTTTTCCATTTGGGTATCCAGCCATGAAGAATCCAAGGAGCTCGAGGAGGAGAAGATCGAAGAGTTGAAGACAAAGAGTATCCCACTCAAAGTCACTTGTGTCTGTATTAGGATTAGAATCCGGGTTGTTGTCAGTGGTGCCCTGCCACTTTTAATTTCTATAAATCTGGGTTGTAATAAGCAAGGCAATTTGCCTATGGACATTTACTTAATTAATTTAATTATTTAATATATTTAATTTAATTTGATTGCGTATAGGATTACCTATTTTTTCTAATTTTTTTAGCGCTTGCATGTCATTTTTATTTTAGCCTGGATAAGCGGAGGCTCGTGAGGGTACAAAATTTTTTTTTACTTAAACTTTAATAAAATTTTTTAAGATAATATAGAAACTCTAACACTTTTAAGAAGTAACCCAGGTCCGTCGAGAGTTCTCATAGCATTTTGATGCATCATCTTTCCATTTATTAGGCACCTCCCTGCCTACAGGTTCTGGCAGACCACCTGTTCTATGAGGGTACAGATTTGTCAAGGGGAGTTTGTGTACTTTAGGATAAAATTTATTTTTAAACCTTTTTAAAACTGCTTCATTCCATTTTAAGCATTTAATCGAGTCGATCAGCATGCATTACATTAGAAATCAATTAAAAAGTGTATCTAAAATTTTAATTGCATTTGCTTTAGCATTTTCACCCAACATAAGTCAAGGAGACACTTAGGACAATCTCTAGATGTCAGCCCCGACCTCTCAAAATTTTAATAAAAATATCCTACCACTCTTGCATAAAATGTCCGGACTCATAGATTTTAATTGCCTAAGTGGTTAGCTGGCTCCCCAATCCAGGCCATGGTAAGTCCAGGTTTTGCACTACATTAGTTAGGTTCGGACTACTGTGTTCTAGTGTCCAAATTTAAAGTTAGGATCTGGGGTAGATTTCTTTTTAAATCATAAGACCCCAATCTCCGAAAATATAATCCTAAATTTCTAATAAAATGCTCAACTCAAACTAAATTCTCTTTCAATCTAAAATTTAAAGCCCAACACTTAGCTTAGGTCGAGACACTTCTGAATTATTTCAGAATCCCAAAGTGTCTCTTACTTTTCTTCCTTTGATTCCAAAAATAACTGCTCAAACTCGATCCAATCCCTATTTAAGTTCTAAACTCACCTCCTTGGTATCACTCCTAGAAAATCTATAAACAAATTTCTGTCGTTATTCTAATTGAGAGTTTTCGTAGGAGACTCCAATCTCCTGCGATGTAATTAACTACAGGGGTTTGCGCTCGTAGGAGATTTAGAACCCACATCTAACTTTTTAAAATTAATTTTCAAAACTCAATTAGTCCTCTTTAGGAAAGTTATATTACTAACGATCGTTGTCGTTATGTTTGAACGATTATTTACAAATAATATCTTCTCCCTTCGAGGAGATATATCTTTTGTTAAAATAAATTCGAATATGAAATTAACGATCGCTCCTCTTGATTATCGTAGACCGATATTTGATTGAGCTTTATTTTGACTCTTCAGGGGCCATATGAAGTTCTCTCTTAAATCCTGTTACGATATTTGAGGTGGGATTTGCAATTCTAAATCTAGACCATATTCTGAAATTTTATTTCCACCTCCCGAGGTAGTATAATACTTTTGATCGAATGCTTGATTTTAGAATCAAATTTTAATGTCAATTCTGAATTCCCCAAAGAAAACTAAATTTTTCAAAACCCCGCTTCCAACACCAACAAGCAATTAAATATATAATTAATGATTTTTGATTGAGGGATCTAATATGGGTCGTTCGATGAAGCACTTCAAATTTATCTTGGATCTTTTCTATATTTGTGGAGCATGACACTCTCAAAATTTATAAATAGGCCCTCACTTGCTGTGTGAGGGGGACCTTTTAGCTAGAGATTATAAAGTGCTTTGAGGCTTCAAGGATACTAGAGCTCCACTAGAGAACCACCTTAAGCGAATATTCATCGGCTTGTTACCACCAAACCACCTTTCATCCACCCGACTACTGACCACCGTTAGACCTCTGCCCGGCCGCCTACCTCCACCAAACCTCCACCTTCTAACTAATTGTCGCTAAATCTTCGGTCAGTTGTGGACCTCTGTTGGACCTTCTTCCAGTCGCTACTACTAGCCTTTCGACCTCCGTCGTCTAACCATGGTCATTACAAACTCCCGAGTACTCATACGAAGTTCGACCGACTCGCCAAACTATTATAATTTCATCATCTCCAAAGTTAAGGGACATTTCAACTTTTGTAACTCACCCAAATATAGTTGAACTCTTCTCCTAGGTAAGGCCCTGTAGTTTTTTTCCTTTTCAGATTTTTCACATATTTTTTTTCTGGTATTCTCTTACTCTTGCGACTATATGTGTATGTGCTGTATATTCGTGCATTACTAAGATTAAAAACTCTCTTCCTCTACCACTGTGAATTTATCATTCTGCAATAATATTCATGAATTGTATATTCTAATAATTTGATGAATCAAGCATAAATGATATTACGAGCCTGTCATGATAAACTCTAAATCTTTATACGAACTCTGATAAAATGAGAAAGTCAAGTGCAAGCAAAACTCTGATAGTAAGTGTTATATGACATATTTTATATTTCTGTAAAAGTAAGTCGTGAAAGTACAAGCAATACCCGGAAACAAAGTACACTCCAGTTACTATAAAGAATCATGTTCTGCCAAAATTTTGATTATTCTTTACTGATTTATTAAATATTTAAATAGATTATTACAAGTATTTTCTTTAGATATTGATATATGTGATAGGCTTGTGAAAGAAATCTACTGAGCTAGTTGTGCTCACCCTATGACTTTTTTGACATTTCAAAAAAAAAAGGGAAGGGCCCAATAGAGTAGAGAGAGAGAGAAATAAGGACAGGGTCATTTAGTTTAGAACACTTAAATCATTTTGAGATCTAGTAATAATTCTTTTGATATATAGAACAAATGTAAATTGGATTCTTGTATATGTTATTTTGTAAAATGAAATCAAATGATGGTTAGTTTGGTATTATTATTTTATGATATTACTTAGCTCTGGTTTCTTCTACTTTATGGTTGTGTTAAAGCTTTAATCCTTCAATTGGATCATAGGGCGTCACGTGGGCGAGACCCCATAGTTTTTCCCTTTTTTCAAAAATTTTCTTTTTCCTTTTTTTCAAGATTTTTCATGTAAAAAATATGGTGTCACTTATAATTCTTGCACTTACCTTTCTCTTTTGTGTATGTTGGATATTAGTGCAAAGCTAGAATATTAAACTCTATATCTCTCTATCGCTATGAATGTTTCGATATGCAGCAAGATATAAATCTCATTACATTAAATAGCCAAATTGAGATTTTTATCATTGATATGAGATCTAGTGATGCATTCATAAATAAATAAAAAAATTATAGAGATTACACAAAGATTGGTGGTGACAAAGAAAAATGGTATTTAACTTTTGATGTTCTTGCTTATAAAACATGCTTTGATATTGCCAAGTGCTACAACAATGGTCAAATGAACATTCCCAATTATGAAGATTGTGAAGGATCATTTGACCAATCATATGAGAGGCTCTTAAATGAATGATTGCTGGATTGATTATATTGAAAAATAGATATTTTTAATAGTATTTATAATGAAAATGATTATATAACTATTTGTAAATATGAATACTTGAAGGAAGAAATTATATGTGATATATAAGGAGAATATAAATAGTTTATGCTCTCGATTGTAAGTTTGTTTTTATTATATTATTTATCTTTTATGATAACAAAACTAATTAATTTTTTTTAAACCGCTAATCAGCTGGTTCTTAGCCTAGATGAAAAAGAATTAAAATTCATAATTTATGCTCTCACAAAAAGAACTTTAATAATCCTATCTTTAATAAAAAACTTACACAAATTTTATTATAATCATGATTGAGGCTTAGTTTGAAATGACTTTCTTATTCTTTTCTAAAATAACTTTTTGGTTTAAATTTTTTTAAAAGCACTGAAAAATAGTGTCCAAAAGCCATCTCAAACAAAGCCTGAATCAATTAAAAATAATTTAACTTAAAAATAAGAATATTATGATTGAAAGAAAAAATTTGGGTGTATTAAAAAAAGGAGAATTTACATACATACCACTTTATATCATATTACTTATATATCTAACATCGTAAACTTTAATATTTAATGTCTATCATGTATTGATCAAATATAGATGCAAGGAATGCAATATTAAAATTTATATGGTGATGTAAGTGGTATGAATGCAATACCGGAGTTACATATATGATATTAAAATTGTCTATAAATAATAAATATGAAATATTAAAATTTTAAATATTAGATATATAAAAAATTTGAAATAAAAGTATATATATATATATATATATATTCCACAAAAGAAAAACCATTGCGCTTGCTTGCCGGTTCTTTGCGTCGTTCTGCTCTCACAAACTTCAGTCTCCTCTGTCTATCTCTCTCTTCTCTTTATGGCGTCCGACGATTCTCTTCCTTTCTCCTCGTTATCGCCTCGTCGCAAGCGCGAGCGTTCCCCTTCCCAGAGCTCTAGTTCTGGCAGCGACAATGCCAAGGCCAGCCGCAGACAGCGTCGGCGACACGACCTCTCTGTCGAGGTGTGTAAAGAATTCATCCGTAGCGCCTGCCGGCGAGCTGAGATTATTTGCAAATTTGCCCATCCCCCCTCCACCGTTACTATCGAGCGGTGTGTTTCTTTATTCATCGATTTCAAATCCCTTGGATCTCATCCTCCTCTCCTTCGTTGTCCCTTTCTCCACAATTCTTCAAAATCACTACCGTTTCATGGATCTTTAGGGGTAAGGTGATAGCTTGCGCCGACTCATTGCACAACAGGTGCTTCCGTGGCCGTACCTGCCGTTACTTCCATCCTCCGCCTCATATCCTGGAGTACATCCTTTCTCTTTCTTATTTGAACTTCTTTAGGGTTTCGGATCGTGCTGTTTTTTTTTTTAATTGAAAAGACTGTATGTGGGCTAAACCGCTCATTGTGCTTCCGCCAGGTCTCTTCTCAAGTCAATTCGCATGGAGGACACCAAATATCTAATGGTAAGAACCCGTTTTTGCGCTTTTGCAAAGAACTCATTTTTTTTATACTTCTTCGTTATTCATTCACAGATGTTACGGGCGCACACAATAATCACTTATCTTTCTTTATATATGGCATCAGACGATTCTTTATTTAATCACTTTAATCGTCATCGCCAGTGCCAGCGATCTCGTTCACAGAGCCCTAGTTACGACGGTGGTAATGCTGAATCCAGCCCCAGACAGCGTCGGCTACACGACCTATCAGTCGAGGTCTGTAAAGATTTCATCCGCAGCGGCTGCCGCCGAGCCGAGATCGACTGCAAGTTCGCCCACCCCCCCTCCGGTGTCGCCATCGAGCGGTGTGTTACTTTCATCATCGATTCCAACTTGTCCTTGTTGTCCCTTTCTTCACAATTCCTTAAACTCACTACCGTTTCATGTATCTTTAGAGGTAAGGTAATAGCCTGCATCGACTCACTTCGTGGCAAGTGCATTCGCGGTCGTACTTGCCCTTACTACCATCCTCCGGCTCAGATCCAGGAGTACATCCTTTCTCATTCTTATTTGAACTTACTCAGGGTTCCCGTTTCAGACCCAATCACTTCAACTGAAAGATTTTCCCACTATTTTTTCCCCAATAAAAGACTAGCTTCTATATGTGGGGTCTAACTTGTGTCATTGTGCTTTTGTAGGTCACTTCTCATGACAATGGGCATGGAGGACACTAAAGATCCGATGGTAGTACTATCATCCACATTTTCTTCCCCCGAATTTTTTACTCTTCTGTTCTTTCAACAAAATGGCAGATGTCTAGATTTCTTTTTATTGTACAATGCAAGTAGGAATAATCACGAGAGTGATAGGTGACCTCCCTTCCTAGAGCAGGTGGTAGTGAGCAGAGATTAAGACAGATTGAAGGAGGGGGGAGAGGCAACCAGTGAAATTGCCTGAGTTGGCTAATCGTTGGTTCAGAGTTTGGTCAGATTTTTTTTTTAAGAAAGAAATGAGTGGCGTGCAATGAAGGAATTGTGGCCATTGCAGTGACAAGATTACATATTTATATAGTGGCAATCAAGCAACGAAACTTTTTGATACCATAAGACTAGTATTAGGTTTTTTAATGCAATTAGAATGATATTTAATTCACACTTAGGAACTTATGGTTTGTAGATCACAAGACATACAATACACCAGCAATTTCTTCTCTGTAAATGCAAACAATAAATACTAGATTATATTCCAAATTATGATGTAACGATTGAGTAAATTCTAAGAAATTAGTGAGAAATATGAACCACACAAAATCAACCAACAATTGCAATTCAATCACCATAATTAGGATTCTAATTGTGCTACAATTCGGACAAAGTACGAACACTAGTAAGCCAATAATAAATTATGTAGAATAAATTAAAACAATAATATATTTTATCAGAAATCTATACCTCATGTTAGGACGTGGAGATGATTTCCCTCCAACTATTTTAGTTGCATTTCTGCCACAATTGATGAAAATATATATGTGCCTATACCACAGACCTAGTAAGAGCATTCCATAACATCCTCATAGCTTTCACTAGCCACCAAGCCCCTCCCTCTACACCAAACCTTAATCCCCACATTAAAAATCCTAGTCTAGATCCTCTCTTATTTTGACTTACCCAAGCTAACTTTCAACCCTTCTACCACTCGTAGTACCTCTTTACAACCCTCCTAGACCCTACTAGCCCCTCGCTACCTTTCGGTACACCTAACACAAGCATTACCTAAGATCCATAACAAATCACAACAAACAAAAAGCTCAAGAATAATTCCTTACAACATTGTATCACTTGAGCTATTTAATAATCAAATATCAATCCATAATCTCTCTGATTCTTTACACAACCTCACCGATGTCATCCCAAGCCATAACCAAATATTCATGGTGCTTTTTTCATCAAGATCCTACATCCAACCTCCATCATAATATTATTAGTTTAGGGAGCACGAAACACCATTAATTTAGTTTTGTTTTGTCTCATAAGACTTTAAATCTTTCCAAGTAACTTAAATGGTAATTGTATTCTCAGAGGCATGCCTATTGCTTGAGAAGTTGATCAAGTATCCTTCTAAATCTTTATTAATTTTTAGCATTTAGGCTAAGCTTTTCAACCAAATGAAAGAATAACACATTTATTGTACTCTTGATGTTGACCAAGATTTTGAGGATCTTATAGTGATTGACTATAATTTTCAATACGAAAGTCATTGTACATGTTTTGGACATATTGACGTAGTATCGTCTGAAAAAGAAATGACAGGTGAGCGAGTAGGTGCAAGATTTACCTTAGTATATTGAAAACAGTGTAATCTCCTTTTGTTGGGCTGTTATAATTTGAAGGAATTCAATCCAAAATATTTGGTGAAGAGTAAAAAAAATACTGTTGACATAATAGTTTGAAACCATCGGGCTGACAATGTTATTATTGCGATGTATTCTAAATTGATTTCATCATCATGCTCTAACTAGTGTTTTTTCAAACGAGCCCAATTGGAACTCCAATTCTTATTGCTTGGTTGAGGTATTTTAATCTAGTAAACAACTCAACAACTTGTGCTTGAGTTGCATATATAGGAGCGACTAATACTAGAATTGAGGTTTCTGTAGCATAGTGAATGGAACTACATTTATGCTTTCATGTGATTTGGGATCATCAACATTTTATCTCCTATGGCTATTTTGTTTAGTTCTATTTTCCCAAAACTAATTAGTACTAGATGTGAACAATAAGAAATGTCCATCTGGAGTTTGGAAGTATTTAGAGACAACCAAATAAATTTAGTGACCCGCATCCATTTTGTTGAGTGAGAATTTTTACTATGATTTTTAAAAGAATTCAAGATTGGGCGTGGAAGTTGTAATTGAACGAAGTAGAAAGGATATGTTAGAGTCATGCCCTATTTTCCCTCCAATTTGCCTTATATAGTTTTTCACTCCCCCGTATAGATTGTGAGTACACGTTGCATCACTTGATGGATTGTTGTTTCATATCAATATGATGGTGTCGAGCAAAATTGGTCTCATTTGTGTTGAATGGTATTGTTTTAAATGCGTGGACAATTGCACAATATGAGCAGAATGTTTAGAAAATCCAACATAATATTAATTATGCAAGACTTTGGTGGTTCAACAACATCTCCATTCATATTTAGGGATTAAATGAGTTGTCCAACAAAGTTTGTTCATATTTGCTCTAGGTTATCGCTGTGCAGTTTGCACCACTGAATTTACCTTGTATATTTATCATGGGACATTTGGATGGTCCTAATTTCACTATCAAATTTGGATGATGAATCAATTTATAGAAGCGTCCTTGCTTCATTTCTTTTAAATTATCTCTTTTCAAACCTGAATCCATTCTCAAAAAAATGGGTGTGCCACAATTTGGTTTGGCAATTTGTCTCGCTAGCAAATATTCTGCATTGTTCGTAGATGGATAAAAAATGTTCCCTGTTGACTAGCTGAAAGGAATTTATAGATTGCAATATTGAGAAACAATGATTTTACTACAAGGTCTACTTGATAGTTATCATGATTATTATCATTTTTCAGTTATCTCCCTTCTAATCTTGAGTAATTAAGTTCATTCTTATATTTTAACATACGAGAATGAATGTAATATACTTAATTAATATAAATGCTCCACTTGAACTCCTTTCGTGCTCTTATATTTAAAGCATCTTTGATTACATACAATTGTCTTGTGTCTATTTACTTCAAAATGTTCAAATTAGCATGCTTTCCTTAACATTTTATATACTTATGCTGTTTGTAGAGGCATATGCTTTTCTTCAAAAATTAAATTCCTTTTTTTTTTTGGTAACAACCTTTATTTAACATTTTGTTTGAAGGCTTTACAATATCTTGGATCATCAGTTAAGCTTCCAAGTCATCCTCAACCAGGAAATGGTACAACTCTATACACAAAACATTATAATGGTGCCTCTTTCCAATTGAAGTATCATAACCTTTAGTTCCAGACAGCTTCTAGTTTCTTTTTGGCATTATGGTATCCCTATTGTTGAGGAGTCGGAGTATAATTTTTTTTGCACTTATTTCATCTTAAATTCTTTTCGTGGACTGTTTGGCACATAAGATAGCAATTCTGTTATAGTTATTATATAGTTTTTTTCGAGTTTGCTCAGTCTGAATAGTCAATCAATCTGGTACAGTGAATATTTTCCTGTTGAAAAAATAAATATTCATGCTTCCCTTTGCTAGAAAAACCCAAGAATAACTTAACTGGGAATTGTTAGCTTAGATGATTAAGATTCTGGAGCTCCACACTGAACAATTTTGTCTATTTTTTGCTCACTTTTGATTTGCACACTTTCAGATCAGGAATTTATACCAGTGTGTCGGGATTTCCTGAAGAATGCCTGTAATCGCCGTTCTTGTAAATATGCTCATCCTGATTCACATGCAACGGTATGTGTCTACAGATTCCATAATATGTAACAAGGGGGTCGCAGTTTTTTTTTTCTGAGACTTGAGATGTTTACCAAAATTTTGGCAATCTGTTTCAGTTTAGGTTTGAATCTCTTCATTAGACTTTCGGTTTCAGAAGCACGGTTGTTTAATCTTATTGTTTCAGCTAGTTTTACTGATTATTTGTTGACTTAAAATAATTTAAAAATATTTATTTTAATTATTTAATCCATTATGCCATACTTCAGAATATTAATAATTAATAACTATATATGCTTGCCTTAAAAAAACATTTTTAGAATCAATTTCTCCTTAGCATTATATGTAACTTTGTTAATCATATAATAAAGTATTTTAATTGATTAAGTAAATTATTGTTGCTTATTTTTGTAATTTATACCGTTTGTTTTCGTTTGATATTATCTTGATAGAAATGCCAGCAGAACAACGAAAACAACAACATCAAGGCTTTATCCCATTACGTGGGGTGGGCTACATGAATTTTTTTTTCTCTATTGTATTCTGTTAAGAGTCAAATTCTCATTTAAATCTAATAAAGAAAGGTCATTTCTAATATCTTTTTAGGTCTACCTCTACTTTTCTTAACATAAGTCAAATCAAATACATCCACTCTCTTAATTGAGTCATTGCAAGGCCTCCGTTCTATGTGACCAAACCATGTAAGGTGACTCTCTCTTATCTTATCTTCCGCTGGAGCTATTCCAACATTTTCACGTATATGCTCGTTTTCATTTCTTGTCTCTAAGAGTAAAGCTGCTCATCCACCTGAGCATCCTAATCTCTGCAACACTTAACTTAATATTATGCTTATCATTTAATGGACAATATTCTATGCCATAAAGCATTGCAGGTCTCACCACCATCTTATAAAAAATTTCCTTTAATTTTGAGAGGGACTTTTCTTTCACACAACAAGCCGAATGCATTCCTCCACTTCAAGCTTCCAACTTGAATTCTACTAATAATATCCCCATCTATTTCACCATCACTCTGAACAATAGACCCAAGATATCTAAAACATGTATTTATATTAATGACTTGATTGCCCAAAGTCACAATCGCCCCACCAGATCTATTATTACTATAATTATACTCCATATATTTAGTTTTAGGTCTACTCAAACGATAACCTTTAGACTCTAAGGTTGACCTCCATAATTCAAATTTACCTTCAATTCCCTCTCTAACCTTATCAACAAGAAGAATATCATTAGCAAAAAGCATATACTAGGGTTTCAACCTCTTGCAAATGTCTAGGGAGAACATCCATGACTTAAATAAAAAGCTACGGGATTAAGGCTGATCCTTGATGTAATCCAACTGAATTATGAAAATACTTAGTCAAACCACCTTGTGTTTGAACATAAGTAAAAACTCCTGCATACATATCCTTAATGACTTGAATGCAAACATTATTAACCCCTTTCTTTCTTATAACTTTTCATAGCACTTCTATTGGAACTTCATTATATGATTTCTCTAAATTAATAGATATCATATGTATATCCTCTTTATTCTCTCTATACTTCTCCATCGAATCTCTCAATAAATATCCATAGTAGACCTACTAGCATGAATCCAAATTGATTTTGAGAAACATTAATATCACGTCGTAACTTACGCCCCATAACTCTCTCCCATAGTTTTAAAGTATGACACATTAACTTAATTCCTCTATAATTCACACAATTTTATGCATCACCTTTATTCTTAAAAATAGGAATTAACACACTCATTCTCCACTCATTTGGCATTATTTTAGTCTTCAAAATAATATTAAAAAGTTTAGTAAGCCAAGAAATTCCATAATCTCCTAAGCATTTTCACACCTTTATTGGCATATCATCAAGTCCAGCAGCTTTTCTACACTTCATTTTCTTTAAAGCCTCTACAACTTTGATTTTACTAATACGCCGATAAAAATAAAAATCTCTATTTTTATTTAGGGTTCTAAGGTCACTAAAGTCAATCATATTCTCTCAATCTTTATTGAAAAGCTTAGCAAAATTTCTCATCCACATTTGTTAAATATCCTCTTCTAATAAAAGCATTTTTTGATCTTCATTCTTAATGCACTTCACTTGAATCCTTACTACATCTATCCTTTGTTTGGCTAATATATATATATATATATATATATATATATATATATATATATATATATATATCTTACGCCCTCTTTAGTATCTAATCTATTATATAAACCATTAAAAACTAAAATCTTATTTAGCTAGATTTATGCAAAATAAGATTGAAATAAATTAAGAAATTGTTATTTATAGGTTTACCATATTAAACAGCCATCATTTCATACTAACACAACAATAAATAGCTGATGCTAGTAAATAAAAAATCTCATGAAGTTAAATTTTTTGAGTTGAATATATATATTTTTTGATAAATAACTTGGTGGAAGGATTAGTCTTTTTTGTTATAGAAACAAAACCTTTTTTTTTCTTGAAGTGAAGGAATTTTAAATGACTGTTGTTGAGAGGTTGTGAGAACTGATTGTGTGGGCGTCTGATCGTTGTCTAAAAGTGGTTTTGAGTTGTACATGAGAGTTTAGGTGATGCTATGAATACAAGTATTTTTTGAGAAACAAGGCACGTATGTTGATAGAGGTGATTGTGAAGTCCATTTTAGGCTCAAAATCCTTTATTCTTGCTCTGAAGTAATCGAAAAAAGTTCAGGATCTCATTTTATCTGGCTGAGAGTAGAAAAAAAGGTTAGGATCACATGTTTGATTGCTATCAACCAAAACTGATTCATATCGATCATTATCATTGATTTCACCGTATAATTAAAAACTTGGTTTTTTATTGTTATCTAATTAAAAATTTGCTATTGTATCAACATCATTCTATCATGATGAAGTTCGCAAGTTTCTTTCATAGCAGGAATAAACAGTTGCTACAATAACTATTAGTTTTTATAACTACTTTTTTAATTAGACTGACGGCCACATATTTTTCTTTGAAAGTTATTTAGTGTTCATTTTTAATATATATTGGTGTAATGAGGGTTAAGTGGAGCTTTTATGGATTGTAAAAACACCTATGTGATTAAAAATAACTTTTGATGTGAGGCGTGAGTCTTAAGATGACAGAGTAATTGAATTAGAGCCCAATTTAGCTTAGTTCAGTTGTTGGCACTTAAACAAGCTTAGAATGGCATGGTCTAACCTCATACAACATGCTGAATTATGTTTGCTGATGCTTGGATAACTCGAATTAGCGCTCAAACAACCTTGAATTGGTTTAATTGAGCCAAATTGGTTCGGTTGGATGAACTTGATCCCTTTTTGTTTCCATCCCATTTGGGTGAGAGGGCTTTGGTAGGAATGGCGACAATTGAGACGCTTTGGAACATGAGGGTGAAGATATATCTTCTTTATCGGGTCTTGTTACGTGCAAGAGATATGTTAGTTTCCTTTATTTCCAATGGTGTGCTTTCGTCACTATGCATATCACTTTGGAAAGTTTAGACTTCGCAAACTGTTATGCCTCTTAAACTCAATTATTTTATAAATCGTTCATCTTTAATATTTTTAGATCCATATAAAACTGGCATGACATTGTTGTTTGCTTTTGTTGGATTGATTTAAGAGGCGGCGAGCCTCTGTAGAAATGTTCTCATCAATTTATTTACCAAATATTCAATTAATTATCATCATGAATGCTCTTGTTATATTGTCGCTTATAATGTGAGATATTTATATCAATATTCTAAGACTTTACTAACGGTGTCAATCGTTAATCGCCGTTATCAAACTATCATTGGGAATTTCAAGAGAGTTGGGTTGGATGCTCTAACGTAGAGGAATGGCTCATTCAATGAAAGCTGATCATGGGAGGCTTTGATCTCGATTGTTTGTTACAGATAAATATGAAAGTTAATCTTTTTAAGGACCAAAATGACTGTCCAAAGAAACATAAGCAAGTGTCAAATTAAATTCATTTATAAGATTTACTATTTGATTTTGGGTTAGAGAATTTTTCTTCCCTTCTGACAATCTGCTATTGTTCATTGCTCTTGTTATAGACACACATATTGTTTGTTATTCACACTAACAACAGACATGGTGCTTGTTGCAACATGCTGATGATGAGCACACCACTTATCACCAATTGTAATTGATTGATCTACTGTTTGTTATATGGCTTGTTTGAGTAGCTTTCTCAGTACTTTGCTTTTCAGACCAACTGCACACTTCTATTTGGCTATTGTTCTTTTTCAGAAATTTTTGTTGTGGGAAAGTTGCATTTTACAACAAGGTCTGCTAAATTATAGTAGCTGTAAGAAAGCTATTTTTTATTTTTATCATAAAAAGAAATTATGTATAATACCTATAACAGTTTTTAAAAGGGTTATTTTTCTCCACAATAGCTTTACAAATATCTTCACAAATTTTTTTGCGGCCTTGAAGGGACCTTCAGTTGTCACGATGATCATGCTACACATTAAATACTTTGTTGGTGGAATTCTACTTGTTACATGTTGACCATTGTGCTGCTCATTTCAACCATTTGATAATTACTGTGAATCCATTGTCACTCATTGTGAATTGGTATCTCTATCGATGCATTCATTGATGATAAAGGTTTCGTTTATTGCATCTAGTCAATGACAACACGATGTTTAAAACTATGTTAATCAATGAACTACAATCCGTATGCTAGCACAATTTGGAGACACCACTGCACTTTGTCATTGCTCAGGATGTTTTCGGCCTTGCTGCCACTCACTTTTATTGTATTTTCATCCAACACATTGGTCTGCTACTCTGCTATTGTAAGGTCCCTCTATTGCCATCTGATTTTATTTGCCTAATTGGTAACATATATTGAAGTCCCTCTATTTGCTTGGAGGTGACCAATCCTTGAACAATTTTTAAAAACAAGTTGATTTTTGCTTTTGGGCGGAGACCCATTTTCCTTCTCTATGGGCTTTCCGCATAAGAATCCTAATCTCTTTAACTTTGTCTTCAAATTTCCATAACGTCGACAAACATAAAACTCTCTTGATATCATAATTCATGGAAATGCCTTTTGGCAAGTAATAGGGCTCTAAAAATAATCTGCTCAGTAGAAGCGAGCGTGAATTTCCCCAACACTGAGGGGCTCCATTTAAGTTGGTTAACCCACATTTAAATATAGATCATGACAGCTCGCTTTGATGATGGTAGTGTCATTTTATGTAATTACATATTGATGCAAGCAAGAAAAGCCCACAAATTATAAAATTTAGACTTCTCTCACATACATATAAAAACTACTACAAAACACAAATAAAAGACCCACTTTTATAGATAAATAAATTTAAAACAAAACACATTCAAACATGATATAAAAACACCTAAAATTGCATTCTTTGATTGCTTGAGAAGAAAGATACATGTGGGGTGTAAACTTGTGGAGAGAAGAAAAGGATAAGAAGCCGAGACGAAGATAGGAAAAGCTCGCAAGCTTTCCTAGAAGAAGGAGAAGAGGAAGAGACATTGCTCGCAAGCAATCCTCAAAAGAAACCCGCAGGTTCTTGTTCCAAATATTGGTCACATAACACACACTTCCTAGGGGATAAAAAGATAATCAAAATACTCCAAATATAATAAAATACGACATTTATAAGGTAAAGACTCTTACAAACTTATGACACTTACAAACACCAACATAAACAATTCCTAAACTTGCTTGAGAAGAAGGATACAAGTGACGTCGAATTTGCAGAGAGAAGAAAGAGGTTAGAAGCCAAGACAAAGGGAGGAGAAGCTCGCAAGCTTTCCTAGAAGGAGAGGAGAAGAGGTGGAACAAGCTCGCAAGCTTTTCCAATACAAACTCGCAGGTTTCCAAATATTTTCTCACATCATCTCTCTCTTGAAACTTGTATAACTCATTTTGCAGAGGATCTGTTGAATCACCTTCTGATGGAACCCACCTATCCATTGGTACTTGATTTGCAAACTCTTCTGGTTGATTTTCTCCAACTTCTGGTTCACTGTTTTTGTTATTTTCCATTTTTCTAAACACTTAAAAAAAACACAATAACAAACAACAAGACACTCACAAAAGACATCAAGACTCACTCGACAATTGGAGACAAAGAAGACACATTACAACCATGACTCACATACAAACTCAAACCTATGATATACCAACTTGCTCTGACACCATTTGATATAGGCAAGGATTCAAGAGAACCCTTGGCTACAAAAGAAAATAAAATAAAATAAATTTAGGTCTCCACAATACATTGGAGACCTAAAAAAGAAAGAAAAAATACAACCATATAAAGAGAAACACATGACATACCAAAATATGACTTTAATAACTTGAAAATGACGCTTACAAACTTTTATAATAAAAACATAAAACAACACCTAAACTTGCTTTAGAAGAAAGATACAGGTGAGGTGGCCACTTGCGGATAGAAGAAGGAGGGTAGAATCCGAGACGAAGAAGGAGAAGCTCGCAAGCTTTCCTAGAAGGAGAGGAAAAGAAGTGGAACAAGCTCGCAAGCTTTTCCCAAACAAACCCGCAGGTTTCTTCCAAAAATTATCACATAACTTCAACTTCACTTTAATAATATAAAAGACTTATAAACATTGACGCTTACAAATGATAAAATAAAGACACAACGACTTTCCTAAAACGGCTTGCCAAATGTTGAGAAGAAGGATACATATGGAGTCGAACTTGCGGAGAGAAGAAAGAGATTAGAAGCCAAGACGAAGGGAGGAGAAGCTCGCAAGCTTTCATAGAAGAGAAAATTACATAAAATTCTCCAAAAGACACAAAATACGATAATCGAACCAAAGACAACTTCACTTTAATAATATAAAAGACTTACAAACATTGACGATTACAAATGATAAAATAAAGACACAACGACTTTCCTAAAACGGCTTGCCAAATGTTGAGAAGAAGGATACAGATGGAGTCGAACTTGCGGAGAGAAGAAAGAGATTAGAAGCCAAGACGAAGGGAGGAGAAGCTCGCAAGCTTTCCTAGAAGGAGAGGAGAAGAGGTGGAACAAGCTCGCAAGCTTTTCCAATACAAACCCGCAGGTTTCCAAATATTTTCTCTTTGATGCATGCAAAGGGGGGGTCAAAACAAAAGTAAAAATGATGTTCTCTGGTTGGGTCTTGGCTGCTTGGTGATGAGCTTAAAATGTGGGTTCTATTTGGTGAGCTGAAGTTTAGCTCAGTTATGGGTGGAATATTTCACTTCCTAGCTCATAAATTCAAAAAGGAATGCTCATTATTGTGGAGTGGACTTGTGTCTCTTCCCTTCCCTTTGTGCCTTCTCGGTTTCTTTTGGCTGTTGGGTTTCCCTGGTTGATGTTTGGGGTCTGCTGCTGGTTCCGCCCCCCCTTGTGGTGTTGGCTCTTCGGGATGCTCTCTGACTGCTCTTCCCGTGGTCCTCTCCACCCCGTTTCCTGTGTGGTCTCTTTGGGTCCCTCTCCTGGTGGCTTTCCTGTGGCTTTTGGCTGGCTTCCCGTGGCTGTCTCCTTGATTCTTGTACCAATTTGGGGGCTGTTGTGTTGTGGCTGTTGGCCTTTCATTTCCCTAAATCTAATTGGTTTGGGTGGAGGTGCTATGGCTGTTTGGTTCCCCTCTTTTACCTATAAAAATAAGATGTTTTGAGATGAAAAAGAAGTTGAAGTTATGTGATAATTTTTGGAAGAAACTTGCGGGTTTGTTTGGGAAAAGCTTGCGAGCTTGTTCCACTTCTTTTCCTCTCCTTCTAGGAAAGCTTGCGAGCTTCTCCTTCTTCGTCTCGGATTCTAACCTCCTTCTTCGATCCGCAAGTGGCCACCTCACCTGTATCTTTCTTCTAAAGCAAGTTTAGGTGTTGTTTTATGTTTTTATTATAAAAGTTTGTAAGCGTCATTTTCAAGTTATTAAAGTCATATTTTGGTATGTCATGTGTTTCTCTTTATATGGTTGTATTTTTTCTTTCTGTTTTAGGTCTCCAATGTATTGTGGAGACCTAAATTTTTTTTATTTAGTTTTTTTTTTGTAGCCAAGGGTTCTCTTGAATCCTTGCCTACATCAAATGGTATCAGAGCAAGTTAGTATATCCTAGGTTTGGGTTTGTTAGGAGAGTCATGGTTGTAATGTCTTCTTTTTTTCAAGTTGTCAAATAAGTCTTGGTGTTGTTTGTTTGTGTCTTATTTTTGTGTGTGTGTGTTTTTTAAGTGTTTAAAAAAAATGGAAAAAGACAAAAAGATGGAGCTAGTGGTAAATACAAATCAACCAGAAGATTCTGAAGTCTCAATTCCTATGGACAGATGGATCCCGACGGAAGGAAGTTCTACAAATCCGATCCAAAACAAGCTTTACAAACTTCAGGAGAGAATGATTTTGAATACAGAAAAATTCGAGGAAAGGAAGAAATGACTTCAGGACCAATTTCATCAAGAAAAGGAGTTGATTGAAAAGAAGTTTGAAGCAATGATTAAAGAATTGGATTTGAAATATGAAGCACAAATGGAAAAGTTAAAAACGATCTCATCAGGAGATGAGAAATATCAAGTGGGGGAGAATTTGATGCATGCAAAGGGGGGGTCAAAACAAAAGTAAAAATGATGTTCTCTGGTTGGGTCTTGGCTGCTTGGTGATGAGCTTAAAATGTGGGTTCTATTTGGTGAGCTGAAGTTTAGCTCAATTATGGGTGGAATATTTCACTTCCTAGCTCATAAATTCAAAAAGGAATGCTCATTATTGTGGAGTGGACTTGTGTCTCTTCCCTTCCCTTTGTGCCTTCTTGGTTTCTTTTGGCTGTTGGGTTTCCCTGGTTGACGTTTGGGGTCTGCTGCTGGTTCCACCTCCCCTTGTGGTGTTGGCTCTTCGGGATGCTCCCTGACTGCTCTTCCCGTGGTCCTCTCCACCTCGTTTCTTGTGTGGTCTCTTCGGGTCCCTCTCCTGGTGGCTTTCCCGTGGCTTTGTCTCCTTGATTCTTGTACCGATTTGGGGGTTGCTGTGTTGTGGCTGTTGACCTTTCATTTTCCTAAATCTAATTGGTTTGGGTGGAGGAGCTATGGCTGTTTGGTTCCCCTCTTTTGCCTATAAAAATAAGATGTTTTGAGATGAAAAAGAAGTTGAAGTTATGTGATAATTTTTGGAAGAAACCTGCGGGTTTGTTTAGGAAAAGCTTGCGAGCTTGTTCCACTTCTTTTCCTCTCCTTCTAGGAAAGCCTGCGAGCTTCCCCTTCTTCGTCTCGGATTCTAACCTCCTTTTTCTATCCGCAAGTGGCCACCTCACATGTATCTTTCTTCTAAAGCAAGTTTAGGTGTTATTTTATGTTTTTATTATAAAAGTTTGTAAGCGTCATTTTCAAGTTATTAAAGTCATATTTTGGTATGTCATGTGTTTCTCTTTATATGGTTGTATTTTTTCTTTCTTTTTTAGGTCTCCAATGTATTGTGGAGACCTAAATTTTTTTTATTTAGTTTTCTTTTGTAGCCAAGGGTTCTCTTGAATCCTTGCCTACATCACATATGATATTGAAGGAAGTAAATTCTTGAAGAACATTTAATGCATTGTTTGGAATCACATTTTATTTTGAAAAAAACATATATTTACTGTTACACTGGATGTAATGCCTCTAGATAGATTATTTTCCATTATAAAGGAAGAAAAATCTATTTTCAAGTTTATAATGTAATTCTTAGAGAAAGTTCACCGGAAATAGACTTTCACAGGCCAAAGGAAATATAGTTAGGGGTGCTGCAAAAAGGATTTCTTGGGAATTAGTGCATTATGCAATGCAAAGTTCTGAGGCATCGTTGATTTGGATTTGTTAAATTCAGAGAATTGGAGAGAAGAAGGCTTAATTTTATTACACAAAATTATCCCTATTTATAGATCTATACAAGATATCTTAACAAAGAAATAAATAACTACATAATTATGTATAATTGCCCTAATATAATCCTTCCTAAATCAGCCACCCAAATCTGGAAGGAGATCGACTTGATCCAGGAGATCGACTTGATCCAGGTGATCCTTCCATGGATCCCCATGCTGGCTGTGGGATCAGGGACCAAGGGACGGCTGGGATTTAATCAGATTCATGGTGCTGTTCTCAATTAGTTGTGATAAAGCTAGTTATGCTGTGATGATTTTTTACCTTGGGTTCAAGATTACTTTTATTTCCTATTTCCTTGTATTAGTTTTTTCTTGTTATGGTCTTTTTCAATTATCTTTATCAACTTCTGTTTTCCTTTTTTCTTTCAAGGGTCAGTTACAACATCATGAACTATCACTTAAGCTTCACGGTTCTACCGTTTTGGAAAATGGCGCAGTTCCAAATGCAACAATTTTATGTATGTCTACTTTATCATCAAATTTCATGCGCTTTCTTAAAGAAAAGGGGAAGGCTTTCTTTTTCTCTATCTTAATTTTATTGGTTTAATATTAGGAAAGGTTTGTTCCCATATCTCATATGTTAAATGAAGAAGTTACAATAGAGAAATTGATCACTTTTTAGTGTACAAGCTTCATAAGCTGTGTTTCGTTAAGATTTAAGTCAAAGCTGCTAGTCATTTTCTTGCAATGAAAGATAAATAAACAAAAGCATGTTGGCCTTTGTATAACTATTAATATGTTTAGAGTTACTATTATTTTAAGTGGAGCCCAGATTTTGAGCGTCTAGGAAGGAAAATTTACTTAAAATGTTAGTTACTGTTTGCTGATGTTGTGGTTATGCACTTGCAGATCAAGACGTTGTACCAGTGTGCAAGGACTTCTTGAAGAATGCTTGTAACCGTGACCATTGTAAATACTTCCATCTCATTCCGCAATCTGAGGTACATAAACAAATTCCCCTTCTTTCTGATATGCAATTTTTATTGCATTTTTTTTCTCAACTTCCTTATTTTTTTGGGTATATATTTTACTTTGTTAAAGTTTGGGAATTAATTGTTTTGCCACACTACAATGAATGGAAGATCAATCATAACCATGCTACAATTTAGAAATGAGCACTTTCTCATTGGTTACGTGTTTAGAATTGTATATATGCTATCATGTTATCCAACACAAAATGCAAAGGGAAGTTTGAAATTACCTTGCTGTCAAAAGAAGTTTAAACTATCATCTTATCATCCAAAAGAGCAGAAAGTTCATTATTATTCTGTATTTAGGCTCCAAGTTTATGGTGGATGTATTTAGTATTTTCCTTCCTTTTAACTGGTAATAGTCATCCTGTATTCTGGAATTTTCATTGGGATTTAGTTTCAAAGTCGTATTTCTTTTTCCCACAAGATTTTAACCTTTCTCAGTTTCTCTCATTTGTATGTGTGGGGCTATGTGTGTAGGTTTATTTGCAGCAGCATGAAACATTTGTTAAGCTTCACGGTTCTCCACTTGAGACTGGTACGGTTCTAAATGCAAACCCCTCCTTTATATGTAAATTTAATTGGTAAATAAAGTTTGTTGCGTTTACCAAATCAGGGAAAGAAATATTTACTTTCTTGAAAGAGAAAAATGCATGGAGATAGGATGAAAAAAGTGCAAGGGAGGGAGGGAGAGAGAGAGAGAGAGAGAGAGAGAGAGAGAGAGAGAGAGAGAGAGAGAGAGAGAGAATAGCTGGGAGTATTTTGTTTTGGTGAGTTGAGGTAAAGAGAGACATTAGTATTAGAGAAGGAGATGGGAAGTCCTGGCAAGGGCTTGATGTCGGGATGAATTGTTGTAGGTTGTCACATCCCATATTCAGCATGGTAAAAAATACATATATAAATAGTTTCCCAGTTCCTGCTACGGGGTCATTTTAACTTGATGGGGGATTATTACACGTCATCCTGTTGTCAGTTTAACTTTCAAAATGCATCCCCACTACGTATGATTAGTCCTTACGTTTCTGTATTCTGATAATCTTCAATTGCCAACCTATACAGAACATTTTCTTCAAAAGAGATTGCACCATTGTTTTGACTTATTCACTGCTGGTACTGTTTTCTTACATATGATTGATGTCCATGCAGAACAAAAAAGGGTATCCGTTTGCAGGGATTTTTTGAAAAAAGCTTGTCAGCGAGATTCCTGTAAATACGCCCATCCAAATTCACGAACAAAGGTGTGTATAGAGGTTGCATTAGGAATCTATGATTTCTTTCTATGCAACCTATAATCTATTTATTCTTGTTCATATTTGATGTTTGTGCTTATGGGGTGCTCATATTTGATGTTTGTGTATATTCTTGTTCATAATTGATAGGTCGTTGACAATCAAGTTGAAATTTGTCATGATTTTCGCCGTGGACTTTGTCATCGAACCAATTGTTGTTTTTATCATCCGCGCACTCACAGTGCTGAGAGATAGAGCACTAGGCAGGATCGAACTGCAGCCATTTTATTATTAGGTTTGATTTTTTAAATTTCTTTCACTGATCTAGTTTACCATATGAAAAGAAATTATTCTTTTGCATGAAACTTAGAAGCTTCCCTGCTATAGTTATTACATTTTCATTTTATGTTCTTGTTACTGCTTAGTGACACCATATAGTACTAATCCATGCAAATTTAGAATGTCCGTCAAAGAATATTTGGTAAAGCCTTAGGACTTAATTTGGAAAGTCACATCCATCAAACATTGTTTTGCTCTTTTTGGAAGCTATAATTTTATTGTGCTTTGGGAGTGGGCTTTTGCTTCAGATCTTCTTATCAACGAGCTGCAAATTTTGACATAAATTACATCTTTTTTTTATATATTTTATTATTCTTCTAATCAAGCAATATCTTGCTGGTAATAGCAAATGGAACTAATTTTGCCTGAAAAATGGAAAATGCTCCAACTGCAAATACGGATTTGCAAAATTTTTTTCTGAGAGAATCCTTGGTTACCTAGTTAAAATTAGGTTACCCTGGATGCTCGAAGATCTTAACACCATTTAGTTAGGATACTTTTCCTTTGAAAGATTGATGGTTATGGGAACAGTTTTGCTTCAAATGTCTTAAATGTCTTTTTGAAAAGAGGTGGATTTAAATTCAAAATAGAATGTGACCGTGGTGGGGCATCTAATTTTTCCAATGCATTTATGAAAATATGTAAATGAGGGCTGATGCGTTGGAAGTAGAAACAACGAAAAAAAGTAGAACTGCAGGAATACTAAAAATAATGGCTGATTTTGTATTATCACTTCAATACAAAAACAAGATACAAGTGATTTACATATTAGAGAGGTAGATGGACTCTCCCAAACAACTTAGACGTTGCTAGGAAGCCCTCAAAGAAAAGAACTACAACAAAAACATAAATCACACATAATTCCTAATACAAAATAACTAGCCCCAAATAAGCTCTCCTAATTCCCTGCTAAATCAGCCCTATTTCCTTAATTAATTCCCTCTCTTATTTGAATTCAAATTGAAAATCTTTCCCTAAATAATTCCCTCTTCAAATTGGAAATATTTCCCTAAATAATTCCCTTATTATTTCTTCTCCTAACATAATGAATCATAGCTTTGCTGGGCCCCACAAGGGAGGCCGATACTCCTGCTCCTGCTCCAGGTTTCGTCCGGCCTAGCGTTTGGTTCGGCTCCTGCTGGACTGGTTGGCTAGGTTGGTTTAGCACGCCCCCAACTCTTGCTGCCATATCAATACTCCGATAATCTCTAACGAAATGCGCTCCATCAATGTCACAGGTAGTGAGGAAGAGGGTGTGTGATCTCCGATAATACACCTCAGTTGTGATACATAGAATACTAGGTGTATTGATGATGATGCTGGTAATCTCAGACGATAAGCTACTGCCCCAATGCGCTCCGTCACCTCATAAGGCCTGAAGTAACATGGTGATAGCTTCTCATTCTTCCTCTTGGCCAGTATCTTCTGTCGGTATGGTCTCACTTTCAAATAAACCCTGTCCTCGGGCTCGAATTGCACTTCCCGTCTATGTTTAGCTGCTTTCTTTTTCATAAGTTGTTGAGCTCTCAACTGATACCCTTTGAGTTCTGCTAGTATCCTTTCTCTTTCCTCCAAGTATTGAGCTACACTAGATACTGTTGTAGTGTTCTGCCCGTAATATATCAAATGAGGTGGATCCCTCCCATACAAAATCCTGAAAAGGGTAGTTCACGCGACTGTGTGGAAAGATGTATTATACCAATACTCCGCCAATACTAACCATTTGGCCCATAGTTTTGGTGTGTCAGATACAAAGCAGCGCAAGTATGTCTCCATGCTCCTATTGACCACTTCTGTTTGGCTATCTCTTGCATCTTGAATAACTCAAAAAAATAGCTGAGGAACATCTTGTCTTTATCCGATACTATAGATTCTAGAATGTTATGTAAGCGCACTGCCTCTCGAATAAAGATCGTGGCGACTGAGATAGCGGTATAGGGATGAATGAAATGGGTATACTTTCTCAATTGATCTATCACCACCAATATCACTGAATATCCCTCCGAGCGTGACAAACCCTCAATGAAGTCTATCATCACTTTCTCCCATACCTTCTTAGGTAAAGCTATGGTTGCAGTAACTCCTCGGTGCCATAGTCAAATACTTATGCCGCTAGCATGCATCACACCTGGCTATCATATCTTCTACATACCGATGCATTCATATCCAATATAACTTAGTTGATAGTTGACTGTATGTCTTCTGTACTCCTGAATGTCCCCCTATCGCATTGCCCTGAAACTCTTGCAGTAGCTTCTGAATGTAACCTTAGGTCCTTGGTAACACAAACCTCTCTTGGTAGAGTAGCTGTCCCCCCTTCAGAGCATATCCTGGGTGACTGTCTGGGTCCTTCAGCAACTCTTTCATGATCTTCCTCAACCCTTCATTTTGCTCACCCTCCTACCTCAATGCTTCCCAGTGTAAGATCATTGGTACTGATAAGGCTGCCAACTGGTGCTCCTCGACCCTCTTGGACAAGGCGTCTGATGTTTTGTTTTCTAAGCCTGGTCGGTATTGGATCTCCAAATCATATCCAAGCAACTTAGATAACCATCTCTAATGCTCCTCATTGACCATCCGCTGTTCCAACAAATATTTCAAACTCCTCTAATTTGTCATGACTATGAAATATCTCCTCAACAAGTAGGGCCTCCACTTCTGAATAGCCAAGATAATTGCCATCAGCTCTTGCTCATACACAGACTTGAGTCTTGCCCTATTTATGAGCACCGGGCTGAAATATACAACAGGTCTCTAGTCTTACATGAGTACTGCTTCTAGCCCATAACCAAACGTGTTTGTCTCTACCACAAATGGTCTCCCAAATTTTGGGAGTGCCACTATCGGTACACTGGTCATAGCTTTATTCAACTCACAGAAAGCTTGTGTCGCTTCCTCCCCCCACTTAAAGTTATCTTTATTCAGTTGCTCTGTTAAAGGTATTGCAATGACACCGTATCATTTTATAAATTTTCGGTAGTAACGAGTGAGCCCTAAGAACCCATGCAACTCCCTCAGGTTCCTAGGAAGAGGCCAGTCCACCATGGCCTAAACTTTGGACTGCTCAACTGCCACCCCCTCTCTGGACACCACATGTCCTAAATGCTGCATTCGTGGCTGCCCGAACGAGTACTTTTTCCAGTTGGCAAACAACTGATGCTCTCTCAAGATATCCAATATTGTCTTCAAGTCTTCCCAGTGTTCTATTTCTATCATGCCATATATAAAGATATATCAAAGAATACCAAGACAAACCTTCTGAGATGTGGCTGGAACACTCGGTTCATAAGGTTATGGAAGGTGGCAGGGGCATTGGTGAGGCTGAAGGGTATCACCAGGAACTTGTAGTGCCCCTCATGTGTTCTAAAGGCTATTTTGAGCACATCAGTTGCCTTCATCATGATTTGATGGTATTTCGACTTCAAATCAATCTTGGAGATCACTGCCCCAAATAACTCATTCAAGAGTTCATCAATCACTAGAATGTGAAACTTATCTAACACCGTCTCCTTGTTTAGAGCCCTGTAATCCACACAAAACCTTCAGTTGCCATCCTTCACCAACATAATTGGACTTGAGAAAGGGATCGCACTAGATCTAATGATCCCTCCTTCCAATATCTCCTTGATCAACCTCTTTATCTCATTTTTCTGAATCTGGGGGTAACGGTATAGTCTGACTCTTATAGGAGAGGTCCCCTCATTTAGGTTAATGGCATGCTTGTGCTCTCGTGACGGTGATAACCTGGTAGGTTGTTGAAATATGTCTTGAAATTGCTGCAGAATCTGCTGGACCTCTGATGGTATTTCCCTTGTCTCATGTTCCTGGACTCTTTCTATTTTCTGTAACTCCACCAAGTACCCCAGGCCTATTCCCTGGATTGTCCTGAGCATGGTTTTAAGTGATACCATAGTTCTGTATAAACTGGCATCCCCTCGGAGCACTACATTCCTGCCCTTTAATTGAACCTCCATGGTTAGAGATTTTCAGTTCACCTTTATTTCCTCCATGATCTGCAACTATTTTATTCACAGAATCACATCCGTACTCCCTCAAGCTAAGGGAAGGAAGTCTTCTACCACTTCAATATCCTGCAAGGTCATCACCACCCCCTTACATATTCCCCGACTCCTCTCTATCTTACTCGTCCCCATCATCACCCCACATCTTTACGTCTTTATCAATTGCAACCTCAAGCAGTCCACAACTCGATTCAAGATGAAGTTATGTGTACCTTTATTGTCCACTAGAACCACCACTGATTGTTTCCCGATCTGCCCCCTCATCTTCATAGTGTGATTTGGAGTGAATCCCACCATGGAGTTTAGGGACACCTCTGCCACGTCTAGATATAAATGTGTTGTTTCCTCTACGATCTCCTCGAACTCGTTCCCACTCTCCTCTCCCTCACAGGCCATCAAGACTTGAAGGAATCGATTCTTGCATTTATGTCCCAATGTAAATCTCTCATCATGTCTGAAGCATAATAATTTTGCCCGCCTATCCTGCACCTTTGCTTCTATAAGACGGCTTGAAATTGCCACCCCCCGGATAAACTCCCGTGATCATCTCCTTCGGCACTTCCCTATGAAACGACATCGTCTGGGTCCTCGGTGCTAGGGTCGTAGAGGCATTCCTGTAAGCTCCTCCCATTGTGTTGCTCTGGCCGGCCTTCTCCTAATGATATTTTTCTTCCACCCTCTGAGCAAGCTCCATCGTTTCCCTCAGCCCTCTAGGTCTCAACACCCTGAGCTCTACTCGTATGTCTTCCCTAAGCCCCTTCATGAAATTCCCTTGCAACCCTTAATCGGAAATTCCCCTCAGCCTTCCCGACAACTTCTCAAACTTCTCCTGATACACCATGATTGCCCCCTCTTGAGTTAAAGCATAGAACTACTCATGGAGGTCTCCTTTCTGAGTGTCTCGGAAACGTTCCAACAAATACTTCTTAAATTACCTCCATGAATGGATCGGGTACCTAGCCTCCATCCACTAAAATCAAGCTAGGGCTTTTCCCTCCAAACATAGCCCAACCGCCAAAGGTTTTTCCCCTTCCGTCAGCCCATTGATAGCAAAGTAACGCTCCACCTGATACACCCAATCCTGAGCATCTTCCCCTTAAAAAATCATCTTCTTTAACTTCCTTTATCTTGCAACCATATCCCATTTGCTTCCCCCTCCGTTAGTTCTTCCCATATAATGATGGTGTGATTTTCTCCTTTCTTCCCTTGGCTGATTTGGACCCCATGACTCCGCCCAATCATTTCCTCCTCCAGTCCACCTCTCACCATGACTGGGTGGTGTCATAAATGGTTCGGCCTCCCGCCTTCTTGTTGCCCTTCTTTCAGGATACCCCTATCCACCCACCATCGGATCCCCCATGGTGGTCCTTGTGGGAAAACACTCCCACTTCATCATCGTCTTCCAAAATTTTCTTCTCATTTGGTTCAGCCCTAGGAACTGCCGGTGAAGCTGTTGACCGCATTTCAATCATCTTCTTCATCATGCCTTCCAAGTTTTCAAAGTAGTTCTCTATGGATGAGAGCCTTCCTTCCACGTTGAAATATCTTTCATCCATTCCAACCTTCTCGCCTTTCAATAAATCCATCTTTTTTGCTGCCATTTAACCTCGCTCTGATACTAATTTGATATGCCTTAGAAGTAAAAACAGCGAAAGAAACAGTAGAAAACTGCACGAATGCTAGAAATAATGGCTGATTTTGTATTATCACTTCAATACGACAACAAGATACATGTGATCTATGATTAGAGAGGAAGATTGGCTCTCCCAAACAACCTAGACGTCGCTAGGAAGCCCTCAAAGAAAAAACTACAATAAAAACACAAATCACACACAATCCCTAATACAAAATAACTAGCTTTAAATAAGCTCTCCTAATTCCCTCCAAGATCAGCCCTCTTTCCTTGATTTATTCCCTCTCATATTTGAATTCAAATTGGAAATCTTTCCCTATTTAAATTGGAAATTTTTCCTAAATAATTCCCTCTTCAAACTGGCAATATTTCTCTAAATAATTCTCTCTTCCTAACATAACGAATCACAACTTTGTTGGGCCCCACAAGAGGGGCTGAAACTCTTACTCCTGCTCCTGCTCCTGCTCCATGTTCCGTCCGGCCCAGTGGCTGGTTCAACTCCTGCTGGAACGAATGGCTGGGTTGGCCCAGTCCACCCCCAACTCCTGCTGCCGTATCAAGGGCACAGCTTATTCACAATTCATGCTGTAATCAACATAAATGAGTGGAGAAAGATACATATAGCCGGATTCAAATGATGATGACTTATGAAGAACACTGACGTTTTTAACGAGTTTCTATTTTTATCCTTTGGGTGCTTAAGATGTTAATGATCTTTTTGTCTTCACATAAATAAGTGGAGATAGATACATATAGCCTAGCCCTATCTTTGGGATAAGGCGAATGAGGATGATGTTGATGATTTAGGATTAATTCGAGCTTATTTAATGAATTTATAATTCTTTTGGGCAGTTTGAACGTGAAAAATCTTCCTAATCATCTTGTTATTTTTGTTATTTTTTTTAAATTGTGCCATCATTTAATATGAATTTGTAAAGGGAGATTCTATAACAACTGAGTTGGGAGGCATGTACTTAACAATGGATATGGAAATAAAAAACATAAATGTGATTGGCAAGTCCCAAGATGCCAATCTTTTCAGCAAAAAAAGTTAAGTGCAGTTCTTAAGCAAAGTTTCAATAAACTGGTTCACCTATAAACATCTTTTATCAAACTAGAAATTTTTTTGTCAACTAACCCAATTATCTCTTTAACTGGGTGATTTTTTATTTTATTTTTCAAATTTTTTCATTAGTAGATACGAAGGATTTGGAGTAAATAGTTCATTTGTATGAAATGTGCGGATCATGTCATCACTATTTTGTAATGGAAATAAATTATCATAAAACTGAGATAAGTTAAAAAATTCTTATGGAAGCTTGATTTTTGGATGAAGTTTTCTTCTTAAAAAGTTATCTTTATTGTTCTACCAAATATTATGCATGGAACTTTGATATGTGAAACTTTGCACATATACCCTAAGTATTAATAAATATTGTTGGTGTCCAGCTGTATTGTTTTTAGACATGGAAAGAAGGTTTATTCGTATTTGTGAACTACATGATCTTTCTTATCAAGCCATAGATGAATAGTGTCCAGCTTGCATGGTGTGTGGACATGGCAAACAGGGTTGGTACTAGCAAAAAACAGGCATTCCTGTAGAGCCCTGCTAATCATATAAATGACTCAAATAATCATAAAGGACTAGTCAAAATTTTCAGGATTTATGATCAAACTTTAGGATAGCAACTTTCTTTTTAGGGGGATTTACAATCGTACCGGCAAATTCTTATGTTTTTATATAACTAACACTTGAATTTTCATATTTATGTAACATCTTAGTTTTTAAATGATATAAAATTAACACTAATATTACTTCTCTGAAATAAAATATGCCTTTTCATGCATATGTTTTGATGTCATCAAGACACTAGAATATTATATAAGTAAATATAAATATTTATATGTTAGATATGTAAGTACATAAGAATTTAATCTTATATATATAGTAAATCCCTCTTATTTTTATCATCATTATGGGATGAGTAGTACTACTACGATTTTGTCATGCACTGTCATTGTAATTTTTACTATTTTTCCTTACAGTTTTCTTCTGATTTACTGCTTCACTGCTTCAGTCCAGCTGCTTATGCTCTCATGCTGCTGCTGCAACCTCTGCCTGCTGCTGTTTCTACTGCTTTGCAATTTTCTGCAAGAGTCTTATTTTGAACGTCTGTAAAAGCTTTAGGTTTGAGGATAATGAATATTTGTAAGTCTCGTGCTTTTGTTTACAAGGATTTTGATGACATGTTGCGGGTTGTTTTCACCAGGATTGATACCAGAAACTATTCTAATTTTTGTTTTTGGATGCTATTGGTCGGAGATTTTTTTTTTAATAATTTTTTTGCAAAAATAGTTTCATTTGGATTCGTTGAGTACATCATTCATAGCTTACTTTGGTATGCCTTTCCACTTAGTATTATTAATTGTCTTGTATTAGGTTTTGTTTGGGACAGTTTTCTTACTGACTCTTAAATTAACTTTTTAGTACAAAAATAAAAAAAGATGCTTTAAGAAGCAGTAAGAAAAATGGAGGGTTGCGTTAGGTAGTCGACAGCCAGCGTAAAACTTGTCGAATAATCATGACATGAATCCTTTAAAAAATTGTGTTAATGCTAGGGCGTCCCTTAAAAGCGAAGCGTTGTATGGCCTGAATACATCGATAAGTGTGCAAGGGCTGCTGCATCGGCGCCCGGGTGCAGTGTTAAATAGGCAAGGGTCCCCACATCAAGGATGGATGTGGGCAAAGAAGCTAGTCCATAAAACTAAAATTATGATAAGAACTTAGAATATAGGTTCTCTTACAGAAAAATTAATGGAATTAATAGATATTATGATGCATAGGAAGATAAATATTTTGTGCATTCAGGAAATTAAATGGGTTGGAGAGAAGGCTAAGGAGATTGATAGTTCAGGATTTAAATTATGGTAATCGGGTACGAGTCGTACTAGAAATGATGTAGATGTGATTATAGATAAGAGTTTGAAAGATAAATATTATAAAAATTAATAGAATTGGAGATAGAATTATAGCTTTAAAAATTATTGTTGATGCTAAGATTGTTAATATTATAAGTGCTTATGCTTCTAAAGTAGGTTTGGATATGGGTTCAAAATTAAAATTTTGGAATGCCTTAGAATAATTAATATAAAAGATACCTTTTGAAGAAAATGTTTTTATTGGAGGAGATTTAAATAGACATGTTGGTAGAGAGGTAGATGATTTTAAAAGCATTCATAGTGACCATGGGTTTGAAATGACAAATGAAGGTGGTAATAACATATTAGATTTTTATTTAGCTTATGATTTTTTAATTGCTAATACCTTATTTAAGAAAAGAGATGAGCATCTCATCACTTATAAAAATGGATATAGTATAACTCAGATTGATTATTTTCTTACAAGAAAATTTGATCGTTTAGATTGCAAAGATTGTAAAATTATTTCGAGTGAAAATTTATGTATCCAACATCGATTATTAGTTTTGGATTTTAAAATAAAGGGGCTAAAAATAAAAAATATAGTAAAACGATATTCTACGATTAGATGGAGGCATTTAAAGAATATTAACATAAATATTTTGGATAGTAAGATTTTAGATCTTAAGATTTTGTCTGTGCATGAGGATGCTAATGTTATATGGGAAAAAATGGCTAGTGATATTAAGAATATTGTAAAAGATGTGCTTGGAATATCAAAGTGAAAATCTCTTAATAGTAAAAATAGTTGGTAGTGGAATCCAAATGTGCAAGAAAAGATAAAAAATAAGAAGATTTGTTATAAAAATTAATTTAATTGTAAAAATTTTGATAATTTGGAAAGATATAAAGAGGCACGTAAGGAATCTAAGAAAGCAATATGTGATGCAAAGCTCTTAGCTTTTAATGATTTATATAATAGATTAGATACTAAAGATGGAGAATGATATATGTATAAGTTAGTCAAACAAAGAGAAAGGAGTAGTAAGGATTTAGTTCAAGTGAAGTATATTAAGGATGAAAATTAAAAAGTACTTTTCTTAGAAGATGATATTCAACAAAGGTGGATGAGATATTTTGCTAAACTTTTTAATGAAGAATGTGAAAATACGATTGACTTTAGTGACCTTAGCACCCTAAATGAAAATAAAGATTTATGTTTTTATTGGTGTATTAGTAAAACTGAAGTTAGAGAGGCTTTAAAGAAAACGAAGGGTGGAAAAGCTGTTGGACATGATGATATTCCAATAGAGATGTGAAAATGCTTAGGAGATGAAGAAATTTCTTAGCTTACTAAACTTTTTAATACTGTTTTGAAGACTAAAAAGATGCCAGATGAGTGAAGAATGAGCGTGTTAATTCCTATTTTTAAAAATAAAGGTGATGCACAAGATTGTGCGAATTATAGAGGAATTAAGTTAATGTGCATAAACAAAAAAAAGTTAATGTGTCATACTTTAAAACTATGGGAGCGAGTTATGGAGCGGAGGTTGCGGCGTGATACTAATGTTTCTCAAAATCAATTTGGATTCATGCTGGGTAGGTCTACTATGGAAGCCATACATTTATTGAGAGGTTTGATGGAGAAATATAGAGAGAATAAGGAGGATCTACATATGATATTTATTGATTTAGAAAAAGCATATGATAAAGTTCCAAGAGAAGTGCTATGAAGAGTTCTTAAAAGGAAAGGAGTTAATAATGCTTATATTCAAATCATTAAAGATATGTATGCAGGAGCTATTACTTGTGTTCAAACACAAGGTGGTTTGACTAAGTATTTTCCTATTTCGGTTGGATTACATCAAGGATCAGCTTAAGTCCATATCTTTTTGCTTTAGTCATGGATGTTCTTACTAGACATTTGCAAGAGGATGTACCTTGATGTATGTTTTTTGCTGATGATATTCTTCTTGTTGATAAGACTAGAGAGGGTGTTGAAGGTAAACTTGAATTATGGAGGTCAACCTTAGTGTCTAAAGGTTTTTGCTTGAGTAGATCTAAAACGGAATAAATGGAGTGTAATTTTAGTAGTAATAGACCTAGTGAGGGGATTGTGACTTTGGGCGATCAAGTCATTAGTAAGAGTACACATTTTAGATATCTTGGATCTATTGTTCAGAGTTATGGTGAAATAGATGGAGATATTATCAGCAGAATTCAAGTTGGATGGTTGAAGTGGAGGAATGCATCGGGCTTGTTGTGTGATAGAAAAGTCCCCCTCAAACTTAAGGGAAAATTCTATAAGATGGTGGTGGACCTGCAATGCTTTATGGTGCCGAATGTTGGCCATTAAAAGGGAAGCATAATACTAAGTTAAGTGTTGCAGAAATGAGGATGCTCAGGTGGATGAGTGGCTTTACTCTTAGAGATACGAAATGAGCATATACGTGAAAAGGTTGGAGTAGCTCCAGTGGAAGATAAGATTAGAGAGAGTCGCCTTAGATGATTTGATCACATAAAACAGCGACCTTCTGATGACCCGGTTAGGAAAGTAGAGGTATTAGAGTTGACCTATATTAAGAAAGGTAGAGGTAGACCTAAAAAGACTTGGTTAGAAAATATTAGAAATGATCTTTCTTTATTAGATTTAAATGAGAATTTGATTTTTAACAGGACACAATGAATAAAAAGATTCATGTAGCCGACCCCACGTAGTGGGACAAAGGCTTGATGTTATTGTTGTTGTTGTAATAAGAAGCAGTAAGAAAGCAGTCCTAACGAAACCTTAGTCCTCTTTTAGCTGATTTCAGAAGGTGCAGATACTCTTCCCATCCATTCAGTTTGGATGAAGGAATAATTTAATGTTTTTTTTTTTAATTGGAGAGATCCGAGTTCTATGATGTCTGCTCTCAGATGTTGACATGAACGGATGGAGCAAAAAAGAAAGAGCTGACAATTCAAAAGAGTAATTGTTCATCCCCTTATGCTGGCTATGGAAACATTGTCTTTTGATGCATTACTGTTCTTCTCTGGTTTTTGTTTTCTGATAGGGGGAAAAATATAATGTATTTGGCTTCTTTATATTCAAATTACGACGTGACAGATATTCTTAACATCTAAGAAATAATAGATGAGGAATTTTATTGAACTTTGTACTTGTTTTGATGCAGCAGTTAAAAAAGCTCGTCGCTATAAATCTGCTTTGAAGGAAATGCAGTTAACTGAGAATTTTAAAATTGTTATATCATCATTTTATTTGTCTCTTTCGCTTAGAGTTTGTTTAAGATAATTTTCTTATTACTTTTTTTTAGATCGTAATCATAATTTTATTTGACTATTATTTTTTTATTGTTTTTAAGAAATTTTTGTGTTTGAAAGATATTTTTTATAACTTTTTAAAAAGTTAATTTTTCTGCAATAATTTTATAATTATCTTTATATAAAATTGCAGCCATTTTGAAGGACGGTTATAAATTTGTATAGATGTGATTGTGAAGTTATGGGGAAAGTAATTTTTTTGTAAGTTATTGTGGGCAAATAAATAATTTTTTTTGAAAAATTGAACACATTTTTCTGGTAATATATATTGATATATTAGGCTTCATTTGGGACATTTTTTTTATTGCTTTTTAAAATAATTTTTTAGTATAAAAATTTTCATTTCAACTGGAAAGATTTTTTAAAAAGTGATAAGAAAGTTGTCTCAAATGAAACTTTAGTTGTAAAAAAATAAAATTTTTATCATAAAAATGTTTGAAAGTAATGAAAAAGTAGCAAAAAAAATAAAAGCTTTTTCTTAATTTTGTTTTCATTGCATATATTTATTTTCAATACACTTCTTTGAGTAAATTATTAAATAAATGAAGTTAATTATTATTATTGGTGGAGCAATTTTTATTTTTATTAAAATAGAAGACTAATTCAGTAGAGAATTTCTTTCAAGGAGTAATAGCATATATATTTTTTTAATTTTAAAATCAAATTAATTTCATGTAGAAATTAAAAAATCATTTGAGTTGGAATTTGAACTGATTTAAGATTGCTATTTTTTATTTTGATGGATTACTATTGTGTGAATCTTGATATTATATTTAATTGTAGTTTTTATAAGCTTAGATATATAGAGATTTTGGAGATTTTTATCATATAACTTTTGATATGTCCAATGAATTACTATGCTTCTATTGATGTGTATAAAAGTAGTGAGTACATATATTTTGATGAAATTTCCTATAGAATAATAAAAATTTTAAAATTATGTTGTGGAAATTGCATATAAATTTTTTGAGATTTATGACTATTGAAGTAATACACCAATTTATGATGTCAACTCTATTATTTTATGCTGTATGTATATTTTTATCAATTTTTATAACATGTAAGATATTTTTTGTGTATGCTACAACTGATGATATTTCTATTTTTATTATCCAAAATTTATGCGCAAAGAGGAGAAAAAATTTGAAATGCATGTTGCTTGTTGGTTGTGTACTATGTGTATTTAAAGTATTATTTGGGATAGCTTTTTTATTATTTTTTAAATCAATTTTTTTGATACAAAAATTATTTAAATAAAAAAATTTTGTACTAAAATATAGTTTTATAAAATAATTTTTTAGTATAAAAATTAATTTTTTTTAATGAAAAGCTGCTTTAAGAAGCAGTACGAAAGCCATCCCAAATGAAATTTAAGACTTCGTTTGAGATGATTTTTTTACTGCTTTCTAGTAAAAAATTCTTATTTCAAAAAATAGTTGGGTAGCTAGTACTCTTGTTGATAGTCGAGTTTAAATTATATATATATATATATATATATATATATATATATATATATATATATATATATATATATATATAATTAATTTAAATGGCCATAAAAAAAGGCCACAAAAGAAATATCGAATTCATAAATATTCAAAAGGATTCGAAGCCACGTAGTCTTATGCCATCCAAAGATGCTCCCTGCCAAGCATTCCCCTCTCCTCAACCCATCTGATGGCTCTGGCCGCAGCGCCGCCCTTCTTATCCCCCGCTTCTCCTTCTCTCAGAAACAACCACAGAAATCTCAAGTTATTTGGAACAAGTATGCGAGTTATGGCCTACGATGATTCTCCATCGGAGGAGTCGGCTGCGAACAAGAAGCGGAAGCAAGTTGATACAAGAATCCACTGGTCTAACCAGGAAGATGGCTGGATTGGGACCAAGAAATCGCCTTCCCAAACTGATAAAGCCGAGAAGAAGGCTCCCTTCGACGGTAGATTCGCTGATCTTATCAATCAGGCTACCGCGTCGCACTACCAGTTAAGTGTCTCTCTACTTCTATTATGTCTTTTGCGGTTAATTAGGGTTTATTCACATCAACTCCATTTCAATCCGATATGTTTACGAAAAAAAGGAAATGTGAAGTTTCTACCGAGATCTTCTTGAAACCACAATCAAAACACCTCGCCATTGCTTGCACTCGATCAAGAATTTCTAGCATCTGGCAGTTTTATGCTACTTATTGGCTCGTGCGTTAGCTGGGACTTGCCCAGTACACAGTTCAATGTGAAGCCTTCCGAACTGCCTGGGTTTTGCCCCATGGAGCAACAGAGAGCGTGGGCCAAATAATTAAATATTCTCTAAAATCTCAGTATTTATGTATTATATCTGCTATGTTCCACTCAGATTTCTGGGAGTTGGAGCTGAAGCAGATATGGAGGAGATCAAAGCAGCTTATCGAAGACTGTCAAAGGAATACCACCCAGACACAACCTCTCTTCCCTTGAAGACGGCATCTGAGAAATTTATTAAGCTCAGGGAAGCCTACAATGTGCTGAGCCGCGAAGAGAGCCGCAAGTTCTATGATTGGGCTTTAGCTCAGGAAGCAGAGAGCAAAAGAGCTGCACTGAAGCTTGAAGACCCTTACCAGCAAGATGTTCAAAATGCAGAGTCCATTCCTGACATGGTCGACCGCCTCGGTGGCAAGAACATGCAGCTCAGTGATCAGGCCATGACTGCCTTAACTTTTGATGTTGCTATTATTATCTTCTGCATTTGTTGCATTGTCTATGTAGTCTTCTTCAAAGAACCTTATTGAAGTTGTTTTTTTTATTTTTTTTCTTGGCTATATCTTAAATTTTAATGGTACTTTTATGAAGATGTGGATGTCTATATACTTTTATGTGTATAAGAAGATCAATAATGGGATCTTTCTTACATAAAACAACAATCATGTAGGACCGTTATTAGAAAAAAAATCAAGTAGGCGATGTTTGAATGGAGCGCTGTGGTGGAATTGTTGTTGGTGGTGGGGATGGAATAGAGACCGTCATGGGTTTGACCACGAAGTAGAGCTTGATGATCTGTGAGATCCTGAATGGTGAAACCATTTGCATCAAAGATATAGAACAATGATTATCTGATGTTAATTTATGGATTGACAGTAAGTTGTGGGAAAGAGAGGGAACGTGTAGGAGATTATAGAGTAGAAACTTACAAGATACCTTGGCCTTGATGCTGAATTGTCATGGAGCTGTCATTGGCGATGGAAACAGAGTTGGACCCAAGATATGGTTGGGATTGGTGAAGGTTTGAAGGGTCGGCTGTGAGATGTGTGGAAGCTCCAGAATCTAGGACCCATTCAGTTGTTTGAGTTTGTTGTGGTTGGGTGAGCAGGGCACGAGACGAGCTGGACGGGGGTGCTGAGTATTGGAGGTTACAACAGTGCCAACAGGAAATAGCTGTGTGACCAAGCTTGCTGCAAATTTGGCAAGTTGGACGGATGTTGGTGTTTGTAGGTGGTGCAAGAGGATTGGTTGAAGGTGATCTAGAGAACAAACCACAACAACGATAGGAGTGCTTGGTTTTGCCTTTGAGCTGCTTTGTGCGGACGGAGCAGACAACCATGTTATCTGCGGAAGGAGTCGTTTCCTTCTGAAGTTCGTTCTGGAGGTTGATTTCTTTGCTACAGGGAAGCGAATATAGAACATCTAGACTAATTAGTAGGAGAGATGTTCTAATGGACGTCTTAAATGAGTTGTGGGTTGGGGGAAGTCCATTCAGGATGTAAAGAATTATATCTTTGACATGGGAGTTTGCGGCAGTAATATTGTCGACCAATGTCTTGATCTGAGCAAGATGTTGATTCATTGTGTTGTACCTCATCTGAATGTGGTGGAGTTTATTTTTCGGCTGGATGACCTTGGATCTGTTTGTTGGCTGAAGGTGTGTTGCCGAAGTAAGCCAAATCTCATGTGAGGTGGAAAGATGAAGGATGTAAGGGAGAATAGAAGGTGAAATCATGGAGAGCAAGGAGGATATGAGGTTTTGATTGATAAGTTTTCACAGACGGACGTCAGGGTGGGAGGCGGGTTCATTGGTATAGGTTTAGGTTCCGGTGAGATAACCATCGAACCCATTGGCTGAATATAGTTTGAGAATTTGCAAGCTCCATATAGCATAATTCTCAATGTTAAGCCGTAGATTGACTATGAGTTTAAGATTTGATATCAGAAACTTTAATGGTGCCGGAACAGTGAAGTCCGCCATTGAGGCTGATAGGGAGGTAGCAGGAGGGACTGCCGAGGAAGAAGCCTGATCTCCCATTGGACTTTGTGGCGGTGAAGCTCAGTGAAGCTCTGATACCACGAAGGAATGCCTGCACAGTTACTTAACTACAAGAAGAGATAGCTAGTTGAAGAAAGCACTGTGGCACATTAAATTGTATTCCTTAACAGTTGTTTACAAGAGTATTGAATATAAAGAGAGATAACAAGCAGTGAGACAAGAATGGCAGAAATCGTTCGGTGACAGGGGAATGTGGAGCAGAAGGACGGCTGGAGCAGGTGGTCCACAGTGACGCTTAAGAGTGTGTGAGCTGAGTGCGTGAGTGCTAACAAGGAAAGCCTACAATGTGCTAAGACACTCTTGGGGTCTAGCTCCGGAAGTAGAGAGTAGAAGAGCTGCCTTGAAGCCCCAGCAAGATGTTCTAAATGCAGAGTGCATTCTTGACATGACCAACTGTCACGGTGGCGAGAACATGCAGCTCAGTGATCAGGCCATTATTTTCTTAACTTTGGATGATGATACTATTATATTATGCATTTATTGCATTGTATCTTTAGTCTTCTTCAAAGAATCTTATTGAAGCTGTTTTTCTTTTCTTAGTTTAATCTTAAATTTCAATGGTATTTTTATGAAGATGTGAATTTCTATATGCTTTGATGTATATAAGAAGATCAATAATGCGATCTTTCTTACATAAAATAACAATCATGTAGGATCGTTATTAGAAAAAAAAAATATTTACTTCAAGAATGTTGTTGTAAGGCTTTATAGCACAAAATGTTGCTTATTAAAAGAGAAGTATAAAATTAAATTATGTGTTGCAGAGATGAGGATGCTCAGGTGGATGAGTGACTTCACTCTTAGAGACAAAATGTGAAGTGAGCATATACATGAAAAGGTTGGCCTTCCGATGACTCAGTTAGGAGAGTAGATATATTAGATTTAGTCTATATTAAAAAATGTAGCGGTTGGTAGACCTAAAAAGACTTGATTAGAAAATATTAGAAATGATTTATTTTATTAAATTTAAATGAGAATTTGACTCTGCAAAGGACACAGATGAACAAAAAAACAGTTCATAAGCCAACTTCATTTTATTATTATTATTTTGTTACTTCAAGAACATCATTAGAGTTAACATACATGTTCTTGTAGTAATTAACCGGAACAAATAGATAGGCACCTCAATATTGTTCAATTGGTTATTTGTATACATATGATATAGATGAGAAGAATCAGCAGACTTCTATACAAACCATTAAAGATGGTGGGTTTAGTACCAAAATTTTTATATGAAATAGTTATCATAAATCATATATGGAATAGTGTTAATCAATTGCCAAAATTTTTATTAAATTTTAGTTCATTAAAAATAATAATTATTAAGAGCATAATAATAATTAATTAGTCAAGTAAT
Organism: Dendrobium chrysotoxum; assembly: GCA_019925795.1. NCBI lineage: Eukaryota > Viridiplantae > Streptophyta > Magnoliopsida > Asparagales > Orchidaceae > Dendrobium > Dendrobium chrysotoxum. The sequence goes on along the minus strand of CM034312.1, from coordinate 22,033,956 downwards.
AAATTAGACACATATTTATTAATAATTTATCATGACCTTGTTAAATAAAATTAATCAAATATTTTCCTTAATTTATCTCAATTTATTTTCTCATCGACCAAATGAATTTTCTTTGATTAATAACTTAGCTCATAAAAAATATTATATAAAACAAACAAAGTATTATGATAAAACTAATTTAACGTAGCAATCATTCAATTTTGCTTTGCTTTATATCACTAACACTTAGAGAATAACACATAAATTATTGCAATTTATTTATTATAATTTGATATTTTTTAGAAAATATTAAATATAATGGAAATCATAGATCAAAGGGCAAATTTTAAGAAGCAACGACTTGTCTATTGGAATTAGCAGTAGGAGCATGAAACCAGAAAATTTAAAATAAGAGCAAATCATAGTACATTCACAAAATGCGTGAATTATTTAGGCGCATTTTGTAGGAGGTGCTGATATGTATGGCGCATTCTATAGAATGCTCAAATCAAGGTGGCTCATTCTATAGAATGCACCTATCAAGATGGCGCATTCTATTTGTACAGTCCGGCATGCACCGTTTTTCAGAAATTTTTGTCCGTTGCGGGGACCAGATCCGCTTATCCCGGGCTTACTCGTGGAAATTAGTGCGGAATTATGTGCGGTGGTTGGAGGGGAGCCGAGTAAGGGCCTCTAAAAAGGGCCTCACACACAGAGCTTTTCACCTCAAAATTTTCTGAAGCTCTCCATTTTTGTAAGGTGAGTGATTTGCTTTAGGTTATTTATTTTCTTATGTAGCATTTTGTTTATGTTAAATGTATAGTGATATGTTTTTAAGTTTTTTTTTCTTGAGTTTTGTTTAATCTGACAGAGTAATTAGAATGTGATATATAAAACTTACGACATGTTTTCTTAAGTTGTTTTTTTATGTAGATTTTTGTATATGAATATTATTGCTAATTTGATTTCATTGCTAGTTATTATTTTGTTAGTAATCTTGAAATATGGTTTAGAAGTAAATTTTTTGGTTGCATACATGTGATAATTTTTTTTTTGCCAAGTGTTAATTTAGTATTTTTGAATAATTAGTTTGTATATTTTTCCTTATTATAAATTATGGTAAATTTGTATTTTAGAGTATAAGAAATCAAATGTGCCCTTAGGTAAACTTACGTTTGTACTAGAAAATTATTTTAAGAAGCAGTAAGAAAGAAGTCCCAAACAAAGCCTAAATTAATATGTTACTAGTCTTTTAGTTAGATGGTTGAAGGGGAGGAGATCCGGCAACGACTTTATCCTAAGATAAGTATTAACTGTCAAATGTTAATTTAACTTAAAAAGTTAAATTAATTTGTAAATAGGCTACAATAAATATTCTTAAACTAATAAATTTAAAATATTTAGATGGGTGCATCCATGGCTTATAAATTTTGTCATAACTCAATTTAAAAAGGAGAATTCATCTAATGATCAAAAGTTCTATTCTAAATATTTTAATTATATTTAGAATAAGAATTAAAAAATAAAAATTCATATTATAAATATTTTAATTATATTATCATTATTAAGATGAAAAAAATTATTATTATAAATAATTATAATCATTATGATAAGTTTTATATGATTAGGTAAATTCTTTTATATAATTAGGTAAATAGTTTTATATGATATGAATTTTCTATCATTCATGAATCATTTTAGTATTATATTCTATTTATTAGTTAATAAGTAGACTATTTATTTTTTAAGTCAGATTTTTTTGAAAGTTATAAGTTCATTTTGTAATTGCATGCTAATAAAATTTTAAACATTAATAATAAATAAAAAAATTTGAGAGAAAATTAATTTTTTATTCATTATATTTCATTTAAAATAATAATTTCATTTTATAAATTTATTGCTACAAGTAATTTTAAAATCAAATTACCAATGATAAAGTTGGTAATATAATATATTTGATAAGAGTAAACTTCATTTGTTATTTTTTTATCATGATTGTAATCAATATGAAACATTATTCTCTTTATATGAGATAAGTTTTAAAAATTTTTATCCTTTATCCCAGCTATTTATATTTATATTTAAAAATAAATAAATAAACAGTTTATAAATTTTAGTTTTCTTTTTAAATATAGAAGCAAGTATAACTATACCCCAATGAACATTCCCATAAATATTATAATAATAAATTTTATAATTTATGGCCCTTCAAGAAAAAACTTGGATAAATATTTCATTTTTTTGCGTTTAAAATTTTTAGAGAGCAAAATAAGTTGTGTTTACATATTTGAATCAAAAATAAATCTTTTAATTAAAATTTAATTGATTGTTAGATAGTAAATGCTCTATGATTTTCAATTATTATAATAATCAATCAGAAAAATTATTTTTCAGAAAGAAGGGATTTTTATAAAGAAGTTATTTATGATTCAGTTATTTCTAATCTAATGTAAAATATTTTCATTTCAGTTTATGATTAATCTAATATTAATTAATAATTTTGAATTATCAAAATTAAATCTTACCATCAAGGCATCAATACACCTTCTCTTCACCATTTCATATTTTCTCTTCGATCTAAGTTAGATCAAATTATAACAACTTATCGTCTTTTCTCCTCAAGTCTTGAAGACAAAGCAACCTCAAATCAAATGTCATTCCTAATTTTTGATTGTTTATATACTTGGGCTGTTATTTTGTAGATTATGACTTTGCATCAAACCTGACGATATTTTTGAATTTGAATGATTAAAATTTTATGGCATAAAAATCATTATTTTCATGTTTTTATACAATGATTACCCCGTTTGACTTATTCAAAGTCAATTTCAAATAAATAAATTGAGTTTAGCCAATTTTTCTTTGTGATAATTACATCTACTTTTTATTCATGTCAATCATAAGATGGAATTAGAATTGTATAGTTAAAATAATATGCAACTCTAAATATTTTTTTTCACAAATTTGTTTGATTTAATAGTGTATCTACAAATACATTTTTTATTTAATAGTGTATCTACCAATATCTGAACCACTAAATGATTAATCTAATGATTATATTGAACAATACAATGCCATATGTTTTGGAAGTAGAGGTAAGAAGAAAGAAAATAGTATTAATTTCTTGGTAAGTCATGTCTAAAGAAAGCTATAATGTCAATTTCAAGACTAAAATAACTGGGAGACGCATCTCTAGAAAATCTGAATTGAATTATGCAAGTGACAGAATTGATCCCACTGAAGCATAATAACCAAAAAATAATATGTAACTGCATCAATCAAAGAATGGAATACATTGCAATCATAGTGCCCATCACGGCTCACAGTGATAATTATTCTCTAAGTAGTTGTTTGGTATCTTATTAAACAAGACTTCATTTAAATCCAACCATACAAATTTTCTGTCACTTTAAATCCCATATTTTGATAAATTTGTTTGCAGCCTCGTTATTCGTAGAACTCAATATTTGTTAAACCACATTTTTTTAGGGGAAACCCTATGGAGAGGGCCTACGCGTTAATATATGAAAAAAAAAAAATACAAGTCCTTAAAGGGTCCTCAAGCTCGCTAAAGCTCAGAAGAGCTACAAAAAGAAAATAAAAAATACCTAAGAGCTCGAGATCCTACTAAGCAAAAGTACAAAGAAACCCAGGTACAATCTACGGTGCACAAGACAGAGCACCCAAAAAGAAGGAAGACTCCAGTAATATGCATTCAACTCCAGCTTCCCATCCAAAATGGCACCATAACGAACACTTGCATTAAGATAATTAATTCTACAAGAAAGGATTATACCCAAGATAGAAATAGCACAAATAAAAACAAAGGCCAGTAGGGTGATAGTTCCAGCAGATAATCATCAGACAAATAGAGAGGAGGCAACAAGAGGCAATAATAAGTGCAAAAACACTATCAACTAAGCAATCAGGATAAGTAATATCAACTCTATAATTCTCTTTAGCAAAGTCATAGTGGAAGCTAAAAGGCTCACAACACTAGATCACCTCCAACCTAATATAAATAGGGCTACCATCCAAAACATTATCACCAAAGCAGCCAAGCCAACCAACATCAACCTCACAATCAACAATGAAATAGACATCAGTAATGCTAGGAAGGACACCACAACATAAATGGAAAACAACAAGGATAAAATCTAAACTGCTAAAATAAAAAGCAAAACTGTAGGAAGATAAAGGATACCACAGCTGGCAACCCAGAAATTCAGGCACCCAACCATAACAGCAGCTCAATATAACCAAATAACACATCCAGTCAGCCATGGTAGACCTCCACGAAACAGTAAAAATGCCAAAACCATTAAATAAAATGATACAAAAAAGATAGCCAGAATACCCATCTACAGAAGAGACCCAGAGACACCAAAAATAGCCCCACAACCAATCCCCAAAGGCAACCAAAAAGAGCAAACACCCACAATGCATAGTAACAGCAAAATAACCGCCAAAAAATCATCCAAACACCAACCCCACAGCAACATTAAGAAATAACATAAGGTAAAATAATCTTATCCAATTGTAAAATGCCTTTCACACAAAAAGGAATATTAGAAGCTAGGAAATCCACCATAGAATCTAAACCACAGCCCCACCTGGCAATGGCATGAGCACAGGCATTAGCCTCCACATGAACAACAGAAAAAGAGCAATTTAAGAGGCTCAAGAAATTATTAATGTCATGCCTCATGTAAAATAAAGCAGACGAGCAGACAGTATTATCTCTCAAGGTCAAAGACTGAACACAATAAGTAGAACCAATCTCAACCACAATATTGGTGTAATCAAGAGAGAAACACAGTCTTAAACCATAAAGAATGGCATAGGTGGTAGCAAAATTGACATTACAATTATCAAGAGGACCAGCAAAACCCAAAATGCATCTCTGATGATACCACCACAGCCCGAAATAGAGTTGATGCAAACAACATCAACAGTTAACTTAAGGAAGTTGACAGTAGGCTTCAACCAAGAAATACTCATGGGAAATATATGAATACTATCGACATCTAGCTTAATACCAAGATTAACCGTAGCAAGAAAACAATTTTTGAAATTCTTAACAGAAAGTAACTTAGCAGAGTAAAGAGACACAATCTTATCTTTCATATTTTGAATAATTCTATGATGATTCATTTTCACCTCATTGAAATGAGAATTATTCCTATCCAACCATAAATATCAGAGAATAGGGGAAGGAATACCATTCCTGATATGACCTTTGGAATAAACAAACCACAGTTAAATAAAGAGTTTATAGAGACATTAACATTAAAATAATTTAATTGAAAAAAAATGTCTTCAAAATATGTCCAGGCTTTGACAGCACAAGGGCCAAAGATAAAAATATGATGCATATTGTCCATATGATAACAACATTGGCATTTAGAAGAAATGAAAAAACCTCTTTTAATCAAATTATCATCCGTAGGGATAAACTTATGTAAAATTCTCCAAACAAAAATAGAAACCGTAGAAGGAATACTATTATGCCATAACAAATGGAAAATCTTAGAAGCCTCTTTGTTAGTTCTAAAGGAATGCCAAGCATCCTTTAAACTAAAGTTACCATCTTGAGATAAGGCACATAATTGAACATCAAGAGAGTTAGTGTTCAAAGGGATCTTCAAGATTTGCTGAATAATAAAGTTAGAAACCACATTAGAGAGTTTCTCAACATCCCAACCATTATTAGTGAAGAAATAATTCACCTTCACAGTAGCATTGGAAGAAGTATTAATAATAGAATCAATAGAATTGCCACTCAACAAACGATCCTACCAAAAGAAAATGATACCATTACCCAGGTCCCAAAAGATAAAAGGCTCAATACCCCATTTAAATTTGCAAAGACGTTGCCAAACTTTAGAGTTTCCTTTACTAAAACCACACATGGTAGGGTGCTTCCCCCCATAATATTTGGAAACCATAAAATTAGCCAAAAGGCTCAAATTAGCCCGAAAATTAAACCATAACTTAAAAGAGAATGCATAGGCCAAATCATTCATAGATTTACAACCAAGAGCCTGTTCATCCAAAGTACCACAACATTTATCCCAAGAGGACCAGTGGATTTTGGAGATGCTACTAGTCCCTTTCCAAAAAAAAAAACTTATTAAAAATTCTATCAATCCTGTTACACACAGCCTGAGTAGGGAAAAGTTTGAAAACTATAGACAGGGATAGAACAAAGAACGCTTTTAATAAGAATAAGCCGACCTCCAAAGCTTAAAAAATTAGAATCCTAAGATAAAATTCTGTTTTGGACAACCATAATTAAATCATCAAAAAGAAAAGATTTCTTCCTACCCTTAAAAAAAGGCACACCAAGGTACTTTAAAGGCAAAAAACTATGACTGAAAGCAGTTACATTCTTAATAGCCACAATACGATCAAAATGAACTTTCTTAGCAGAGATAAAGCAACACTTATGTTTATTAAAAGCCAGCCCACTCACCAATTCGAATTGATGAAAAAACCTCAAAAGTTTTCAAATCTTATTCATCAAAGCATTCGTAAAAATAATAAAATCATCAGCAAAATATAAGTGAGAAATATGAAAACCACCTAAAGTTTTAAAATAAAGGCTAGGGTACTTCTCAAAAAGATCAGCAAGCCCACGAGAAAAGTACTCAGCTGCAATAATGAAAAGGGCTGGAGAGATGGGATCACCCTATCTCAGCCCATGAGAAGCCTTAAAAAAACCATTAAACTTACCATTAATAATGATAGAAAAATAGGGGCTTTCAATACACAGCTTAATAAGGTTGATAAAATTAACATCAAAACCAAACAACTTCATAATATTGTAAAGAAAATTCCAATCAATATTATCATAAGCCTTAGCAATATCAAGTTTCAGAATCATATTACCACCTCTAACCTTAACATCCAAATCTTGACAAAATTCTTGAGCCAAAAGGATATTATCAATAATGGCTCTACCTTTAACAAAACCCATCTGAAAAAGAGAAATAATTTTAGGCAAAAAAATCATTAAACGATTCATCAAAATTTTAGATATCAATTTATAATAAAAGGTGCACAGACTAATAGGTCTAAAATCATTCCAAGTAGTGACAGAATTATTCTTAGGAATAAGCACAATAGAAGTAGAAGTAAAAAACTTAGGAATGGAATTACTATGAAAGAAGTCAATAACAGTAGAAAAGAGGTCATTACCAATAATGTGCCAAGTTTTCTAAAAAACTTTGTAGTGAAACCATCCAGCCCAGCAACCGATTCACACCTCATACCAAAAATAGTGTCTTTAACTTCCTCAAAAGAAGGAGAATTAGATAAGAACACATTATCATCATGAGAGATAAGATTAGGAATAATGTTAGGATTATTAATAATAGAAGAGTAGAAGGTTTTATTCAGATGATTCTGGAAGTGTTGAACAGCTAAATTAGCAATTTCAACACCATCCTCAGTGACAGAGCCATCCACCTAATTAATTTCATGAATACAATTAATGGCACGTTTCCTCTTAACCAAGGTATGAAAATATTTAGTATTATTATCACCCTCCACCAGATGTTTCACAGCCGCTTTTTGCTTCCAAAAAATTTCCTCCTACGCTTGTAATTTATAAAGGTCATCTTTAGCCTTTTTTAATAAGCAGAAATTAGCTTATGAAGGCACCATTGACACTGAGCCTCATGAGAATTCACCTTATCTTCCATAGTTAGAATGTTGGAAAAGAGATTCTTAAAAATATTATAATTCCACCATTTTAAAACAAACTTAAGCCTTTTCAGCTTAAACCAAAATCTTCTCATACCAGATATAGAATCATCTGGATATAAAGGGGCAAGCCAATTATCTTTAACAAAATCCATAAACGAATCATGAAGTAACCACATGTTTTGAAATCTAAGTTGAGACGGAAAGTCCCTAACTCTAGTCTTCATTTTAATAAGCAGAGGAGAATGGTCATAAAGGGTTCTGCTAATATGATTAACATTAGTAGACTCAAAAGAATTTAGTCAATAATCATTAAATAAAACCCGATCTAACCTTTGCCATAAATGCCCACCATGCCAAGTAAAGCTATCACCAGAGTAACCAATATCAATGAGGTTACAATCCATAATCATACTATTAAAATCCTTCATAGAAATATAAATAGGGAGAGAGCCCCCTATGCACTCAGACGGGTTAGTAATGGTATTAAAATATCCTCCCACAAGCCAGGGAAGGTTACAAATTCTATGAAATTGAGTAATTTGATCCCATAAAATCTTTCTAATTTAACGAGAGGAAGCAGCATAAACAAAGGAAGCACAACATTGTAAATTAGAACATTCAATATTACAATGAATAACTTGATTAGAATCACCAATAATGTCAACCCGAACCAAATCTTTTCAAAAAACTCAAATTTTATTGGACACATTCGACAATGCATTTTTAAATCCCAAAATATTAGCGGTACTAAGTAACTTATCAGGGGAGATAAGAGGCTCAAGCAAAATAAGTAGCGAGACATTATAAATGCGACATAAGTTTTTAACTCTAAACATAGAAGACGGGCAACCAATGCCCCTAACATTCCAAATAATGGCATGAAACATAAAAACATAGATTAATGAGAAGTATGTGAACGGTTGTTTCTAGGTGGTTGTAGGATGACATCCTTTAGTATAACTAGTATCATTATCATCTCTAGTAAAGTATTTCGCCAACATATCCCACTCTTCAGTATCAATAAAAGCGTCACTATGATAATGATCATTCAAAAGAAGCTTACTATCATTAATCATGTCCGACTGCCCCTTAGAAAGAGGCAATTCTCCTTCCACATAGAAATCATTGTTAACAGCATTACCCTCAATCTTCTCCACATCGATTTGAGTTAACACCTTTTGAGGAAGTTCACCTTCCTCCAAAAGATCTCCATCCTCAACACTAGCATTACTATGCAAACCAAGTTCCACATTTTCTTTCACAACCAGCACCAATTCTCCTTCCTTCCCCACATTTTCTATACTAATCCTTCCAGCAACAGTAACAGTATCTTGATTATTCACAACAGATTGAACATAAGCAGTGTTAGTGCAATTATTAGTAGTCAACATACAATCCATATCAGGTGGACTAATAGATTCTGAAATAGCATTATTTTGATTAGTAGTGATGGTTATCATTTTCTCATCCAATTTTTCACATTCATAAGTACTAAGCTGCTGCTGAGCCAAAGGTTCCTCAACCAACCCAAGAGAAGGATTCTCCTTATCCTAAGTCGCCAACGGATCCCTCACAGTATTTTCTTGCGTTGTATGGACGGTTCCTTCTCCTTATGAAGATGAGGATGCAACCTATAACATTCATTAAACCCATGACCATGCATTTTACAATGAGAACAAAAAATAGGTAGATTTTCAAAGTTAACTTTTTAAAAATAGCCATTTAATTCCAAACCCAGCCAAATTTTATTAAGATGTTTATTGGACACATCCAACTAGACTAAAATACACGCCATCGACGGGCGAGAAAGAGAGGCAATAGTATGATCCGCTTGCAATGGCCTACCAAAAATCGAAGCAAGCCCAAACAAAACCTGGGAGTTAAAGAAATGTAGTCTCAAGTTCGGAAAGGAAATCCACACCGGAGCTATGGGAGACTCGTGACGAACATCAAAATCCGGGGACCATTTAAGTAAGTGCATCTGATAAGCTTGGATATAATAAGATCTCCTAAAAAATATGCGACTATAATCCAGATCATTAGAGAGCTGGATCGCAATGTGTCTCTGATCCAGTAATCCAATATGAAAAGAACCAGACAACTTGAGGTTCACAACAAATTTATGAATAACATCGAGATTGGGTCTTCGCAACATAAATTTCCCAACCAAAGTTAAAGCAAAAGAGGCAACCAGTTGAGAAACAACAGAATCCTCAAACAATAATGCCGGACAACCTTTAAAGGAAGTCTGAACAAACTATAGTTTAGAAATGGAAGATGAAGGACCAGCCAGAACATCTTTGAAAGACCTAGACTTCGCACCAGGAGCCGAAGAAGAGGAGGGGATCGAAGATGACGGAGTCGTCTTCACCCAAAAAAAAAAGTAAAAAATGGCAACCAAACAAAAAGCCAGACAATCAACAAGCTCGAAAGAGTAGACAACTCACAAAGAACCAACCAAAAAATGAAAATAGAAGAAAACGGACAAAAAAGGTAGGCGAAAAACCAAAGCTGCCAAAAAACCTAAGGCCAGAAGGCCCTAGGAACAACAATGAAAGCCAAAAACCGAATAAAAGCCAAAAGAATGCTAATGAATAGAAGAAACCATGAAGAGGAATAGTGGAAGCTGGAATCATACTCACCAGCGCCAGAGCCAAAACTATCCGTTTCGATTAATGAGAGCTATGATATTTGTTAAACCACATCATTCATAGAATTTAACACATTTTAAAATTTTATCTTACAAATCCTAAATCCTGAAATAAAAAATTCAAATAATATATCAAGAGACAACAAGATTTAACAATTGTCATGTTAACCTATTTTTTAAGTTTTAATCCCTTCAATATTTACTAAATATGGATTTACAGCATTTAATCCCATTTGAGTTAAATCCTACTTGTAGCCAAATAGCACCTAAAAATAAATTATATTGGTGCTCATGTAATCAAGCATCAATCTCCAATAAGGATGTACATTAGTGCATCGCCAGCATCCCATTCAAGTAATTAGCGGGGTGGGATGACCAAGATATCCAGATGATAGATATACAAGCTGCCATCGATTCAGCCTCACATTGGCATAGATGTACCATAATACAGAAGAGATAGCTCCAGCAGGACCATGAGTTCACAAGATCATTTGCTAAATTTAAACGTGCTTGTGTTGGTTTTTTTCCCCTTTACAAAATGTGCTGCCGATAATAGTAAGTAAAATTTTTTTAAAAAAAATTAATTAAAAAAAACATTTTCACCTTGACGAGCGCTGCCACCTTGCGAGGGAAAGATCCCACAATGGATGGAGTGAAGCCGATATCTCTTGCCCTCGAAATCAAAGCCAAATCGCTCCATCTCAGTCTTGGCTATTCGCGAAACCATAAAGACAATCGATTCAATTGATAACCTATCAAATCAGGACATAAATCAAAAGAGAAACAAACTTACCATGTGAGAGAGTGCAGCACGGAGAACCCTCGCCTACTCTTCTTCGTAGCTACTCCCTAATTTTGTTATGTAGCTCCGTTCCTTATAGGTTTCCCCATCATCTTCTCCTCCTTTTGGGGTTGTGGTTTCTTGATTCGACTGCTGTTGATGGCTAAAGGGGTTTGGGGAGAGGGTGGAATGGTAGAAACATCGATGAAGAGGCGGAGAAAAGGGATGACAAAGAGGCCGGAATGTGAACTAGTGCTATGCTGAATAAAATAATATGTTGTTGATCGGATCATTTCAAATTATGGGGTGATGGGAATGATAGAGAGAGAGAGAGAGAGAGAGAGAGAGAGAGGTGCACATAATCCTTTTAGAATGTGAGAAGAAAAGTGTTGGGGCAGCACTGAGAGTGAGACAAGGAATGTAGGGTAGCGAATTTTTTCGCCAAACACGAGATCGAGAATGCTTGGAAATTTAAGATGCTCTGAAGCGAAACTGTTATAGAAGTTAAATAGGCTGAAATAATTGGATAAGCCACCGAAGAATAAGACTGAAGGTCAAGCCGAAGAGTTAAGGCCGAGCAAATCGTGAATAATAGGTAACTAAGGCTTAAACGGGCATTAATTTGTTTAAATGAAATTTGAATGTATAAACGGGGGTCAATTGATCCGTATTGGCATTAATTGGTAATTGGAGATGTTATTGGAGAAGAAGGCGGAAGGCCGAAGGCCAAGCTGAAATAGGGTGAAATAATATGTAACCGAGGAGGGCATTATTTTTTTTAAAAGAAATTAGCATGTATAAATGGGCATTAATTGGTCAGTATTAGAATTAATTGGTTTAAATGAAATCTAAAAAAGTAAGATTTATTATAATAATAGTGTTGCGGGCTAGAATATGCGCAGCGATAGAGTTAGAATTTTACGTCCTAGCATTGCACGGATATCCAGCTCATACACACAGAGAACACAAAATTTTTACATGGAAAACCTTGGAAAAGGGAAAAACCATGGGGCCTAGCCCAGTTTGAAATGATTCCACTAGCACTTGAGTAGGTTACACTGGGCTGACTCGCATCCTAGGGTGATCAAATTACAAGTATCAACTATAGGGTTGAAGTTGGGGGTATGTGAAAATTCAACATCACACTGGAGGAACTTTGGGGTCACCTGGTGATCCGGTAGAGTTCAGGGCCTCGAGTGGTGGTCTGGTAGAACTTAGGACGTCAGGTAGTGGTCTAGCGGAGCTCAGGGAGTCAAGTGGTGGTCCGGCCGAGCTTGGGACGTAAGGTTGTGGTCCGACGGAGTTCAGGGTGTCAAGTGGTGGTTCAGTGGAGCTTGGGACGTCAAGTGGTGGTCTAGCGGAGCTCAGGGCGTCCGGTGATGGTCTGACGGAGCTGAGGATGTCAGGTGGTGGTCCGGAGGAGCTTAGGACGTCATGTGGTGGTCCGAGAGAGCTCAGGGTGTCAGGCGGTGCTCCGGTGGAGCTAAGGATTTCAGGTGGTGGTCTGACGGAACTCCGATGTCAGGCGGTGGTCCGACGAAACTCCTACGGTGGTCGAGGAGGAGCAAGGAGGCAAGAGTGATCTCCGATCTCTCTCTTTTCTCCTTAGGATTAGGTGCCATTTTTCAAGAGGATATGGAGCTCTATTTATAGATTTTTGAGAGTGGCATGGCCCATAAATAGGAGGAAGATCAAGGGTAATTAGGGAGTGGTTTGAATGGACGGCCGATGTTGAATCCCTTGATCGTGGATCATTTGCTGGACATTTGAAGGTCTTAGAGATATCATATTTTTTGTGCTCTTGAGCTCATTGGATTCGTCTCGTCGAGGCACTCAATTTGACTATAAGCATGTCATATTTAGAGACCGTTTGGTAATCCAAATTATGTTTTAAACCTTCTAACAATGATTCAGACCCTTGATTTCGACCCATTTGGGCTCGGATTGGGTTGAATTTGGTGTCGATGGGTTCGTATTTCCAAGATGTTCAGTTCAACTATAGGTTTGTTGAAATTGGAGTTCAGATGGTCCTAATTTTAATTTTGGAAGTTTTCAAATTGATTTTGCCTCGAGATTCATGCCGATCGAGATAATTTTTTGATGATGTATCAAGTAGTATTACGTTAAATGAAACGCGTTCAAAAAAATTAAATGTATTTACTATGAGGTGTAAGAGGTATTAAATTACATAATAATAATTATTATCGTTTATTAATTATTTATAATACAATGAAGGGATAAGATAATTTAAAGAAAAATAAAATAGACAGCCAAGATCTCATTTGGAAAGAAACTCAAGCCCCTTTTATAATAGTAATATAGATGACTATTCGCGAAACCATAAAGACAATCTATTCAACTGATAATCTATCAAATCGAGACATAAACCAGAAGATAAATGAACTTACAACGTGAGAGAGTGCAGCACGGAGAACCCTCGCCTACTCTTCTTCGTAGCTACTCCCTAATTTTATTATGTAGCTTCGTTCCTTATGGGTTGTCCCGTCATCTTCTCCTCCTTTGGGGTTGGGGTTTCTTGATTCGGTTGTTGTTGATGGTTGAAGGGGTTTGGGGAGAGGGCGGAATGGTAGAAGCATCAGTGGAGAGGCGGAGAAAATGGAGCGAAGAGGCCGCAACATGAACCAGTGCTGTACTGAATAAAATAATATGTTGTTGATTGGATCATTTCAAATTATGGGGTGATGGGAATGAGAGAGAGAGAGAGAGAGAGAGAGAGAGAGAGAGAGAGAAGTACATAATCCTTTTAGAATGTGAGAAGAAAAGTGTTGGGGCAGTGCTGAGAGTGAGACAAGGAATGTAGGGGAGCAAACTTTTCCGCCAAGCACGGGATCGAGAATGGTTGGAAATTTAAGATGCTGTGAAGAGGAACTATTATAGAAGTTGAATAAGCTAAAATAATTGGATAAGACATCGAAGAAGAAGACTGAAGGTCAAGCCGAAGAGTCAAGGCTGAGCAAATCGTGAATAATAGGTAACTAAGGCTTAAACATGCATTAATTTATTTAAATAAAATTTGAATGTATAAACGGGAATTAATTGGTCCGTATTGGGATTAATTGGTAATTGGAGATGCTATCGGAGAAGAAGGCCGAAGGCCGAAGGCCGAAGGCCAAGCCGAAACAGGGTGAAATAATATGTAACCGAGGAGGGTATTATTTTATTTAAAAGAAATTAGCACGTATAAATGGGCATTAATTGGTCAGTATTAGAATTAATTGGTTTAAATGAAATCTAAAAAAAGTAAGATTTATTATAATAGTAGTGTTGCGGGATCGAATATACGGAGCGATAGGGTTAGAATTTTACGTCCAAGCATTGCACGGATATCCAGCTCACACACATAGAGAACACAAAATTTTTATATGAAAAACTCTGGAAATGGGAAAAACCACGGGGCTTGGCCTAGTTTGAAATGATACCACTAGCACTTGAGTAGGTTACAGTGGGCTGACTCGCATCCTAGGGCGATCAGATTACAAGTATCAAATGTATGGTTGAAGTTGGGGGTATGTAAAAATCTGACATCACACTGGAGGAACTTTGGGGTCACTTGGTGATCCGGTAGAGTTCCGGGCCTCGAGTGGCGGTCTGGTAGAACTTAGGACATTAGGTAGTGGTCCAGCTGAGCTCAGGGAGTCAAGTGGTAGTCCGGCGGAGCTTGGGATGTCAGGTGGTGGGCCAGTGGAGTTCAGGGTGTCAAGTGATGGTTCGACGGAGCTTGGGATGTCAGGTGGTGGTCTGGCGGAGCTCAGGGCGTCAGGCGGTGGTACGGCGGAGCTAAGGACGTCAGGTGGTGGTCCGGAGGAGCTTAGGACGTCAGATGGTGGTCCGATGGAGCTCAGGGTGTCAGGCGGTGGTCCGGTGGAGCTGAGGATGTCAGGTGGTGGTCCGATGGAACTCCGACGTCAGGCGGTGGTCTGACGGAACTCTAACGTCTGGCGGTGGTCCGACAGAACTCCTGCGGTGGTCGAGGAGGAGTAAGGAGGCAAGAGCGATCTCCGATCTCTCTCTTTTCTCCTTAGGATTAGGTGCCCTTTTTCAAGAGGAGAGGGAGCTCTATTTATAGATTTTTGGGAGTGGCATGGCCCGTAAATAGGAGGAAGATCAAGGGTAATTAGGGAGTGGTTTGAATGGACGGCCGATGTTGAATCCCTTGATCGTGGATCATTTGCTGGACATTTGAAGGTCTTAGAGATATCAAATTTTTTGTGCTCTTGGGCTCATTGGATTCATCTCATCGAGACACTCGATTTGACTATAAGCATGTCATATTTAGAGACCATTTAGTAATCCAAATTATGGTTTAAACCTTCTAACAACGATTCAGACCCTTGATTTGGACCCATTTGGGCTTAGATTGGGTTGAATTTGGTGTCGTTGGGTTCGTATTTCCGAGATGTTCAGTTCAACTATAAGTTTGCTGAAATTAGAGTTCAGATGGTCCTAATTTTAATTTTGGAAGTTTCCAAATTGATTTTGCCTCGAGATTCGTGCCCGATCGAGATAATTTTTTGATGATGTATCAAGTAGTATTACGTTAAATGAAACACGTTCAAAAAAATTAAATGTATCTACTGTGAGGTGTAAGAGGTATTAAATTACATAATTATTATTTTTTTAGTTTATTAATTATTTATAATATAATGAAGGGACAAGATAATTTAAAGAAAAATAAAATAGACTGCCAAGATCTCATTTGGAAGGAAACTCAAGCCCCTTTTATAATAGTAATATAGATGGCTACTCACGAAACCATAAAGATAATCTATTCAACTGATAACCTATCAAATCGAGACATAAATCAGAAGATAAATGAACTTACAATGTGAGAGAGTGCAGCACGGAGAACCCTCGCCTACTCTTCTTCGTAGCTACTCCCTAATTTTGTTATGTAGCTCCGTTCCTTATGGGTTGCCCCATCATCTTCTCCTCCTTTTGGGGTTGTGGTTTCTTGATTCGGCTGTTGTTGATGGCTGAAGGGGTTTGGGGAGAGGGCGAAATGGTAGAAGCATCGGTGGAGAGGCGGAGAAAATGGAGCGAAGAGGCTGCGACGTGAACCAGTGCTGTGCTGAATAAAACAATATGCTGTTGATCGGATCATTTCAAATTATGGGGTGATGGGAATAAGAGAGAGAGAGAGAGAGAGAGAGAGAGAGAGAGAGAGAGAGAGAGAGAGAGAGAGAGAGAGAGAGAGAGAGAGAGAGAGAGGTACATAATCCTTTCAGAATGTGAGAAGAAAAGTGTTGGGCCAGTGCTGAGAGTGAGACAAGGAATGTTGGGGAGCGAACTTTTCCGCCAAGCATGGGATCAAGAATGGTTGGAAATTTAAGATGTTGTGAAGAGGAACCGTTATAGAAGTTGAATAGGCTAAAATAATTGGATAAGCCACCGGAGAAGAAGACTGAAGGTCAAGTCGAAGAGTAAGACCAATCAAATCGTGAATAATAGGTAACTAAGGCTTAAACAGGCATTAATTTGTTTAAATGAAATTTGAATGTATAAACGGGCATTAATTGGTCTGTATTAGCATTAATTGGTAATTGGAGATGCTGCCCGAGAAGAAGGCAGAAGCCGGAAGGCCGAAGGCCAAGCCAAAACGGGGCGAAATAATAGGTGACCGAGGAGGGCATTATTTTGTTTAAAAGAAATTAGCACGTACAAACATGCATTAATTGGTCAGTATTAGAATTAATTGGTTTAAATGAAATCTAAAAAACGTAAGATTTATTATTATAGTAGTATTATGTTAAATGAAACGCATTAAAAAAATTAAAATGTATGTAGTATGAGGTGTAAGAGGTATTAAATTACATAATTATTTTTTTTAATTTATTAATTAGTTATAATACAATGAAGGGAAGGAAACTCAAGTCCCTTTTATAATAGTAGTATATATATGATACAAATGAGAAAAATCAGCTCGGGACAAGCAGATTTCTATACAAACTATTAAAGATGGTGGGTTTAGTACCAAAATTTTTATATGAAATAGTTATCATATATCATATATGTGAATAGTGTTAATCAATTGCCAAAATTTTTATTAAATTTTAGTTCATTAAAAATAATAATTATTAAGAGCATAATAATAAATAATTAGTCAAGCAATAAATTAGACACGTATTTATTAATAATTTATCATGAACTTGTTAAATAAATTAACCAAATATTTTTCTTAATTTATCTCAATTTATTTTCTCATCGACCAAATGAATTTTCTTTGATTAATAACTTAGCTCATAAAAAATATTATATAAAACAAACTAAGTATTATGATAAAACTAATTTAACTTAACAATCATTCAATTTTGCTTTGCTTTATATCACTAACACTTAAGAATAACACATAAATGATCAATTTATTTATTATAATTTGATATTTTTTAGAAAATATTAAATATAATGGAAATCATAGATAAAACTATAATTTTTATAATTTAATGTCTTCGATATCATTTGATTTTTTGTATCATATATTTAATATTTTCATTAAAAAATAATTATATTATCATAATTAAAATTCAATAAATTTATTTTTTTAAATACTATCAATCAAATCATAAAATAAAATTAAACAGTTTTAAACTCTCTACCCTTTAAAAAAATAAGAAGAAAATCCTCATAAGAATTTGAACTTCCATAAGGAATTCTTATCAAGTCAAGCTTATTATGTCCAAACAATTAATGATTTTCGTAAATTTTAATTTAAAATAAATTTTAAATTTAAAAAATTTTAAGATTTTTCTAATGATTTTTTAATTTAAAAAAAAAAGAAGAAAATCCTGATAAGAACTTGAACTTCCATAAGGACTCAGAACAGCCTGACGAAAAATCATTCGTTCATTTTAAAAATCAACCTTATGTTCTCACATAATTAAGAAAAAAAGATGGCAATGCCGAAGTCTTAAAAGCCAATTCAAATTTTTTTTTTCAAATTTAAGAATTTCAATCTTGCTTTATAATTTATTATTAGGCATTTAAAAAGTAAGAAAAAATACGTTAAAAATTTTCCACATATTAATTCTATCATATATTCATAAAATATTTATTTTATTAATTATATATTAAATTATTAATATTTTATAATATCTGTCCTCATTATATTTAAATTGCTGCCTGATGAGCTTTTAAACTTTGACGAAAATTTGTTGACAAAATTAAAAAAAAAAATAATGACGGAAATCGAAATTCTACCATTTAATCCATAAATCCAAAAATAAAAAATTATAATAAGATCAAAGGCAGATATTCGACCACATTAATTTATTAAAACCAAAACGAAAATAAAGGCTTAAAAAGATTAATTTCTTCCAATATCGAACAAACTCTTGCGACTAGAGAAATGCATCAATGGTGGAGAATGTAAGCCTCCACGAACAAGATAGCGTCCCCGGTCGCCGTGTCAAATGCATGCGTCTTCATAACGGCGAACCCACGGGCCAGCCTGAAAACACCGGTTCCGCCCACCACCGGCAGCTCCCTCACCTTCTCAGTAATCGGATCCCTCCCCATGACAGCTACAGAGCTCCCAGTATAGACGCCATCCGTGAAAATAATCTGTACGGTGAAGTAGAGGTCCGATCCGTCAGTGGAGGACACGGAATAAAAGCCCCGGGCACGGCCCAAGGGCTTCGAGTTTTTGTCAGGTCCTTCGGTGAGGGGGTCGTCGATGACATAGACGCTGCCGAAGTGGAGGCCAGTGGTGGAGGCGCGGGAGCCACTGGGATCAGCGGCTACCTTGATGGCGGTTGCGTTGGGGCTGCTGATCTTGTCGTGGATGTAGAATTGGAGGTGAGATAGCTGGTCGTTGTTGATGGGGATTGGGAAGGTTGGGGAGGAGTTGGAGCTGGGGGTTGCGAGGAGGAGGGAGAGGAGGAAGAAGGATGCAAAAGGGGGGAGACGGTTTGCCATTTTGTGCTTGGTGGAATGGTGTGTGCTTGGAATTAATTTTGCTCGGTTATTTATGCTTTTTTCTTGGGAGAATTAAACTACCTGCCTATGATCATGGAGATAATTTAATGATCAAATGCTCCATTCGTGCTAGTTTCTGTTATTTGGAAACTTAAAAGAACCAATAGAATAGTGTGATGTGTAGATTATGGTGACGTTAACCCACTCTCTCTTCCATGTGTTGCCACATTGCTACAGAGGATTGTGAGAATGGAGAAATTATTAGGTGCGGAGTTTAGACGTAATTTTGTGTTCGGACTCCAATAAAATCGCGACACCTGTATTGTACAGGTGAATATTTCTTTTCTATTTCTTATTTAATTTTTTTTGCCAGCCCGACTGGCCCGGCCCAGAACAAATCCCATTCAAATTTTAGGTCCGAGTATTGGCGCTCTTTTTTTAAATGAAATACCATGAAAACATCATATTTTTTAGGATTTTAACTCAAAAAATATTTCATAACTGCTAAGAAAGAAAAACGAGATAAACCAATGAAGATGAAGATGAAGATGAAGACTGGTCAGGAGGAGGTCAAGGTGATGACGATGAAAATTTGTTTGGAGGAGGAAGCCGATGAAGATGGAAATTGGTTTGGATAAGGAAAAGCCGATGAGATGAAGATTGGTTAGGAGGAGGAGAAGCCGTTAAAGATGAAGACTGGTTTAGAGGAAAAATCGATGAAGAAACAAGGAATAATAATTTTTTTCTATACACTTAGGGAATATATAATTTTGAAGTATTATTTGTATATTGATAGGTTTTTTCTGTACACTTAGGGGGAAGATGAAGATGCTTTGTTTTATTGATGTTTTTTTCCAATGTATATGACTATTGAAAAAAACATCACCAATAATATATAAAGTCTGCTATATACCGCTGTGTATCTGTTATATTGGTTGTGATATTGAAATTTTGGCGTGCATTGGTAGACATTTTTTATCTTAATGATATTCAATGTTTATATCGATGAACTCTCAGTACCAATGCTCGGCATCGCTCAGCACCAATGCTCGGTACTGCTCCGTACCGCATGGTACCGCTCAGTACCAATGCTTAGTACTGCTCGATACCCGTCGGTACCAATGCTTAATACTGCTCGATACCCGTCGGTACCAATGCTCGGTACTGCATGGTACCCCTCAGTACCAATGCTCAGTACTACTCGGTACCGCTCGGTACAAATGCTCGGTGTTGCGCGGTACAACTCGGTACCAATGCTCGGTACTGCTCAGTACCGTTCGGTACCAATGCTCGGTACTGCTCGATACCGCTCAGTATCGCTATGTACCAATGCTCGGTACTGCTCGATTTTATTATTTGGACATGCACAAATTAAAGTTTTATTATTAGAAATATCAAATAATGGGAATTTATTAATATATCTTTTATATATAAAGACATTAAAAATGGGGCATGTTCGCCCTTGGTTCAAAGGTTATTCAAAAGCATATTATTGAAAAATCCATCATGAAAAGAGGTCAACCATGAATTAATATGACTGGTGTACTAAATAACTATATATTTTTTAATCAAATTTCTTACATCTAAATCAATATGACTAGTATACAATGATACCGGGCATAATTTTTTCCTTAATATCACAATTCAATGTTTATACAAATGAACTCTCAGTACCAATGCTCAGTACCGCTCGCTACCAATGCTCGGTACCGAGTGGTACCTAAACTCGGTATCGCTCGGTACTAGTCGGTTTCATGCTCAGTACCAATGCTCAGTATCGCTCGGTACTAATGCTCGATACCGCTCGGTACTAGTCGGTATTATGTTCAATACCAATGCTCGGTTAGGGGTGTCAATTTTTGACACGACCCGAAACCCGACCCGAACCCGACCTGGAAAAATCCGGGTTCGGGTCGACCCGTTGTTTGATTAAAAAAATATATTGTTTTGAAAATGTGTTTAATTTTCTTTGGGAAAGTTAAATTTCTGGAATTTTGATTTTATAACTGAACACTTATTATGAATAATATATCACCTCGAAAGGTGAATATATCGTTCTCTAATAGGTTCAAATTACAAATCTTGATTTACCCTGATTATCGTAGTCAAACTCAAGGAGAAACAACATATGATTCCTAAGAATCAAAATGATGTTAAATCCAATGTTTAACTATAATAATCTAGTAAAAAGATCATTAATTTCATAATCAAGATCACGATAATAGTACGATATATCTTTCCAAGGAAAGAGGATATCGTCTATTATTGATCATTTGAAAATGACGATAATGATCGTTACCTTTTGAATTTCCCAAAGATAATTAATTGAGGATTTTGAAAATCTTAATTTTGAAATCAGGTCTGGGTTTCTAAATCTCCTACGAGCGCAAGCCCTCGTAGTTAATTACATCGTAGGAAACCAGAAAATTTCCTACGAATACTCTCGATTAAAATAGCGATACGAATTTCATTTAAGATTTTCAAAGCTAGATGTCAAAGAAGGTTAAGGGTTGGAAACTCAATAGGGAATAGATCAAATTTGAGCAGTTCTTTCTGGAGGTCAAAGGATGAGAAGTAGGAGGCACTTGGGATTCTGAAATAATTCAGAAGTGCCCCAGCCTATCCTAAGTGTTGGGCTTGAATTTGATTGAAAGAAATATTTAGTTTGAATGATCAATTTTATTAGAAAGTGGGAAGTAGATTCCCTGAGATTGAGGTCTTAAGATTGAACATTTGCCTCAGAACCTAAGTCTAAAACTGGGTACTGAAAATCAGTGACCCGGATCCTAGCTAATGCAATGCAATCTGGACTTGCCCCGGCCTGGATTAGGGAGCCAGCTAAACCACCTAAACGCTTCAAAACCATGAATCAAAGTCTTTATGAAAGAGTGGTTGAAGATTTTATTTAAGATCAGTTTAAGGAAAGTGGGGCTGACATCTAGAGCAGATTCCTATTTAGCCCCTTAACATATGTTGGGTTAAATGTCTAAATAAAATGCAATTAAGATTTAGACTCGATTTTGATTTGTATCTAATGCAATGCATGCTAATTGACTCGATGAAATGCTTAAATCAAAATGAAGCAGTTTTAAAACAGGCTTAAAAAAATAGGTTTTATCCTAAAGATTGCACAACATCCCCTTGGTCAGAACTGCACCCTAATAGGTCAGGTGGTCTGCCAGAACCCGCAGGCAGGGAGGTGCCTAACAAGGTAGAGAAAAGTTAATATGAATGCATGAAAAACTCCCGGCGAGTCCGGGCTTACTTCTTAAGAGCGTTAGAGTTTCTATCTGAGCTTAAAATTTTAAATTTTGTTTAAGTAGAAAAGGTTGATGACCGTACCCTCACGAGCCTCCGATCGGGTTCCAGGCTAAATCAAAATCGACATGCAATAGCGCCAAATAAACTACTCAAAGCATGCGGGTCCTTAATCGCAATCAACATCAAGTAATCAAATCAACATTTAATTAAATTAATTAAATAAATACTCAAACTGAAAGTCCATAGGCAAGTGCCCTTAATAATACAACCCAGGGTCTACAGTAAAGTAAAGTGGCCGGGTACCACTGACTACAACCCGGATTCTACTCCTAAGACTCAAGTGACTTTGAGATTTGAGATTCTTCTCGTTCTTCACTTCTTCGTCTCCTTAGAACTCCTTGGATCGTCGGGTCTAGATATCCAAATGAAAAGAAACTCCCCCTGAATATGGGTGTTATCTTTTCTCTTTGGATACTTGAACTTCATCCTAATTTGGATCTCCAAATGGATAGGAACTCTCCCCTAAGGGATGTTCCTTCCTCTTTGGATTCCAAATTGGATGTTTAAGTATCTCAATCTCAAATCACTTTAAACATTACAACTCAATTTAAATCAAATTACATCAAATTGAAATTAAAAATCTAGACTCAACAACCTGCAAGGTTATCCTAATAATCAGCAGTTTATATTTGACATCCCAAGCAGTTAATATATTGAAATTTAAAATACTCAATCACAGCCACGCTTGGCCATGCTCTTTTTGATTTAAAGGGGGACTTAAGCATTCTGGAGCACCTGTGCAATTTGATAATTATAATTTTGCCCCCTTTAATTTATGCCCTGTATGAGCATGGCCACCTGCATAAGATTGAATCAGTACAAAACGTTCCTAGCCTAGGTGTAGATCTAACGTACAATCAATCAAATCAAAGTGCAGTAAATAAATAAACAATCACATCAATATCAATTACTTAAATTTAGCAACCAGCATGCAATGAAAACCACGGAAAAACCCGGCACACGCAAGTAGCAGAAAAGTAAACACCGGCCTAACCTAAGACTAAAGTTGGTTGTTCTAACAAACCATTTAAAGTGTGTGAGGTAGGCTGTGTGGCTTTGATATATCCTAAATAGGATAATTTAATTGAAGTTGTTTAAAGTTCTAGTTGGTTGAAGGCTTAAGGGAGATTTAATTT
This sequence comes from Dendrobium chrysotoxum, assembly GCA_019925795.1. Classification (NCBI taxonomy): domain Eukaryota; kingdom Viridiplantae; phylum Streptophyta; class Magnoliopsida; order Asparagales; family Orchidaceae; genus Dendrobium; species Dendrobium chrysotoxum. Next base: position 22,010,447 of record CM034312.1, on the reverse strand, counting down.
GAATTTAAATATTAATGACTTGAAATTGATTTTAAACTTGATTTTAATTGTTTGTTGGATATCACCTTTGTTGCACATCGAGGCCGTGAAGTTTATTTCACCTTCCTTGGGGCTAATTTAATAGCCTCGTAGGCCTGGGTTACCCAGTGGTACCCGATATAATTAAGTGATTTGAGTTTGATTAAGGTTTGAATGTTGATTAAATTTTAATTAATATTGGTTGGTTGTTGGCTTTAAGTTCAAATTGATGTTTTCTGGAATTTTTGACAATTTATTGAATTTTGGAAATTTTTTTTGGATTATTTTAATCATTTAATTAAAGGGTCAAAATTTGACTTTTTGATTTAAAGTGTTTTCTGGAAATTCAATATTTTATTAAAATACTAGACCTTAATACGATCAGTTAGACAGTAAGTACACTGAAATTGGATTTTTCTACATTTTATTATGAAGGTTTGAAGTTTTGACTTGAATTTGAACTAAGTTTGACCAAAAGTTGACTTTTTCAAAATTAGTTGCTTTCTGGAAACTTAACATTTTTAATAAATATTAGAGCTTAAGATGAGTTGTATGCCTTTGAGTTTGCTCAATTTGGAGTTCATTTGAATTAGTTATGAATTTTTGAAGTTTTGAGTATTTAATGAATTATTTAAATTGTTTAATTAGAGACTATTTTTATGATTTGAATCCAAATGACCTCCAAACTTCTTAAAATCAACTCCAAAGGTCAGGAATGACCTAAGGAGTGATTTCCAAGTGTTTGAGAAATTTTTGGAATTTTTAATTATTTTTAATTAATTAAATTAATTAAATATTGAATTTCAATTAAAATTAAATTAAACTTAATTTTGAAGTCCAGTCAAGGGGCTTTTATTTTTCATTGAGTAAGGGTTCAATTCTGGTCAGTTTGAGGTATTAAATGTAATTTTTAGATTTAAACTTGATTTATTATAATTTCTGGAAGATTTAATGGCTTAATTAAGGTTTAATTTTGATTAAATTGATTAAGGGGCTTAATGATTTCAAAAGTCAGTGGGGAAATTCCTATGGACTGAGGGTGTCACTATGTTCAAATGGTTTGAGTTTCAAATCAATTGGGATTGAATCTTAATTATTAGAATTTTTTTAAATTTTCTAAATGAGTCCTTAATTGTTGTCCTTAATGACACTAGGTTAATTGGGTTCAAATCAAGATTTTACTAACCCTCAATATAACATATGCATGATAAATATACATATAAACACAATCAATCCTATGTCTAAGAGAGCCTTAAACTAAGTGGTGTGTGTATATCCTTAAACATGCATAGATTAATACTTAATTAAATGTGAACAATAACTATGTTAGTGAATGATTAGAGCATAACCATTCACTAACACTCCCACAAAATTTCTATTCAAATATGTTGATCTATGTTTAAAATTCCAAAGTAGATCTCTCAACCTAATGGATTTAAATACATAAATATTATTTCAAAATAAATTTAAAATATATGCTTGACTTATATAAAAAAAGCCATATAAAAAAACATAGGTTTTGAATCTAAAATATTTAAGATATAACTAAGGTAAATTCAATAGCTAAATGAGAGATCTACTGATCCATTAAGGTCATTTGAAAATAAGTTTTTAATTTTCAAAATAATTAGCTTAATATTTAATTAGATATTAATTAAATATTAAAATAATTAAGTAATTAAAATAAGTTAAAATTAATCAAGTTTTGATCTCTGAATTTGATTTTAAATTAAAGTACTTAATTTTCGGAAAATTTTGATATATTATACTTAATTTTTTTATTTAAAATGGATTTATTGTGAATTTTTAAAATTTAAATCAATTAAAAGGGGTTTTTAAATAATTTTAAATTAATTAATGATTAAAATAATTTTAAAAATAGTTAATTTAAGTCCTAAGAATCTTCTGGAATTTTAAAATTATTTATGTATGTATTTAAATTATTATTCATTCATTAATTATTAATTAATAATTAGATATTTAGTTAATTGAAATATAAGATATAGTTTGAACTAATTTAATTTCAAAATTAGAATAATTTAAGATTAATTAATTAATTATTGGATATTAATTAATTAAATCAATTAATTAATTATTAAACTATTAAAATATTATAATTCATTTAAATAATATTAAATAATTTTAATTAAATGTTATTTAAATTTTCAAATATTTTTTTTAGATTAATATTAAATTTAGAATTAATTAATTATTAATTAATTATTTAAATATTTAATTAACATATTAAATGATATTTAAATAGTTAAAATTATTTTAAACCTTTTTTAAAAAAAAAAAAAAAATTTAAATGATATTTAAACTTTACAACTTATTTAATGTTAATTAAAGTATTAAAAGTCATTAAAAAAAAATTATAAAATATTTAATGAAAGTATTAAATAATTTATATGTTAATAAAAGTTTTAATATCATTTAATATTAATTAAAATAATAAACTATTTAATATTAATTAAAATATTAGATAATTTGATATTAATTAATATTTTAAAATGAGTTGATATTAGATAATATTATAAGGTATTTAATATTAATTAAAATATTAAATAAATCACTTATTAATTGAAATTATAAAGTATTTAAGACAATTAATATTTAATAATTAATATTTTAATGTTTTAATTAACATTGATTTAAAATTAAAATATTAAAATTTTTTTTAAACATTAATGTTTAATATATATTTTTATATTATTTAAAATTAATCATATATAAAAAAAAATTAAAAAAACGATTTAAAATAGAATTTTTAAATCATTTAAAGGGTTTGGCGGCGCCGGCGCCACGTGGCGCTTCCCGGTTGGACACTCCAAACCGCGGAGTAATGATTGCCGGCGGCGCAATAATTGCGCCGCCAGCAATCATTGGACGATGATTGAACCGCGGGCGTGGTTCACTAATCCACGTCGGATCGTAACGCGGACCGTTCGATTATCCGCCATTTCGATTCAACGACCATGATTTGGCTGGACGGCGATACTAACCCTCGGATCGGATCCGCGGTTAATCTTAACAGCGATAGGACGGGATCTCAGCCGTTGATCAGAAGATCAACGGCGGAAATCTCGTACGCCTGAAACAGACTACGCAAAACGCCCTAAACTCGTTTTTTGACTCGTTCTCTCGATCGGATCCATCAAATGACTTGAAATTTTAAACCTAGATTGCTAGATTGAACAGAAATAATGTGGAATATTTTTAAAAATTAAATAAGCACCTAATGAAGTGCTAATTAATTCTAAGTGTTTGAACTAGGGTTGAGCTTTTTACCTAATCCACACGGTGGATTCAGAAGGTCTTTGGCTCTCTGAATTTGTTGACTGTCCACGTAAGTTTTCTTAGTTGAACTCGTCGTCTGAAACAGGCTCGATCGAGGGGAACAAGCCGTGGACGGAATAGAGCTTGAGTTCGCCGGAATCCAGTCGCCGGCGAGCTTTGACCGGTGGGATTTTGGTCGGGAAAGCTAAAGGGGTCTCTGAGGAGCTCAAGGAAGCAAGGGGGTCGGGCTGGAGGAGTTGGGAGAGTGAGAGAATGCGATATCAAGAGTAACGGCTCAAAGTAGGGTATTGCCCTATTCAATCTCCCTCAAATCGAATGGATGGTTTGGATGACTTTAGGAGGATTCCAGATGGGTGCCACCTGGCCTGGAGGTTGTTGAGAGCAGTGAGCAAGGACGAATAAAGGACGTCTTAGGTGTAAAGAGGGGTTTTGTCACTTTGTGAGCATGTGGGAGTGATCCAAACCGTTGGATCTAGATCTAAGGGCTTAAAGGGACTGTTGGAAGGTTCTAGAGCAGGTTCTTAATAGCTGGAGGAGTTTAGATTAAAGGGAAATAAGTTTAAAAGGCAATTTGACCAATTTTGACCACTTTAAACTCTTGGTTTGACAATTTGACCAAACCCATAGCCATATGGCTGCTGAGGTGGCACAAGAAAATCAATTTGAACTAGTTTGGAAGATTGGAGGGAGTGTGAAACCTAGGGATTGGAGTTTACATGCATTAAAAAAGGTTTGAGCTAGTTTGACCAAGTCTCCATGTTGACTTAGTCAACTAGACTTAAATTGGGTTGATCAAGTCTTAGAGTATATTAAGGTTATGACTTGAAGTTGGTTTGAAATTTGAAATGGATTGAATTGATTAAAAGCATTGAAATGGGTCATATGGGCCAAATTTGACCAATCATAGACCTAGTTGACTTGGTCAACTATTGGTTGGGTTAAGGGTTTAATCAAGGCCAAATCATTGGAAAGGTAGTCAAGGGAATTAAAGAAAATGATTTAGAAATGATTTTAAGTTTAAGAATTAGAATTTGAGCACATGTATATAGTTGTGGGGAGATTTGAAGAAGTCAAAATTGATTGACTTGATTAAATCAAGCATGACTTGATTCATTATTGGTCAAGAGGCTTTGAAATCACATACTAAGATATGTTAGAAGGTTTAATGGGATTTGAATGGGTTGATTTCATATGAGAGGGTCTTAAGATTTCATTGGATCAATTTTGACCAAACATAGACTCAGTTGACCAAGTCAACTCTTGACTGAGTCAAAGGGTCTAATCTGGTCCAAATCACTAAAATAAGTGATCAAGGGATTTTGGATAAGTTTGAAATTGATATGAAGCTTGATTGAGTATAAAGTAGTAAGCTTAAGGGTTTAAATTGGTCAACCTAGGTTAACCTGGTCAACCAGGTGGGTCCAGGGCCAGGGTCTGGACTAAAATCAATTTCAAATGATATTTGAAGTCTGGTAGAAATGTTTTGAGAGTTTGAATAGGTCATTTGGGTTAAATCACCTATTTGGGCCCTTAATGGGCTTAATGGGTCACTTATGTTGACTTGGTCAACTAGGTTGACCCAGGGTCAGGGATTGGGTCCAACCAGTTCAGAATGATATTCTGGATCTACTGGTGGTGGTCTCAAAGTCTGGAGAGATCATTTGGTTAAAATGACCTATTTGGGCCCTTAAGGGGCCTTTTAGGTCAACTAGGTTGACTTGGTCAACCAGGTTGACCCATGGGCTGGTTCTGGGTTCAATGGATTTGGTTTGACATTTGAAATTTGTTGGAAGTGACTGCATTTGATTTGGAGGTCATTTGGTTCAAGTGACCAGTTACACCCCATAGGGGTATTTTGGTCATTTTGACCCCTGGTCAACTTGGGTCAAATTGAGTCCAACGAAATGCAGTTTATTACTTAATGGGTCATAATCAAGGGTCTGGAAGTGATTTGGAGCTTTGGGGAAAGCTCCAGGGTCAAAATCCACTGGGTGGTATGTCCAGTGGCATGGACTGTAAATATTTGAAGGTTTTACAGCCTTTGGATTTTAATTCAATTTCTGGGGTTAGGGATCTCAGAATGAGCTCAAATTTGGAGGGTTGCCTCTAGAGACATGTCACATCAGTTTGGAACTGACAGATTCTGAATCAGAGATTATTTGATAGGGTTTTGAAATGTTCAAAGATTTACTGGAAAAGGCTTTCAGGACTTAGACCTTTGGCCTTGGAATTTGATCTGGATTTCTGGTTTTAAGCTGGATTTTGAGTTTGAATGATAGGGTTTGAATTAAGTCTAGATTGAATTGAAGCTTGGATTGATCTAGAAGAATCCTAGGGTTTAGAATAGGTCCTAGGGTCCAAATCAGCTTAAGGGAATCCTAGGGTCTAGAATAGATCCTAGGGACTGGAGTCTGGGAAGATTCTAGAATCTAGAAGTCCTAGGGAAATCCTAGGATCTGGGGTCTGGAAGAATCCTATAATCTAGAAGGATCCTAAGATCTAGGAATCCTAAGATTCAAGATCTAGAAGGATCTTAGGATCTAGAGTCAGGTAGAATCCTAGGGTCTAGAATAGATCCTAGGGTCTGAAGTCTAGGAGAATCCTAGAATCTAAATTTGTCTTAAATTATATTGATCTGGGGTCAGGATTGATTTAGAGTCTGGATGGATCCTACTGAACTCATACAAAAATGAGGTCAACAAATGGACCCCCAATATGTGTAATAGAATGTAGTTCTATTGCACATATTGGTGTTGACCGAATAGAATGGTCAAGTTTGAAGTTTTAATCTTAAGGGAAAGAAAAATCTATCCCTGGGGAATCGGGGTTTGAATAGATACTAGGATAGTGCTAGGAAAAGCGTACTCTACCACTAGTGGGTCTGGTCCTGAGGGTTGGAGAATCCTAACCTTAAAGGAAAAGGAAGTCTGGGTGATCCTATAGGAAGGAAAAACTCCTAACTTTAAAGGATTGAATTCAGATTTGATTCTAAGGAAAAGGAAAGTCCAACCTCAGAAGATTAAATTTGAAATGAATCTAAGGGAAGGAGATCCTGGCCCTAGAAGATTGAATTTGAAATGATACTAGGGTAGTGCTGAGGTAGCGTACTCTACCACTAGTAGATCTAATCCTAAAGGAAGGGAAGTCCTACCCTAAAGGAAAAGAAGGTCTGGATGATCATATAGAAAGGAAGAACTCCTAACTATAGAGGATCAAGTATGAATTTGATTCTAAGAGAAAGGAAAATCCTAACCTTAGAAAACTAGATTTGAAAGGATACTAGGGTAGTGCTGGAAACAGCATACTCTACCACTAGTGGATCTAATCCTAAGGAAGGGAAAGAATCCTATCCTTACAGGAAAAGAAAAATCTGGATGATCATATAGAAGGGAAGAATTCCTAACTACAGAGGATCAAGTTTGAATTTTGATACTAGGGCAGTGCCACAAAGGGCGTACTCTACCACTAGTAGATCTAATCCTAAGGGAAGGGAGAAATACCTAGCCCTAAAGAGAAGAAAGCTTGATTGAGATTGATTCCAGGACGGTGCCATAGAGGACTTACTCCATCACTAGGAAGTCTAATCCCAAGGGAAGGAAGAAGAACCTACCCTAAGGAAGAGAAAACTAGATTTTGAAATTAAACCCAGGACGGTGCCATAGAGGACTTATTCCATCACTGGGGAGTCTAATCCTAAAAGGAAGGAGAAAAGCCTTACCTTGAGGAGAAGAGAGTTTGAATTTGGAATTGAAATTGAATCCAGGACGGGGCCACAAGGGACTTATTCCATCACTGGGGGATCTAATCTTAAGAGAAGGAGAATACTTACTTTTAAAGAAAAGAGAACTGGATGATCTCATAGGAAGATAGTATTGCTTCCTATAGGAGGTCAGATTTAAAGATTTGAATTTTGAAACTAGAATGGTGCCACAAAGGGCGTTATCCATCACTAGTAGATCTAATCCTAAGGAAAGAAAGCATGATGACTCACATCTAACCTTAAGGAAAAGACAACTGGAAGATCCTGTGAGAAGGAAGCATTGCTTCACACAGAATCAGATCTGGATTTTGAATCTAGGATGGTGCCACAGAGGGCGTGCTCCACCACTAGCGGGTCTAATCCTAAGGATAGAAAGCACGATGACTCACATCTAACCTCAAGGAAAGGAAAACTGGAAGATGCTAGGATGGTGCCACAAAGGGCGTACTCCACCACTAACGGATCTAATCCTAAGGGTAGAAAGCACAATGACTCACATCTAACCTTAAGGAAAAGAAAACTGGACGATCCTGTGAGAAGGAAGCATTGCTTCGCACAGAATTGGGTCTGGAGTGATCGTATATAAAGGAAACTCGCTTTACACAGAGGATCCGGTCTGGATGATCGTGTATAAAGGAAACTTGCTCTATACAGAGGATCAGATCTGGAATGATCGTATATGAAGGAAACTTGCTTCACATAGAGGATCGGATCTGGATGATCGTGTATAGAGGAAACTTGCTCTATACAGAGGATCAGGTCTAGAATGATCGTATGTGAAGGAAACTTGCTTCACACAGGATCGAGTCTGGATGATCGTATATAGAGGAAACTTGCTCTATATAGAGGATCAGGTCAGGAATGATCATATGTAAAGGAAACTTGCTTCACATAGAGGATCGAATCTGGATGATCGTGTATAGAGGAAACTTGCTCTATATAGAAGATCGAGTCTGGAATGATCGTATATGAAGGAAACTTGCTTCATACAGAGGATCGAGACTGGAATGATCGTGTGTAAAGGAAACTTGCTTCACACAGAGGATCGAGTCAAGGTGATCGTATATAGAGGAAACTTGCTCTATATAGAGGATCAGGTCTGGAATGATCATATGTGAAGGAAACTTGCTTCACATAGGGGATCGTGTCTGGAGTGATCATGTATAGAGGAAACTTGCTCTATACAGAGGATCGGGTCTGGAATGATCATATGTGAAGGAAACTTGCTTCACATAGGGGATCGTGTCTGGAGTGATCATGTATAGAGGAAACTTGCTCTATACAGAGGATCGAGTCAGGGTGATCGTATATAGAGGAAACTTGCTCTATATAGTGGATCGGATTTGAATTCTGGAATTTGAAATTTGAATGATGTTTGAACTTGAATTTAAAGATGTTTGAATTTGAAACTTGATTTGACGAATTTGAATTTGAAGGGTTTTAAAACTGTGATGTGTTTTGAATTTGATTCGAATTAGTTTTAAGTTTGAAAATTTTGAATTTGAGATTTGATTTTAATTGATGTTGAATTTGATTTCGAATTTTGAATTTTGATTTTGGATTTTGAAAAATTTGGACAAAATTGAGCTGAATAGATTCAAAATTTGAAAATTTTATTGATTTGAAATTCGAGCTACATCAAGCATAGTATTTTTTCAGGAATCGCCCGTTTACAGGAAGCATTTGGTGATTTCCTTTACAATCCACTAGCTGATACGAGCCTCCTTCGTAAACTGTTTCCACTACGAAGGGTCCTTCCCAGGTTGGTTCAAACTTTCCACCGAGCTTTCGGTGGGCTAAGATAGGCCTCCGAAGAACCAAGACCAAGTCGCCTACTCGGAAGGTTCTAGGTCGCACTAACTTATCATGAGCTTGAACCATTCTGGCTTTATAGAGTTCTAGATTCTGCTGGGCTTGGAGACGACGTTCTTCAAGACCCTCAAGTTCTTCAAGTCGAAGTTGTGCATTCTGTTCTGTTGTGATCTGATTCTGGACTGCAGTTCTGAGCGAAGGGATTTGAATTTCCAGAGGGAGTACGGCCTCGGACCCATACACTAGTGCAAACGGTGTGGATTGGGTCGGGGTTCGATATGTGGTCCTGTAGGCCCACAAAGCTTCCACCAACCTCTCATCCCACTGACGTTTATTGTCATCCAGGGTCTTTTTGATGATTTGTACCAGGGTTTTGTTGAAGGCCTCAGCCAGTCCATTAGCCCGTGGGTAATAGATTGTTGAGTATCTCCAATCAATACCGTGGCGACTTGCAAAGTTATTAATTTTTGTAGACTTGAAAGCGGACCCATTATCAGATATGATTCTGCGAGGCACGCCGAATCGATATACGATATGGTCACGAAAGAATTTCATTACATGATGTGATGTTACATTTCTTAATGGTACTGCTTCTGCCCACTTTGAAAAGTAATCAGTCGCTGCTAAAATGAAGCGATGACCCCTTGAAGAAGGAGGGTCAATTGGCCCGACGATATCCGTGCCCCAACTTTCGAAGGGCCACGAGGCTATCGTAGGATGCAACACATTAGGCGGCTGATGTAAAACCACACCATGAACTTGGCATTGATGACAACATTTTGTAATTTTCATGCAATCGTCAATCATCGTAGGCCAATAATAACCAAGTCTTTTGATTTTCATTTTCATCTTAGGACCCGATTGATGAGCACCGCACAGTCCCGCATGGACTTCGTTAACGATCTTCAGGGCCTCTCGTTTGTCTAAACAACGGAGCCACATCTGATCGAACGATCATCGGTACAACGTATCATTGACTAGTGCATATGATAGGGCACGTTTCTTAATTTGATTGGCAAGAGACCTGTCGTGGGGAAGCTTGCCTTCTTGCAAATATTTGATTATTGGTTGTCTCCAATCTTGTTCTTCATCGACTGCTGAAGATGTAGAGAGGACCTGGGAAGATTGATTGTTGAGGTATTCCATGTCTACAGGGGACAGGACTTGACGACCCTGAACTTCTATAGGGATGAAATCTTCTTCTGGGCAAGCAAATTCCTTTGCAAGCTTTGCTAGGGCATCTGCCGAGGAATTGCTTCCACGAGGAACCCTATACATAGTCACAATGGGAATTTTCTCTAGTAGGTGCATTGTGTATTGATGATATTTCAGGAGTTTAGGATTCAAAACCTTATAGGTCCCTGCAACTTGGTTGATCACCAGTTGAGAGTCACCATAGATCTTAATCTCTTTAATCTCCATTAGGATTGCAAGTTCCAGACCAGTTATCAAAGCTTCATACTCAGCTTCGTTGTTCGTACAAGGTTCTGATAAATAGTAGGAAAAGTGCATCATTCCCTTATCCGGTGTTATGAAAACCAGACTGACTCCGGCTTTTCCAGGAATAGTAGATTGAGGTGTTTTGCCCCTTTGAGAGGACGCTGCACCATCAAAATACATTTCCCAGGTTTGGACATTGGATTCCTCGAAACTCATGATTTGCTCGTCAGGTAAATCATCATTTAGAGGAGATTCCGCCGGTAGCGGGTGTGCCGCAAGGAAGTCGGCGACGGCCTGCCCTTTCACAGCACGCAGGGGAATGAAAGTGATTTCAAATTATAACAATATCATAGACCAACGAGCTAGACGTCCTGACAATGTGGGCCGGGTCATAAGATATTGCAGGGGGTTGACACTGGAAATTAGACTGACCTGATGAGAAAGCATGTAATGTCTTAGTTTTTGTGCTGCAAAGACTAAGGCAAGGCAATGTTTCTCAATTGCAGGGTATCGAATTTCCGTCGGAAGTAATCTCCGACTCAGGTAGTAGAGGGCATTCTCTTTCCCATCGTCATTGATTTGAGCTAGAAGAGCCCCGAGAGACTCGTCAAGGGCTGCAGTGTAAAGGATTAAAGGTCTTCCCGAAATGGGGGCCGCCAAAACTGGCGGGTTTATCAGGTATTGTTTGATATTTTCGAAAGCATTTTGACATTTCTCGTCCCAAATAAATTTGGCGTCCTTTTTAGCTAGGACAGAGAATGGTTGACATCTTCCAGAAAGATTAGAAATGAATCTTCTTATATACGCCAGCCTGCCCTGGAGGGATCTCAGTTGAGTGAGACTCTTAGGAGGCGGCATATTTAAGATAGCTTCAATTTTGGCAGGATCAATTTCGATTCCACGGTGCCTGACTACGAAACCTAAGAATTTCCCTGACGTGACGCCGAAAGCGCACTTCAAGGGATTCATTTTAAGGTCGTAGCGGCGCAACCGCTCGAAAACAGTTCTTAAATCATAAAGATGAGCCTCTTTCACTCTACTCTTGACGACTAAATCGTCGATGTAACATTCGACTTGATTATGTATTAAGTCATCAAAAATATGAGTCATGGCCCGCTGGTATGTTGCACCAGCATTTTTGAGGCCAAAGGGCATCACTTTATAACAAAAGATCCCTATAGGACTTCTGAATGCAGTGTTTCTCTCATCTTCTGGGGCCATCTTGATTTGATTATAACCAGACGAGCCATCCATAAAGGAGAAAACAACGTGCGAGGAGGCAATGTCCACCATGAGTTCTGGGATTGGCAAAGGAAATTCATCCTTAGGACATGCCTTGTTCAAGTCTCTATAGTCAACACAGACCCGAATTTGACCATTTTTCTTTCGAACTGGCACGACACTGGCTACCCAAGAAGGATATTGTTCTTCTCGAATAAATCCAGCTTCTGCCAACTTCTTGACTTCAGAAACGACTTGTTGTTCGATCTCCAGACGCATACGTCGTGGAGCTTGCTTGACAGGAATGGCATCGTGCCGGATTCCAAGTTTATGGACTGCTACGTGAGCGGACAACCCCGGCATTTCGTCGTATGTCCAGGCGAAGCAATCTTTAAACTTGAATAGAAGTTGAATTAGATCCTTAGACTCATCCTCACTCAACAAAGAACTTATGAAAGTGGGGCGAGGGTCATCCTCTGTTCCAAGGTTGATTTCTTTAAGTTCATCGACTGTTGATTTAATTTCTTCTTCGAATTCAGGGGGTGCATCCCGAACCTGAAGTTCGTCAGAATCATCAAAAGTCTCCAAACAAAGTCCATCGAATGAATCAATGACTTCAGTAGGGACATTTTTAAATTCAGGACGACTAGTTATCATTAAACAAAATTCATCATCGTCAAATGATCTAACGGTACTAAAGCCGATACCACTAGTCCAATGTTTATTAAATTTTGAATCCCAAAGACTTTCGTGGTATCTAGCCTGACCCTTAGTCCATTGACTCGGAGCAAAACCTTTAGAAATAAGAGATTTAACACCAGCAGGAAAGTAGCCAAAAGGTAATTCCATTAATTCATTGAAATTTGCCTCTTCAAGGATTACATCATCTTCATTCCTTGAGGAGGAAGAGCCAGGGAAGAACTTCTTGGCTTTCCTTACTTCTCCATCTAAGTTCGGAGCATCCTTAATTACTAACCCTGAGACCCTGTCAGCAGACAGTGGGGTTAAGGTTAAGGATTCAACCGTTCTATTAAGCTTTTCATATAAACTCAATTCAGGCTCGTCATTTTGAATATTTGATTTTGTATCCTCTTGGTCGTTATCTGATTCTAAAGTGAGATCAAACTTCGGAGGAGGATTGATTTTTGTATAGTCAAAAGCAAATCTGGCACCCCTTTTTCTTGAATCTTCATCAGAACTTGTTTCAAGTTCGACGTAGATCGGGGAATTTCTTTTTTCAATTGAAGGGCGACCTCGACCGCGTGCTCTTTGGGCCATCCTCCCACCTCTTTGAGGTACAATATTTGGAGGCCTGAAGATCACACGCTCGACGTCGTCTTCACTGCTTGAGTTTTGTCTCTTTTGATTCTTAACTTTTTCTTTTCTCAATCTTTGAATTGCTTTTGAACTTTGATTTTCTGCTTTTTCCTCCTTGACGTTGATCTCTACCTTAGAACAAGTAGTGGACCCTTTAGGTACGTAGTACGCCGCATCCTCGTAGATCCCGATCTCGTGAATAGAGAATGGTTGTAGATCACCCTTAATTTCAAACTCAATACCATCTCGTTGGTACTTGATGCATTGATGTAGGGTAGAAGGAACCATCCTATATTCATGGATCCAGGGCCTTCCTAGGAGCGCGTTAAAGGACGTTGCCGAATCGATTATATGAAATTTCGCTTCAGTTTTCAATTCTCCTATCTCTAGAAGAAGGGTAACTGAACCTAAAGCCTTCTCGCCCTTTTCATTGAACCCACGAAGCACTAACTTATCAGTTGAGAGCTTGCTAGTATCAATTCTAAGGTATGCGAGAGTCTTTATGTTCATCACGTTGACCGATGCACCCGGGTCAACTAGAACTCTTGATAACTTAAACTTGCCCACATTTACTGTGATGTAAAGTGGACGATTGTGGTCGGCAGTTCCAAGGAGTAAATCTTCGTCAGAGAAGGTAACCCCAGGGATTTCCTTAAAGTACAAAGCTTCTTTCTCGGAAGTTGAGGCTAATTGAGCTAAGCAAATCTCTGGGTCGAGAAGCGCTTTAATTAGAGTCTCCCTCATCTCTTTTGAAAGGACAAGGGCATCATAAATGCTCAATTTGGCAGGCAACTTTCTAAGGTGAGCTAAGACATTGTAATCAACACTTGGAACATTAACGTTGGGACCCGGTGGATTTGAAAGAATTGGAGTAGATTGTTGAGCGGGAATTTGAATTGGATCATCAGAAACAACTTGTTTTCCTTTATCCTGAGGAGGTAGCCTAGGGGGTAAGACCTTCCCACCACGTAGTTGTACTTGCACGACTTCATCGGAAGAACAAACTACAGGGGAGTCTACGCTCTCCTTAGGCGATTGATTGTCGTTATCTGAGCGAGAGTCCGAATCTGAAAAGTCTATCACGACAGGACTCCCTTGAAAGTTAATTTCAGGGGTTTCACTATCTGATAAGATATCAGATTCATTTCTCTCTTGAAGAGTCAAATCTGGAGAGTTGAGTGTTTGAATTTCTTGATTGATCTCAACTTGTTCTTGATTATTTTCAACAGAAGAGTCATTAACATCTTGATTCTCAACATTAATCATCAAAATATGGGCAGAAGGATCAGACTTTTTATTTAATTTTCGACCCTTTGCCTTTGATGGGGCAAAGTAAAAGTCAGATAATTTCAGTGGTGACAGAGGTTTTGAGCCACCATCAACCACTTGTACAGATCTCTCATCAACAAATTTCCTCTCTACAGAAAGTTCACTCTTTTCATTTTTATTCAATACAGTAGTTCCTAAGACTACTGGAGAGGAAACTGTCCCAACGTCCTCCTGCGAAGCCTCGAGGTCAACCTCCCAGATCGGGTCCCGGGCTCTCGTCGGTAACTGTTGAGAAAGACGAAAAGATTTATTAATCGACTTTTTAAATGCCCGGGATAGTGCTATATCCCAACCATCTTCAATGGACAAAGAAGAGTTAGAATTCATACCTGAGATAGATTTGACAGACCCCTGATCCGGATCGACCAGGTATTCCTTTGGAATTATAATATTACCTTGACGGAAGTTCTTTTCTAGCCAATCTTTGAAGACGATGCAGTCTTCGATTGTGTGGCCTAACATACGATGGTAGGGGCAAAAAGTTGGATCATCCTTCTTATTTGCCTCTTCCGGCTTCTTGGCCTCCGGCAATCGAAAATCTGGCTTCTTCTGAAGACTTTTAAAGATCTTTCTCACCGACTCCCTCTTAAATGGATATGTACGAGCCAATCTCTCTTTAAAAGAAATCGGGTGAGAATCTCTTGTAGGTTGAGAAGTTACCTGAAAAGGTGGAGATTTTTGAGTTTGTTGTGTTGGAGAATTACTGGACTGAACATTCATTGGTTTCTTCCCCTTATCAACAGCTGAAACCATTGCTGTTCTCTTTTCAAAGGATTTCAATGGTTTGCTAGCCTTCTTTTCCTCGGTAGAATCCTTCAGGAATGGCATTTTGGAAGCCTCTTCCTGTAGATTACTAGCCTTATTCAAAAGTTTTTCGAAGGTTTTGATAGTGAAACCCTTCAGGAGAAAAGCAATAGGCCCGTGGATGTTCTTTAAAAGAATCTCCACTGCATGTTGCTCTTGCAACTGGGGTTCACACTTCATCGAGAGATTTCGCCATCTCAAGATGTACTCAACCAAAGACTCTCCCGGTTTTTGTTTTTCGATGACGAGATCACCAACGGTTACACGCTGCTGAGCTCCTGAGAATCTCTTTAAGAATAAACTCTCGAGCTCTGTGAATGTTTTCACTGAACCATTAGGTAAATCTGCGTACCACTCAAAAGCAATACCGGATAGACTACTCACAAACTGGCGAAAGAGTAGAGCATCTGACCCTCCTGCGTTGCAACAGCTCGCTCGGAAGTGGGCCAGATGCTGTCTTGGATTTTCTAAACCACTAAAAACTTTGAATGAAGGTGGCACAAAGCCTTTAGGATAAGAAACTGAATCATATTCTTCAGGGTAGGGTCTACCCTTTGGAATAGATACAGTCCCTTGAGAATGGGCTAAGGCCTCCCTTACCTGGGTTTCAATCATCTGGCGGATATCTTTATCGGCTGGAGAGGTTGGGGAAGCAACCTCTGGAGTTCTAGGACTTGATTCTGTTTTCCTGCTGTGCTCACCCACTGTGTGTGTTGTAGGTTGCAACTGCTCGGATTGAGATTGCTGTGCCTTGATCATCTGGTTTTGCATCTGTTCCATTCTGAGCATCATCTGTTCAATTTTGCTCTCCAGACTCTTAATGTATTCATCTTTCTCATTCAATTTAATTGATCCATCAGAGTCTGAATCTACTGCTGTAGAGGCTTCTTCTTTACCAGATCGGTGTCTTGAAGGCTCAGCATCTTTATTTGATGCTCTGGTCTCAACCATACAAATGTTCCCAGCTGAATCTTCTTCCATCAGATCATCTGCTTCTGGATCAAAGGCTTCAATTGCCTTGTTTTTGAGTATGTCCCTTATTTCTTGTACCACCTCATCGACCGGCCTACCCTCAATTGATTCAAGGTCGATTGGTAGGTACCCCTTATAGTTAATCATCTCTTCAAATTCCTCATCTCCGAACTGGGTGAGGACCTCTTGAATTTTCAAGTCATCAGCAGTAGGTTCTGCCACTAACTGATCCAACATTTCTTGATCATCCTCAAGTTCTGTCCCCTCCCCTCCGACTGTCCCGGGGTCGGTAGTCGTGAGGGTGACATCCTCAATAGTGTGAGGGATATCTAACTTAACAGGTGACGAAGGAGTTTGACTTGTAGGAACTCCAACATCAATCTGAGGAGAATCCTCACATCCCTGAATAAGGAGTCGGGGGACCTTAACAGGTGACTGGACTGGTAACTGAGTTGATGACTGAACTGGTGTCTCTCTAATCTGAATCCCAACAGTTCTGCTTATCTTCATTGGTACATAAGGTTCATCCAAAGGTATGGGCCTCTTGCCCTTAACATCAACTGGTGGTAAATCTTTGACAATCTCTTTTGCTTTGGCAATCACAGGGGCCAACTTTGAGAGTCTTGAAGGGGGAACTGGAGGTCTACCACTGAGAGGGTGACTCCTACCAGACCCAGTTAAAACTATCTCCTCAGTTTTGGCAGTTGGGAGACGAGGCACCCAATGATATCCATCCACTAATACTGAGGCAACTGGTTGCTTAACAAACTTTTTGTTTCTCCTCACTGGCTGAGGAGTCAGGTTTCTTGCTTCAGATTTTTCTTCTTTCAGAACTTCTTTCTCAAGCTTATGTGAAATCACCCCCTTCAGGTGTCTCACATATTGTTCTTTGGTCTGACCTGTCTCAGCAGCACAGGTATGAATGATGTTCCTTAACATCCTAGTTCTCAAAGTGTTTTTCTCCTTAGTGGTCCTCTTAACAGTGTAGTCGACTGGGCTAGGTGGAGAGCTAGCAATCCGCGTGACTCTCTCCTCCCCTGCAGCAGCTGCGAGGGGGTGAAAACGACTCCCTTTCAGGAGTGGAGAAGAGGCAGGGATAGGCAGCTCCTCAGCAGCCTCAGGCTCAACTAAACTCAAGGCTTTCTGTTCAGCTATCTTCCTTGACTTAGTAATTTTCTTCCTTATCCTTCTCAGGTAGTTCTTCCTAGCACTCTTAGTGCCAAACAGTGCTGCAGAACTAGAAGACCCTTTTTCAACAGTAGATTTTATTTCAATTTCCTTATCCTCACTCTGGACTGAGGGTGCAGAAGGTGTAAGGGTAGCACCTGCTGCCAGTTCCAACACTGGGGGAAGGTCACTCGTAGCTCCCACAGTTAGTTCCACTACTGGACCATTCTCGCCCTCAGCAGCGAGATTGATGATTGTTCCACCATTAACAGACAATTTCAGAGTCTTGAAACCCATCCCAAACTGAATCGCACTGCTATGAATTAACTCTTCGACTTGGAGGTCTCGGTCAACAGAGAACAGAAGTTTCCCAGCCATTGCAGAAGGTTTGATTGTCTGAAATTTGAAAGAGAAGACTTGAATCAAATCTTTGAATTTGAATTTTGACAAGAAATTTTCTATATTTTATCGCATAAATCGAATTATAGGAATTATAATCCGATATGTAGTGATAAAGTATAGATATCAATTTTGACTTGAAGAAAATTTGAATTTTTATTGTATATGTTCAACTACAAGAGAATGTTGTAGAGAACATATAACAACAATGGTCTGGATTTGATTTGAAAGAATTTGACGGGGATTTGAAATTTTGAAAATTGAAAGATTTTCTTTGACTATTTGAAACCAATAAGTCGGATTTGATTTCAACTTAATAGTTAACAAAATATCACAGAAAATCAAGGAGTTTTGACTCGACTCTCTTATCCCACTGATCAGGCTAGGGATAAGATGTCAGAGATTTGTCTTGATGAAAAGACTAGATGATTAAATTTGAATCTGGAAATAGTACATGTTATACTACAAGAGGATGTTGTAGTAGTACATGTGACAGTGAAAATCGAATTTGAATTGAAAGGGAATTTAAATGACTCAAAAATCTGGCAGCATCTCCCCTTATTTTTGAAACTTGAGGTGTTGAATTTGCATTCAACAAGACAGTTTACAAACATTAGGGAAAATTTTACAGGAAGGAACTCGACTCTTTATATCTTATCAAAGATAAAATGTCAGAGTTCAAAATTTGAAAGACACTGAAAATGAACGTTGAATTTGAATTATCGATGTTCATCTACAAGAAGTATTGTAGAAGAACATTCGACACGTGATGATTAAAACTTGAAGAGAATTGAACGGATATTTTCTAAAAATTTGAATTTCCGGCAGCACCCCCCCTTATTTTGAAACTCGAGGTGTTGAATTTGTATTCAACTCGACGGTTTACAAATGTTAGGGAAAGCTAGGGAAAATCACTTGACTCTTTACATTTCAAAAGGATGATTTAAAATGAAATGTCAAAGATTGATTTATCCGAATAAATTTGAATAAATATTGCATATATTAAGCTACAACGATAGTTATAGAGAAATATATGGCAATGCATTTTGAACTTGATTGACTTTGAAAAGAAAATTTTTTTTTGAAAATCCGACGGCATCTCCCCTTATTTTTTTTTTTGAAACTCGAAGTGTTGAACATATGTTCAACATAACGGTTTACAAACCTATAAGAGGAAGATTCTAGGAAATCAGCCTGACTCTTTCATTCTGATGAGTGATTCAGAATGGAATGTCAAGGACTGAAGCGACCGGAGAAGTTGAAAGTATCTTAACTATATACAACTACAATCATTATCGTAGAATATATAGTTGCAATAATTATTATGACTTGAAAATAGATGTTTGAAAATTTTGAAATTTCGGCAGCATCTCCCCTTATTTTGAAACTCGAAGTGTTGAACGTATGTTCAACATAACGGTTTACAAAAATAGGGGGGATGTTATAAGCTAACCCGACTCTTTCATTCCGACTAGTGATGCGGGATTGAAATGTCGAAGATTAGATTAACCAGAAAATTTCAAACTTTTAGATTAAAATTTGGAAGAGGAATCTATATCCTATCACACATATTGAATTATAGGAATTACAATCCTATATGTAATGATAAGATATAGGAATTGATTGAGATTTGAAGGCAATGGAATTTTGCTAGGCATTTGAAATTATGACTTTGAAGTTAGAGAAATCTTCTGTAAATTGTGAAACTTAGCACGCTATGATTTATTTGCATGCAAGTTTGCAACATGTACAGAAAGACTTTAAAAAGCTCAGCTTGACTCTTTCGCTCTACCAATGAACTCGGAGGCAAAATGTCAAAGCCAGACTTTGAGAGAGATTTCCTACACTTACCTCTCTTTTCATACGTCTTAATTGAGTTGGCCGCCCTCACCCAAGGGAGAAATGGGTAGAAGGACCAACGGAAGAAAGGTAGTCAAAACTACCGATGCAATAAAATTCGTACCGCTATTAAAGATGGAGAGAGAGAGTTTCCCCAGCGGAGTCGCCATTTTTTTGTGTTTGATTAAAAAAATATATTGTTTTGAAAATGTGTTTAATTTTCTTTGGGAAAGTTAAATTTCTGAAATTTTGATTTTATAACTGAACACTTATTATGAATAATATATCACCTCGAAAGGTGAATATATCGTTCTCTAATAGGTTCAAATTACAAATCTTGATTTACCCTGATTATCGTAGTCAAACTCAAGGAGAAACAACATATGATTCCTAAGAATCAAAATGATGTTAAATCCAATGTTTAACTATAATAATCTAGTAAAAAGATCATTAATTTCATAATCAAGATCACGATAATAGTACGATATATCTTTCCAAGGAAAGAGGATATCGTCTATTATTGATCATTTGAAAATGACGATAATGATCGTTACCTTTTGAATTTCCCAAAGATAATTAATTGAGGATTTTGAAAATCTTAATTTTGAAATCAGGTCTGGGTTTCTAAATCTCCTACGAGCGCAAGCCCTCGTAGTTAATTACATCGTAGGAAACCAGAAAATTTCCTACGAATACTCTCGATTAAAATAGCGATACGAATTTCATTTAAGATTTTCAAAGCTAGATGTCAAAGAAGGTTAAGGGTTGGAAACTCAACAGGGAATAGATCAAATTTGAGCAGTTCTTTCTGGAGGTCAAAGGATGAGAAGTAGGAGGCACCTGGGATTCTGAAATAATTCAGAAGTGCCCCAGCCTATCCTAAGTGTTGGGCTTGAATTTGATTGAAAGAAATATTTAGTTTGAATGATCAATTTTATTAGAAAGTGGGAAGTAGATTCCCTGAGATTGAGGTCTTAAGATTGAACATTTGCCTCAGAACCTAAGTCTAAAACTGGGTACTGAAAATCAGTGACCCGGATCCTAGCTAATGCAATGCAATCTGGACTTGCCCCGGCCTGGATTAGGGAGCCAGCTAAACCACCTAAACGCTTCAAAACCATGAATCAAAGTCTTTATGAAAGAGTGGTTGAAGATTTTATTTAAGATCAGTTTAAGGAAAGTGGGGCTGACATCTAGAGCAGATTCCTATTTAGCCCCTTAACATATGTTGGGTTAAATGTCTAAATAAAATGCAATTAAGATTTAGACTCGATTTTGATTTGTATCTAATGCAATGCATGCTAATTGACTCGATGAAATGCTTAAATCAAAATGAAGCAGTTTTAAAACAGGCTTAAAAAAATAGGTTTTATCCTAAAGATTGCACAACATCCCCTTGGTCAGAACTGCACCCTAATAGGTCAGGTGGTCTGCCAGAACCCGCAGGTGGGGAGGTGCCTAACAAGGTAGAGAAAAGTTAATATGAATGCATGAAAAACTCCCGGCGAGTCCGGGCTTACTTCTTAAGAGCGTTAGAGTTTCTATCTGAGCTTAAAATTTTAAATTTTATTTAAGTAGAAAAGGTTGATGACCGTACCCTCACGAGCCTCCGATCGGGTTCCAGGCTAAATCAAAATCGACATGCAATAGCGCCAAATAAACTACTCAAAGCATGCGGGTCCTTAATCGCAATCAACATCAAGTAATCAAATCAACATTTAATTAAATTAATTAAATAAATACTCAAACTGAAAGTCCATAGGCAAGTGCCCTTAATAATACAACCCAGGGTCTACAGTAAAGTAAAGTGGCCGGGTACCACTGACTACAACCCGGATTCTACTCCTAAGACTCAAGTGACTTTGAGATTTGAGATTCTTCTCGTTCTTCACTTCTTCGTCTCCTTAGAACTCCTTGGATCGTCGGGTCTAGATATCCAAATGAAAAGAAACTCCCCCTGAATATGGGTGTTATCTTTTCTCTTTGGATACTTGAACTTCATCCTAATTTGGATCTCCAAATGGATAGGAACTCTCCCCTAAGGGATGTTCCTTCCTCTTTGGATTCCAAATTGGATGTTTAAGTATCTCAATCTCAAATCACTTTAAACATTACAACTCAATTTAAATCAAATTACATAAAATTGAAATTAAAAATCTAGACTCAACAACCTGCAAGGTTATCCTAATAATCAGCAGTTTATATTTGACATCCCAAGCAGTTAATATATTGAAATTTAAAATACTCAATCACAGCCACGCTTGGCCATGCTCTTTTTGATTTAAAGGGGGACTTAAGCATTCTGGAGCACCTGTGCAATTTGATAATTATAATTTTGCCCCCTTTAATTTATGCCCTGTATGAGCATGGCCACCTGCATAAGATTGAATCAGTACAAAACGTTCCTAGCCTAGGTGTTGATCTAACGTACAATCAATCAAATCAAAGTGCAGTAAATAAATAAACAATCACATCAATATCAATTACTTAAATCTAGCAACCAGCATGCAATGAAAACCACGGAAAAACCCGGCACACGCAAGTAGCAGAAAAGTAAACACCGGCCTAACCTAAGACTAAAGTTGGTTGTTCTAACAAACCATTTAAAGTGTGTGAGGTAGGCTGTGTGGCTTTGATATATCCTAAATAGGATAATTTAATTGAAGTTGTTTAAAGTTCTAGTTGGTTGAAGGCTTAAGGGAGATTTAATTTGAATTTAAATATTAATGACTTGAAATTGATTTTAAACTTGATTTTAATTGTTTGTTGGATATCACCTTTGTTGCACACCGAGGCCGTAAAGTTTATTTCACCTTCCTTGGGGCTAATTTAATAGCCTCGTAGGCCTGGGTTACCCAGTGGTACCCGATATAATTAAGTGATTTGAGTTTGATTAAGGTTTGAATGTTGATTAAATTTTAATTAATATTGGTTGGTTGCTGGTTTTAGTTCAAATTGATGTTTTCTGGAATTTTTGACAATTTATTGAATTTTGGAAATTTTTTTTTGGATTATTTTAATCATTTAATTAAAGGGTCAAAATTTTACTTTTTGATTTAAAGTGTTTTCTGGAAATTCAATATTTTATTAAAATACTAGACCTTAATACGATCAGTTAGACAGTAAGTACACTGAAATTGGATTTTTCTACATTTTATTATGAAGGTTTGAAGTTTTGACTTGAATTTGAACTAAGTTTGACCAAAAGTTGACTTTTTCAAAATTAGTTGCTTTCTGGAAACTTAACATTTTTAATAAATATTAGAGCTTAAGATGAGTTGTATGCCTTTGAGTTTGCTCAATTTGGAGTTCATTTGAATTAGTTATGAATTTTTGAAGTTTTGAGTATTTAATGAATTATTTAAATTGTTTAATTATAGACTATTTTTATGATTTGAATCCAAATAACCTCCAAACTTCTTATAATCAACTCCAAAGGTCAGGAATGACCTAAGGAGTAATTTCCAAGTGTTTGAGAAATTTTTGGAATTTTTAATTATTTTTAATTAATTAAATTAATTAAATATTAAATTTCAATTAAAATTAAATTAAACTTAATTTTGAAGTCCAGTCAAGGGGCTTTTATTTTTCATTGAGTAAGGGTTCAATTCTGGTCAGTTTGAGGTATTAAATGTAATTTTTAGATTTAAACTTGATTTATTATAATTTCTGGAAGATTTAATGGCTTAATTAAGGTTTAATTTTGATTAAATTGATTAAGGGGCTTAATGATTTCAAAAGTCAGTGGGGAAATTCCTATGGACTGAGGGTGTCACTATGTTCAAATGGTTTGAGTTTCAAATCAATTGGGATTGAATCTTAATTATTAGAATTTTTCTAAATTTTCTAAATGAGTCCTTAATTGTTGTCCTTAATGACACTAGGTTAATTGGGTTCAAATCAAGATTTTACTAACCCTCAATATAACATATGCATGATAAATATACATATAAACACAATCAATCCTATGTCTAAGAGAGCCTTAAACTAAGTGGTGTGTGTATATCCTTAAACATGCATAGATTAATACTTAATTAAATGTGAACAATAACTATGTTAGTGAATGATTAGAGCATAACCATTCACTAACACTCCCACAAAATTTCTATTCAAATATGTTGATCTATGTTTAAAATTCCAAAGTAGATCTCTCAACCTAATGGATTTAAATACATAAATATTATTTCAAAATAAATTTAAAATATATGCTTGACTTATATAAAAAAAGCCATATAAAAAAACATAGGTTTTGAATCTAAAATATTTAAGATATAACTAAGGTAAATTCAATAGCTAAATGAGAGATCTACTGATCCATTAAGGTCATTTGAAAATAAGTTTTTAATTTTCAAAATAATTAGCTTAATATTTAATTAGATATTAATTAAATATTAAAATAATTAAGTAATTAAAATAAGTTAAAATTAATCAAGTTTTGATCTCTGAATTTGATTTTAAATTAAAGTACTTAATTTTCTGAAAATTTTGATATATTATACTTAATTTTTTTATTTAAAATGGATTTATTGTGAATTTTTAAAATTTAAATCAATTAAAAGGGGTTTTTAAATAATTTTAAATTAATTAATGATTAAAATAATTTTAAAAATAGTTAATTTAAGTCCTAAGAATCTTCTGGAATTTTAAAATTATTTATGTATGTATTTAAATTATTATTCATTCATTAATTATTAATTAATAATTAGATATTTAGTTAATTGAAATATAAGATATAGTTTGAACTAATTTAATTTCAAAATTAGAATAATTTAAGATTAATTAATTAATTATTGGATATTAATTAATTAAATCAATTAATTAATTATTAAACTATTAAAATATTATAATTCATTTAAATAATATTAAATAATTTTAATTAAATGTTATTTAAATTTTCAAATATTTTTTTTAGATTAATATTAAATTTAGAATTAATTAAACATTAATTAATTATTTAAATATTTAATTAACATATTAAATGATATTTAAATAGTTAAAATTATTTTAAACTTTTTTTTAAAAAAAAAAAATTTTAAATGATATTTAAACTTTACAACTTATTTAATGTTAATTAAAGTATTAAAAGTCATTAAAAAAAAATTATAAAATATTTAATGAAAGTATTAAATAATTTATATGTTAATAAAAGTTTTAATATCATTTAATATTAATTAAAATAATAAACTATTTAATATTAATTAAAATATTAGATAATTTGATATTAATTAATATTTTAAAATGAGTTGATATTAGATAATATTATAAGGTATTTAATATTAATTAAAATATTAAATAAATCACTTATTAATTGAAATTATAAAGTATTTAAGACAATTAATATTTAATAATTAATATTTTAATGTTTTAATTAACATTGATTTAAAATTAAAATATTAAAATTTTTTTTAAACATTAATGTTTAATATATATTTTTATATTATTTAAAATTAATCATATATAAAAAAAAAATTAAAAAAACGATTTAAAATAGAATTTTTAAATCATTTAAAGGGTTTGGCGGCGCCGGCGCCACGTGGCGCTTCCCGGTTGGACACTCCAAACCGCGGAGTAATGATTGCCGGCGGCGCAATAATTGCGCCGCCAGCAATCATTGGACGATGATTGAACCGCGGGCGTGGTTCACTAATCCACGTCGGATCGTAACGCGGACCGTTCGATTATCCGCCATTTCGATTCAACGGCCATGATTTGGCTGGACGGCGATACTAACCCTCGGATCGGATCCGCGGTTAATCTTAACAGCGATAGGACGGGATCTCAGCCGTTGATCAGAAGATCAACGGCGGAAATCTCGTACGCCTGAAACAGACTACGCAAAACGCCCTAAACTCGTTTTTTGACTCGTTCTCTCGATCGGATCCATCAAATGACTTGAAATTTTAAACCTAGATTGCTAGATTGAACAGAAATAATGTGGAATATTTTTAAAAATTAAATAAGCACCTAATGAAGTGCTAATTAATTCTAAGTGTTTGAACTAGGGTTGAGCTTTTTACCTAATCCACACGGTGGATTCAGAAGGTCTTTGGCTCTCTGAATTTGTTGACTGTCCACGTAAGTTTTCTTAGTTGAACTCGTCGTCTGAAACAGGCTCGATCGAGGGGAACAAGCCGTGGACGGAATAGAGCTTGAGTTCGCCGGAATCCAGTCGCCGGCGAGCTTTGACCGGTGGGATTTTGGTCGGGAAAGCTAAAGGGGTCTCTGAGGAGCTCAAGGAAGCAAGGGGGTCGGGCTGGAGGAGTTGGGAGAGTGAGAGAATGCGATATCAAGAGTAACGGCTCAAAGTAGGGTATTGCCCTATTCAATCTCCCTCAAATCGAATGGACGGTTTGGATGACTTTAGGAGGATTCCAGATGGGTGCCACCTGGCCTGGAGGTTGTTGAGAGCAGTGAGCAAGGACGAATAAAGGACGTCTTAGGTGTAAAGAGGGGTTTTGTCACTTTGTGAGCATGTGGGAGTGATCCAAACCGTTGGATCTAGATCTAAGGGCTTAAAGGGACTGTTGGAAGGTTCTAGAGCAGGTTCTTAATAGCTGGAGGAGTTTAGATTAAAGGGAAATAAGTTTAAAAGGCAATTTGACCAATTTTGACCACTTTAAACTCTTGGTTTGACAATTTGACCAAACCCATAGCCATATGGCTGCTGAGGTGGCACAAGAAAATCAATTTGAGCTAGTTTGGAAGATTGGAGGGAGTGTGAAACCTAGGGATTGGAGTTTACATGCATTAAAAAAGGTTTGAGCTAGTTTGACCAAGTCTCCATGTTGACTTAGTCAACTAGACTTAAATTGGGTTGATCAAGTCTTAGAGCATATTAAGGTTATGACTTGAAGTTGGTTTGAAATTTGAAATGGATTGAATTGATTAAAAGCATTGAAATGGGTCATATGGGCCAAATTTGACCAATCATAGACCCAGTTGACTTGGTCAACTATTGGTTGGGTTAAGGGTTTAATCAAGGCCAAATCATTGGAAAGGTAGTCAAGGGAATTAAAGAAAATGATTTAGAAATGATTTTAAGTTTAAGAATTAGAATTTGAGCACATGTATATAGTTGTGGGGAGATTTGAAGAAGTCAAAATTGATTGACTTGATTAAATCAAGCATGACTTGATTCATTATTGGTCAAGAGGCTTTGAAATCACATACTAAGATATGTTAGAAGGTTTAATGGGATTTGAATGGGTTGATTTCATATGAGAGGGTCTTAAGATTTCATTGGATCAATTTTGACCAAACATAGACTCAGTTGACCAAGTCAACTCTTGACTGAGTCAAAGGGTCTAATCTGGTCCAAATCACTAAAATAAGTGATCAAGGGATTTTGGATAAGTTTGAAATTGATATGAAGCTTGATTGAGTATAAAGTAGTAAGCTTAAGGGTTTAAATTGGTCAACCTAGGTTAACCTGGTCAACCAGGTGGGTCCAGGGCCAGGGTCTGGACTAAAATCAATTTCAAATGATATTTGAAGTCTGGTAGAAATGGTTTGAGAGTTTGAATAGGTCATTTGGGTTAAATCACCTATTTGGGCCCTTAATGGGCTTAATGGGTCACTTATGTTGACTTGGTCAACTAGGTTGACCCAGGGTCAGGGATTGGGTCCAACCAGTTCAGAATGATATTCTGGATCTACTGGTGGTGGTCTCAAAGTCTGGAGAGATCATTTGGTTAAAATGACCTATTTGGGCCCTTAAGGGGCCTTTTAGGTCAACTAGGTTGACTTGGTCAACCAGGTTGACCCATGGGCTGGTTCTGGGTTCAATGGATTTGGTTTGACATTTGAAATTTGCTGGAAGTGACTGCATTTGATTTGGAGGTCATTTGGTTCAAGTGACCAGTTACACCCCATAGGGGTATTTTGGTCATTTTGACCCCTGGTCAACTGGGGTCAAATTGAGTCCAACGAAATGCATTTTATTACTTAATGGGTCATAATCAAGGGTCTGGAAGTGATTTGGAGCTTTGGGGAAAGCTCCAGGGTCAAAATCCACTGGGTGGTATGTCCAGTGGCATGGACTGTAAATATTTGAAGGTTTTACAGCCTTTGGATTTTAATTCAATTTCTGGGGTTAGGGATCTCAGAATGAGCTCAAATTTGGAGGGTTGCCTCTAGAGACATGTCACATCAGTTTGGAACTGACAGATTCTGAATCAGAGATTATTTGATAGGGTTTTGAAATGTTCAAAGATTCACTGGAAAAGGCTTTCGGGACTTAGACCTTTGGCCTTGGAATTTGATCTGGATTTCTGGTTTTAAGCTGGATTTTGAGTTTGAATGATAGGGTTTGAATTAAGTCTAGATTGAATTGAAGCTTGGATTGATCTAGAAGAATCCTAGGGTTTAGAATAGGTCCTAGGGTCCAAATCAGCTTAAGGGAATCCTAGGGTCTAGAATAGATCCTAGGGACTGGAGTCTGGGAAGATTCTAGAATCTAGAAGTCCTAGGGAAATCCTAGGATCTGGGGTCTGGAAGAATCCTATAATCTAGAAGGATCCTAAGATCTAGGAATCCTAAGATTCAAGATCTAGAAGGATCTTAGGATCTAGAGTCAGGTAGAATCCTAGGGTCTAGAATAGATCCTAGGGTCTGAAGTCTAGGAGAATCCTAGAATCTAAATTTGTCTTAAATTATATTGATCTGGGGTCAGGATTGATTTAGAGTCTGGATGGATCCTACTGAACTCATACAAAAATGAGGTCAACACCCGTTTATGAAACGGGTCGGGTTCGGGTTCAAGAAACCAACCCGTTTCAAAAATCGGGTCGGGTTCGGGTTGACCCGACAACCCGAAATTGACCCGAAAATAACCCGGAAATCCTCTGCCCGCGTCTGCTGCCCGCCCTGCCCGTGCCCGAAGCGTCAAGTGCCCGCTGCCCGCGCCGCGTTGCCCGAAGCCGGTAAAGCGTCAAGTCGCTGTTGCCCAAAGCGTCGGTCGCGTCAGTCACGCGTCAGTCGCGTGCGTTGCCCCACCCGAAGCGTCGAGTTCGAGTCACGTCGTGCCGTCGTTGCGTCGCTTCGCGTGCTGCCGCTGCTTCTGCTGCCGCCGAGCCACTACTGCCGTTGTTGCTGCGCCGTCGGGAGTAGCAACCGCCAGGAGTAGCGATCGCCATCGGGAGCCGCTGCTGCTGCTGCTTCCGTTTCAAAAATCCGGGTCGGGTCGTGTCAACCCGGCAACCCGCGCGGGTCGGGTCCGGGTTGAAAAAGCCGACCCGTTTGTAAAAATGGGTCGGATTCGGGTTGACCCGTTTAGACCCGGGTCAACTCAGGTTCGACCCGAACCCGACCCGTCGACCCGAATTGACACCCCTATGCTCGGTACCCATGCACAGTACCGCCCGACACCGAGAAGCTAGGGCACCGAGAAGGCTTTAAAGTTTCAGTAATATATATTTGTGAAAAATATGAAAAAGCTTTAAAATGAATAAAAATATCACTGAAAATCACATAGTACAAACGACTGCGCTTTTACTACTGCAAATCATGGAACACAAACGACTTACAAACTTTGAAGACAAATAAAACTTCAAAATTACTCTTACAATAAAAGTTTATTCCGGGGGCGCTGCCCCCGAAAATCCATGCAGAGGCGCTGCTCCCTTTGACCCCCGCCAGGGGGCGCTGCCCTCTCGGAAACCCCAATATATTCTTTTAATGTACAGAAAAAATTATCATTCCTATAATCTGTTCTTCTTTCAACTTTAGCTATTCCTCTTCCTCCTCCTGGATGTTTGCATAGCGTCATCTTCATCGACTTTTCTTTCTCCAAACCAACCGTCATCTTCATCAGATTTTCCTCGTTTCTTCTTTCTCAACCGCTATGAAAATATATTTTGAGCTGAAATCCTAAAAATTATGAAAGTTTTGCGGTATTTCATTTAAAAAAAAGCGCCAATTCAAAACCCTAAATTTAAACATGAATAATTTGGGTCGTTCAGGCTAGCAAGAAAAGAACAAAAAATAAAATAGAAATGAATATCCACATGAACAGACCAATTATCACAATTTTATTTGACTCTGGACGTACAGCTACGTCCGAACTCCACACCTAAGAATTTCTCGTGAGGATGATACGTTTGCGTACACCATCATCTCGAAAAATATAATCTTCACTATTTATTTTTTTTATTTTTGAAATTTGAGGCCTCGTCCAGCATATTCATCAATAAATTTTAATTGGTGAGTTATAATTTTCATAAAAATCAAAACTACTAAAAAGAAGAGATAAAATTAAAAATATTTTATTTATATTAAAATAAAGAATAAAGTTAAATCCAAAAAGGGCGCTGAATAATAAAAAATATTTGCATAGTCGTCAATTAATCTCTGATATAGTTATCGTCCAATGTGGCACGAAAAGGTGCAATACCTGTTAATCTTTTTTGTGAGGAGGCAAAACCATCAAATAAAAGGCCATCTTCCATTACCATAATGTGTGGCTAGCACATTATCAAGCAAAATCAACTCTTCAATAATTGCATATCGACCCGAGAAAATAGAGAAGTGCATAAAAATGGTCTTCCAACAATCCATCCACAAATTGTCTCAAAATAAATAATGAATATCAAAATAAAGCATACTATTAAACCAAATATGATCATAGCACACGGCATTAGGAATCTACTAAAAGATATAAGAGTAAATCTACCTATTGGATATAGTATTTTTTCCCAATCAGAAATAAAGTAGAAGACTCATGTATATTAATATTAAGGACTTGATTAATAATAGAGACATTTTGGCAGTGAGGGAGGGACCATTAAAGATTTTTAATAAACTCATAAAGCTTAGCATTGTGGGACACCTAAATAATCACAAGGGAAAAGTTTGAGTATAAGCCCAAAAAAATTAGAGTAAAAATCTTGCTTTGAAGAGCAAATCAATTTTAAAAAAAAATATATAGTAGAATTATTAAGGTTAACAATAAGACCAATTTGATTCTTGAAGGAGTTCAAGATAATACCCAAAGTCAAAATATTGGAATTAGAAGCTATACAAAATACTAAAAGGTCATCAACATAATAAGATGAGAAATTTTAACATTCCTTTTAGATATACAAGTAAAGGATTAATTAGATTAGGCACTCTCCATTAATCTAGAGAAAGCATCCATCGTAATAGTGAATATGAAAGGAGGAAGGGGGCAGCATTGTATCAAGCCATGATTGGAGTTGAATGAACCTTTCAATTGACTTGTAATAACCTTAATTTTATTTCCTTGAAAATCTAGAAATCGATTAGTGAGAGTGCTACGGCATTGAGATGGGCGACGTCCGGGCTTTTCGAAAAGTAATTGGGCCCAGTGGCTGGGTGGTTTTGGGCGTCCCTGCACTGGGTCTGAAACATCATTCTTTTAATAATATCTCAAACTATTTATTAAGACATTACCTCCAGCAATCCCCTTGTTTGGCGGGGTGAGAAGAAGAGAGAAGAGGGGAGAAAAAGGCAGAAATAGGTAAGAGAAAGTCACTTCCGGATCATTATCATCTATCGTTTCATTTGAAAAAATGTTCTAATCGTAGTAGGTAACTCAAATCCTATTTTTGTTATCAATAATATTAATATCTCATAAAGCTTAGCATTATGGGATACCTAAATAATCACTACAGGAAAACAACTCATTACCGTCGAAATTTCTGGCGGATAATATACGCTGGAAACAACGATGAAAATACCAGCGGAAGTTCCGACGATAATGGTGCGACGAAATTTCTACCGGACTTATCATCGCTAACGTACCGGTGGACTTTACGCAGGAATTTCGCCAGAAAATTTTATTTTCCGACGCATCTCCCGCCGGCCGAAAAGTATGACGGAAGTACTGGCGTAATTTATGCCAGCTTATTTAAAGTCGATGAAATATTATCGGCGTAATATCCGTCGGTAATTATACCGACGGATTATCTGCCAGAAAAACTGTCAGTAAAGGCCCTATTTCGTGCCATCCGTGCTTGGTTGCTCATTTTGTTGGCTTCTTCTCTCTATTCAACGACGCTCCGACGACGATGTTCCTTCGCTATTCGACAACGTTCGTGTTCGACTTCGCTCCTTCGATGACAATGTTCCCTTTGCTCCTTGGGTGACGTTCCCTCGCGTTCGAGTTCGCTCCTTCGACAACGTTCGTTTCTCTGTTTGACTTCGCTCCTTCGACGACATTCGCTTGGTGTGAAGGTAACTTTCTCCCTTTTGCTTTAGTCATGGAAATTCTCACTAGACATTTGCAAGAGATTGTACCCTGGTGTATGCTTAATTTTTGCTGATGATATTCTTCTTATTGATAAGACTAGAGAGGGAGTTGAAGGAAAACTTGAATTATAGAGATCAACCTTAGAGTTTAAAGGCTTTCATATGATATTCTTCTTGTTGATAAGACTAGAGAGGGAGTTGAAGGAAAACGTGAATTGTAGAGATCAACCTTAGAGTTTAAAGGCTTTCGTTTGTATAGATCTAAAATTGAAGAATCTTCTTGTTGATAATTTTAGTATTAATAGATCTAGCGGGGGAATTGTGACTTTGGCTGGTCAGGTCTTTAATAAGAGTAAACATTTTCGATATATTGGGTTTATTGTTCAGAGTGATGGTGAAATAGATGGGGATAT
Organism: Dendrobium chrysotoxum; assembly: GCA_019925795.1. Classification (NCBI taxonomy): domain Eukaryota; kingdom Viridiplantae; phylum Streptophyta; class Magnoliopsida; order Asparagales; family Orchidaceae; genus Dendrobium; species Dendrobium chrysotoxum. Next base: position 21,978,452 of record CM034312.1, on the reverse strand, counting down.
TATTAGTAGAATTCAAGTTGGATTGTTGAAGTGGAGGAATGCATTGGGCTTGTTGTGTGATATAAAAGTCCCCCTCAAACTTAAGGGGAAATTCTATAAGATGGTGGTTAGACTTACAATGCTTTATGGTGTAGAATATTGGCCATTAAAAGAGAAGCATAATATTAAGTTAAGTGTTACAGAGATAAGGATGCTCAGGTGGATGAGTGCTTTACTCTTAGAGATAAAATACGAAATGATCATATACGTGAAAAGGCTGGAGTAACTCCAGTGGAAGATAAGATTAGATAGAGTCGCCTTAGATGGTTTTGTCACATAAAACTGCAGCCTTTCGATGACCAGGTTAGCAAAGTAAGAAATTGGTGGTCGATACATCGAAGCTATATGCTGCAGTGAGAGTTTACATGAAATGCTAAATGTCATCCTAGACGGAGCCTTAGTCTAGTTTGGTTTGGTCACTTAATTAAAATGATGGCCTTCCGAGCAGGCTAAGAGTCTTTGTATTTTTCTTTAATAAATGTTATAACATATTTTTGGGTGAGAGTGTATGGGCAGAGTTGAGCGGTGCTTGGAGTAGCCCAGACTATAGTAGGAGGAGGGATCAAAATAGACATAACAGAGCTTCTGATGTTGGGGGCTTAGGTAATTTCCTTCATATTGGGGGTTCTGTTCCACATACTGAGCAGAGAAGATGTTTAGTAAGGAATTTTAAAATTTTTTAATAAATTTTTTTAATAAAAATACTAATATATGTCTGTTACAGAAAATGGTACTGGGTAGAGAACCGACTCCTGTTGAATTACATAGTCATACCCACAAGCGACAGAAGGAGCAACAATGGGTTGACGAGCGTGCGAGGAAAACCTTTGTAAGTATATAAGTTTAATTTTTATGATGATATGTATAAATTGCTTAAATTTTTACTAACTTTCATAGGAGGAGTATACACGAATTCGAGAGAGCCAAGCTGTAGTAGGTGATGGTTCTTCTGGTGGATCAACTGAATATTCTGACTACCACACTTGGTCGTAAGCGGTAGGAGGAATGCAGCACGGTAGAGTATACAATTTAGGCTCGTAAGCCCATGCATATGAGGGGCAGATATCTGGTGGCTCCAATTTTTTAGCTAATACTCATGAGTCTTTATATAGCCAACAGATAGCTGCCCTTACATCTGAGTTAGAATAGGTAAGGAAAGCACAAGCTGATTAGCATATGTAGATGTAGCAGCAGCAGCTGGAGATGCAGCAGCAGATGTAAATGCAATAAGCTTAAATGTTAGAAGAAATACGAAAAATGAGAGAGTAGATGAGTAATGGGAAAAGTACAGCAGCTGAGGAGGAAACAGATTCAGAGTAGATGTTATTTATTTATTTTACGAATTTGGATATTTGTATTCATTTGTTTTGGACATGATTTATAATATACTCTTGTGGACATCTACATCAGCTGAGGAGGATGTTGTTTTAGACATGTTTTATAATATACTCTTGTGGATTTCTTTCTATTTTTATTATTTATATTTATTGTGTACATGTTTATTTATTTATTATTTGCACATGTTTTATAATATAATTTAAGATGTTATTGATCAGAAGTGGCCCATAAATGTATACATTATTATATCTTTTATTTGTAGGTTGTGAAAATCTGATTTTAAAGGGAAGTAGATTTTTTTGTTTATGCTAAAGGTTTCCGGCTGATTTTCAGTCGGAAACGGTGTCGCTAATAAGATATGTCATACTTTCCGATAGAATTTGCGTCAGAAATTTCCCACGGCTCGTCCACCGGTACTGTTCGACAGTAAAAAGGGCGTCATTTTTCTTGCGGCGTATGATCCGTCGGTATTTCCGACGGACATTTCTGCCGAAAATACTGGCGAATAATACGCTAGAATTCAGCAACATATATGCTGTCATTTTTTTATAAAATTTTTGCCATAATTACGCCAAAAAATTCACCGGAAATATTTCCGGTGAATTAATTCCGCCGGTAAGTTTTTTCCAATGTGTGAAATACCGTCGGAGGGGTTTTCGTCAGAAATTCATCAAAAATCTTTGATTTCCAGCAGATTTTCATTGTTACCGACGAATTTTGTCCGTCGGTAACAATGAATTTTCTTGTAGTGAATCCCAAGGGAAAAGTTTGAGTATAAGCCCAAAAAAATTAGAGTGAAAATTTTGTTTAGAAGAGCACATCAATTTTTAAAAAATATATAGTAGAATTATTAAGGTTAATAATAAGACCAGTTTGATTCTTGAAGGAGTTCAAGATAATACCCAAAGTCAAAATATTGGAATTATAAGCTATACAAAATACTAAAAGGTCATCAACATAATAAGATGAGAAATTTTAACATTCCTTTTAGATATACAAGTAAAGGATTAATTAGATTAGGCACTCTCCATTAATCTAGAGAAAGCATCCATCGTAATAGTGAATATGAAAGGAGGAAGGAGGCAACATTGTATCAAGCCATGATTGGAGTTGAATGAACCTTTCAATTGACTTGTAATAACCTAAATTTTATTTCCTTAAAAATCTAGAAATTGATTAGTGAGAGTGCTATGGCATTGAGATGGGCGACGTCCCGGCTTTTGGAAATGTAATTGGGCCCAGTGGCTGGGTGGTTTTGGGTGTCCCGACACTGGGTCTGAAACATCATTCTTTTAATAAAAATATCTCAAACTATTTATTAAGCCCTTACCTCCAACAATCCCCTTGTTTGGTGGGGTGAGAAGAAGAGAGAAGAGGGGAGAAAAAGGAAGAAATAGGTGAGAGAAAGTCACTTCCAGATTATTATCATCTATCATTTCATTTGAAAAAATGTTCTAATCATAGTAGGTAACTCAAATCCTATTTTTGTTATCAATAATATTGATATCTCAAATTTTAGTTATCCTAAAATTGATTAAAATACAAGATCTCTTATTTTAATGATTTTTCACCATTCACCTTAAACATTTTGATGGGTGAATAATAAAATTTTATTGGGTATTTTTACTTATATGTTATTTAATTGAAATAAATAGTATAATATTGATTATAAAATGATAAAAAATCAATGTACTACATTTAAATATGAAATATAATATATGTATATGTTTACTGTCCATTTTCATTTAGCTCAACATTCGCTTTTTGCTTATTTCAAACATACTAATGAGTATACTGATAGTTACATGGAATGTATATGATATTTGCTATTATGTTTTACATGATATGAAATGTGGGTAAAGGAAAGAAAGGTTGACTAGAAAGTATTAACTGATTCAGGTTGGTTGGAGATATTAGCTTGTACAAGAGGGTGGACAAACGAACTTTTTTTTTTAAATAAGGTTTGTGGTGTAATTCAAAGTGATATAAAAATAGAGGTTCAAAAAGAGTAACTGATATGATATGATATGCCTATAGGCATAAAGTGACGATTTCTTACATGAATATCACCTTACTTGTGATATGTACACTATAGGAAAGCCTTGGCTTACCAGCTGAATTACATCCGCTGGTAAAAGCGATGGTGTTACCAGCGGATATTCTACTGGTAACTTGTGATATATCGCTGGAAAAGTACTAGAGAAAAATCCACCAGTATGATCGTCGATTTTTGTAAAACTGCCTGTTACTTCCTATGGAAGATATGCCTGAAAGTACCGATGAAACTTCCGCCAAAAAATTTGTCAGCTTACTTATACCCAACGAAATAGTTACGGCAAAAAGTTTGCCAGAAACATTTCTGCCAAAAAATCCACTAGAAATTCCGTCAGAAAGGGCCTTATTTCCCTTCCGCGGCCGTCTTCCTTCTCATTTAACTACTACTCATTAAGACTAGAGAGGGAGTTGATGTGGATACTATTAGTAGTATTCAAGTTGGATGGTTAAAGTGGAGGAATGCGTCGGGGTTATTATGTAATAAAAATTTCCCCTCAAAATGTTATAAGAAGTGGTGAGACTTGCAATGCTTTATGGTGTAAAATGTTGGTCATTAAAAGAGAAGTATAACATTAAGTTAAGTGTTTACAGAGATGAGAATGCTCATGAGTGAGAGAGTCACCTTAGATGGTTTGGTCACACAAAAAGCGGCCTCTCGATGGCCTAGTTAGGAAAGTAGAGGTATTTGATTTGGCTTATGTTAAGAAAGGTATAGAGGTATGAAAAGACTTGGATGTTTGTGACACGGGAAGAGTGCAAATTGCATTTTCACATGCTAAGAGAGTCAGTAAATCTATTGGAATATCTCTGGCGCAAATTTCATTTACACACAGGTACCCCTCTAAAGACCTATGAACGCCTTTTTTGTCATAGTAAGATTGAAAACTAAGGCCGCGGTGTCACCCGACACCGATCATGCACGTCTTTCTTGACGTGACAGGAAGGCTAAGACTCTTTATATTTTCCCAAAATTGGGGAGACGTCGGGAGGCTGCCAGATTTTTCATTGATAGGAGAATTATGTGAAATAACACCATCCAATTTATAAATTTATTTGAATTCAATATATTTTCCTTCAACATATGTTATTCCAATCTCTAATATCTTCATATTATATGTAGGCTTAATTTTTCATATTATGAATATTAGAAATCAAAGAAGTTGAATGTATAACCAATTGTCTCAATGATGAAAGATATTAATTGATGAGTTCATTAATGAGGTAAATTTTTTCATTCAGACAACCTGTCAACTGCAGATGAAAAGTTTTGACACCCATGTATGGTCTAAACATAAAAATTAAGTGCACCTATGACTAGATGATGTAATTATTGATCTATATCGCAGAGGGTTCATACTAAAATATTGGTATTGGACTTTTCATGGTGAGTATAAGCCACATTTTAATTCCCGATGCAGCCCATCTACAAGTTCGAATATAGCTGAGGAAGAAAATATCTAACCTATTGAGGACTTAGTTTATGGTGTAACTCAAATACAATTTGAATAATATACAGAAGAGTTACCAAATAAGGAGGCATAAAATTTTTATGATTTGTTACATGCTTCTCAATAATCAATATGTAAGGGGTGCACCACTCACTCAGATTTATCAATTACTGTGAAAATGTTAAGCATCAAAACAGAATATAATGTTCCCAGTGAATACTTTAATCAATTTGTTAGGCTATTTAAGGAAATCAACCTGGTAGATAATATAATTCCTACAGATTTATATTGGGCTAAGAAGTTGGTTTCTAAACTTGGGTTGACATACACAAAAATAGACTATTGTGTCAGTGGACGCATGTTATACTACAAAGATGATTTATCAGATATTGCATGCCAACATTATAATGCACCAAGATTTAAACCAAAGTCTGAAATGAAAAGAAAGCTGAAAAATATACCACCATATGTCCCGCTATTCTAACCCCCCACCTCCTCAGCCCTATATACGTGGACCTTCCACCCTAATTGTAGCAGAGTAGACATCAGAGGAAAGCATGTTGATTGCACCTGAGGTTGACACGTACATACTTACTATATTCTTAACATGCTATTGAATTTTGATAAAAAAAATTTTCACCTAACACATTTTATGCAGGTTTCATCCGTCAAAGTAGCCAACGGATAAAATATGGGATATCATACAGAGTAGGTATAATGCTTCTTATATTTATTGGAAGAAAATTCTAAAAAAAGTGTGTGACATGTGTTTCAAAGAGTTTGAGGTTAATTATTATAAAAATATATTCTATATTATATCTTTTTTAAATTAAGTTAACAAAAATATTCTATGTTGTATATTTTTTAATGCAAAAAATTTTATTGGTTGCCCCATCTCAATGATAAAATCATAAAAAAAATTTTGAGAAGCGCGGGTCAACTTTTATGCGAAACATGTTTAGAAATATTAGAATGTCAGGCGAGCAACCACTCTGAATTGGTTAGAGTGTGTGGGGCGAGCTGACCAGTGCTTGGGATAGCCTAGATTATATCAAAAGGAGGGACTATAATAGACATAATCGAGGTTCTTATATTGGGGGCATGGGTAATTCCCTCCATACTAAGGGCTCAGTTATATATACTGAGCACATGTGATATTTGATAAGAAATTTTAAAAGATTTTAAGAATTTACTTAGATATGAATACTAATGCAAGTATATTATAGAAAGAGGTGCTGGGTAGAGAACCAATTGCTGTTGACTTGCACAAGTATACCCACAAGCGACAGGAGGACCAGCAATGAGTTAATGAGCGAGCAAGGAGAGCCTACGTGAGTACATAAGTTTAATATTTTTAGTGTCATGTGTAAATTTCTTAATCTTGTATTAACTTTTATATGATGAATATACACGGCTTTGAGAGAGCCAGCCAGGAACAGTTGAGGGATCTTTTGGGGGATCAACAAATTATTCTGACTACCGCACTTGGTCACAAGCTGTAGAAGAAATGCAGAAAGGTCGGGTTATGGTTTAGGCTCAAAAGCCTACACATACGAGAGGCAAACATCTGATGGCTCCAGTTTCGCAACAAGTAGCCAGGAGTCATTGTATAGCCAACAGGTAGCTGCCTTTACAGCCAAGCTAGAGTAAGTTAGGAAATCACAAGCAGACATGCAAATGCAGATGTAGGTATAGCAAACTCAGTTATTGGATGAGCTGCAAAAATTAAGGGAGCAATTCAGTAGAAAAAAGGGAGCATCAACAAAAGAGAAGATTGATTCTGATTAGATATTTTTTATTATTACTGGGCATTTCATTTATATGTTAGACATTTCATTTGTATGTTTGTTTATTTTATTGTCCATTTTTAATTGTGCAACGAGCGAACGAATTTTATATTTAATTTTAAACTGTTTGATGAATGTTCAATGAACTTGGAATGATCACATCTTTTATTAAACTATTTGGTGAATGTTAAACTATTTGTTTATGTTCAATGTCTGAGTGAATATGATATATGTATATTTTTATACAGGTTTGTTGTGTTATAGAAAACAAACATAAAAGAGAGTGATATCTTTACACATATCTTTATACATATGTAAGGAAAATAGACTAAATATTTAATCTTTTAATAAAATATAGATATGATCCGATAGATTAAAAAAAAAAAAGATTTTAAAAAATCTATATTTCTAAAGATTTTTCCCTAACTATTATTTTGTAGTATAAATTTCTCATAAAAATAAGCCTTTCTTTGTAAGCTTGCCCATTCTATTAAGGATAAACTCTCCTTTATTATCACTACTAACAATAACTTATCCTTTTACTGGGATCCTTGGTTGGATGGCTTCTCGATTCAGGAATTAGTTCCGAGTATTAATTCTTATTAACATAATATTTTTGGATGTTATCTCGGGTGGCAATTGGTCTTTACCGACTAGTCTGCAGTTTATGAATGTTTCTATTGATATTCAAAGCATTTCTATCTCTTGTCTTAACTGGGAGGGTGAGCTATATCCGAAATTTCAATTTTTTTTATGACTTACTTTCATGGGTTTGCTAAAATCTCTTGATATAATTATATTTGGCATAAACGGTATGCCTTAAGGTACTCCTGTTATGCTTGGATGGCTTTATTACGTAGGCTCAAAACTGCTGATATTTTTTCTAAAAGGAATATTTATATTCCTTCTGGTTGTGTTTTGTGTAATTCTTATTTAGAATCTCAAAATCATTTATTTTTTGGTTGTAATTTATCGTTTTTCATTTTATCTTCTTTTATTCCCAATCTTAATCATTTTTTTCTTAAACCTAATCTATTTCAAGTATTTGATTTTATTGCTGAGTTTAATGTCTCTTGTAATGTTAGATATTATTACTTTTTAACATGTTGCTTATATTTCATTTGGTGTGAAAGGAATGAGATGAGATTTTCTAGGATTTATACGAATATGGATTTTATTACTGGTCTTATTCGAAAGGCAATTTTTGCTAAGATCTCGATTTGGGAAACTTTTTCTAAGATTTCTAATTTCATTGTTTAATTGGGTGATTTGTTTACTATTTTGTCAACCGATTTACAATCTGGTAGGTTATTAATTCCTTGACTTTTTTAGTTTGTTTTGTATTGTTTTTTTCTTTTTCTTTCTGCTTGGTTTGTGGTTGTTTTTGTGGCAGGTGGTTTGATCTTCTTAATTTGCTGGTTTTAAAGTTTTGCTGGTCTTGTCTTTGTTGGCAGGCTTGTGATTTTTTAAATTTGATTGTGGTTCCATTTGTTGTTGCTTGATCCTGTTGCTGTTGCTTGTTTATGACTATTCTTGTCAACTAATTTCTCATTTGGACGGACATTAATAGCTTGATTTTTTGTTTAGTTTAGTTTTGTTTTTGTTCTTTTTTTCCTTTCTGTTGGCTAGTAGTTGTTTTTGCTGGTAGGATTCATGGATTCAGTTTGTGGTTCTAGTTGCTATTGCTAGTTCGTGAAAGCTATCTATGTATTTGACTAGCTGGTTTTGGTTTTGCTGGACCTATCTTTGTTGGAAGGCTCGTGGACTTTTGTGGAATCTGATTATGGTTCTGATTGCTGATGCTGCAGTTGCTAGTTTGTGGATCTGGTTGCTGTTGCTTGTTTGTGTAAGCTGTCTATGAACTGACTTGTTGGAATTGGAGTTTGGCTGGTCTTGTTTTTGCTGGCAAGCTCGTGGATAGTTGTGTAATCTGTTTGTGATTCTGGTTGCTAATGCTGCAATCGCCAGTTTGCGGACTATATCTTTGGCCTAAGTTGCTATCATGATCTGCTTGCTATTTGGTTCTTTGTGAAGGGCGGGCTGCTTGTTTTGTTCACTATTATTTTTGGCAGTTTATTACTTCTATTTTTATTTTGGCTACTTTGTTCTGCGGCTTTAGTCCTTGGGTTGGTTGGATAAATTTTTTTCTCTTTTCATTGGGTTGTAAGTTTTTCTAATTTTTTTATTTCCTTTTGATTTTTGTAATTTTTTATTCCTTAATGAAAATTGAGTATGTTTGCCTATAATTTTCCCAAAAAAAATTATTTAAGACCCATAAAAATAAACTCTTGAAAAAAATTCAATTAAAATGATGACAAATATTTTTGTGATTTCAAAATTTGAAGAAAAAATAATGATCAGATTTAACTTTTAGTCAAATTTTACAATCAAGTTCAGATTTTAATTATGATTCAAATTATACAATTAAATAAAATTTAATTCCAATTTGATTTAAAATCTTATAGCTTATTGAAATAAAGCATTCTAATACATTTAATTAATGCGATGCACCATCAATAATTAGAATTAATTCACACAAACTATAAGAGTTGGCTACAAAAACTGAATAAAACTAAGTAAACCATCTACATTGACTGGTTTACTCACAGATTTGCTCACTACATTCAAGATAACTTTGTTGGCTTGTGCAAGTTCAAACAATCAATAAACTTGGCTTCAATGTGATAACCCAATAAATTTTATATTTACTTACTAATCACTTAGACTTTATTTAGGACTATTTTTTGTTGCTTCTTAAAAGTAACTTTTTAGTATAAAAATTAAAATTTTTATACTAAAAAAGCTACTTTAAGAAGCAACAAAAAGCCATCCACAAAAGAAGCCTCGGTATTAGAATAGAAATGGAAAACTTTACCTCAATGCTATACAAAATCCGACATTTCAATTTGAAAGAGAACCATCAGAAAGCAATTGATGTATCCTCATTGCTAAAACTAGCAAATTTGGTCCGCATCATGGTTGGGCCATTGGCCCTCATCATTTGGTTCTTCTAATTAAAATGAATATAAATACAAAAAATAACGTGATTCAAAAGGAAAAAAATCCTTTTCTTCAAAGAAATGAATCCTTTGAATCAAGAGGAATTTTTCTATCAATACTGCAAGTGTTAAGTCTAATTTGAGGCTCAAAAAGATGGGTAATAGTACAGTATCATCATCACTGAGAAAGATCTGAGTGGTGCATGACTATTTGCTTCATCATTGCCTCTAGAAATTTAAGAAAATCAATATTTTACTGCTTCTTAAAGCAGCTTTTTAGTGCAAAAATTTTAATTTTTATACTAAAAAACTTCTTTAAGCAATAAGAAAGCGGAAGCCTTAACCATCAATATGAGAGAAAGGAGCACTGAGAAGAATCTTGACAGGTTAAAAACTAGAAATCAAAGAAAATAGTTATTAATACAAAGAACAAAGAAAAGGGTATCTTTAGTTGGGTATGGCCTTGAGAGAATTTATATAAGACTAGAGTCCACATCTACCCTAACCCTAACTTTTGTCCCATTAGCTCCAAAATTTATCCCTAAGATCCAAATCCAAATGGATAACTACACCATTAACAAAGCCAAATCCATTAGTTCTAAGATCCAAATAGATCCTAATGTGCATAGGTTAATGTGGTGTAGGATGGTGAGATCATGCGCATAAGCAGGTTAGATTGAAAGAGAGTCACCACGAAGCAATGGATGTATCTGCATTGCCTAAAAAATGCACATTTATTCTGGTCCACTTCAGGTTAGATTGAAAGAACCATCAAGAAGCAATTGATGTTTTTGCATTGACCAAAAATAGCATATTCTGGTCTACTTCATGGTTGGGCTATTTAAAAGTAATAAATGCTATAGATTCAAAAGTCGAAAAAAAATGCTTCAAAGAAGGAAAATGCTATAGATCAAGAATAACTTTTTCATGCACTACTATAAATTTGAGGCTCAGATAGATGGATAACAGTACAGTATCATCACTGAGAAAATTCTCAGAGTGGTGCATGACTATTTGCTTCATCACTGCCCTAGAAATTTAAGAAAATCACAAACAATAAAAAGAATAAATAAAACCAAACTACAACTACTCAATGTGTAATTGACAATTTGGTACCAAGAAGCAACTCAAGATATGCATTTAGAATTTATTTAAAAAAAGTGATTAGTAAATAAAAGCTTTCGTTGCTTCGAGTTTCTTAGAAAGGGAACACGCCATAAATTTCACACATACATTAATGATTAGGCAAATTTTTTATATTTTATTTTGGCTCCTTCTGAGCTCAGATTGAAGTCTATTGACAAGTTCCATGGGTCTAACCAAGTTAGATCGAGTTTAGATCCAATCATGTAGACATTTTAGTTTGAATACATGAACCTAAGCTTAAATTCTGGTTTGTATTTTACTCGTATTATTTATATATGCGAGAAATGCTTCTCAAGGCCATAAAATTGATGCATTTTGATCATTACAACGTTGCAGCATCTCAAATATTATAAAAAAAAAAACAAGATCTTATTAAAAGACATAAGAAAATCCGAGATTAACATACGGGGCTTTGTTGATTCATACCCGAGTCAATCGAAGAAATGAGCTGAATATTGAAGGAAGAACTTAAAAAAGAAAACCAACCACAGAAAATACCATACTTCCTGAGAAGTGGGTGACTGCGGCTGTCAGAAACGCACCGGAGGTGTATTGTGCACGGCCGCTGTGATGGCAGAAGCGTACAGAGGTGGCAACGGTGCGTAAGGCTCTTCCTCAGGGAGATTGGGTGTGCGACTTTGCAGATAAATGAGACAAGGGCAAGAAGCGGCAAGTAGCGTGGAGCGGTGTAAGCTGCGCTAGGGCAGATCGCGGGGTCAGCTCGGGCGACAGTGCGCCCGTATGCGGATGTGGTGACTGGAGGCTGGGGTCGCGAATGTAAGCGACGCACGGGGACAGTGGAGGAAGGGAAGGAAGGCCCTTGCAGCCTCTTGCGTTTTGGAGCTCGGAACAGCAGCGTGGCGGCTGCTCCAGGATATGGTTTTTTTGGGCATCTTCCTCTAGGGTTCTGGTGAGGTATTTATAGTGGGAAAAAAAAAACAAGAGCAGTGCTACAATGAGCAGATGGGCTTAAAGCAAAACCAGCGGACCCGTCCGATTAGCAAAGTCGAAATTCTTATCACATTTATAAAAATTGTCATTAAATTTAAAGCCCAATAAAGTTGGTAACCTAAGATGGGCTTGCTAGGTGATAGAATTAGCCCAATTAAGGAAATCTTGAATAAGATGGGCTTTAGGCCCAACCATTTGAGCGATATTAGATGGGTTAAATATGTTTATTTGGCTCATAAAATTTAATTTAAACTTAATTAAGCTCAAATTAATAGAAATTAAGGGGAACAAACACGGAGGCCTAAATAAGGAAATCTTATGATGCATAAAAAGAGATTACAAGCAACTCTTAACCATGTTTATGTCATCAAAGTCTTCAACTCAAAGTTATCTAATAGTTTATATTATGGTGATAAGTTCAATTCTAGTGCGAGAAGGAAAGCAATAGCATATATTATACTGTTTTAGTCACGTTCTTTACAACCCAAAGTGAAGATGTCCCTTAAATGAACAAGATAGTGCTAGCTTTGATATATAAAAATTGACTCCATACTTCAGTCACACCTAATCATGACAGACCAACCTACTTGCTAGGTAGGTGTTGGAATCATCAAAGTTATCGATGTAGCTCATGAATTGGTTGATAAAGCTACATAAATATGATGTCAGTTATACTCTTGGGTTGATCAATTAATCTTAAGTTTGTTGAACGGAATACTGAATCTGGAGATGCTACAGAAACACTACATGATAATTTTGAATCCACTCCCAAATTTTGGCATACTTCAAAAGAGAATCTTTGAAAGTGCTTATTAAGTATCTCTCCTTATTTTTAACTAATCCTATAAAGATGGGATGAGTCATTGATGAACTTTCGATGGAAATAAATTATTTGACAAAAAGCTTGGCTAAATTAATAAAAGTATAAATAGTTCTATTAGTGTAAGTAGAACGAGGCATGAGCTTACCATTTGAGCTTTACACAAAAGATTAGATAAAAGAATGCATAAAAAATCTGTTGAATGTGTATGATAGTTCTATAGTAGTCAATCTATTCTTATAGGTCAAAAGTTTTGTCATATGGATAGATTGTGAATTGTTTTAACCCCTTTGGAATAACATGTTAGAGAAGTTCATCAATTAGATGTGAAAACTTTTGCAAGTTGTAATGAGGGATAAGCTAGTCACTTTCTCTCAAAGAAAATTCCTCCTGAATAAGGCATTGCAATTCATGTCTTATAACATCACTAGGGGCTTCAATAATATAATGATAATATAAATCCTCTATAGTTAGTAGAGGATTATGAATTGGTCGAATAATAGAGGAATAATCAGTTGAATCCATAGCTTATGAGAGAACTTGATGAGTGTAATATAAGGGGAGTTGCAGCATGATAATGAGAAAATACTACATTAGTGGCATCAAATGAATCAAACCAAAATGGCTTTTATTTTATAGTGGGAGAATTCAATTATATTATAATAATGCTCTTTATTGTATAGCGTCCTTTAATAGTTGAAGGAGTTGAACTTAAGGTTCTTCTTTCCTACACATACAATCCTTCAAAATGAGTCTTGAGTGGTCTTCACGACCTAGATTATGTTTTTATTGATTGTGGCCATTGAAAAAATATTTATGGCATGTTGGGAATTTTCTCACATACAATATTAAGAAATTTGTGGCAATAGAGATAGAATACTTAATATCTTTATTTTATATAAGGATCTAACACCCACATATATAAGTTGTAAGTGACACCAAAATTTTTTATATAGAAAAATTGAAAAGAGAAAAAATCATAGGGCTTGACTCACTTTAAATAGTCAAATATATAATTAAAGATACAAAAAATCCGTTCATCCCTATAATTGAAGAAGATGGTATTATGCAATTGAGAATATTTTTTTTTTATTCTTGTTGCAGGGATTATAGAAGAAGTGATGGAGGGTGGAGATAAATATACAAAATCAATCAATCAATCAATCAATGATAATATAATAGAGGCCAGGTAGCTACAATTAGAAAATTGAAGTCAAATGATAGGGTTTGATTTGGTGGCGATCATCAAGCAATCCAATGGAGTTCTTAATATCTCTCATTTCTTGAGCCTCCCTCATATAAAAAAGGAGTCATATTTAAAGCTTTTTAGAGTAATATTTTGTTAAATTAGGCCATAATAAAAAAATACTTTAATAGACAACTCATATTGACTCCCTTGATCATACATTATTTAGCTAGCATTTATTAAAATTCAAACTTTGTTAATATATATATATATATATATATATATATATATATATATATATATATATATATATATATATATATATATATATCTATAATAGGAAATTGCTTCTTATAACTAAATATCAATATAAGATGTAAAACAAATTATCTATATATATATATATATATATATATATATAATATCTACTACAACTTTTAAAAAAAATTACTTTCCATATAATCACATTTACAAAAAACTACAAACAACTCAAAACGGACCATCAATTGTGACTTGGCCAACACTCAATGATGCATCTCTCATAACATAAAATTGCCAACACAATATTAGATATCATAAATAATTTGTCTAATTTTTTTTGAAATAAGCTGAAAGGAACCCCAAATTAAGAGTAATTAAGAAAATACCTGTTTACCTTGACATAAGCGTTAGATTAAAGATGAAGCATACCATAGCAACCCTATCCTCCTTAAAGGATAGGAAACTGTCATCTCCTATCATTTCACAATCTCATACTTCTGTAACATTATTTTATAATAGGGATCCAACAACCATGTGACCAAATCAACTCATCCTGACCTTTCCCGTGCAGATATTCTAAATAAAATATTCATTTAGGTGAAGATTTTGTTTGGCACAGCTTTCTAATTGCTTTCTAAAACAATATTTTAATAAATTTTTTTTTACTTTGAAGTAGTATTCCAGATTTCGCAGAAGAATGTCTGAATATTAATCAATTATAAACAACTTTATGTAAAAAAAAAAGCATATTATCCTTCCACCATACAAAGAGATAGAAATAATTTATTTCATTTTAATTGTATAAATTTAAAAAAAACAGTTTGTTTGATAAAGAATGCATAAGAAATTCAATATTTTATTGATATTATTAAATATAGGAGAAATGATTAAGCTGTACCTGCAGAAAGCGGAAAAATTATAGAAAAGGACCCAAATAGGTAAACCAATATTATCTATTTCATTATACTTAACTACCTGTGTTTTAAGTATGATAAAATATTTATACTTCCACCTGCTCCTAAGCTTCCAAATTCACAACAACCCATCACAGCTCTCTCTCTCCAAACCTTTGCTTTGTTTAGAAGGGAGATCGAAGGCACTGAAACTCTGAAAGGCAAAGAAAGAAGAAGGGACAACCACATTCTTTTATTCCTCCTGTTAGTCTTCTTCTGCTGTTTCTCTCTTGCTATTGGGCCTGTGCTTCCATTTCTCATTTCTTTACTGCTCCTCGGTTCATTTCTATCACCTGCTCTCAGTTTTACTTTGCATATTTCTTTTCTTTTTTAAAAGACTTGAGTGTTTCTTTTTCTGGTGGGAGTTCAGTTTCTTATTATATATAAATGTTTACCTACCCTGTGAACAAATCCCTGATTATGAAATTTAAACCTTCTTTCTTCTTCACATGTTGAAGTCTTAATATGCCAGCCAAGTTCTAACAAATAATCGTAAAAGTTACTGTACGTTTTGCTATTCGGAGAGAGAAAGATGATGCCTTGCTCTGCTGCAATCTGATCCATTTGAAGGAAGCAATGGGAAGGTTTGTAGGTCTCATGGAGCATAGGCATCGATTGGCTGGAAGTCCGTAAGTGCCTTAGCTCTTCTGCTCTTCGATGAATTGATCATATGAGTTTCTTATGTTCTTTCTGCTTGTGATTGGCATCTGTTTTATCTGCTTCTGAGCTTTCATCCAGTCATCTTGATATCTATTAATCCCTGGTGGAATCAATAAGAGCTGGGTGGCTCTCATCCCCTTGAATTCGAAAATTGTATCTTTAAATTCTCTTATAATCCTAATTCTGCTAATCATGTTAATCAGTTCAAATAAATTGCCTATATATATATATATTTTTTTTTTCTTTTATTTTCTCTCATAATTTTTAATTTTTAATGTATACTTAGTTTTATTAATCATTTATATTTTTGTCAGATTAAGACTTGTTTGAGACGGCTTTCTTACTGCTTCTTAAAGCAGCTTTGTAATACAAAAATTTTAGTTTTTTACTAGAAAGCTGTTTTTCGAAGCAGCAAAAAGCCGTCTCAAACGAAGCCTAAGTTGCTGATTTTACAGATCTTGGCACATGTTTGAAAATTTTGGAACTATTATAGAATGGTTATCTTCAGAGACAAGTTTTCTAGATGCCTATACCTAAGTGGTGCTTGGTTAAGAAGATGAAGACGGGAAAGTTATTGTTTGAGAAGGATGTGTAGGCCTCCTTTTCGGTTTAGCTATCATTTATATTCCCCTCTTTTTATAATCATTTTTGACTCATTGGTAGATTGGGGTCTACCCACTCAATGCCTAAGTAGGGATATCAAAATTAAGTTAATAGGTTGGGTTCAAATTTGGCCCACGAGTTACTCCGATGATTATTTATTTTGATTAAAAATAAATTTATAACTTATCAACTATATAATTTAAATTAGTTGATAAAAAATAAGAACATATCAACAAATAAAAGAAATTAAGGGTTATTTTCAATTCAATCAGAATATCTTATTAAAATATAAACCTTATGAGCCAACAATAGAGTTTATGAGATAAATAGCATTGTCTTCCAGCTTTGGAGTCTTTATTGCATCTTATTAACCCTTCTCTATAATAGGGGTGTAATTGGGTCGAGTCTAAATAAAGTTTTAACTTTTGATCGAGTCAAATTTGTTTAATTGATACTGAGCTCAAACCCGGGCTCCGCTTAAGTGAAAATTTTGAGGCTTGAACTCGATAAGAAAATTGGAGATTGACTAGTTTTGGAGTATGATTTACTATTTTAATATGGCCAAAAAATAATTAATTAAGCTAATATAAATATCAATTTGTTAATTAATACTAATTAAGTTAGTTGGACGAGTCGAGTTAGCCCAAGCTCGTATTTGAGCTCGTATAATATATGAGTTCAAATTTACATTCGTAGCTCGATAAACTCGACTTACTAACTCGTTAGCGAGTAAAGTTTGAGATAATAATCTGCGCTATAAGCATAATTCACCGACCAAATCAATTACCTTGCGGTTGATGCCTTTGCTGTCGCTTCCAGTCTTCACCAACTATCTATCGTTTGTGCTCTTGCAGAAAACGATGTTTCTTTAAATTTTAGTTCTGCTTTTCTGTAGATCTATTCGAGTGTCCTAATCTTAGGTCTGCTTTTGTTGTCTCCAGATCTGACCGAGCGTGCGGCTCTCAACTTTTCTATCAGTTCACGATGATTTTTTTTTTTTTTTTTTTTGCATTTTTCACCTATTAAACTCATTTTTCAAGCAGAGCACAGCACAATAATGGCAGCCGCCTGTGTTACAGCAGAGTTTATTACTGCACATCTACACCTCTATTTTTTTGAAAGATAATTCGTTTATGAAAACTATTGGTCTAGGGGTGTAATGGAGTGGAGTATCTGGGTAATTGAGTTAAGCTTGTTTTACTCGACTCGAGCTTGTTCGAAAACTATTAGGCTCGAGCTCGTTAACAAAGCTCGGCCTTAACTCATGAAATAATTAAAATTATTTAGTATATATTTTATTATATTATTTTAAATTAGATTTTAAATATATTTTAATTTAAACGAGCAGATTGACAAGCTTACGAGTTGTGAGCCTAACTGAACTTGAGCTCAAGCTCGTATAATATACGAGCTCCACTATAGGCTCGAGCTCGAATTCGTGGCTCTATAAACTTGACTCGTGAGCTTGTTAACGAGTTAAGATGGAGTCAACTCACGAGCCGGGTTGGCTCACTTACATCCCTCTCCGTCAAACCACCATTTGGCAACCACTGACAGGCCTTCATTTGACCACCATCATTGCTCGACTGCGATCCTTCAGACCTTCGTTGGTCGCCAACTATGGTCACTCCAACAATAGTCGCCCTCCGACCTTTGTCACCAGCCGACTACAGTCCCTCCGACCACCGTTGCTTGGCGACTACGCTACCTCCAACCACCTTGGCCCACCAACAATAGTCCCTCGGACCACGGTCGCCCGTAGATTACGGTCCCTTTGACCACCGTCGCATGCAGACTATGGTCCATCTGATCACCGTCGCACGCCGGCTACTATCCTGCCAACCATCTTCGTCGCACCCCCCGCGACTACGGGCACTCTGACCACCGTCGTCAGCTGACTACGATCCCTCCGACCACCTTCGCCCGCCGACTATAGTCCCCCCAACCTCCTTCGCCCACCGACTACAGTCCTTCCAACCACCATCACCCGCCAACTACGATCCTTCCATCCTCCGTCACCCGCCGATTACAGTCTCTTCTACCACCGTCGCCCGCCGACCATGGTCCCTCCGACCATTATCGCCAGCCGATTAAGATCCCTCGGACCACCCTCGCTTGCTGACTATGGTCCCTCCGACCTCCATCGCCCACCGACTACAGTCCCTCCGACCACCGTCGCCGACTACAGTCCCTACGACCACCGTTGCTCGCCGACTATGATCCCTCCAACCTCTATCGCTCACATACTACAATGCCTCCTACCATAGTTGCTTGTCGTCTACAGTCACTCCAACCTCTGTAGCCCGCCGACTAAGGTCCCTCCAACCTCCATGGCCTTCCAACTACGATCCCTCCGACCACCGTCGTCCGCCAACTACGGTCTCTCCGACCTCCATTGCTCGCCGACCAAATCCCTCCAGCCACCATCACAAGCCAACTACGGTCCCTCCTACTTTTATCACCCTACTATGGTCCCTCGAACCACTGTCACCCGACAACAGTCCCCTCTACCTCAGTCGCTCGATTACAACACCTCTGACCTCCATCGTCCGGCTATGGTTCTACCAACCAAACGAACATATCAACATTCTTTTGAGAACAACTCTCATATCATTGGATTCCTCCAACTCCCACCATGTAATGTGCTCTATATGATGTATATTTGCTACATCAAGCCAAGGCCTTCCCCCGAAGAAGGGCATCATTTGTAATCGACTACAAACACTAGTAAAATTATTTTAACTGGGTTAGGCCCTATTGTTTTTCCTCTTTACATAGTTTGCCACATAAACAACTTGGTATCTCTTATTAATTTTGCATCCCTATTTCTTATCTGTGTGTGCTGGTTCTTCATACAAAGTTAGGATGCTGAATCCTATCTCTCTCTACTGTCATGAATGTTCCGGCATGCAATAGAGCCTAATCAAGCTAATTTTTATGATGTGTAAATTATCATCATTTTTCTAATGTATGGAGTTTAGTATTAATGATAGAAGCCCTAGAGCATTTTATTAAATCCCTAAAACCAATTATACCATAAATTATTGGTTGTTCACCCACTCTAAAAAAATCACTCAATTTAAAATTATATCCTCAATGATTGCCCTAAAGAAAATCAACGCTCTTTGAATGGCATATGGATGAGAGTAACGTGAGTCCAGTACTCAACGCATTGAATCTGAAGCTCATGAAGATGGACCATATAGTGTAAAGCGTATGAGGTTGTTCATCAACTATGATGGGGGATGGAATGGATAAGTTGGATTTATAGGCACGATAAGCTCAATTCATGAGCTTGTTAATGAGTTGAGATGGAGTCAGCTCACGAGCCGGGTTGGCTCTCTTACAACCCTTCGTCGGATCTCTGTTTGGCAACCACCGCCAGGCCTTCGTTTGACCACCATCATCGTCTGACTACGATCCTTCCGACCTTCATCAACCACCAACTACGGTCACTCCAACAATAGTCGTCCTTCGACCTCGGTCGCCTGCCGACTACGGTACTACGGTCCCTCTAACTTACGTTGCCCACCTCCGTCGCTTGCCGACTATGGTCCCTCTGTATACCATCGCCCGTCGACTACGGTCCCTCCAACCTCCGTCACCCGCCGACTACGGTCCCTCCCACCACCGTCCCCGGTGACTACGGTACCTCCAACCACCGTCGCCCACCAACAATAGTCCCTAGGACCACAGTCGCCCGTAGATTACGATCTCTTTGACCACCGTCGCACGTCGAATATGGTCCTCCGACCACCGTCGCACGCTGACTACGGTCCCTCCGCCACCTTCGCCCCCTGACTACGGTCACTCTGACCACCGTCGCCGGCCGACTACTATCCCTCCGACCACCTTCGCCCCCGACTACGGTCCCTCTGACCTCCATCGCCCACCAACTACAGTTTCTCCGACCAATGTCACCCGCCGACTATGGTCCTTCCATTCTCTGTCACCTGCCAATTACGGTCCCTTCTACCATCATCGCTCGCTGGCCACCATTGCCCGCTAACTATGGTCCCTCCGACCACTGTCGTCAACCGACTACGATCCTTCCAACCGCCTTTGCCCACCGTCTACGGTCCCTCCGAACTCCATCGCCCACTGACTACAATCCCTCCAACCACTGTCTCCTGTCGACTATAGTCCCTCCAACCTCCAACATCTGTCGCCCGCCGACTAAGATCCCTCCAACCTCCATGTCCTTCCGACTACGATCCCTCTGATCACCATCGCCTGTCAACTACAATATCTATGACCTCCATTGCCCGCCGACTATGGTCTCTTCGACCTCCCTCGCCAACTACGGTCCTTCCGACCTTTATCACCCGACTATAGTCTCTCTGACTACCGCCACCCAACAACGATCCCCTCTACCTCAGCCGCTCGACTACGACACCTCTGACCTCCATCGTCCGGCTACGGTTCTACCGACCAAACGAACATGTCAACATTCTTTTGAGAATAACTCTCATATCACTGGATTCTTCCAACTCCCATCATGTAATGTGCTCTACATGATGTATATTTGCTACATCAACCGTAGGCCTTCCCCGAGGAAGCGCATCATTTATAATCGACTACAAACACTAGTAAAATTATTTTAACTGGGTTAGGCCATATTTTTTCCCTCTTTACAGGGTTTGCCACATAAACAACTTGGTATCTCTTATTACTTTTGCATCCCTCTTTCTTAACTATGTGTGTGTTGGATCTTCATATAAAGTTAGGATGCTAAACCCTATATCTCTCTACCGTCGTGAATGTTTCGGCATGCAATAGAGCCTAATCAAGCTAATTTTTTATGATGCGTAAATTCTCATCATTTTTCTGATGTATGGAATTTATTATTAATGATAGAAGCCCTAGAGCATTTTACTAAATCCTTAAAACCAATTATACCATCAATTATTGGTTGTTCACCCACTCTAAAAAAAATCACTCAATTTAAAACTATATCCTCAATGATTGCCCTAAAGAAAATCAACGCTCCTTGAATGACATAGATGAGAGTAACGTGAGTCCAGTACTCAACGCATTGAATCTGAAGCTGATGAAGATGGATCATATAGTGTAAAGCGTATGAGGTTGTTCATCAACTATGATGGGGGATCGAATGGATAAGTTGGATTTATACGACTAATTATGTGTCATTAGAAATAAAGCCCTAAATCTAACACTCACATATTGTAGGACTAATGTTTTGATGTTTCATAATGTTCTTCACAAAGTTACATGCTTTAACAATGTAAATTGGTTTATCAAGATATTTATAAAATTTAGGGCATCAAATAATTTGACAAATATAATGAGTGAAACTACCAAACATGGATTAGTGGACTGCTTTTTAAGAAGGCTGAGCAAAAGATCACATCATAATAAGGCACAAGCAACTTAAAGAGGTTCGATCAAGAGACTAACATCCACAATAGGGTCTTTCAGGTTATTATATTTAATAGTTGATTGGGAGATGATATGAGAAAGATTTATAGGGATATGGATATGCCTTCTATGGCAACAAATAATAAATTAAAGAAGAAATTATAATGGAAAGAATACAACCATCAAATTTTCATGAAAATTAGAGGAAAGTTTCTTCTAGTAGAATGGACCCTAGTTCTTCTTCCTCTTCTAGTTTGGTGAGCTCCTCTTTAATTTACTTCGACCATCGTCGCACATTGACTATGGTCCTTCCGACCACCGTCGCATGCCGGCTACGGTCCCTCCGACCACCTTCGCCCCCCGACTACAGTCACTCCGACCACCGTCGCCAGCAAACTACGATCCCTCCGACCACCTTCGCTTGCCAACTACGGTCCCTTCGATCTCCATCGCCCGCCAACTACAGTCCCTCCAACCACAATCACCCACCGACTACGGCCCTTCCATCCTCCGTTACCTGTAAATCCATTTTGACACTCCTATTCACAGGTATCCTCATAGGTAGCAACCGAGTCATAGAAGTATATTTCCTTCTCATAATCAAATGCCTTAGCGAACTCACCAACAACTGCTAGAAGAATTCATCCAAGTAGAAGTCACCACTCACTCGCATCTTGTTACAACCCGACCCTATAACTTGTTAATGAGATAGAAACAAGTGTTCAGACGAATAACACAATTATTTCTATAATAATAATTGCTCCATAAACTAATATTCAAAAGTAACAGAAAAGCTACTGAATAATTTTCAGTCTAAACATACAATAAAACAGCTCTTACCTATTCTTAGTTGACCCTCTTCTTATATACACAAAACCTTTGCGATCAGTCATTTAGTCAATAAGGGATTTACTGAAAAATATCAATTTAATCATTTAAGTTTTTAATAATAAACTTAGTGGTCAATTACAATTTATAATATAACAGTAAAACATGCATATGATAACCATTTTCATTTATATTGAATTTTTCATTTAACATACATATACATATTTAATATAAATGTGAATGTTATAATTTCTTGATTAATAAAACATTCATCATAATTTCTTTTGTACGCAAAACTTCCACAATCAGACATTTATTTAATAAATAAATCATCATTCTCATTTAATCTCTTCTTCTATACACAAAACATTTAAGATCAATTATTCAACAAAGAATTTATATGAAAAAATTAATTTAATAATTTGGGTTTTCAATAAAAAATTCAATTGTCAATTATAATTTATAATATAATAATAAAACATGCATATAAATAATCATTCTCATTATATTGAACTTTTTATTTAACAAACATATACATATTTAAGATGTGAATAATATAATTTCTTGATTGATAAAATGCTCTTCATAATTTCTATTTTTTTTAACTTTTCCTTTTTAATAGTTCATTTATTACAGAAGCATCGTCTAAATTTTGTATAAATGAATGTAAAATCATTTTTATTTCAATTTCCTTTCCCACTTATCTTGTACGGGTCCGTTGCATCCCCAATTCATATCATAAGGGAGTGAACTTATGTATTTGCATGTACTTATTTTTTCAATTTCAACTTTTTTTTTTCATTTCCTTATTATAGTTAATTATATTCATTTCATTTTCTTTTCACATACATATCAATCTACATACGTAATTTTTCACATTCACATACATACCATATTATAACTAAGATTATTTAGTTTTCCTTTATTTAATGTATGGTAGTTCATTTAGAATTCAACAAGTTTACATACCTTATATAATATTAAATAATTGCATTGAAAAAATAAAAAAATAATAAAAGATATATATAACTATTATAAAATAATTGTAATCATTCATTTCACTTCTTTGTTGTGTGTTTGGAACTCTTACAAATTCCTTCAGTTCTTAAACAACCCTCCTTAATATATCACCTAAAATAAATAACACAATTATGTAAATCCACATAACTATTTTACAATCATATTTTATTTACTTCAAACTAAATATGCATTAACATATTAACTCTTGCCTTTTTTTCTGAGAAGCTTAGCTTGATTATGATATTTCATCTCAACTCATCAATTAAATTTCTACATTGTTCCAAAAATAACAATTATATATATTAAATATTTTTAGACCAAATTCTGAATTATTGTCAAACACGTCAGATGTAATCAACGACAATATTGACAATGTCGAACTCTTCTAAGTTAATGAACTATATTTCTAATCACATCGGATATAATATGCCCTGAAATTGGTCAACAATTTCACTTAAATAACTTGTATTATTTACCTCAAATTTTCTTCTTTTTTGAGTTACAATCCTTTGAATTCTGGCCTATTATTTCTTTCTTCATGTTGAATAAAAACAACAAATTGCTTTAACACAATTAGCAATCATAAATTCCTCATCTCTAAAAAAAATACCTTACTCTTCCTCCACCTATATGAAGCACATGAACTACTCTAACTTTCTTCCTCACCTAGAAGAATTAAAAAAAAACAAAAACAAAAACCAAAAAAACAATGAACTACTCACCTATTTATGGTGAAAAGAAAATACAAACTCTTCCTCTTCCACATAATATTCTTCTTCCTCGCCCGAGCTCTTCTCTTTCTCTCATTCTGACTTTTCTCCCAAAACCAAGCGAAATCAATCATTTACCCATGCAAGGAGTCATGTCGATCTCTCTACGCTTGCACTCATTTGCTTTGCTTAGCCCCAACCTGCTCACTCACACATTTCGACAGCACGCTCAATCATGTGATCCCTATCGCTCTCGCCTGCTCACCTGCTGAGATCAATACTAGACCGGTTCGACTGAATTGGTACATTCAAGTATTACACATCCACTCAAAGAAGTTACCCTACACTGAGCGACTAAAAGATCCTTCGACCAGGAAAGCAGATCATCACTCATCTCAGTCAAATCTTATCCTCGGAGCCCTTCGAGCAGGCCTAATGCACCTACAGAAAAGCACTTACCTCGACAATCCCACACTCGTTCGGCTACAACTAATCCCAGTCTTGAGAACTCGCCATCCCCACTCACATTTCAGCTTGCCTTCATCACTAGGGCGACGTTGAGCCTCTTATATCATTTGCCGCCATCACGAGATAACCCTCCAACTACATATCTGCCCTCTTTCAAGACTCGCCCTATGCCTACCCGCCCCCTCTTAAGCTCACGCGACAACATGACATAAGTCAGATCATTGACTTCATCTTCCCTTGAATCTATCAAGAGGCACCACATATGATAGACTAGTGTGTAACATTGTATAGGCATCTACTTATAGCCCACATTTTTTTTCTTTTTCATGTAATCTTTTCTATAACCTTCAAAGCCCTATAAATATGGAGTGATGAAGAATAATTAAGGATAAAAAATTTAGACTTTTCAGAGAGCTATAAACCTTTTTGGGCCTCTAGCTTATTCTTGTATTTCTGATTGAGATAGTGAAAGTTTTGTCAGCCTATTCATCTCCACTCTCCACTCTCTCTAATTACCTATTCTCACTAACAGATTCCTCGTAGCTTAGCAAGTAAATCTTCTAGTAAGGTATGGCATCAATGCAACATCCAACGAATAAGTTTGGATCCAATTACATGACTATTCGATTGTGCTAAGGGAGGATGATAAACATAAAATCCAAATTTTATTTTCTCACGAATAATTTGAGTTATTTCATATCTTTTGGATAGTATGATAATTTATTATTTTATTGGAGTTATCTTTTTACTATGCCTTCAAATTTGTTATCATTTGTGTTACTTTCATCTATAAGAAATAGAATCATGAGACATGCAATATAATTTGTGACAAGAATAAAATTTTAAATTTAGGTGCAAAAACCCTTTATTTATTCCAAAATTTAGGTGCACAAACCCTTAATTGATTTTCTTTCTGAATTTTCTTAATTAATTTTATGTACTTTCTCATTGTATTTATCATTTCTGGTTTTTTCCTGACTGCCCTGAATTTGGGAAGCCTTCCAAATTCAGAAATAATTTGAGTTATTTTGTTTTCTCACAAATAATTTGAGTTATTTTATATCTTTTGGACAGTATGGTACTTTTATTATTTTATTGGAGTTATTTTTTACTATGCCTTTAAATATTTTACAATTTGTTAATCATTTGTGTTACTTTTATCTGTAAGAAAGAGAATCATGAGATATGTAATATAATTAGTGGCAAGAATAAAATTTCAATTTTAGGTGCAAAAACCCTTCCTTTATTCCAAAATTTTTATCATTGTGAGATTATTTAATTGATTTTTTTTTGAATTTTTCTTATTTAATTTTATGTACTTTCTCATTTTATTTACTATCATTTCTGATTTTCCATGACTGCCCTGAATTTGTGAAGCCTTCCAAGATAGGGAAGAAAACAGAAAGAATGTTGTTCTCTTATCCTACATTGCTCTTCTTTATTTATTCTTCCAAAAGATGATTGATTTACACATTTAGTTGTTTTCATATTGATGAACCTCGAAGCAAAGATCTCATTGAGTTTATTTAAATTTATTCAGGTCAGACGGAAATCTAAGAAGAACCCACAAAAGCAGTAGCCACAAAGAAACTACCAAGTTGGTGAATCCAAGTCAAGAAAGGAGTTCCAGCAGCAAGCTTTGTTGGTCGAAGTACCTCGTTGTATTTTTTGTGTTTGGAATCTTGTTTAAAGTTCTTCACTCTCCAGTAAAGTGTCGTTATGCAAAATCATCAAGCGGCCTTGCTCGGTACATACAGTGACTTCATCTCTCTACCTGTTTTGCTTGCCTTGTTCACAATAACTGCTCCAAACTTCCACATTTATATTTCGTTACTCTTACAAATGGAAAGTGAAAAGAAAGTAGACTACTACTCAGTCTAACTAGTCTAATCTTTAAATATGAACCTGATTTATAACTTAATATTCAACTATGCAGGTCAAGTTTTGCGAGTGCTGGATGGCTGTGGAGAAAGGAGATCCCTGATCAAAGATACGTCTCAAATTTAGATTTTCAGTGGGCTCAAATACTACAAATCACAACAAAGCTATATGGAAGGCAAGAAAATCTGAAGGTTGGATTACTAAACTTCAATAGCACTGAGATAAAAAATTGGCAAAATCTATTGCCAACTGCGAAATTTTCAAAGGTTCAACTTGGCAATGCTGGTAAAGACCTTACTTGGGATGACCTCTATCCTGAATGGATTGATGAGGAAGAAGAATCTGATGAACCCTCTTGCCAAAATCTTCCAAATCCTAAGGTGCCAAGAAGATCACAATTTGGCCTGGTGGCTGCCAAACTTCCTTGCAATAGGACTGGCAACTGGACAAGGGATATAGCTCGATTACATTTGCAGCATGCAGCAGCCAAACTTTCAGTGGATTCAAAAGAAGGCCATGACCCAGCACTTGTTCTTCTTGTTACAGACTGTCTTCCAATACCAAACCTCTTTTCATGCAAGCATCTTGTTGCAAGAAAAGGAAACATTTGGTTATACAAGCCTAACCTGCAGGTTTTAATGCAGAAACTCAAGTTTCCAATAGGGTCATGTGAATTATCACTTCCATTTGAACATAAAGGTGAGTTTTAAATGATTTGTTAGTCACGGTCTGCCTCTTAGTTTAGTAAATTACTCGTGCAATCAAGTAAAATTATTGGATCTCATAAGTAACCATTTCGGTCTTTTCAGCATATCCATACAACATCATCAAGCCTTTGTCCCACTACATGGGATCAGCTACATGAATCCTTTTTCTCTATTGTGTCCTGTTAAAAATCAAATTCTCATTTAAATCTAATAAAGAAAGATCATTTCTAATATTTTCTAACCAAGTCTTTTTAGGTCTTCCTCTTCCTTTCTTAATATAGGTCAAATCTAATACCTCTACTTTCCTAACCGAGTAATCGGAAGGCCGTCGTTTTATGTGACCAAACTATTTAAGGCGACTCTCTCTAATCTTATCTTCCACTATAGTTACTCCAACCTTTTCACGTATAAGCTCATTTAGTATCCTATCTCTAAGGATAAATCCACTCACCCACCTGAGCATCCTCATCTCTGCAACACTTAACTTAGTATCATGCTTCTCTTTTAATGGCCAACATTTTGCACCATAAAGCATTGCAGGTCACACCACCATCTTATAGAATTTTCCCTTAAGTTTGAGGGGGACTTTTCTATCACACAACAAGCCCGTTGCATTCCTCCACTTCAACCATCCAACTTGAATTTTACTGATAATATCCCCATCTACTTCACCATCACTCTGAACAATAGATTCGAGATATATAAAATGTGCACACTTATAAATGACTTGATCGCCCAAAGTCACAATCCCTCCACTAGGTCTATTACTATTAAAATTACACGCCATATATTCAGTTTTAGATCTACTCAAGCAAAAACCTTTAGACTCTAAGGTTGACCTCCATAATTCAAATTTAGCTTCAACTCCCTCTCTAGTCTTATCAACAAGAAGAATATTATTAGCAAAAAGCATACACCAAAGTATATCCTCTTGCAAATGTCTAGTGAGAACATCCATGACTAAAGGAAAAAGATATGGGCTTAAGGCTGATCCTTGATGTAATCCAACCGAAATAGGAAAATACTTGGTCAAACCACCTTGTGTTTGAACACAAGTAATAGCTCATGTATACATATCTTTAATGATTTGAATATAAGCATTATTAACTCATTTCTTTTCAAGAACTCTCCATAGCACTTCTCTTGGAACTATATCATATGCTTTCTCTAAATCAATAAAAATCATATGTAGATCCTCCTTATTCTCTCTATATTTCTCCGTCAAACCTCTCAATAAATGTATGGTTTCCATAGTAGAACTACCCGGCATGAATCCAAATTGATTTTGAGAAACATTAGTATCATGCCGCAACCTACGCTCCATAACTCGTTCCCATAGTTTTAAAGTATGACACATTAACTTAATTCCTTTATAATTCGCACAATGTTGTGCATCACCTTTATTCTTAAAAATAGGAATCAACGCACTCATTCTCCACTCATCTGGCATCTTTTTAGTCTTCAAAATAGTATTAAAAAGTTTAGTAAGCCAAGAAATTCCTTCATCTCCTAAGCATTTCCATAGCTCTATTGGAATATCATCAGGTCCAACAGCCTTTCAGCATATCCATGAAGCATTCAATTCAAGGATTTTCATTAATCATCCAATCCTAGTGCATAGAAATAAGAGTTGAAATGAATGTGATATATATATATATATATATATATATATATATATATAAAGAGAGAGAGAGAGAGAACAACAGCAACAACAACATCAAGTTTTTATCCCACTATGTGGGGTCGGCTATATGAATCATTTTTCTCCATTGTGTCATGTTAAGAGTCAAGTTTTCATTTAAAACTAAAAAAAAAGTCATTTCTAATATTTTCTAATCAAGTCTTTTTAGGTCTACATCTACCTCTTTTAACATAGGTCAAATCTAATACATCTACTCTCCTAATCGGATCATTAGAAGGCCGATATTTTATATGATCAAACCATCTAAGGCGACTCTCTCTAATCTTATCTGTCATTGGAGCTACTCCAATCTTTTCACATATATGCTCGTTTCACATTCTATCTCTAAGAGTAAAACAACTCATCCACCTGAGCATCCTCATCTCTGCAACACTTAACTTAATTGTATGCTTTTCTTTTAATGGCCAACATTCTACGCCATAAAGCATTGCAAGTCTCACCACTATCTTATTAATTTTTCCCTTAAGTTTGAGAGGTATTTTTCTATCACACAATAGGCCCGATGTATTCTTCAACTTCAACCATCCAACTTGAATTCTACTAATAATATCCTCATATATTTCACCATCACTCTGGACAATAGACCCAAGATATCTAAAACATGTACTCTTATTAATGACTTGATCGTCTAAAGTCACAATCCCCCCATTAGATCTATTACTATTAAAATTATACTCCATGTAAGAATAATCATGACATGAATCTTTTAATATAAAGAGAAAGAAATAATTATATCAAAAGAATTAAAAGAGTAGCATCTATTGAAAATAAAATAAGGTATTATAGACTCATGTGATTTATGCACGGAAAAAAAATACACACATAAGAAGAGTAGTTAAAATTAAAGATAGGAATAGTAAAATAATGATAAGAATCAATGTAACATAGATAAAAGACATACAAAAAGATTCACTTAGAATAATTTTAAAACATTTTAAAAAACCTAGCAGGAAAGAACAGAGAGCTAGAATTCATATAAGCCTAAATAATTGGGATAAGGCTAAAGTTTACAAGGATGATGAATTCCAATCCATAAATTTTAAAAAAGCCTCAGGTTTGCTTGTTTCACGTTTGTCTAGCAAATATTCCTCCGTAAGAATTATTTTCTATAATTTGTTTTGAACATGCGTTACTATATTGATTGCTTATGATTCTGTTACGCCTTGGCTGCCGGCCCAGGAGGGGCCGGCTGGACCGGTCCAACCTGGACTGGTCCAGGTCTTCACCAGGCGGAAGAAACCGCAAGGGGAGGGGGGCGGAAGCTAGGGTGGGCCCCACTAGGGCTTAATTGCATGATTAGGAGGGAAATTTTGAATTAGATGGGTTGTTTAGGTATTTTGTAAAACTCCTTTTGGATTAATTAGGGAGATTGGGAGGGAATGGGGGTTATCTGAAATTTGAATCCAATTTGAGATCTAGGGTTTGTGTGCTTGGGCTCTTGGTGTTGCAAGAGAGTTTTGGAGAGTTGTTCTTCCTCTCAAATTGAAGAACGTTGTATCTTTTGTTGCTTTCAATCACCTACTAGTGGAATTCAAGTGTTTGCTTGGTTTTATTTCAGTTTTTCCTCTGTTTTCTCTGGTTTTGGGCTGTTTTCCTGCTGTCAACAGCAGAAAATCTGCTGTTTGCTCTCCCTTTTGAGTTAGGTTTGCTTGCGAACTCAAGTATTCCCTTCGGGTTACTTGCGAACTCAAGTATTTCCTATCAAATTGGTATCAGAGCATCGTTTTTGGGACCATCGACGGCTGAAATCCAGAAATTTCAACAAACTTTTGGGCATCCGGAAAAGAAATCCTTGTGATTTGTGAAGGAAAGATGGCCGGGAAGAAGGTGGAAGTCTTGGAGGGCGAAATTGGACAATTGAAATCAGATTTGGAGGGAAAATTTTTTTATTTTCAAAATCAAATCACATCCAACAATGAAAGGTTGGAAGGAAAGTTCACCGTTGTGGAGGAGATGTTGAAGAAATTAATGGAGATAAAGACAAACTCGGCGACATCAGAAGTAAGAGAGACCACCGACGGCCATGGCATAGGAGGAAATCCGAACCCGTCTCGGGGGAGGAAAAATCCGGAGGTGGAGATCTTTGAGGGGGAGGATGACATGCCGCCTCTAGAACCGTTCTCTAGAGAGGAGATGAGCCAGGGGTACGAACGAAGGGGTGCTGATTTTGTAGGAAGGAGGGAAGAAATGCATCGCAGGGGTGCTGATTTTGAAGGGAGAAGAGGGGAATATGAGGAAGGGTTTGGGTACAATC
Source organism: Dendrobium chrysotoxum (assembly GCA_019925795.1). Classification (NCBI taxonomy): domain Eukaryota; kingdom Viridiplantae; phylum Streptophyta; class Magnoliopsida; order Asparagales; family Orchidaceae; genus Dendrobium; species Dendrobium chrysotoxum. The sequence goes on along the minus strand of CM034312.1, from coordinate 21,947,257 downwards.
GTCGGAGGGACGATCGGGACACTTGGGGAGCACCTCCCCTTCGAGGGATGGGAGGTTATGGAGGATACCGAGGGTACAGAGGAGATCCCAAGGTGAGGAAACTGAAGATGCCCATCTTTGAGGGCGAGGATGGCCATGGCTGGATTTACAAGGTGGAACGGTATTTTGCAGTCAACGGGTTGACAGAGGAGGAGAAACTGACAGCGGCGGGACTATGCTTGGAAGGGAAGGCACTGGCATGGTACCAGTGGCGGGATATGAGGCGACCCATTCGAAGCTGGAGGGAGTTCAAGGACTGTCTGCTAGAACGTTTCCGAACCAGCAGGGGAGGAGACTTCTACGAGCAGTTCTTTGCGTTGACACAGGAGGGGACAGTAGCAGAATTCCGGGACCGGTTTGAGTACATTGCTAGCAGGTTGGATCGTCTTTCTGAGACCGTGCTTGAGGGGAACTTCATGAAGGGGCTCAAACCAGAAATCTGGGCAGCCGTTAGAGTGATGAGACCACACGACCTGGGGGAGGCCATGGAGTTGGCACAGCTGGTTGAGGACCAGAAGCATCTGGAGAGAGGGGTTCGAGGCAGCAGCTCCGGGGGATCCTACAGGATGACGACCACTTTTCTAGCTCCCAAGGGAGCTGCACCGGGGGGTACACGAGAGGTACCAAAGGAGAAGTCTGGAGGAGGAGGGCCTGGGGGAAATTTTAAAAAGCTTACTGACAAGGAGATGCAGGAGAAGAGGGCCAAGGGATTGTGTTTTAGATGTGATGAGAAGTACATGCCGGGTCATAGGTGCAAGGACCGGACTCTTCAGGTTCTCCCTGTTTGCGAAGACGAGGAAGACGAAGAGGGAGGTGGGAGCAGGTCCGAAGTGGAGGAGGAGGAGAAGTTGCATCTAGATGTGGCAGAAGTCTCTCTGAACTCCGTAGTGGGATTCACTTAGAATCACACTATGAAAGTGAAAGGGGTGATAGCTGACCACGAGGTGGTGGTTTTGATTGATAGTGGGGCAACCCACAATTTCATTTCCACCAAGATTGTTGAGTTGCTTGGAATGAAATTAGTGGATACAGGAGGCTATGGGGTGATGATGGGCACAGGGAAGGTAGAGATGGGTAGAGGAGTTTGTAGGGGAGTGGTGATGACCATTCAGGGGATACAGGTGAGGGAGGATTTTCTTCCCTTAGAATTGGGGAGTACATATGTGATTTTGGGGATGAAGTGGCTGCAAACTTTGGGGGAGACCAAGGTGAACTGGGGAGAACTGCGGATGGAACTGGTAGTGGGGGGGAGGAGAATGGTGATACAGGGAGATGTCGGCCTGTCTAGGACGGGGGTGTCTCTCGAGTCCATAATTCGAACCATCTAGGAGGTTGGGGGTGGATACTTGGTGGAGCTGCAATGATTGGAGAAAGTCAATGCGGGGGAAGAGGGAGACATTACTCTTGCAGTTCAACCAGTCATACAGCAGTTCAGGGAGGTGTTCCAGCCACCTCAAGGGTTACAACCAGCCAGAGAACAGGAGCATGCAATTCTGCTAAGGGAGGGGGTGTCACCGATTAGTGTACGACCTTACCGCTACCCCCAGATTCAGAAAGATGAAATTGAAAGGTTAATTAGTGAAATGTTGGAGGCAAGAATCATCAGACCAAGTGTGAGTCCTTTCTCTAGTCCCATACTATTGGTCAAAAAGAAGGATGGTAGCTGGAGATTTTGTGTGGACTATAGGGCTTTGAATAAGGAGACTATTCCAGATAAATTCCCCATTCCTGTGATTGATGAACTTCTTGATGAACTGTGTGGAGCAGTGATATTCTCCAAACTGGATTTGAAGTCTGGATACCATCAGATCCGAATGAGAGAAGAAGACATCTCTAAGACGGCGTTCTGACCACATGAGGGGCATTATGAGTTTCTGGTTATGCCTTTTGGGCTAACCAACGCCCCTGCGACGTTCCAATCGCTGATGAATAGGGTGTTCAGACCGTATCTCAGGAAGTTTGTGCTGGTGTTTTTTGATGACATCTTGGTGTACAGTAGAACTGAGGAGGAGCATCTGAAGCATTTGAAGTTGGTATTGGAAGTTCTACAGGAGCATCAGCTGCGAGCCAATCTGAAGAAGTGTTTGTTTTGGCCAGACTAGGGTGGAGTACTTGGGCCATGTAGTATCCAAGGAAGGGGTGGCAGCTGATCAGTCAAAGGTGGAGGCGATGTTGAGATGGCCATTACCTAAGAATCTGAAGGAATTGAGAGGATTCTTAGGGCTGACAGGATACTATAGGAGATTTGTTAAAGGGTACAGTACTATAGCATGGCCACTAACAGAGCAGCTGAAGAAAGATGGGTTCCTATGGGGAGAGGCAGCCACAGCAGCATTTGAGAAACTAAAGAAGGTGATGACCACGGTACCAGTCCTAGCTCTACCGGACTTCACTCAGACCTTCATAGTGGAGACAGATGCTTCAGGATACGGATTGGGGGCAGTGCTCATGCAGGACCGACGACCCATTGCCTACTTCAGCCAGGTATTAGCAGCCAGGGCCAGGCTGAAGTCAGTCTATGAGAGGGAATTAATGGCTATTGTCTTAGCCATCCAGAAGTGACGACCCTACTTATTAGGTAGGCATTTCATTGTCAGAACAGATCAGAGGAGTCTGAAGTGCTTGTTGGAGCAGCGGATGGTGACGGAAGAGCATCAGCGATGGCTGTCAAAATTGCTGGGGTATGATTTTGAAATTCAGTACAGACCAGGCGGGGAAAACAAGGCGGCTGATGCCTTGTCCAGATGTTTGGGTGAACTACAGACAGTGGCTGTGTCTGTTCCGTTGATGTTAGATTGGGAGGCCATTAAAGCAGAGAGCTCGAAGGATGAGGAGTTGGGAAAGATCATGGCTGATTTATTAAGGGAAGGTGATAGCCATCCAGGGTACTCTGTAGAGGGGGACAAATTGCTGTATCAAGGGAGGTTCGTGATGCCCAGGACCTCAATCCACATCCCGAACATACTTCAGGAATTTCATGGGAGCGCGGTTGGGGGTCATTCTGGGATGCAGAAGACCTACAGGAGGATTACTGCTGAGCTTTACTGGAAGGGAATGCACAGAGATGTAGAGGAGATGGTGGCCAGGTGTGAGACTTGTCAGAGGAACAAATACATGGTTATGTCACCAGGGGGGCTACTACAGCCGTTGGCATTACCAGGACGAGTATGGGAGGAGATTTCCATGGATTTCATAGAAGGGCTGCCCCGTTCAGAAGGCTTCACAGTGATTCTGGTGGTGGTGGATAGATTGAGCAAGTATGCTCATTTTATTCCCCTCCGACATCCTTACACCGCGGTAACGGTGGCGTCAGCTTTCATCAGAGAGGTGGTCAGATTGCATGGGGTACCAGAGGCAATAGTGTCAGATAGAGATAAGGTGTTCCTCAGTCACTTTTGGAGGGAGTTGTTCAGGTTACAAGGAACAATTTTGAAGAGGAGCACCGCTTATCACCCACAGACAGATGGTCAAACGGAGGTGGTTAACAGGAGCTTGGAAACCTATTTGAGATGCTTTGTGTCGGAGACACCTAAGCTGTGGGCCAAATGGCTATCTTGGGCAGAATATTGGTACAACACCTCGTTTCACTCAGCTTCACAGATGACACCATTCAAAGTACTGTATGGACGAGACCCTCCTCACCTGGTGCATTTTGGGAATAGTAGTACTCCAGTTTCTTCAGTGGAGGAGTACTTGAGGGAGAGAGATCAGGTACTAGAAGAATTGAAGAAACATCTTCTAAGAGCACAACAAATCATGAAGAGACAGGCAGACTCACACAGAAGAGACATGCAATTTGAAGTGGGGGAAAAGGTTTTCCTAAAATTACGTCCTTACAGGCAGAGGACAATGGCGAGAAGGGGGAATGAGAAATTGGCTCCAAGGTATTTCGGCCCCTATGAAGTGTTGGACAAAATTGGAACAGTGGCGTACCGACTGAAGCTTCCCCCATCGACTAGCATACACCCAGTTTTCCACGTGTCTCAGTTGAGGAGAGTTATTGGGGAGCACACAGTCAGTACGGAGTTACCAGAGACACTGACTGAGGATTTGCAGGTGATATTGGAACCACTGGAGCTCCGAGGTGTCAGGTCTGATGAAAAGGGAGACAAAGAAGTGCTGATTGGATGGAAAGGTCTCCCTGATTTTGATGCTTCTTGGGAACCTTTTGAGAGAGTGAAAGAGCAGTTTCCCTCTTTTCACCTTGAGGACAAGGTGAGTTTTTGGGAGGGGAGTAATGTTACGCCTTGGCTGCCGGCTCAGAAGGGGCCGGCTGGACCGGTCCAACCTGAACCGGTCCGGGTCTTCACCAGGCGGAAGAAACCGCAAGGGGAGGGGAGGGCGGAAGCTAGGGTGGGCCCCACTAGGGCTTAATTGCATGATTAGGAGAGAAATTTTGAATTAGATGGGCTGTTTAGGTATTTTGTAAAACTCCTTTTGGATTAATTAGGGAGATTGGGAGGGAATGGGGGTTATCTGGAATTTGAATCCAATTTGAGATCTAGGGTTTGTGTTCTTGGGCTCTTGGTGTTGCAAGAGAGTTTTGGAGAGTTGTTCTTCCTCTCAAATTGAAGAACGTTGTATCTTTTGTTGCTTTCAATCATCTACTAGTGGAATTCAAGTGTTTGCTTAGTTTTATTTCAGTTTTTCCTCTGTTTTCTCTGGTTTTGGGCTGTTTTCCTGCTGTCAACAGCAGAAAATCTGCCGTTTGCTCTCCCTTTTGAGTTAGGTTTGCTTGCGAACTCAAGTATTCCCTTCGGATTACTTGCGAACTCAAGTATTTCCTATCAGATTCCTAGCAATTTGTGGTAACATAGAAGATGTTCATAAATTATCTTTTATATTCTGAATTATTCCATGTTTAGCCATATGTAACTAGCTATTTTCATTATGGATTAGAAGTAGGAAAAACATCTTGTCTTTTTCCTGATATAAGAATTCACTAATTCCAGGCTACCAACAAAAGAGAAGGTATTATGCTATGATGCACTGACATTTCTCCACAAAAATGTATGCAGTGTCTAACACGTATCGAACACGACACACATCTGACACACCTCCAACATGTATCAGACACATCGAAGGCGTGTCTGATTAAAAAAATAATAAAAATAAATCGGACACACGTGTCTTAAATATTTTCTGAAAGAATTAAAATATGATTTCTTATACTTAAAATTTTTTATTAAAAAGTAAAAATTAAATATCTTTTTTCCCCACTGCCCCAAATCAATCGTCCGTACTCAATATCTTGTTCCTTGAACATTCCCATTTTATTTCTCTCGAGTGGATTACGACTAGGGTTTCACAAAAACGCACAATGCCATTTTTTTATGCCATCACAGCATTAATATTTTAAAATCATCTTAACATTGAAGTCTGATGATATCTTGATATTGACGCTCAATGCCCAATGCCGAATGCACAACTTCAATGCTCAACTCTCTACGACATTGTCTCTCTCCTCCTGATGTCTGGCACAACATCTACGTCCGACTCTCAACATTCTAATATTAATTATTTTAAGCATTGATCCTAATTAAATGACTTATTATTTCTCAATTATTCTTAATATTCTACTTATTCAATTTTTATACACTATTTTTAAGATATAAAAAATTATAATACCATATATAACCCATGTCCGTGTCCTATAATTTTAATAATTGATGTATCTTGTGTCTGTGTTGTATCGCATCCATGTCGTTGAGTCCATATCTATACATCAAAGTATTATGCATCTCGGTTTATTTAGAAAGTTTAATTAAACACGCAACAATGCAACAATAGTCCTAATAAATGCAGATAATAACAAGTACTAGATACCTTCATTTGCACGAGAAGTACTTAACAAGCATCTTGCTTTTTATATTTCATTATTTTTTTTCTGAATTTGATGGCAAGTGGCTTCATTATATCAGAGGAGCTAACATCCTTTTTCTTCATACTTCAAACAGTGAGACCATCATCAACTAATGCCCGCAGAGAAGCATATGCTACAATTCTCCACTCCGAAGATGAATATGTCTGCGGAGCAATTGCTGCAGCTCAAAGTATACGTTTAACTGGTTCAACCAGAGACCTCATAATCCTTGTTGACGAAACAATCAGCAGCCATTACAAGAATGGCCTTGAAGCTGCAGGGTGGAAGATCAAAAAGATCAGAAGGATAAGAAATCCTAAAGCCACGAAAGATGCTTACAACGAGTGGAATTACAGCAAGTTTCGCCTATGGCAGCTCACTGAATATAATAAAATCATTTTCATTGATGCTGACCTTCTTGTTCTAAGAAACATTGATTTCCTCTTCACTATGCCAGAGATCAGCGCCACAGGCAACAATGGAACTCTCTTCAACTCTGGCGTGATGGTCATTGAACCTTCGAACTGCACTTTCAAGTTGTTAATGGAACACATCAATGATATAAAATCATACAATGGTGGCGACCAGGGATACTTGAATGAGATATTTACATGGTGGCACAGAATTCCCCGGCACATGAACTTCTTGAAACATTTCTGGATTGGTGATGAAGAAGTGGAAAAGGCCAAGAAAACCAGTCTGTTTGGCGCTGAGCCTCCAGTTCTCTATGTGCTTCACTATTTAGGATTCAAGCCATGGCTATGCTTTCGGGACTATGATTGCAACTGGAATGTGGACTTCATGCAGGAGTTTGCTAGTGATGTTGCTCATCAGAAGTGGTGGAAAGTGCATGATTCGATGCCCAAGAAGTTGCAGAAATTTTGCCTTCTAAGTACACAAAGAAAGGCAGGTTTGGAGTGGGACAGGAGGCAAGCAGAGAAAGCTAATTACTCAGATGGTCACTGGAAGAGGAATGTGACCGATGCAAGGCTAAGAATCTGTAAAGGCGGTTACTGCAACTGGAAGAACATGTTATTGCACTGGGGAGATCCATTGTATAATGATGGTGGCCCAGGCTTCCATAAGCCGGCCAAAAAATTACCAGGTCATTGATCCAATTACTTCCATAGTTCAGCCTTTTTGTCATTCATAAATCACTTAACCTGCTTTGTTGAGTGCAGTCATTAAGATGCTCCATGGTTATTGTGATTTGCGTTCCCCATTCTTCTTTCTCAACGTATCTTTTTCTGAGGATAGAAACAGCACTACTTGCATCAATAATTGGGTTCATTATACATAGAGCAGCTAAAGCCCTTGATTCCATGTACATCTTTGCTTTTGCTGTATGATATGAGGTTGCAGATACTTAAAAGTTTGTCCATTTACGAGTGAGATGCATAAAAAACCACATTTATTTTACCTTTAAATCACTTGATTGAATTCACAAGACAATCTTTTAAGGGTATTTCATAAAACATTATATTTTTTATGATTACTCATGAAAAATTCAGCTGCAGAATTCACAAACCCTATTGGCAGAAATGCAGTTTTCATAAATGAACATAGCATTTTCTATAATCCAGGATATATAGGAGACATAGCCATAATTTCCTGCTCTGCCAAATATCTACCATTAAGCCTCATTCAGATGAGACACTCCACTATTAAGCATTCAGAGCACGCACATTAGTTGGAATGTGTTAATATATATTATCTTCTATCAGGTGCGTGGGTGCTGATTGATGGTTTTTAGCCTTTGATCAAATGTAGGAAATAATATAAACAATGGGTTACATGTAAATATAATAAACAAATCTGAGGATCCAACACATGAACATATTGTCAACGTGGCTTCATCATTTTGAACCATGTATCTAAGACCTCCAGTAAATGAAAATGGAGTTATAATGTTTTGTCCAATAGATATTGCATCATCATTCACATCCTCAAAAACATCATATAAACCTTTATAAAGGTCACAATGTAGCTTAGACTGGTAACATCGAATGAACTGTAATCTTTGCTCTTCAGCTGAAGCAAGTACCTACGAAAAGCAAGTACCTACTAAAGAGTGTCGTACCTTACTCAGAATATTGATCAAGCTTAAAAGAATAGAAATCCTTCATTGATAAGGTTGTTGAAGAGCCAATTTTAATACTAGTTTCATTATGACATAAGTAACCACACCATCCATCATCCCCCAAATGGATATATAATAGAAATTGAAGTAGCATACATGTTGGATGAGTGCTATAATTTTTATGAATCTTTTTGCTCTCTAACATACAATAACATGTCATACCTATGCTTTTTGCAAAGAATCCACATCCATAAGTGCAACGATCTCATTAACCAATGGCTCATTGAATTGCCAATGAATAATTGATATAGATTCAATAATTTTAAACATGCCAACAAAATAACTCGGAAAATGCAAGAATATGCTTTTAATTGATTAGTAAAACAGAACATGAACATGCCAACAAAATAATGAACCTTGTTGCTTTGTGTTTTTGTTCTTCTGTTAACTCCCTCTGCATTTCTTTTAGCGCTAAAACATTTGCTTTCCCTGTCAACCTAAAGAATGATATTATGAGTAAATTAATAAAGCAGAAAATGAACATCGCAACAAAATAATGAAGCAAATAAATAGGAACATGGCAGACTATGAGCACTATTGGGAAATGAACATACATGTTCATGAATTCAAAAAGCCTTAAGAAATATTTAACCATTATGATAATTGTGAAAAGGCTGACATTTTTTTAAGATCGCTTACAAAGGACTACAAAGACATTCAATCATAAGGGAGATGAAAAACCATGGGTTCAACTAATTATAATGAATAAATCAAAAAACATAAGAATGAATTTCAAAGTAAAAAGTGGCAATGAATTGCATACTAATTTTAATCTCCCTAATGTTAATTCACGTCTAATATATTTAGTTTAGCAAAATTATTTGTTGATTTGCTAGGTGCATTTGAATACTATAGATCAAGTTACATAGTTACAGAATTTAGGATTCCCTGGATGTGTAAGTGATCAATTATTATGCAAAATCTTATTATTTCTTTGGTAAGTTATGGCACCTTTTGATGTAAAACAAAACATGCGTGGATGAAATACTTAATGATTTTGCACGCTTAGTATTTAGAGAACAAAATAATTATTGAATTCAAGTGAGTTTGAACGACGAAATAAAACACAATGAGCGGTAAAATAAGTTTAGGCTAAATTACATTCATAGAAATTAAGATCGCAATAGTCAATTTAATCTAACGTCCCATATATGAATGTTTTCAATAATAAATTCCAATGCTAACAATAAGATTAGTCACCATAAGAAGATTCCTCACTCAACTCTTCTAATTACTAGACGTTAGCGGAGAGAATGACAAGAACCTTTATGAATCTCCTATAAACCACAATCGAAAAGCAACTAGGAGATTAAAGGATTTGGATGAGAGTTTACCCAAATAATCAGAAGATACGAAGTTCCGGTAGATGTAGGAAGGCTTGGGAGGAAGCAGATGGCATCCGAGAGCTTTCTTGAAGGCGTGGTCAGCGATCTAAAACGTCTGGACAGCATTTGATGACCTCCTAGTGGCTGGACAGCAAGAAATATGTGCAGAATTTTTCCTGGACAGCCAACGGCACTGTGGGAAATAACTGGGACAACTCCTATGTGGTCTGGGAAGCTTTGCATCCTGGCATATGGCCTTCCAAGATATAGAGCAGCAGGTTCCTTCTGCTGGAAACAGAGACTGGCAGCGGTAACCTTAGGAGAGCAGGGAGAAGTCGTGGGGAAACTGCTGTGGGAGGGCGACTGGAGGTGGGATTGGCTTGGGAAGGGGAATTGGGAAAACTATTGGGAGGAATCAATGGGTTAGGGAGGGAAGAAGGGGCGGCGATGTTGGAGCTATGGAAACAAACTTCTGAAACTCTCTTTTAGGTTTTGTTTAAGAGAGCATTAGGGAATTTCAAGTTTGAAATTCAAAATTTAGGAGGATTAGGAGGGAAGTTGATTGAGGATCTTAATTAATTGTTTCCTGATTGGATACCAATTAATGGGATAGGAGAGAGATAGGTGGCCGGCCCTTTAGAGGGGATTTGGGAGATTTAATTAATTAGGAGTGTGGGCCCCCCAAGCAATTAAATAAATTAAAGGAGAAATCTGAAATTGATTTCAGATTTAAATAAATTGGGAAGTTTCCGAACTTAGGTTTAGACAATAGGAAACTATTTGAATTCAAAATTAATTGAATTTTCAATAGGAAACTTTCCTAATTGACTAGGGTTTAAATTAGGAAAGTGAATAATGACAAATAGAATTGGAAATTCAAGTTTGGGAAGCCATGGGAGGGCCGGTGGTGGGGGCTTGTGGTGTGGGGTGGGTGGGGTTCTGGAGGCCGGCGGCTGGAGGGGTGGTGGCCGGCGGGTGGGGCGGCCAAGCTAGGGGGAGGTGGAGGTTACGGCTAGGGTGGTTTGGGGGCTGTGGGATGGGGAAGGCGGCGGCTGTGTGAATTTGTGGATGGTGGGTTCTAGGCCGGCGGCAAGGAGGGGGAAGGGAGGGGAAGAAGAGATAAGGGAAGAGTGAACCACGAACCGGGGACGCTTCCACCGATTGATGGGTATTGCGTTTGGCCTCTCCTAGGCCCTCTCCTCTCATGAACTCACCAAGAGATCAAGGCACAACTAGAACTCACAAAGAGATCTTGAACAAAGCTGAATTTCATTTTCATAATCATCATCCCCTCACAAAGGAGGAGGGGAGGGCTTTAAATAGCCCAAAACAAAGAGACAATCCAAAGTACTAAAATGCCCCTTGGGCTTACATATGTCTAAACCCTTAAGTAAGGGCAAAATTTGAAAAGGCAATAAACATTAAAATAAATCTAATACATCAAATAATAAAATAAAAACAAAACTAGAGTGGATGTCCTCATCATTCTCCCGGGGTGGGAGAAAACTCGACTCCGTCGAGTGGGTGTCTCAAGAATGCTCGTGCATCTGGGTCAATCTGCTGTAGTTCCTCGCGCTCTGACCCTGTATCTTCTGACTCTGGTTTACCTCTCCACCTCATCAAATATCTTCTTCGTCCACCCTCTTTTGTGGAAATAAAGTCATCACTCAGAATCATGTCAATCTTCTCCGTTATAGGTATTTTGGAAATATTTTGAGGAGTAGAGGTAGGCTTGGGATTCTCACCAGATGGGGTCACACAAGGCTTAAATTGAAGTGGATGTGGGGTTTAAACTCTGGACCTTCTTGGGTTACTACATCTTCTATGTTAGAAAAGGAATGAATGTTGAACTCTGCGAGTAGATCCACCACGTAAGCATTGCCATTGATTTTATTGACTAATTTAACTGATCTCGCACTTCTAGCATGTAATTCCTTTACAGTTCCTTGTGGGAACTGAGCCAGACGAATCTGCACCATCACTGAATTACCAACCTCAAAAGTTTTAAATCGTCGTTTGGGTTCATCATGAAGTTTATAATTAATATCGTTCTGTTCAATTAGGCGTGCAATTCCTTAAGTAGTTAATACAGATGTGATGTAACTGCGACATGTTTTATGTGACTCATGTGCCCAAAATTCAAGAATTAACGAGACCAATGATATGAAAAAATGTGATGCTAGAGACTTAATATGCCTGAAGAATAATTGTGGACTCTCACACATATTATTGAACATAGTGGAAAACAACAAACTACAAAGCACACACAAACACACTGACTCACAAACACACATAGATGAAAATAAAGATGGATCAGTCACAAAATGAAAAGACATAAAACTTTTGTATTTAAGGGAACTGGTGTAGGAGGAGCAAAGAAAACATCCTTAGCTAAAAGGGCATCTCCACAGGGAGTCTCATCTAGGGTCACAGAATGTCTCCTAGGGGCAGTGAGGTAATCTAGTAAGTTCATCCAACTAGGAGAGGGAAAGTCCTTAACAAGGAAGAACAAGGGTATAGAGGGCAAAATGTAGGAGTCAGGAATATGAGAGGACAATGGGTCATGACTCACTGCCATAAGAGGATAGCCCACCAAGTCACCAGCAAGTATGGGACTCAAGAGATGGGGTAGAGTACCTATAATGGAAGTGGGTACAATAGTTAGAGAGGTGACATGAAAGTATGGGTAAAGACTCTCTCTAACACTAGAGTTAGATCGAGGAAGGGTAAGATAGGTCCAATCAAGAAGGACACACTCAGTCAAATATAAGTCTAGAGGAGCAACTCTTATAATAAACTCTAATATAACAAGAGGAGACTCAATGTTCCACTTAGGCTCAGTATCATCTGAAGTTAAATTACTGTCTTCCGAACTCATTTTTGTTGTGCTTAAGGTCAGATCAATTTCTTTTGAGATCAAATTAATGTCATCCAGGTAGACCTTATCCAAAGGGATATCCTTAATGAGATTAGGATCGGGATGGGCAAAGGAATCACGGTTCACTGGTTCTAGATTTCCTAAATCAGGGTTTAAGTCAAGCAGGGAGTCTAATTGAATTACTTCAGTTTCATCCTCAAAGAAGTCCTTGTTATCAGTAAGATCATTAGTATCCACAAAATGGATGCACTCTGTCTTAGGTTCAGATGACTTTTTCTTTTTAATGCAATTCTTTACTACAATTATAGTTGTCGGGTCAAGAACAGGTGAGGCTACTGGTATATTGGGATGGCTAGGAGTCGGTCCAAGTGGGGATTCATAGGGGCCCGATCCAACAGAAAATCTAATAGAGGGTCGGCCATCAAGGCTAGGTGAAGACCTACAGGGTGGGGCAGCAACCCTGATGTTACTAAGGGATAGGTGGTCTCGACCACAAATGTCCACGGTTTGTCCCAACAAAAGAGGTAGGGTAGTACTCTAGGTGACAGTCACTAGGTGTAGGGGTCACTCTCTGGTTAGTTATGTGGGTGGGAGTGGTGTGTCGGACAGGTTTAGGCGGGTAGGACTGACTGTCACGTGTAGGGCTCTTGAAAGTGCAACACCCAAAGATTTGATGAACAGGGGGCGGCCTAAACTTAAAACCAGAAGGTTGGTCACTGGTAGAGGGCCGGTATTTTAAATTAAGTTCTCGCCTCATGTCTTTCCAATTAGGGTACTCACCGCGAGACTCTTTATGATCTTCCAACCTCATCCAAAATTAAAGAGCCCGACCTTTAAGGTGAGACTTAGCAATGCTAACTTGGTGGGACGAAGGAATAAGATGGGTTTCAAAATAGTCTTTTAACTGTCTAACCCATTCCTTAAAGTCGTAAGGGTTCGAGGAACCATCAAAGGTGGGTAGACGGTAAGGTGATTCCAAGTGAGGGTATTGCGGCTTAGGCTTCATTCTAGGTTGATAAATAGAGTGGGTAATCTTCCGACTATCGTGACTGACCGAATGGGGCACATTCCTAGAGTGGGGAGAGTCAACATGTTTCTCTGTCATGGTTGTAGTGATAGAGCCTACTAGAGTAACTAGGTCATCTAACTTCTTTTGAAGTCCTATCGAGTCCATGGGAAACGTCAAGTGACACTCAAAGATGATTGGGTGTAAGGGACATCAATGAGACACTAAGTTACGCTCACTTAAACTCACTTAAGGGTGCAAAAAGTATTTGGACAGCAAGCTACACCAGTGGGTTACGTAACCTAGGCACTTAGGAAGGTTTTTTAGATTGAGGACAGCACTTAAACACTCAAGAAACTAGCCTACAGTTCACTAGATGTGTGCAAGAATGATGTGGACAGCAAACTACAGAAGGGCATAAAGTTGTCTAAGGGTTTTGGAGACTTCTAGAGTGTGGACAGCAGCTTAGACACAAGTTTAGACTCACTAGAAGGTCACTAAATGGTGCAGGAAAAGTTTGGACAGCAAACCAAAGTGAGTGTTTAGGTAGACTAAGCAACTAGGTAGGTTATGGGGACAATGGCAGCACTTAATTGATGGAATGGACTCTCTAAGGTGATGAAAATGGTGCAGAATGTAATGGGCAGCAAGTAAAAACAGTAAAGAAAATTAAATAGGCAATGGTACGCATGCAAACAAGTTTTGGAAAAGAAAACTAGACTCCTAGGAACTTCTAGCACATGCAATACATGCTTACCATGCTCTGATACCAAGATGATGTAAAACAAAACATGCGTGGATGAAATACTTAATGATTTTGCACGCTAAGTATTTGGAGAACAAAATAATTATTGAATTCAAGTGAGTTTGAACGACGAAATAAAACACAATGAGCGGTAAAATAAGTTTAGGCTAAATTACATTCATAGAAATTAAGATCGCAATAGTCAATTTAATCTAACGTCGCATACATGAATGTTTTCAACAATAAATTCCAATGCTAACAATAAGATTAGTCACCATAAGGAGATTCCTCACTCAACTCTTCTAATTACTAGACGTTAGCGGAGAGAATGGCAAGAACCTTTATGAATCTCCTATAAACCACAATCGAAAAGCAACTAGGAGATTAAAGGATTTGGATGAGAGTTTACCCAAATAATCAGAAGATACGAAGTTCCGGTAGCTGTAGGAAGGCTTGGGAGGAAGTAGGTGGCATCCGAGAGCTTTCTTGAAGGCGTGGTCAGCGATCTGAAACGTCTGGACAGCATTTGAAGACCTCCTAGTGGCTGGACAGCAAGAAATATGTGCAGAATTTTTCCTGGACAGCCAACGGCACTGTGGGAAATAACTGGGACAACTCCTATGTGGTCTTGAAAGCTTTGCATCCTGGCATATGGCCTTCCAAGATATAGAGCAGCAGGTTCCTTCTGCTGGAAACAGAGACTGGCAGCGGTAACCTTAGGAGAGCAGAGAGAAGTCGTGGGGAAACTGTTGTGGGAGGGCAGCTGGAGGTGGGATTGGCTTGGGAAGGGGAATTGGGAAAACTATTGGGAGGAATCAATGGGTTAGGGAGGGAAGAAGGGGCGGCAATGTTGGAGCTATGGAAACAAACTTCTGAAACACTCTTTTAGGTTTTGTTTAAGAGAGCATTAGGGAATTTCAAGTTTGAAATTCAAAATTTAGGAGGATTAGGAGGGAAGTTGATTGAGGATCTTAATTAATTGTTTCCTGATTGGATACCAATTAATGGGATAGGAGAGAGATAGGTGGCCGGCCCTTTAGAGGGGATTTGGGAGATTTAATTAATTAGGAGTGTGGGCCCCCCAAGCAATTAAATAAATTAAAGGAGAAATCTGAAATTGATTTCAGATTTAAATAAATTGGGAAGTTTCCGAACTTAGGTTTAGACAATAGGAAACTATTTGAATTCAAAATTAATTGAATTTTCAATAGGAAACTTTCCTAATTGACTAGGGTTTAAATTAGGAAAGTGAATAATGACAAATAGAATTGGAAATTCAAGTTTGGGAAGCCATGGGAGGGCCGGTGGTGGGGGCTTGTGGTGTGGGGCGGGTGGGGTTCTGGAGGCCGGCGGCTGGAGGGGTGGTGGCCGGCGGGTGGGGCGGCCAAGCTAGGGGGAGGTGGAGGTTACGGCTAGGGTGGTTTGGGGGCTGTGGGATGGGGAAGGCGGCGGCTGTGTGAATTTGTGGATGGTGAGTTCTAGGCCGGCGGCAAGGAGGGGGAAGGGAGGGGAAGAAGAGATAAGGGAAGAGTGAACCACGAACCGGGGACGCTTCCACCGATTGATGGGTATTGCGTTTGGCCTCTCCTAGGCCCTCTCCTCTCATGAACTCACCAAGAGATCAAGGCACAATTAGAACTCACAAAGAGATCTTGAACAAAGCTGAATTTCATTTTCATAATCATCATCCCCTCACAAAGGAGGAGGGGAGGGCTTTAAATAGCCCAAAACAAAGAGACAATCCAAAGTACTAAAATGCCCCTTGGGCTTACATATGTCTAAACCCTTAAGTAAGGGCAAAATTTAAAAAGGCAATAAACATTAAAATAAATCTAATACATCAAATAATAAAATAAAAACAAAACTAGAGTGGATGTCCTCATCACCTTTACTTTTAGCACTAAAGATCAAATTCAAAAGATGTTTGTTGGAATGACTTTGGAAGAAAATTAATCTAATTATATGTTGTTATAATCTCTAATTCATTAAATTTTTGGAGAATTTCACCATTCAACATTAAATTGCCCAAATTTATAGAAATATGACATTATATGTTCATTTTAATATGAATTCATAAAAACTTTAGAGTAAATTATGCATTTTAGGTTGAAGATTTATTTTTTGGTAACCCCCAGAGCATCCACAGAGCTGTTCTTTCATTGCAATGGATTATAAAGAATTTTCATTAAAGATACGTTAAACCCAGATGTTTTTAAATTTTAAATATGCTCATTTGACATTTTCATAAGTAATTTAGCTTCCTTAAATGCAAGTTAATTGAGTTAGACAAATTTTTGTTTTCTATCTTAACAAATTAACCTGCTATGCTTGTCAAACTCAATTTAGCAGGTTAATTTGTTGAGATAGAATATAAAAAAAAACACCGGTGATTCCTGCCAACATGCTTAATGCATTGACTATATTACAAAAACAAAAACCCTTTGGTTAATTCTTATATACAGAGCACAATCACATAATCATCATATAATAACTATTCCTCCTACCTAAATGAAGAAAAAATATTTTCTCCTCAACGACAAATCCCAAAGAAACAATAAATTCATCAAAAGATTATGCACCATAACAACTGAAGCACACAAGCAGCCTCTAGAACGAACAGGAATGTGGTCAAATGACTAAGAGCTTTCATTTCTCACCACCAGCTCAGAGTCGACGTACTAACTTATTAACTTCTAATAAATTGCACTTATGTGCTCGCCTTTTTGAAAAGAGAACAGACTCTAGAAGAAGGTAATACAAAGTGTTTTCTATCTTTTTCTGGAGTACCTAACATTACTTATTAATTTTAGACTTTAAGATAAATGGGCGGAATATGAAAAATAAAGTAAATGTTATCTTAGAATTAGATAGGGGAATTAAAGAATACTAACAAAAATATTTTTTAGAGTAAAATTCAAGATCTTAAGATTTTGAAGGTGCACGAGTAAGCTAATTTTATGTCCAAAAAAAAAAAGCTAGTGATATTAAAAATGTTGCAAATGATGTCTTTTGAGTATCAAAAAGAAAAGCCCCTAATAACAAAAATGGTTGGTGATGAAATCAAAATGTGCAAGAAAAGATAAAAAAAAAAAGTTTTGTTATAAAAATTAATTTGGATGTAAAAGCTTGAAAAATTGAAAAAGATATAAAAGGGACAATAAGAAACCTAAGAAAGCAATATGTGATGCAAAGAATCAATCTTATAATGATTTATATGATATATTAGATACTAAAGAGGGTGAAATATGTATGTATAAGCTAGCCAAACAAAGAGATAGGAAAAATAAAGATTTAATTTAAGTGAAGTGCATTAAAGATGAAAATCAAAAAGTGCTTTTATTAGAAGAGGATATTCAACAAAAGTGGATGAAATATTTTGATAAGATTTTCAATGAAAATTGTAAGAATATGATTTACTTTAGTGACCTTAGCACCCTAAATGAAAAATAGAGATTTTTGTTTTATCATCGTATTAGTAAAATTGAAGTTAGAGAAGCCTTAAAAAAAATGAAGTGTGGAAAAGCGATTAGACCTGATGATATTCCAATACAGGTTTGGAAATGCTTTGGAGATGAACGAATTTCTTAGCTTACAAAACTTTTCAATATTATTTTGGAGAATAAAGGATGTCAGATAAGTGCAAAAGAAGCGTGTTGATTCTCATTTTTAAGAATAAAGGTGATGCATAGAGTGTGCGAAGTATAGAGAAATTAAGTTAATGTGTCATACTTTTAAAACTATGGGAGAGGGTTATTAAGCATAGATTACGACGTGATGCTAATGTTTCTCAAAATCAATTTGGATCCATGCCGAGTAGGTTTACTATGAAAGTTATACATTTATTTGAGAGGTTGATAGAGAAGAATAGAGAGAATAAAGAGAATTTACATATGATATTTATTGATTTAGAGAAATCATATGATAAAATTCCAAGAGAAGTGCTTTGGAGAGTTCTAGAAAAGAAAGAAGTTAATAACGCTTATATTCAAGTCATTAAAGATATGAATGTAGGATCTGTTACTTATGCTCAAACACAAAGTGGTTTGACCAGGTATTTTCCTATTTCAGTTGGATTACATCAAGGATCAGCTTTAAGCCCATATCTTTTTTCTTTAGTCATGGATGTTCTTACTAAACATTTATAAGAGGATGTTTCCTTGTGTATATTTTTTGCTGGTGATGTTCTTCTTGTTGATAAAACTGAAATGGAGTTAAAAGAAAACTTGAATTATGAAGATCAACCTTAGAATCTAAAGGTTTTCGTTTGAGTAGATTTGAAACCGAATACATTGAGTGTAATTTTAGTAATAATAGATCTAGTGGGGGGATTATGACTTTAGGTGATCAAGTCATTAATAAAAGTCCACATTTTAGATTTCTTGGGTGTATTGTTCAAAGTGATGGTGAAATAGATAGGAATATTATTAGTAGAATTCAAGTTGGATGGTTGAAGTGAATGAATGCATCGGGCCTCTTGTGTGATAAAAAAATACCCCTCAAATTTAAGGGAATATTTTATAAGAAGGTGGTGAGACTTTTTTTTTTAAGAAGGTGGTGAGACTTGTAATCCTTTATGGCATAGAATATAGTTCATTAAAAGAAAAGCATAAAGTTAAGTGTTGTAGAGATGAGGATGCTCAAGTAGATGAGTGGCTTCACTCTTAAAGATAGAATGCAAAACGAGTATGTAAGTGAAAAGGTTGGAGTAGCTCTAGTGGCAGATAAGATTTAGAGAGAGTCGCATTAGATGGTTTGGACACATAAAATGTTAGTCTTTAGATGACCCAGTTAGAAGATTAAATGTATTGGATCTGGCATATGTTAAGAAAGGTTTAGGGAGAATTAAAAAGACTTGGCTAGAAAATATTAGAAATGATCTTTTTTTATTAAACTTAAATGAGAAATTGACTCTTAATAAGACACAATGGAGAAAAAAGATTCATGTAGCCGACCCCACGTAGTGGGATAAAGGCTTGATTTTGTTGTTGTTGTTGTTGTGTATCTTTTGTTGGTGCAATCAACTGTGACATAAAGAATATGAAATGAGGAGGCAGAGACCAAATGAAATTAACATTATCATCCACATACCGAGCATATCAGTCCCCATCTTAGCATCAATCCTAAGAGTCCCTATGTAACATCATCTACGTGAACCATTCCTCTGGAGCTTTCATTCATCACCCATGTTGATAGAGTCATGATCTTTAATTTTTAACCTAGATTAATGCAAAAGATGCAACAAAATAGAGAGAATCATATAACGAAAATTTCAAGATGAAACCAAAGCCTCTGTAATTCAAAAACTAATTCAACTTTAAACTAACCTACCTAGCTTGATTTTTTATCCATAACAATCCAAACCAAATAATTTAGCATGCAAAACTGCATAATAAGCAGCTTCTCAACCAAAAAAAAACTCGGTGAAAAAAATTGAGCAATCTTATTATTTTATTTATAGTACCAAAATTTATTGGAATCGAACAAAAAAATGTCAGCCAAAAATAACCATATAATAAAAATAGGATTTATCTGTAAATTATTTTTGTGGGTTAAGCATTAGTTAAGAAATACCAACGTGTTTGGTTGCGAACTGACTTGAAAAAAAAAAGGAGATTACCCAAATTGCTCCAAATGATAAAGATATGCTAGGCAACCTGATTGAGAGAAGAGTAGAAAGTCAGAAACATGTCAATAGCAAGAGAGTGCATCACATTATTGGGATGGGTCAACTACAGATAGTCTGGATTCATTGTTTTATAATAAGGAAACTGATTACTAACACCAACTCAGGCAGTGGCAGATGTGAGAAAACCACCCATCCTTCCATGTCATTTTTAGTTACGGTAGCAACAGTTACAAGACATCAAATATGTTGGAATTCCAACGGCCACTTCGTTATTTTTCTTCTTAATTTAAGCATCTACAATAACTAGTTTCCCCAAAAGATTTGTTCAATGCGTTCCAACTAACTTTGTTGGTTCACGCAAGTCGAATGAAATCAGCAAACTTTGACTTGAATGTGAAAATTCCAATAAATTTTAGATTAATTATTCCGATCATTTAGTATTAGAATATCATAGGCACTTATATTTCCTTTATTGAAATGTGTAACTTTACACCAATGATAATACACAATGTCACAAGAAGAGAACACTTGTAAATAATTAAAAATATATAGACAAAACGCTTGGTATAAACATTTCAGATTGAAAGAGAATCATCAAGAAGGAATTTATGTATACGCATTGCTAAAAAATGAACATTTGGTCTACGGCATGGTTAGGCTATTGGCCCATATCAATTTGTTCTTCTAATTGAAAATAATAAATGTCTCTACTCTCACAAGAAATTCACATGACTCAAAAAGATGAAAACACTATATTCATCGAAGAACTAAACATTTTGAATAAGGAAGAAAATATATATCCATGCTACATATGATGATTTTATTTGAGGCTCAGATTGATGGAAAATAGTTCAATATCTTCACTGTGAAAAATCCCAGAGTGGTGCATGACTATATGCTCATCACTATCCCAAAAATTTTCAAAAAATCAACAAAGAAAATAAAAAAATTATAAGATTCAAAGAGAATTAATTGGTATAAGATGGCTATAGGAAAGGAGCACAAAAAAGAAACTCAAAAGTTTAAAACCTAAAAATCTAAGTAAATAGTTAATGAAACAAGCTAAGAAGAGAGACAATTACATGAGAATAAGGCAAAGAAATCACTGGAAGGGTTTAGGCTTGAGAGAAATTATATTAAAGGGGAAATCCAAAGCTGGATTAATAATTCTAACCCAAATTCGTTGTCTTATTAACCAACTCTCAAAAGTAACCCCTGAGATACAAATGAATCGAACTACATCAACAAGATCAAATCTATTAGTTGCAACTAGTTTTACTATTCACTAGATAACTAGCAATTTGGTACCACCTAGCAAAATATGATATGGATTTTGATTCTGTTTTAAAAATAGTTATTATTAAGTAAAAGATTTCATTGCTTTGAAGTTTTAGAAAAATAGTGTACAAAAAGCATTTTGCATTTTAGAACCTTCAAAAAATGAACTGAGAGTGCCATAATGTTCAAATATACATTAATAATAAGGTATGGATTTATTCCTAAGATCTAAAATCTCCCAAAAATCAGATAGATTTTTGGCTCTTGTTAAGCACAAATTGAAATCAACTAATAAGTGGCTTGAATCTAACCAAGCTAAACCAAGATTAAATTTAAATGTATATACATGTTAATTTTGAATACATGTCCCTAAGCCTATATTAAAAATTGTATTTATATATGCATGGAGCAATGCATCTCATAACCACAAAAGCAATGCATTTTTATCACTTAAATCTTTACAGAATGTCATTTATAAAAGAAGTATGATATATGCATGTGGCAAATCAATTTACAATCAGTAAACTTAAATGTGAAAAATCCAATATTTAGATATATTACTATCGTTTGGTATTAGAATATCCTAGGCTCCTAATTCCTCTTATTCAAATGCATAACTTATACCAATGTTATACGTCGTTAGAAGTAAACACTTGTCGACTATAAATAAAGCAATTGATCCCTCCACATTGCCAAAAATAGCATATTCAGTCTACATCATGGTTGAGCTATTGGCCCTCATCATTTCATTCTTTTAATTGAAAACACCAAAAACTAAAATTCACATTATTAAAAAGATGAGATCTATATGCTTCAAAAAAATAAATGCTTTGAATCAACAAGAAATTCTATATCCATATTATGATTTGATTTGAGGCTCAGATTGATGGGTAATAGTTCAATATCATCACAGAGAATGATCTCAGAGTGGTGCATGACTATATGTTTCGTCATTGCCCCATGAAATTTCAAAAGATCAAAAGTAAATAAATAAATAAGAATAAACACAAGAAACAAATAGAATTACACAGCATAAAATTGGAGGGAATGGTTATTAATCCAAAAACCAAAAAAAGGAGAGACTTATATGAGGATAGATAGGGCAGAGCAA
The DNA here is from genome assembly GCA_019925795.1 of Dendrobium chrysotoxum. NCBI lineage: Eukaryota > Viridiplantae > Streptophyta > Magnoliopsida > Asparagales > Orchidaceae > Dendrobium > Dendrobium chrysotoxum. The sequence continues at coordinate 21,925,246 of CM034312.1, read as the reverse complement.
TCACCAGAAGGGTATAGGGGTTGTTTGGTTGGAGAAAAAAGAAATACAGTGTAAAAGAAATGCATTATTTTTTTTACTTTTTGGTGTTTGGTTGAAGAGAGTGTAAAGTAAAGTGAAATCATAATGTATTAAAAAATCCCTATTGTAGCTCATTTTACGCATAAACCAAACCTGCTCAAATCGAGCGAAAAAGGAATTCTCTAGCGCGAGAGAGAAGCTCGCGGTAACCCCATTATCGCGGGAACCATCGTAGTTCTTCCTACATCGTCGTTTCAAAAGCTTTACATCTTCTCTATTTCATCGTGGCTGTTAGACTTTGATGCTTATCGTAAATCGAAAGGCACAACATTCGGAAGAGCTCGCTTCGACGACGTTCCCTTCCTCTTAGATCGGAAGGCACAGAAGAGCTCGCTTCGACGACGTTCCCTTCCTCTCGGATCGGAAGGCACGGAAGAGCTCGCTCGCAAACGTTCCCTTCCTCTCTGATCGAAAGGCACGGAAGAGCTTGCTCGCAGTGAAGGTAACTATCTTTCTCCCTTCTAAATGCTTCTTTGGCCAAATCCTCGTAAAATCTTTTTCGCTCACGTCTTCGGCCAAATCACATAAATTCGAGTTAGTTGGGTGACAGTCCCTCCACATTAACGACTGAATGGAGAAGAACTAAGAGATCTCCCTCCAGAAGCCGCATGCTTTTACCCACCCAACCCTCTGATCTCACAATCATGGATCTGGGAAGTAGGTCCACATCTTCTCCATCTTGGTTGCGGTATTCATTCCCCACACAATTACTGCCCTAGCCCTATTGTAATTAACAAGCGCTTTTGCTAAACTAATTATTTTTCTTCCTTTTTGTTCTAATTAATTTGTTTCTGCTCTTTGCATGCGGAGATCAATTAGCCTCTCATGAGCAATGTTTGAATCATAAAAAATTCGTTTTTTTGGCTTCTTGTTGTTGACTTTATATAAATTTCGTGATCCAGGTTTGGGCTGCTTTTACTTCTTCAATTATTGCCCTATGCTCATTAACAAATGCTTTTGCTAAACCGATTAATAAGTATGGAACATTGTTTTTCTTCCTCCGTGTTCTGATTTTTTTGTTCCTACTCTTCACCCTGCGAGTTGCACTTCAGTTTTGTGATTGCAACGTTAATGTGTATTTATGTTTATTGAAGAAGAAAATTTTGAAATGGCTAATGATCAAATCTTTTAATTTCTTACAATTGTACATTAGTTTATTATAATGAAGACATGTTGAAATGTCTTTATTTGTATGCTACAGATGGATGAACGATTAGAACTTGAAGATTGCTAACTTGATTCAGATGACATATCATTCCATGATAAACAAAATTATTCAATTGTTCGTATGATTATTGCGATGGCGGTGAGTGTTATTTTTCTACTTATACATGAAGTAGGCAAAAAAAAAGCGAAAATATAATCCAAAATGGAATATTCAACGTCGAACATATCTCACTAGGCTATACCATGGTTCTGATTTGGATTGTATCAATTTGGTGCAAATGAGGAGGGAACATTTCTTTAACTTCTGGGACTTGTTGTGAACAAAAAGATTACTAGTAGACACATTTCACATTTACATTGAAGAACAACTTGTTATGTTGCTGCATACTAAGAAAGGTTACTCTACCAAGAAAGGTGGTAAATATTATTTAGCTAATGGTGGTTACTCTACCAAGAAAGATTTCATATCTCAATATCGTGCTACAAGATACCACTTGAAGGATTTCAGTGGTATCCGGCCCAAAAAATATACAGAGATATTTAATCTTCGACATTCTTCACTTCGCACAACTGTGGAGCGTGCATTTGGGTCATTAAAGAATCGATTTGCAATTTTAAAATGTGACCTATACTTTCTATTGGAGACTCAAGTTGAGATTGTACTTGTCTGCTGCATTTTGCATAACTGGATAATTACATAGGGCGGTGATGAATTAATTTTGTCAGAAGATGAGTGGAGATTAAGAAACCCTGTTAGAGAAAGATATGAAGCTATACCAGATGATTCTCGAGAATGGTTGGAGAGAAGAGATCAAATTGCTTTTGCTATGTGGAGTCGCATGGAGAATGTTGGCAAGAATGTTGCCTTTTAAACACATTGAAGACATGTATTATGATTATATGTCACTTTTTTTGTAGATGTGCTTGTGTAAATGCACAAAAGAAATATTTTTTTTGTTTTTAAATGCTTCTACACTTTTGTAAATGCATTGTCGACATAGCTTTGTAAATATGTCTTCTTTGATGAATAGTGTAGAGTTATGATAGTTCTTCTAGTAATATTTTTTATGAATGTACACAAAAAAAATTTAAAATCTCATAAAATTATCATTATTAATATGGACTCAAACTATTTGATCAAATTATAATATTTTCACTTTACTCCACAGACAATAAATCAAACGACCTCCAAGTATTTAGAATACACTAATTTTACTTTACTCTGCATACACCAACCAAAAAAAAACTGTTGCGCTGCATTTACTTTACAGACAACCAAACAACTTCAAAGTATTTACTTTACACTACATTCACTTTAAAGCCAACCAAACAGCCCCATAGAGAATTTATATTAAAAAAGAGAATTCAAAGCTAAATTGGCAACACTAACCTTAAATTGTTGCATACTCTCAAAATTACTCTTGAGATCTAAATGGATCAAAGCTACATATTGAAAAAACCAAATCTATAAGTTGCAACCAATTTTACTATCCACTAGATAATTGAAAATTTAGTGTTGAATACCAAAAAATGACATAGATTATCATTTATTTCATTGCTTCAAAATTTTAAGAAAATTTATGTTCAAAAAACAATTTGTATATGATGATTTAATTTGAGGCTTAGATAGATGGGTAATAGTTCAGTATCATCACTGAGAAAGATTTCAGAGTGGTGCATGAGTATATGCTTTATCATAACCCCATGAAATTTCAAAGGGTCAAAAAATAAAAAAAAGAATAAACATAAGAAACAAATAGAATTAATCATCATAAGATTGAAGGGAATAGTTATTAATCCAATAAACAAAGAAGGGAGAGACATATATGAGGATAGGGCAAAGCAAATCCCAGAAGGGTATAGAGAATTATATTAAAAAGGAGAATCCAAAGCTAGAACAGCAACGCTAACATAGATGTCAATGGCGCAACATAGCACGCGCCATAGTGCACGTCGCGACGCGGCGCACCTACGGCGCCATGTGTATGGCGCGACGCAGACGTTCAAAATGGCGCGCGCTATTTGCGCGCTATGGCGCACGGCGCAAAATAGCGCGCGCCATTGTTTTAAATTTTTTTTAATGTAACTATAAATATTTTTTATATTTATCTTTTTTTTATTTTTAAGATAATATATTTTATAATTTTTAAATATATTAAAAGTGTTAAGATAAATGTTAGATTGATTATTTTTATCTTCTTAATGCTATTTGCTTTCATTTAAATATATTTGAGTTGTATGAAGATTGACTACCTATTGGACTTGAAATTGTTAGAGACAGGTTGAAGGATAATCTCATTGGAATTTACTGTATGAAGGCTTTGATGGAGAACATGAAAGTTGAAGTGAATTTTTTTAGTAATAGACTTGATATGATTGTGACTGAAGTGATATCTTGATTGAACGTGGTAATTTTCTTAGCATGTTAGTTAACTAGTAGATAGTTTCTAAAATGTAGAAGGATATGTTAGGATAGACAAACATTCCTCAAGTATAACAAAGTTGTTATGATAGCTTGTCTTTCAGTTTAATGATATTTCATATTCATGTTTATTATTTTATAATTCTTGTATAGTTTGCGTCATGTTCAAAATGGCGCGCGCCGCGCCGTGCGCTATGCGTCATGGCTCCAAAGGGACCTTTGCGCCGTGGTGCGCTATTCGCCGTTAACAAGTGTGAATGCTAACCCTAAAATGTAGCAAACTCTCAAAATTACTCTTGAGATTCTAATCAGTCAAAGCTACATATTGACAAAACCAAACATATTAGTAGCAACCAAGTTTACTATTTACTAGATAATTGAAAATTTAGTGCTGAATACCAAAAAAATGATATAGATTATCATCTATTTTATTGCTTCAAAATTTTAAGAAAATTTGTGTTCAAAATGTAATTTGTATTTTAGATCCTTAAAAAATTAATTCAAACATGTCATAATTTTCAAATAAACATTAATAATCATAGACAAATATACTCCGAAGATATGAAATCTCCTAAAAATTGGATAGATTTTTTGTTCCTTTCAGCTTGAACTGAATCACTTAATAAGTGACATAAATTTAAAGAAGCTAGCTCGAGATTAGATCCAAGTGTATATACATGTTAATTTGAATATATGGCCTATGCCTAGATTCTTGATTTTATTTATAAATGTATTATTCATATATGCATGGAGTAATACTTCTCACAACCACAAAATTAATGTATTTTTATCTTAAATGTTTGTAGAATCTCAAATATAAAAAAGTATGGTATATGTGAACATGGCTAATCAATTTACAATCAACAAACTTGACTTAAATGTGAAAAATCAAATAAATTTTGGATTTATTGTTATGATCATTTAGAAGTAGAATAGCATAGAGTCATATATTTCTCTTATTGAAATGATAATTTCACATCAATGTTACACACAATCTCATAAGAAGAAAAAACTTGTAGATGATTAAAAAATATACATAAAAGACATAATATAACATTTTAGATTAAAAGAGAACCATCAGGAAACAATTGATCTATCCACAATGACTAAAAATAGCACATTCGGACCGCATCATGGTTCAGCCATTGGCCCGCATCATTTGGTTCTTTTAATTAAAAAATAATTAAAATAAAAATTCACATGATTCTAAAGATGAGAACTATTTGCTTCGAAAAATAAATGCTTAGAATAAAGATAAATTATAAATGCATACAGCAAATGATGACTTAATTTAAGGCTCAAATAGATCAGTAATAGTTCATTATCATCATGGAGAAAGATCTTAGAGTGGTGCATGTATATGATTCATCACTACCCCAATAAATTATAAAAAAAATTCTGAAAACAAGAGAAAAAAATGAATATAAGAAATTGAGAGAACTTAGCATCATAAGATGGGGTGGGTGCAAGGAAGGGCATAGCAAAGAACATGAAAAAAAAAAGTCAAAAGAAATAGTTATTAGTCCAAAAAATGCAGAAGTGGGAGACTTGCATGAGGATATGGTAGATCAATTGTCAAAAAGGTACAGACATAAGAGAATTTACATAAAAAGGGGAATCCACGGCTAGATCGGCAACCCTAACCCTAATTTGTTCCTAGGAACAAATTCTCAATATAACCCTTGAGTTCTAAATGAGTCGAAGTGTCGAACAACATCATTGACATAACTAAAGAATTTAACTCAACTAGTTTTACTAGTCATTGGATAATGGATAATTTGGTACCACCTGTCAAGTCATTACATACATTATGATTTTATTCTGAAAATAGTGATTAATAAACAAAAGGTTTTATTGTTTTGAATTTTTTACAAAATTTACGTTCAAAAAATATTTTGCATTTTATAACCCAAAAAAATTAAACCAAGCATGCCATAATTTTCAAGTGTACATTAATAGAAATTAAATTTCAATATCTAAGATCTCCCAAAAATTAGATAATTTTTTTGTAATCAATTAAAAATTGGCATGGACCAAACAAAGCTAGCACAAGATTAGAACCAAATGTATACACATTTAGTTTGAAGGTGTACCTAAGTCTATTTTCTCAAAACAATAAAAATAATGCACTTTAGCTTTGCAACATCTCAAATTAAAAAAAAAAGTGTGAAGGTGGCAAATCATGCACAGTAATAATATTGAAATTTATTAATTTTGACTAGCATTTCTATTATTTTCTAATATATCTTTATGGAGATGTGTATATGCATTTAGATGTACAGTTACATGTACATAATAGAAGATTAGGAAATATCTAAAAATTAAGTTAGTTCACTGATCGCAGTCTATGACAAGATATATCAAGACATGTTTAAGAACTCCATATTAATATTCAAAATGGACCAAATAAACTTGCACGAGTTGTAAAATTAAGGATAAAAAAGAAAGCCCCAATACAGTGCTCTAGTCTCAAAATCAGGAGATGGAACTCATAAAACTTCAAGGTAAGGCAAATCAAATAAGAGATAAAAGGCCCAAATAAGCATATAGTAAATTCATTATAAACAGCTCAAGTTTGAATTCCAGCATATATCAATCTCAACAGAAAAAGATTTCATCATATGTTGCATCAACATTAAAAAAATCAGCCTGTATGAACTTCGGCATAAATAGATTCCAGCAAGCAAGTGTAATAACAAGCAAATGTAACTTCAAGTGTAATATAAATCAGCAAGTAAGAACGTGCTTCACCAAGCACGTTAAGGAACAGGTGTTGTATTTGCTCATAAGAGAGTGAATCAGCAAGCATATGATCAATAGATGCAAGGGTAATGATATAAGATTTTCATTCAAGATAATGCACATATGATGGATCAAAACAATGGGTACTCTGTTGAAGAAGATTGAATGATCTTAGTGAAATCTCCAGAAAGCAAAATTATAAATCCTTGTACTGAATGTCCGAGATAGTCTGATCAAAATCGTTGATTTTTTATGAGCTAGCATACACATAAAGAATTCAACACAGCACACAATCTCATCTAAAACCAATGATTCAACAGGATTTGATATAAAGTTAATCAAAATTATCGTCTACATACGATCAAGCAAGAAATACTCAACAGATTAAATGACCTAACCAGAACCAATAATCCAACTAGATCAAATGCAAACTTAACAGAGATTAACAGTCAGCGTTTTGTTGAATCGTACCAGAGTAAAAAACATTGGGTAGAATAAATGAGCTGAATATTGAATGCGTAACTAAAAAAGGCTACCACAAAAAAGGTTATTCATCCTGAGAAATGGGTGGCTGAGGTATTCATCCAGAGAAATGGGTGGCTGGGGTTGAATGGAGAAGCGCACAGGGGTGGAGGCGGCGCGTATGGCTCTTCTTGGGAGAGCATGGATGTGCGACCTTGCAGAGGAGACAAGGGTGTGAGTTAGCGGCGGCAGGAAGGCGTGGATCGGTTTGAGCGGTGGCGGTACTAGAGCAGATAGCGCGGTTGGTTGTGCGTGCGTAGACGGATGCGGTGCCTGGAGGTTGGCGTCGCAGATGCAAGCGGAGGACGAAAGGAGAAGGAAGGCCCATGCAGCTTCTTGCGTTTTGGAGCTTAGGACGGCGGTGTGACGGCTGCTGCGGGAGAAGTTACTGAACGAGGGTTATGATGCAGCTCACCTTCTCAGCTTTGACTATTTAATAAAATTTTGAATTCGAAGGTTATATATATGTATATGAGATTATGTGTGAATTTATTTTAATTAGTTTAAAGGTCTTAAAAAAAAATAAGAAAGGCATTTATATAAGGAGTTTTTTATTTTTTATTTTTATAAGAGAGATATTGAAAGACTTCAAATTACAAAAAGATTATAACTTGAAGCAATACAAAAAATGAACACTAAAATATATAAACTTTTGAATTATATAATAATCTAGAGTTTTATCACCTCTAAATAATACTTAGATTTTCTTTGATATAAAAATAATAAAATCTCGCTTAATATACGTAAGTATACGTGCTGAATCAGATAATAAAGTGATAGAGTAGAGTGTCGAACACACGAGGAAGTATGCTTACTTACAATAAATTATTATTGTTTACTCTAATTATAATAATTATACTATTGAAATAAAAATAATATTTATGAAGATTCTATCACTGAATAAAATAGTAAAAATATTGAATATAATATTTAATTAAAGTGTTTTGGATTGATGAGTTTAAATTTCAGATCTTTCCTAATAATACTCTTAATTATAGATGTGATTTAGAGTATATGCATCCGTAGATCTCTATCGAGCTTGTAGGGATGAAAAGGATATCTGCTGACCTCCTATAGTTACAGTATTTCCTTAAGAACTTCAAATATATTTGCATCCTGTGTCTAAGCATGCAAACATCATATCTCAATGTTTTTTTGTTGTTTTTGCATTTCTTCATCGAGGCTATACATCACATTATATTTTAACTACACATATGACTACTATGTGCATTAAAAAAATGGGATAATATTGAAAACATCATTTAATATTTTTAGAATAAGAGTCTTCATTAGTACTTAACATGCACGTTATATCATCCATCCAAAATAAGAGAATTAGCCCGACATAAAATAAATGACAAGCAAACTCATTTTTATTGAACTCATAGAAGAATGAAAATATAAGAGAGTCATATCACCAAAAAGGATCAAAGAATCTCCTTTACACTCCTTCTTCCTTAACATATAGAGTTGCTTCAAGAAATATAGGCTAAATACTCTAAATGATTGTATCTTGTACTTTTCTAGCCTCCCTTAGATTTTACTCGAAGAGGAAACTAGAGAAGTACTGTAAAAGTACTGAATTTTAATCAAGTGATTGAACTCTCTTACAAACATAACATCACAAATATTTATAGGACAACATAAAAAAGGCATCTGGTGTTGTGGCACTTAAACGAATGGTGTCGCGCCACCCGTGAAGTGAACTAACATCTCGATGCTGAAGCTTTTTGCACCGTCGCAGTGCTTGGTGATATGGATCATATACTTAGTAAATAGTCATGTCTCTTCACTAAGAGAACGTGACCCTTAAAAGTTACAACTGTATTACCGCTACGCTACTAGCATTATAGCGTTGTGGCACCCTAGTGATAAAAATGGTGCCAAGACGTGAGAAATTATGACACCGCGACATTTGAAAACATAGAATATGGTGCCACCAAGCTCACTTTTTGGAGCCATGGCATTGGTAATATTGTAGTGCTTATTGCGTTGCCACCATAATGTTTACAAACAGAGAACTCAATGCTGCAATGTCTAATTTTGTGGTGCCTTGATGGTATTGAAGGTGGAGCTACGATGTTGATTCGTGGTCGCGGCACTGTAGCCACCTTAGAATTTTCTGCCCTTTTGAGTTTATTCTACACAAAAATAACTAAAATAACATATGTTTTTTTAAAATAAAATACATAAAAAATATATAATTTATACTTATTAGCCACCCAGAGAGTTTATCCATAATTATATAACATCTAATGAGATTGAGTCTAATAGGAGATAGAGAGATCCCTAAATAATTCCAAGGAAGAGATTTTAGATTAAAGCCCAAAATATTACTAAATTGATCTTGTAAGCTAGAATTGATAAAATTTGAGAAGCAAATAATAATTTTATTGGGATTACTAGAGAGGCCAATAGAGCTAGACCTTGAAGCTTAATGGAATATTGGCATGCTCAAACACCAATAAATCATCAACATATATAAGATAGGATACTTCAGCCTAGGGGTGCAAACGAGTTGAGTCGAGCTCAAGCCAGGGGGTGTTCGAGTTAAGCTCGACTGCCAAATACCGAGCTCGAGCTCGAGTTGAGCTCGAAAGGTGAGCTCGAGCTCTACTCGTCTCACAAAACGAGTCGAGTCGAGCGGCTCATCGTGCTCCTTCCTGACCAGCATCATCCGCGGACAGCTACATCATCCTGAGCTACGTCGACCTCCATCGACCGTCGTCCCATTGTCAAAGCCGCAAGCTTGTCCTCCCAAGCTGCGAGCTTCGTCATCTGTCATCCCGTCGAGCTCCGTCAAAGCCTGCTACCGCTTGCAAATCCCGCTCCCGCCTACAAAATCTGATTCCTAAATCTTGCTCCCTCCTGTGAATCCCGCTCCCTCCAAACTATGAAATCTGATTTTTGAATCCCTCTCCCGCCTGCAAATCCTGCTCCTGCCTATAAATCCCACTCCCGCCCGCATCATCTTCTCTTATGAGAGCTACTCGACGAGCTCTCAAGTCGAACAACAGAGTGTTCGAACTCGGGCTCATTAAGCCTTCGAGCTCAAAATTGTGTTCGAGCTCGGCTCGTGAGCTCGATAACCTCGACTCGTAGAGCCCATTAACGAGTGGCGCCCGAGCTGGCTTGACTCGTTTGCACCCCTACTTTAGCCTTATTCTATAAAATGCAAGAAAAAGAAGCATAAGAGCAGGAAGACTCTATCAATCTAGAAAAGGCATCCATGACAAAATGAAACAAAAATGGGGATAGGGGGCATCCCTGTCTCAAACCTTTTTTGGACTTGAAGAAACTATTCAGCTCACTATTAATAATTACAAAAAAAGAACTACTTAGTGCAAGCTTTGATCCAATTCGCAAATAAAGTAGGGAAGTTAAGAGCTAGAAGTCTATTATATAAGAAAGACCTATTAACATTATTGAAGACTTTATGATGGACAATCTTAGCATAGAATGCTCTAAGAGCAGAGGTTTAATTACATCCCATTAGAATCTCATTTCAAGGATGTTGTTATCAATAATGTATCTCCCATAAATGAGGGTAGATTCAGCACGATGTATGAGATTAGGCAAAAGGCCTCTTAATTTGATGGCTAGGAGTTTAGCAATGACTTTGTAGGTGACATTACAAAGAGATATTGGTCTAAAATTAGCTATAGTCCTAGAATGAAGATTTAAGAAACAAAGTTATAACGGAGTGTTTGACCCTCTACATGGAATGGCAGTTAATTCGTCAAGTAATTGCCAGTTGTTATTTGATTGTCTGAAAACATAATGCAGTGTACGTAAAATAAATCCAATGTAAAAGAAGTAATATGTATATCGGAAATACAATATATTTGAAATACTTTGAAATTATTTGGATGAATGGAAAATAAATAAAAGTAATTTTTTTTATTTAGCTTGAAATAAAATGAATACATTGTAATCTCCAAATATGATGGTGGTTAGTGGCTGGAGGTAGGGTAGTCATTGTTAGTGGTGGCAATAGCCAATCCTAGTGGGCGAAAGTGGATGGAGGTGGGTAAAGGCCAGTGACTATAGAGGCTAAAGATAAGAGTTGGTTTATGGTGGTGGGTGTCGTGGCCTGCGACTACTATAGGTGGGCGATGGCCGATAGTGACGGAGGCTGGAGGTGGATCATGGTAGGCGGCAAGTGAGTGATGGTGGTCTGAGGTGGGCGGTGGCCGGCAACAGCAGTGGCAACTAGTGGAGGCCAGCATCAATAGCGATGAATTTATGGTGTATTTAGAAATCACACAAATTTAAGAAATTTCAAATACACCAAAATTAAACTAGAGGGTAAATTCCAAATGCATCAAAAATTTACTCTGCATTTTTTTTAGTTCAAACCAAACACCAATATTCTCAAAACCCCTGCATTTGAAATAATTTATATGCATTTTACTTCAAACCAAACAACCCCTAACTGAAATTAGCATATACCAATTGAATATGAGTTGGATGGCTTAGTCGAGTGCTCAAGCCAACTTAAATAAGCTCAAATTTTAATTCGACTCATTAAAATTTAATTTAAATTAAAAAAAAAACTAAATTAATAGGAATTTAGGAAAATTAAAGTTATACTAAGGAGGCTAAGGATTGAGGTTAGAATCAGCAAACCTTAAGGTTCCCAAAGAGAGTCAACCACCATTCTATTTCTCAAAAAACCTAAGGCTTGAAGAGATGTGTTTGCATTTGGGAGTTCACATCATGATAATAAGCTTAATTCTAGTGAGAGAACAACGAGTGTGGTAGTATCCTATATATTATATTAGTTATGCCCTCAATAGTCTACGTCAATTATATCCCTTAATAAGCGTGCATGTTAATGATAGCATTAATTATTTCTGCTTAGAAGTCCTATTTCCACCTAAATATGTTAAAATAATAGAGCAAAATTTATTTCTTGGCTAGCCAAGCTTTTAAAGCTTTATTTCTAGCAAATTTTATTATTGAGAAAATCATAAAGAAGGCCACTAATTCCACCTAGGAGAACTAAGCTATTAACGTGTGGCTAAAGTATGGGAACCTAGATGGTAAGGATAATTAATGAGCTTGTTGAACATTCAATCAAGGAGCCAAAAACCATGCAAGTAGATGATTCACTAACGTTGATAAGTGATATAAAGCTTTACCTAACAGATGGGACATTTGCTTTTTTAACTGGTAAAAATGATTAATAAGTGATCAAATGAGATTACAAAGCAAGCTTTCAGATGAGATTGCATAGGTTGATGGAAAATAGACTTAGATGATATAAATAATAAAAATAAGGTAGTGTGAAGATTTAGAGTGGTTCAACAGACTTTGTCGATGCCCACTTTTATTGTAATAAAATCTCTAAATGTAATCAATAATTGATTACAATTAAGTAGCTCACAATTAGAAAGGAAGAGGGTAAGGGGATGAGTGCCTCCTTCATAGGTATATAAATAGTTTTTAGAGAAGATTTAGAGAAGAATATTGAGATAACTCTTTTATTCTCTCTCTCTCTGTCTCTCTCTCTCTCTCTCTCTCTCTCTCTCTCATCTTTTTGGAGTGAGAGTTGTACGAAATCTTCTAGGAAAATCAAAACATATGCATTAACTGCACTTAGTGGATTACAAGTTCCCTAAATGTCATCAACCATAATCAGAATGTGGATCTTGGTATGGGATTTGCCTTGAAGCACATCTTATCTGTAATAGCTCATATTTTGACTCAGTTAAATAATATTTTAAGAGTCATTATAAGTCTAATTTACAAACTTTCTTCTCCATAATATAAATATTATTGTGCTTATATTATAATAATTTTCTCCTAATTTTAGGGACAGTGTGAAAATTTGATATATATCGGTGTAGGTGTGATTTTTGAAAATGTTAGGTGTCTATTCTCCAAACAGATTTCATCAGATCATTCTAAATATGCTTAGCTAATTTATGAATATTTTTCTATAGTTTTTAGAGCCCTAAGTTTGAAGATTTAAAAGGATTTATATAAATTTTATGCTAAAATCTAAACAATTGGCTTAATTACCTTTATACACTAAAAATATTTTATTACTAATTATCGTAATCCACTCCCTAAAATTTTTAAATGCCTTTCTTCCTCATTCGTTCTAACTAGAGAAAATAGAGAAGAAGAAAAAAAAGGAAGAAGAGAAGAAAAAGAGAGGGGAGGAAAACCTAGGTTTGGGGGTTGTAGAGTCGATTTTGTTGGTGTATTCAGTTGTAAAATTTGTTCGTCTCAAGGTAGGCTACCGTTATCCTACCTTCGATTTCAATGATTTTGCATATTTTGTGTTTTATGTATTTTAATTTGGTTAAAACTTACCAAAATTATAATATCTTGATTTTTAGCAAATTAACTTCCATCATGTAACTTTTACTATGTTATATTTTTAATCATTATGTACATATTGACATAAATATATTAAATTTTTATTGAATAAATTGATAGTTATGACTTTTTAAAGTTAACAAATAGTGTATAAATTTTTTTGCATTTCATAGATTATTATATTTCATACATGATATTATCTTGCTTAAAGAAAATGATATAATTAATATATAATAAATATGACATTTGCATATAAGAAAGAAAGACTAACTAGTTGTAAAATAATTTAGGTTGGCTGGAGCAAGATACCTTATACAGGAGGGTGGGTTGACAACTTTCCTTTAAGTTATGGGTTATGGTGTAATCTCATTGCAAATTTCAAGATTCAAGATTTAAGATATAAGATAGGGAGTTATAAGAGAGCAAAATACACCGATGGACATGAGTGATGACTCTTATACAAGATAGCCACCTAACATCAACACTTGACACCTAATATTGACCCAAGATAAGACACAAGAAAACACCATGTAAATAGCTGGATGTTCTGCCTTGCTATTCACAATCACATTTATGATTTCATTTGCATAATAGCACATTAATAGATTGATAACTAGAACCGAAGAAAAATTGATAGGACCTAATACTGACACGATATGTCATAGTATATATTGATGTACATTGATAGGTATATTTATGCAATATACTGACACAACATATTGACATAGCATATCAATTAATAAACATGTTATTATTTGATACATTATTGATTTTATGGAAGATTAATGGATTTCTTTTGCTTACTGAACCATTTTTCTTTTTACTTGTGATTATTGTTCAAACAAAGATGGATGGATGTGCATGTACTATTTATATTGATGGCATAATATATTGAGCATTTATATTGATACTTTGGTCTTGTATTGAATGCAATGATAAGAGTTGGTTTCTTGTTGGGCTTTGTAAGCTTATTATATGATTTTATTGATTTCAGGTCAGGAAAAAGGTCGGGATCCTGCTGAGTGAGGCTGATTCGTATTATCAAGTTTCTTTTGTTTTGTTCTGAATTTTCTTTATTTCTTTTGTAGTCAAGAGTTTAAAATAGATTATTAATTGTATGTGGTCTCTAAACTATTATAAATAAGATTTTAATGGACGAATATAATGAAATCTTTTGATATATATGATTTTAGTTGCTTCCGCTAGAAATAATTTATATTAATTGAATTTTATAGTAGCTTTGGTAGATGAATCAAAAGAAAAAATGCCATTTCTTTCAATTTAGGTCATGGGGTGTTATATTATCTCTTTAGGGGAGAAGTGGTATCATCATTATGTTGTCTTTAGAAGCATTCTAGTTGGATAGTATCATGGTATCTATATTGGTAAATTTAGTTGAGTGGGGTGTTTTGGAAGGGTGAAATGAATAAATTAACAAGTAGGTGATTTTTCAGCTATTGTCATATGATGAACTATATCGGTTAGGTTTTTATGGTAATCTTTCAATTAATTTGTTTTAGGTTAATCTAAAGATATTGGGACTTTGATTATAGCTGGATGGTAGAGATAAAAGTATGAGGAATAAGGTTTCACACCAATAAGGCATGGTAATGCATAATTAGTTGGTTACTAAGTTGTAGGTTCTTTAACTTGAATGACATTTTATTTTGGTAGAACTTCTCTAGAAATTTCTTCATTATACAAAATCGACTGAAGCATCAAAAGTTTTGAAAAAAAAATCATTTTGAGGAGTAGGGAGTCATTCAACTAGATAAGTTCTCACAAACAAGATGCCCCAATAAGATTTTTATTGGACAACCATAAAGACGATGCAAAGAATGTTAAACCTACTCTCAAATTATTCACCAATTGATTTAGGAGCTACATTTGATTGCAAGTTTATGGTCTCTCTATGTAAGGGAATGGACATTGCCAACTTTAGCTCTACTAAAGCTGTTAGAGGGGATTCCTTCTTATGCTTATTAACTACTTTACGAAGTGGGTAGAAGTGAATGCTCTAATTAAGGTTGTTATAGAACAGATTATCAAGCTACTCCTTTCATCATAAATATTCATGAGGTATAGCTTCTCTTTAGTTATTATTAGTAATAATGATACAAATTTTAATAATAAATAGTTGGTTATATTTAATGAATGTTATGGAGTCAAGTTAAAGTTCTCTTTTGTCAACCACAGTAAATTAACAAGCAAGCAAAATTCATAACCAAAATATCCTTAGCTTGTCGATAAAATTAGTTGCCTAGAAAGGTACTGTGAAACCTCTTTAGTAAAAAGAAGCTAAAATCTCAAACATCGAGGTACCTTTGGTGTAATGGTTGGAATTTCATTAAGAAACTCCAAAGTTAAGCGTGCTCATGCGAAAGCAATCCTGGGATGGGTGGCCTCTTGAAAAGTTACACCAACGAGACAAAATTATGAGGTTAATAGACTAAAGTGGATAATACCTTGATAGTTAAGAGTTTGGGCTATGATAGATGCCTAAACAAAAAGTTTAATTGTTGTTATGTAGGATTGACATGATATTATATTTATCATCACTAGGAAGATTATTGTTGTTCTAGACTTTGAGTTAGAGGCACTAAAGTTGGTCAAACTTTATAATAAATCTGATCAGATGTTCGCACCAACACAATATTAATGACTTTAGAAGTCTTCCAAAGATGATATGGGAAAAATAAACCTAACTTCCAAGTTGGTCTTATAATAGGAGAACCAATAGGAAGTAACCTATATGATTATCTACTAGCTTTTTAAAGAGCATTTCATCTAAGAGCTTCTTATCATACAACTTGGTGCTATTAAAAGGTGAGGCACATGGAGGTACAGAGGGATTTAGGATGTCTTCTTAAAATTATTCAAACCCATTTATTATCAAAGCCATCAAGGGATCTAGCTTTCAAAAATAAGTCAATGAATACCACAAACTACCAAAGACTTGATATACCACTAATCTAATAGTCCCCAACAATAGACAGACATATGGCAAAAAATACAAAAATATTAGGACTGTTCAGAAATCTAAAACAAAAATAGAAAGGTATTTATACATCAGATAGACTTAAAAATCTACCTCAACTACTCAACTGGCCCTTTACCTCTGCCCTGGCCTGAAAATAAAATGATGAGTACAGAATAAGCTAACACAACTCAGCAGATTATATTACCCTAAATAATTTCTTAAGAATTATAAAATCAATTACTTAAAATAAAATAGTTATTTCAAACTTAATAACAGGCTTATATTATAGCGGTGTCAGAACAGTACAAGGGTTTGCAAATAACTAAACATTTTATATATTTTAGAATGAAATATGCTGAACATAATACACATAAATGCATAATGCATATTAGAAAGTAGCATAACTCCAGCCCTTATGTCTCCCATTCAAAACTCCAAACCCTTATGCCTCCCATTCAGAACCCCTAGCCCTCACGCCTCCCAATACTTTTAGCACATTCAAAAATTTTCCAACAGAACTCCGCATACACACACACACACAACAAACTCTCCATATGAACTTCTCAGATACATATAGAATAACATATAGAGATGCATAATTATATTAAATATGTTATATAACAGTACAATTAAATAGTTAAACATAATTTGAAATTATGTATTGAGCATTAGAAATTTGTCGTACAGGCAACATTTTAGCAGTTAGACCTATAGGAGTGTAATTAAAATTTGCTGATTCAAAATTCTACTAAATTATTAAAGATCGTGCATGACTATATTTTGAGACTTTAATTATTCTATGTACCATTTTTTGTTGATTTAATAATTTCCCATAGTTTTAGAAAATCCACATTTCAAAAATGCACAAAAAAAAGTTTATAGAAAAATACCTAAATATTCATAACAATGTTCTCTACGACATACTAGAAGTTAAGCGAAGAAAGTTTTCCCGTTCAAAAGCTATCTCAGTTTAAACACTATAAATTTATATTTTAAATAAGGAAAATCCCAAAACCATCAAATTATTAAAAATTGAGAAATGCAAAATGCAACCTACCTCAAGTCGGACGATTTTCAAAACTAGACCATCAGTTGATGGATCAAAGTCACCCAAAATCACCTTTCTCTCTCTCTAGGATTCCTCCTCTCTCTCTCTCTCTCTCGTCAGCTTCCTTGAGGAAATGGAACCAAATGTAATAGTGGAAAATGATATTTTTTAATTTTAAAATCAAGACCCACACTACAAGAAAACCTTCGATTACCGTCGGATTGACGAATATGACGAATCAAGACCCACACTACCTGAAATGACGATATGACGAATCCTGTATCGATTTCCGGCGCATCTTTTGCATCGGAATTTCTGGCGCATTATTCGCCCGTTGAATTCGTCAATAATTGTCCGGCACAGTTAACGACGAAATATCCGCCGGCACTACCGGCACAATATTACGCCAGAAATACTGGCGAATGTAATGCTGGAATTCGTCCAACGAAGACGACATATTCCCCACATTTTCTTCGTCGGAATTGCACCGGAACATATGTCGAAAAAATTTTCGGCGATACTATTCTGCTGGAATTTTTTTACCGATGCGCAAATTATCGTAGTTTACAAATTCATCGAAAATTTAACGGAAAAAAAGATATTTCCGTCGAATTTCACTCATTACCGGCGAATTTTCGCCTTTCGCCGCCGGTAATAAGCCATTTTCTTGTAGTGCTAGTGCCACAGTGCCTCCCCAACACCACCACACTAAATTAATTTGTAAAATGTTAGAGAGCTTAGAGTCGTCCCTACACTGCCTACCCCAGCGCCACAGCATTCTATGAGGAGAATTTTAGATTTTTAGAACATACAAACATACCCCCGGAACTTGCTTCAAAATACATACAGACCTTCACATATATACAATATAGTCTCATACACATGTATAAGAATTCAAATGTAGAAATTTAATGGATTACCTTGAATCAGATTGGGTTAGAACAAATGGAATAGTGCACTGATCGGTAGGTGTAATTACACTTCTATGCCTTCTTTGACACTTTCTCGACCTATTTGGTGAACTCACTATTGTGATTTTTTCTTTAATGCATACGAGATCACAATGCTATAATGCCATTGAGAACCTCTATAACACCATTATAGTCATGATATATAGAGGTAGTATGTCCATCCATATCATGCCATGCATCTCATCATTCTAAGGTGTTGAGAGACAAAGATGTATAATAACCTCCCCCATTATAATCTTTTGTGTTACAAGAGAAGTGATTGGGAAAAGGATTCATCATATAATTATCTCACCGCAAACATTTATGATGGTTAAATGAACTCTTGCAAAAGCCTCCCTAGCATCATCTTTATACCATATATCAAGAATGGGAGGTTGTAGATGTCATTGATATGTTAATGGTATTTATTTGTTAATGGTCAAATTAATGCCCTCAACTTCTTGTAGGTTGTCCTCTCTCAAGGAGGGGGATCCCTTTTCTCTTCCTTAATGATTAACTTATGGCCTAGATATAGGGAATCTCTTAACAACTGAATGTAGATATGTCCCCTAATATATATGAGAACATTATTTTAGAGTGTTGATAAGTGAATAGATTTCCCCCTCTGATCAGACTAGATCACAAGGACCAATTATAATCTACCACTCTTTATTAAAAAAGTGAAAAAGAAGTGGTCCTTCCATATCATGATTGAGTATTCTAACATCGAGGTCCTTTACAATTGGCTTGGTGGGGATAAGTTATAAGAAGTTATGTAGTTGTTAGTGGAGGAAGAAGTAAAGAACCCTCACTAAAGAGAAATTTAGTGTAAAGAGGGCAATCATCCCTTGCAAAACAACAAATTAGTAGGAAGCTGTGAGATGCACCGAGATTAGGTGGCAATCCAATAGAAGCTTAATTGGAAACCTTAGACTTAAAGGAAGCGACAACCCATGAGTGAATTCCACATGGTAAAAGCATAGTCACGTGAAATATATATCTTCCGTGTTACATGGCCTATTCGGTTTGGAAAGAGGAGGGGTAATTATGGGATATTACATTTATGTTACGTGATGTATTTGGGACATTACCCAGAGAAATACGTCTAACCTAGAGGATAATGCGTCTAACATAGACAATTATATTTCCTTAGGACAAAGGCATTGCAATAGATATAATGGTAAAAAAAAGTATATTTGATAGGAGATATCAAGCTTGGAAGACATCAAAATGGCTTACCACATTGATGAGAACCATCGAGGACAGGTGTAAAATAGGTTTAGGAGAAGGATAATGAGAACTCCCATGCGAGTACTGTAGGAGGAGATCGTGAGAGAAGCGACTAGTTTTTTTGAGAATAGTGGTAGCCATACCTAAAATATATACAAATAAAAAATATTTAGTTATATACTAATTAAAAAATCAAATTAAGTGTTAATACAATTTGTAATACAACCTCTCGACATTAAAAAAAAAAAAGAAAAAAGAAACTATACTAAAAAGTATAAAGAAATACACAATAAAAGGAAACTAATACTGCAATTAAGACCCAAAAAGTCATCGATGTTGGGATGGAATCAAGAAAATAATTGCCAAGGAAATTAGAGAAGTAATCAAAGAGAATATCGATCGTTGCTTAGCAATTAGCACTAAACTATTTCCGCTACACAACTCATCTTGGTCTGTTGGTTGGGGGTTTTGGCCACCAACCAAGAGGTCTTGGATTCGAATCTTACGCATGTGATGTATTTGTTAGTTTACTTTAATTGGCCTAAGTGTTCAAAAAAAAATATTTTCACTTATAATTAAGGACATATCTTTTTTATAACATCAATTATTCTTAGGGCTTTAATTGTCATGCCAAATACTTAATGATGCGTTTTCATAACATAAAAATGCAAAACAATATTAGAGGTTAAAAAACTTTTTGTCCAATTTAAGTTGGGATATCCTGAATAATAATAGGAATATATATATCTTTTTTATCTTAAAATAAGTGTCAGATTAAAAATGAAGCATACCAAAGTAACTTTCTCTTCTAGAAAACAAATTGTTATTGCATTTAATCTATCTCACAAACCATTGCTTGACTTCATTTTTGTCTTTATAAACAAAAATTTTGCAAAATAATTGGAGTAGGAAGGTTTGAATATTAATTAATTATATATAAATCTATCTCAATTTTACTTACATTTAATTTTTATCATATGGTTAAAATTATTTTATCCTTACTGTATACCAAAATATCAAAATAATTATATTTCATTTTAATTGTATAGATAAAATGGTAATTATTAAAAAAATTAAGAAATTATATTTGTTTGTTGGATAGAGAATACTTTCCCTTTAAACACTTTAATCTTTAAGAAATTCAGTATTTTATTGATATTAGTAAACATATCAAAATAAATATAGACAAAGACCATTTGTATTATAAATATTAGATTAATCTTATACATGTCAATAATTTTAAGCATCACATTTTATTTTTCCGTATAATTTAACTTTTAGATAATATAATTAAATTTTAAAATAAATATAACTAAATTATTATATAATTCAACTAAGTTTCACAATTATAGTACAACTAAATTATTTGTTTAATAAATTATTTTAAATTATTTAATTATCAGATCACATTCATAATTATTGTACAACTAAATTATTTATTTAAATATTTAGTTGTAGTGTCTCATAGTTTGGTTGTTTGTCTTTTAAATTTAGCTCTATTATTTAATAGTTCAATTATATTGATGAATGATATATGACGAGTGAAATCAAATTAATTACACCTACGTATTATAAAATTAGCCTCATTATGATATATAGTTTGTGATGATTTTTTTAATAATTATATTATAAATAAGTAAACTAATTATTATTTTCAATTTGCTTATATTAAAGTACTTAGATTTTGTTGGGGGTGAAAGTTAATCAAGCAATGGAACAAATGTGAAATAGAAATACAGCGGAAAATGAAGAACATCAGGATTTAACGTGAAAAAACTCAAAAAAGAAAAAAATCATGAATTGGAGACACACCACACAAAGAAATCCATTATGAAAATTAGAGGAATTTTGTACAGATCTCTCTTCTCACTCACTCTCTGTATGCTTCTCTTCTCTCTTACATCATTCTTACACAAGAACAAACAAAAAGATACAATATATACCACCAAGGGATGCCACCCTTAAGAAAAACGAGAAAAAAAAAATTGTTCAGCCGGCCTCGTAGCATCGCGATGTCAGTTTGGAGAGTCGTGGCACTCAACACTCTGTCTCAAGTCTGTTTGATAGTGCTGCAGTGCCAAATCTTGAACGCTGCAACGCTTTACTCTCTGTATTTACTCCAAGCAAATTATGTTTGGTGCCGGGACGCTTTGGTACACAACACCGAAGAGCTTGGGTACACAGTACCAAAGAGTTGTATGAAAAAAAATTCACATCCAGGGGGAGGCCTTCCTACACTCCAACGAGCACAACAAGCTGAGTTGAGATTCGTGACAACAATACAACCCGATTGATCCATAATCAGATTTCACACGGACCAACATATTTTAAATATGATAAAATTTTTACACCACCACCTGCCACTAAGCTTCCAAATTCCTCAACCCATCACAGCTTTATCCCTCCAAACCTTTGCCATGATTAGAAGGGAGATCGAAAGCACCGAAATTCTAAAATGCCAAGAAAGAAGAACGGAGGACCACATTCTTTTCTTCCAACTCTTTGTCTCCTATGGATCGATCCTTCTGCTCTCTCTCTTGCTATTGGATTCGTGTTTCTTTTTCTGGTGGGAGTTCAGCTTCATATTTTATATTTTTATGTTTACCTACTCGGTTAATAAATGACTGACTATGAAATTTGAACCTTCTTTCTTCTTCACACGCCAGCCAATCTCTAACAAATAATCATACAAGTAATTGTTTTGCTCATTGGAGCGAGAGAGAAAAGGAGCTGCCTTTCTCTTTTGCAATCTGATCCATCTCAAGGGAGCACTGGGAAGGTTTGTAAGTCTTATGGAGGCTAGGCATCGCTTGGTTGGATGTCTGTAAGTGCCTTAGCTCTTCTGTTCTTCCATGAAATGATCACATGATTTTCTTATAAGATTTCTGCTAGCAATTGGCATCTGATTCACCTGCTTCTGAGCTTTCATCTTATCATCTTCATATCTGTTGCCCAACTTGATTTAAATTGCTAATGTTTTACTTTCTATTTTCTTCTCATTTTTTAATTTTTACTAACCTTCGTTTATGTTTGGTTAACATACAGTGAGTTTTATTAATCATTTAATTTTCTTAGATTAATTTGCTTATTCTATCAGGCCTTAAACACATTTGTTTGGAGATTTTAGAATTATTATAGATTATAGAATATTGGTTAGCTTTAAAAGCAAGGTTTCTAGAGGTAATCCCAACTCGGTTCAGAATATGAAGATGTGAAAAGTGCTGTATAGAAGCATGTATCAGCCTCTCTCTCTAAGATTAAAATATGAACTTTAAGAGCCAATATGAGGAATTTTTTATATCGTCTTTGGAATCTGATTTGCTTCTTCCAGCTTTAGGGTCATTATTGCCATCATGGTACCCAGCTTTTTCTTTTTTCTCTTTTTTTTTGGCTTTTTGAGTTCATTTAAAGTAAATTTACATGTATTATATATGAAATTTGAATTCAAAATCTCTTAATTGATAATCAAAACTTCCAACCAACCGATAAAAATGAGCTGCGTTTGTACCCATCTAACAAAGCATAATTCACCAACCAAATGAATTACTGGCAGTTGATGCCTTTGCTGTCGCTTCGAGTCTTCACCAAATCTAATTTGCTCTGGCAGAAAGCGATGTCTCCTTAATCTTATCAGGTCTACTTTTCTCTGGATCTCTACCTGAATGTCTTAATATTAGGTCAGCTTTTATTATCGATTGATCTACCTGAGCATGCGTCTCTCAACTTTTCTGTTTCAGTTCTCAATGTGAATAATTATTTTTTTTCTTTTTAGACCAATTAGATTCTTTTTTTAAGCGTTAACATGCAGAACAATGCACAGTAATGCATGGTAGTCATCCGATCTGCCTGTTATTCTGTGCTGACATCGGATGGAGAGAATCATTCGGATTTGCTACGTTTTTATTGAGTATTTACTGCACTTTTACAAATACTCAATAAAAGTGCAACAAATACTCAACAAATACTTCATCAAATATTTTCTGCACTTTTACTAAGTATTTGTAAAGCGCAACATATAATCAATAAAAGCGCAGCAAATTCGGATGGTTCTCTCCGTCCGATATCCTCACAGAATAATTTCTCATGTGCCTATGGTATACAATAGCGTTGCTACTGCACATCTTATAAGAATAATGATATAATTCGCGGCAACAAAAATTAAAAATAAGTTTTTTTTAGGGGGCGGGGGGCCTGGTGGGGTGGGGGAGAGAGAGAGAGGGACAAAATTTGATTACACAAATATTACAATTTTCACAAATAAAACAACTACTAGAAAAATGGGCAGAACATTTTAAAAAATATTATATTTATATAAAAAAAAAAAAGCAAAAGCCAAATACCCAAAAAAAAATGGTCATAATAACCCCAAAATTCATAGCACTCAAATGTAAAACAGTCCGAGATGGCTCAAAAAACTTAGAATCTTCAGTAATAGCATATTGAAATAAATTTCGATCAAGACAAAAGAAGAAATACATAAAAATGATCTACCAACAATCTATTTACGAAGTGTCTTAGAATAAACATTAAAAAAAATGTATCACCAACAGCCATTCATATTTAGCCCGTCAAACAATAGGTGAAAGTGAAAAAATTGTACCGACATCATAAGGGAGAAATACATTAAGACAATAATTAATAATTAACAAGCAGAAGATATAACAACAAATAAAAAGAAAGCCATCTAAGATTTCAAATATAAGATACACATTTACTTGATTTAGTGATATCAACTAATAATCTTATAAAGGCAAAATATTCTATTAAATTTTAAATAAGATATATGAAGGGAATATATTTCATATAAATATAGAGACAAAAATATTATATTGATAGTGTTAAATATTATATTCACATATCAAATAACTGATAAGAAAATGAAAGTAAAATACTCATTATGACTATGTGCAATAAATGTTTTCTCACACTATTAGGTTTTTGGGCAATGTATTAATTTAATAGGATAAAAGCAAAATTCAAAAACTTTTCTATTATGTTTTTGTTTGTTTTAACACTTAAATTTTGTTTAATATCTTAGCACTTGCATGGCTAATCTCTCTCTCTCTCTAGATATATATAAACACTAAAAGTAGAATCCTTTTTAACATAACTTTCCTCTCTTCAAAAAATTGATTCCAACAAAACCTTTTTTTAATAATTGTTTATTGATTCTAACTACAAGTTATGATGAGGAGACATGTCCTTAATAAAATAAGTTAAATTATTTTTCTAGCTAAGTTGTTTTTATATGACTTGTATGAAAAATATCTCGGTTGTTTATTTATTTTGATGTATACTTTTACGACACGGTCCGGAGACTTGAATTAACGAAGAGGAAACAAACAGTCAGATGGTTAAAACATTTCTTTCAAATTTAAAAATAATTTATCATCTACATTCCATATAAAAAATGAATAGTCACTAATACAATATTCACATTAGTACATTTACATAAACTATATTTTATATGCTTTTGTTTGATGGCCTTCTTCTGTAGATGTATTCATCTCTATCAGCCATTTTCATTTTCATTTTCATTTCCATTTAACATGCACGAGTACAATCATTTACATTTCTAATAAAGGTATAATCATTTACATTTTCATTTTCATTTCCATTTCTATTTAACATGCACGAGTACGTTGCATCCCCAGCCAGTACCATAAGGGGTGAAGAGTGAACTCATGTAATTTGCATTCATGCACTCTTTTCCTTTTCTCATTTATACTTTCTTTTACATTTTGTAAGTTATGAGTATTTCACTTTTTTATTTATACTTTCTTTTATGTGTATTAAACTTTCATCATTCTGAACTTAATAAGATTCCAATAGGTATAATTCAGTAGCTCAAACTAAAATGATAAATAAAGAAAATAATTGCTATATGATAACCATAATTACCATTATAATTTTCTCAATTGCTTGATTGTATACATTAAACATTCAATAATCATTTATAGTACTACATATAATAATTGCAAATAAGTCAGAAGGAAATTATTATTGCAACAAAAATAATCGTAATTATCTACTTTATTCTCTTTCGTACGTGAGATTCCTTCCAAATCTTCAATTCTCTGAAATAGACATCCTATATTCGTCTCAGCTCAATTATGAAGATCTTCCACTGCTCTAAATACCATTTAATTTCATTAATTATCATTGAACAACTTTATAAATTAAATGCCTTCATAACGATATTGAATTTATTGACAACACTAAGGGTGACTTCAAATATGTGGAACATTATTTCATAACGCATAACATTGCACGCTTCTTATTCCTCAAATTTGTATTCCCAATTACATTGCATATATAATATCCTAAAGTAGATTGAAAGTTTTAATTATTTTACTTGCATTATTTCCTTACCTTAAATTTACTTCTTCCTTGCTGAAATTAACTTTCTCTAACATAATTTCCTTCCTACTGAAAAATGCATATTGTTGTTTTCCATCAAAGAATAAATTTTATATATTTTATTCTTTAAATTTGAACAAAAAATAGGAAATCAAAATCACTTATGAAGAAGAAATTTCCAACACAATTTCTTCTTCTTTCTCTCCCAAATTTCTTCCTCTTTGCTCAATTGAAACATAGCCCCTTTCTTAGGTTTAAATCACAAAAGAATTTATTAACAAAATGAGGAAAACACACAAACTTACCTCCCTTCTCTTTCTTCTTCCTCTTGGTCAGCCTCTATTCGTTTCTTCGTTCATTTGGCTTAACTGGATAAGTGAAACAATGATATTACTCTTGAGGAGTCATTAGTTTCACTCTAATACGCACCCATTCACTCAATCACACGATCCATCTCGTCCACATGCCTGATCGAGCCGCTCGAGTGCGTCTGCTGCTCACTTGTGATTCGGTTCTCGCTCGCCTACTTCAGCACAAGGGTCCTATTCTTTTGAACTGGTCATTACAATCTCCCCTCATAAAATTTCATCCTCAAAATTTAAATGAAAAGAATAAATAAACATATTTTAGTTGAATAGATGGTGATATTGAGCTTTTATTTCTGATTCTTTCTCGCATGTGGCATTTCTTTCAGCTCCATGCTTCCATAAAATCCTTACAAATGGTATCTTCCTATTTCTCAATTGTTTCACACCATATTTCAGTATTTGTTCAGGCTCTTCAATATATTTTAAATTAGACTGCAAGTCAATTGATTTTGGCTGGATTCTCTTTGACCCATCTGATATATATTTTCGAAGTACATATATATTAAAAATATTATGAATTCATTGCATATGCACTGGCAAATCCAATCTGTAGTCCATATTTTCAATCCTCTCAATAATTTCAAAAGGATCGACAGGCCGGGGGTTCAATTTTTCTATCTTTCTAAAGTTTTTCACACCTTTTATTAGACTAACTTTAATAAAGATAAATTCACCAACTTCAAATTCAATTAGTCTATACTTTGCATCATAATATTTTTGCAATATGTCATGAACTGCCTTTAATTTGTATCTAATCAACATGATCTTATTATTAGCATCATCTACAAATTCAATACCAATCATTTTTTTTTCACTTATTTATGCCCAACACAAAGGTGTTATGCACTTTCTTCCGTAAAGAGCTTCATAAAGTGTCATTCCAATGTTGGATTGAAACTTATTATTATATGCAAATTCAGTTAAAAGTAGATGGATTCCTAATTTTCACCAAAATTCAAGATGCATAACTGAAGTAAATCCTCCAAAGTTTGAATAGTTCTTTTTGATTGATCATCTATTTGAGGGTGAAATGTAGTGATGAAAGTCAATATGGTATAAATCTTTTTTCATAGTCTAAAAGTGAATCAAGCATCTCTATTAAAGACTATAAATTTTAGAACTCCATGCATTCTCACAATTTCATCAACATATATCTTTGCTAGTTTTTATGCTGAATCAACTTATTTGATTGATAAGAAAGGAGCATACTTTATTAATCAATCTATTATAACCCAAATAGCATCCCAACTTTATCTTGACTTGGGTAATCCAATTATAAAATTCATTGTAATTTTATACTATTTTTCACTCAAGTATTGGTAAAGATTATAATTGATCACCTGACTTTTGATATTAAGCTTTAATCATTTGACATAGAATATAGTGCTACGAATTCTGCAACACTTCTTTTTAATCATGGTCACCAAAATAATCCTTTCAGTTCTTGATAAAGTTTTGTACTGCCTGGATGAACTTTATAACTAGAGAGATGAGCTTCATGCAATATTTCTTTCCTTAAATTATCAATATTTGAAATACAAATTCTGCCTTTATATTTCAACAATCTTTCATCACATAATATAAAATCTTCTAGCTGTCCTGCCTGAACTTTCCTTATGATTTCTTAAAAATTAACATCTTGGGATAAAGAATTACATATCCTATCCTTCAATGTGAATTTAATCACCATTTTATTTAATAACTTGATTTTAGTATTTTTTTGATTGATCGTTGAAATGTCTAGTCTTTCCACATCTCTAATTATCTGCCCTTAATTAGTAATCAACCAATTTGCACATTCAAAAATCTTTCTACTTAATGCATCTACAACTATATTTGCCTTTCAAGGATGATACTGTATATCCAAATCATAATCTTTAATAAGCTCCAATCATCACCTCTATATTAGATTAAGTTCCTTCTAATTAAAAATATATTTAATATTTTTATGATCAAGACTTCACACCTAACTCTATATAAATAATGCCTCCAAATTTTAAGTGCAAAAATTATAGCTGTTAATTCCAAATCATGGATGAGATAATTTCTTTCATGAACTTTTAACTACCTTGAAGCATATGCCACTACCTTATCATCTTGTATCAATATACATTCAAGTCCACTTAATGATGCATCACATAAAATTTGAAATCCTTCTGAATTTGATGGAATTGTTAGTATTGGGACAACCATTAAATAATTCTTCAACTTTTGAAAGCTTCTTCACACTGATTATCACATTCAAATTTTATTATCTTATGAGTTAATCCAGATATTGTCATGACAATCTGAGAGAATCTCTTCACAAACCTCCTATAATAACTAGTAAGACCTAGAAAACTCGGCCTTGATCATTCTATAATAGCTTTAATTTTATTCTGATCCATAGAAGTACCTTCACCACTTACCGCATACCCAAGAAAATTTATACTTTTCAACCAAAATTCACATTTTGAAAATTTGGTATATAACTTATTCTCCTTAAGTATTTGCAATACTGTATGTAAACTATTTGAATGGCTTTCTTCATCTATTGAATAAATAAAAATATCATCTATAAATCAATCACAAATATATCCAGAAAGGGTTTGAAAATTCTGTTCATTAAATCCATAAATAGTATCGGAGTATTCGTCACTCCAAATGGCATAATTATAAATTCATAATTGTAATATCTTATTCTGAAAGCAGATTTAATAATGTCATCTTCCTTAATGTGTAATTGATAATATCTAGAATGCAAATTAATCTTAGAGAAAATTGTAGCTCCCTCTAGTTGAACAAATAAGTTATCAATTATGGGTAATGGGTACTTATTTTTAATAGTGAGCTTATTTAATTCCCTATAATCAATGCACATTTTGAAACTCCCATCCTTCTTTGTAAATAAAATTGGAGCTCCCCAAGATAAGGAACTTTGCCTAATAATACCTTTATCTAATAATTTCTATAGTTGACTTTTCACTTCATGCAATTCCTTAACTGTCATTCTACAGATTACAGGTTTTGATCCCTACAATAAATCAATAGTAAAATTTATCTCTCTTTCTAGTGGTAACCCTGATAGATCATCTAGAAATATTTTTATATATTTTTTAACTACAGGTATATCTTTTAACTCTTTATCTTCTTTAGTTGTATCTCTTACTTGAGCAAAGAAGCCCTGATATCCCTTGGATAGTAATTTGTAAGCTTTTTTATAAGTGATCACCATTGAAGTAATTCCTCCATCTCCATTAAATTTATATTATTTTTCACCTAAAAATTAAATTTAGCAATATTCTTATTACAGCCTATGATCACAAAGTGATTTGATAGCCAATACATTCTCAAGATTATAATAAATTCATACAACGATAATACATTTAAAATTGCTTCAAATCTCCTCTCATTTATTGTGATCAACTTCACATAAACTATTAACATTTATTTTGAATCCATTTGGCATTAATACTTCTAAAATTATGGATATTTTATAAGCATTCAACCCAACCATTTTTACAAATGTCATAGAGATGAAGGAATGTGAAGCTCCTATATCAAAGAAAATCTGTATAGGTCTTCCTTGAATTATTATCATATTTAACAATTTTATAGGAATTTTAACACACACACACATATATGTGTTATTCTATATTATGTGATTAATTATATAATTACATAAAATTCTCATAATTTAAAATAATAAATAAAAATATACCTGTAATCACTTCAGGTGAGTCCTTAGCATTTTCCATCACTAATGAAAAATCTCTATTTACTAGAGGCATTTCTAATGAAATTTTATCTGCCAGTATAAGCAGGGTTTAACTGGCAGATACCAGTAACTTAGAGCCAGATTTTTCGGCAGATAGATTGTCAGAAATTTATTGAAAAAAAATTGCTGGCAAAACTATCAATTTTTGTAAAGCCGACGGTTACTTTCAGTAAATAAATACGTTGAAAATGATCGGTAGAACTTCCGACGAAAAATCTATCAGCTTACTTAAACTTGATGAAATATTGTTGGATGCCAAAAATATCGTCGGAAAAGCCCTATTTTCCTTTTCGCGGTCGTGTTCTTCTCATTTCACTCCTACTCGCTCTCGCTCTGTCAATCGCCGATGTTCGCCTCCATCATCGAACGCTGCCACCATCGCCAGCATGTTCCCCTCTTTGTCGTCGACATTTGCTACCTCTGTCACCTTCGTGTTGACCTCTCCGACTCCTACATTCCCTGCTCAATTGCCGAGAATCCGTCGTAAGTAGCCCATTTAGTTTTTCTTTGGTCATAGATGTTTCAGTATACATTTGCAAGTCATTGTACCATGGTGTATGCATTTTGTTAATGTTATTCTTCTTGTTGATAAGACTAGAGAGGGAGTTTATGTGGAATGCTTTATGCTGTAAGTTTTCGACGGTCTATCCTACAAAAAATCCAAAAATATTCGCTTGATTCTCTTAGTAGACATTTGTAATGCTTTATAGCGTAAAATATTGGTCATTAAATGAGAAGCATAATATTAAGTTAAGTGTTTGTAGAGATGAGAATGTGAAAGTTTGTGAATGTTGTTAAACCTCTGAGAACTAGCCTGAGTCTAACTAAGAGGGAGTGAATTGGTTAATTAAAAACTTTTTTAAACAAAAAGAGAAATCCCCCTTTTTAAAGCTTTTTTAACATCTAAAAACTGATAATTTTATTGAATACAGAAGCAAAGTAATTTCACAATAATAGAAAATTAGATATTTTCAACCACACAATTATCATAAAAATAAATGTAAAAAATAAAGTGCGAAAAAATAAAACCAAGAACAAACACACTAGAGATTTATAGTGGTTCAGTCAACCTGACCTACATCCACTCCTCGGAGTCACCCACTCCAGGTATTGCACTAAACCTTTAGTGGCTCTTATTTATCCCCCATAGCTAGGTAGAGAAGCCCTTACAAAATTGCTTCCACCAATCCAGTGCGGCAAAGGACCGTAATTCTTTTTCTCTCTCTAGGAGATGACAGAGGACTACAAATCCTTTCACAGGCAGAGAACCTTGAATCACTTTCACCTTCCCCGATGGACAGAGTAGCTAGGTCCTTTAACACCAAAGAGATCTTCTTCTTCCCAAAACTTACCTCAAGATAAACTTTAACTATGATGGTACTAAGGTGCAAGCTTGCCAGAGCAATCGTGTGAAACACCCTCCACACTAGCTCCCTTGAACCCGATAAGGATCTTCTCCCTCTCAAACACCACCCTTTTCTCTCTCCCTTTCAAGGCTCTCTCTTCAAGTTTTCACCAGAAGAAATGAGACTCAATGCATGCCAAAGACTCTTATTGAGTATTTTGAGAAAGCATAAATAGAGGTCTTTGAAAAACCCTAGAATTTAATTCTAATGGCAAAGATCATATAGTACGATCGCAGGATCATCATGTACGATGTGTAGAACTTAAAAAATCCTAGAAACTCAATTATGGTGGTAAAGATCATCTAGTATGATCTCATATTCATCCAATATTATATGCAAAATTTAACCTAATAGTATTGCACGATCATAATATAGTACAATACGATCAGTTCAAATTTATACTAATCATCCAATATGATATTGGGGATCATCTAGGATGATTAAATAAATAATTATGGTATTTCATCTTATACGATATGCGATGATTAATTATCGTCCCATGACGGATTTGAGTCATACAGTATGATCATCTATGATCGTCCTATACGATCTGATTGAACAAATTAATCATAATTACTGTCCTAATCACATGATCAATTTGGGCATGATTGTCATAGATCGTACAGTACAATGCACATCATACGGTATAATTAGAATAAAAAATGAAATTTAAAATATTTCCTTAATTATGATTGGCGGATGAGTTTCTTGAGCTTTATAGATCGTCATGTATGATGTGAATCATACAGTACGATTCATTCAAAATATATGAATTATCAAAGTTAGCCATTTAGATGAGTTGATCCGTACAATATGATATAAATTATATAGTATAATTAGTTTAAAATTTAAATTTCTAACTTTGACTCAATCTCACTCCCTCTGAGTGTGTGTGTGTGCATGATCACCAAGCCATCATACACCCTTATAGGACTTGACTCAAGAAATTAAAAATACATTAATGAATATTATAAAAATCATTACAGCATAACATATTCTACCTAATCTTAAACCTTGAATCTTCATTGGATGGTGCATGGTATTCCTGAAATATTAGTACACACATAAATAAATATATAATACAAATACAAGTAGACATAAGGATGTGAGCAACAATATTTATTATCATAAAAAATATAAACTTGTGAGCTCGAGTTGCAACAGAATATTCATGAGTGAGAGAGGTGCCTTAGATGGTTTACTCACATGAAATAGCGGCCTCCTGATGACCTAGTTAGGAAAGTAGAGGTATTATATTTGGCTTATGTTAAGAAATGTGTTGAGGTATTAGATTTGGCTTATGTCGGTAAATCTGTCAGAATGGCGCAAATTATGTTTTCACACAGGTACCCCCTGAAGACCTATACACGTTTTTCTTGGCGTGATAGGATTGAAGACTATAATTGCGGTGTCATCCGATACCAACCGTGTACGTCTTTATTGATATGGAGGGCAGGCTAAGACTCCTTATATTTCTTCTAAATAGGGGAGATGTCAGGAGGCTGCCATATTTTTTATTGATAGGGGACCTGTGTGAAATAACACCATCTGATTTACAAATCAATTTAAATTCAATCTATTTTATTTCAAAGATAAATCTACAATCTCTAATATCTTCATATTATATATAAGCTATGTTATGGATATTAGAAATTAAAGAAGTTGAATGTATAACTGATTAGCGCAAAGATAAAAGATATTAATAGATGAGTTCATTAATTGTTTGAATTTTTTTTTTTCATTCAGACAGCTTGTCAACTGCCTAGCTTTATCTCAGATGAAACATTTTAATGCCCATATTATAAACATAAAAATTAATTGCACCAAAGATCATATGATGTAATTATTGATTTATATCGCAGAGGGTTCATACCAGAATATTAATATTGGACTTCTCATGGTGAGTACAAGCCATATTTTGATTCTCGATGCAGCCCATCTACAAGTTCTAATATAGCTGAGAAAAAAAATATCCGACCTCTTGAGGACTTAATTTATGATACAACTAGAGCACAATTTGAATAATATAAGAAGAGTTACCAAATAAGAAGGCACATAAGTTTTATAATGATTTGTTGCATCCTGCCCGATAACTAATATGGAAGGGGTGCACCACTCACTCAGAGTTATCCATTGATGTGAAGATATTAAGCATTAAGGAAGAATATAATATCCCCCATGAATATTTTAATCAATTTATTAGACTACTTAAGAAAACCAACTAGGTAGATAACATAATTCCTATATATTTATATCATACTAAAAAGTTGATTTTTAAACTTGGTTTGACATACACAAAGATAGATTATTGTGTTAATAAATGCATGTTATACTATAAAGATAATTTTAGAGATTTCATATCGTCATTATAATGCACCAAGATTTAAATCAAAGTCTGAGATAAAAAGAAAGTTGAAGGAAGTACCAATCAGTAAGATATTTTACTTACCCATAATTTTTAGGCTACAACGGTTATATGCATCCATAAGATATGCTGCATATATGAGATTGTATAATGAACACATCTCGTAAGGTGTTATTACACATCCGTCAAAAGCAGAGGTCTAGAAACACTTTGATTGTATATCCCACCTTCATCACAGAATCAAGAAATATAAGATTAGGTTTATGTGAATATGGTTTTACTCCATTTAGCTAGTCTACTTCACCTTACTCAAGCTGGCCCGTAATACTCATCCCTTACAATCTTCCTCCAGAGTTGTATATGACTACTCCTTATATATTTCTGATGCCGATCATTCCAAGGTACCATAATCCAAAAGTAAAGATCGATATGATGTATACTTACAATCGTTAATCAATGATTTAAATTTATTATGGAAAGGAGTAAGTATATATAATATCTCCATTAAATAAAACTTCATAATGATGGCAGCATTACTTTGGATAATTGGTGACTTTTCTGTATACGATATGCTTTTAAATTGGAATATTTCAAGTAAGTTAGCTTGTCCATATTGTATGAAATTTACACTCATTCACTTTAAAGTATGAAGGAAAGAATACTTGGTTTAATTTCCACTGCATGTTCTTACATACTGGTCATCCTTTCAGGCAAAATAAGGATGTCTTTAATAAAATAAAATGGTGATATCACAGCCTCCTCCTAGATTAATCAGTGAAGAAATATTTAAAAGAGTAAGATTCATACCTATGATAGTGGACTCTCCAACATTAGTTGATTATAAATTTCTAAGGTATGGTGTCAGCCACAATTGAACCAAGAAAAATATTTTTTTGGACCTTTTCATATTGGAGGATAAACCTAGTCAGACATAACTTAGATGTGATGCATATTAAAAAAATTTATTTTTGATAATATATTCAATACAATCATGGACATCAAATATAAATCTAAAGATAATATATGACGTTATTATGATTATCATATAGCAATTATTTTCTATTCATTCATTATTTTTCATTTGACATTTATTCATTTTCTCTTTTATTTAGTACATGAGCACCATCTAAATTATGCCAATAAAGGTGTGTACAACCATTTTCATTTAACGTGTACGGGTATGTTGCGTCCCCAACTAGTACTATAAGGGAGTGAACTCCAGTAATTTGTATGCGTGCACCATTTTTTATCTCATTTATACTTTTACATTCTGTAAGTTATAAGTATTTCACTTTTTTATTTATACTTTCTTTTATGAGTATTAAACTTTAATCATTTTAAACTTAATAAGATTTCAATAAGCAGAATTCAGTAGCTCAAACTAAAATGATAAATAAAAAAAAATAATTGCTATATGATAATCATAATAACCATTACAATTTTTTCAATTGCTTAATTGTATATATTAAACATTCAATAACCATTTATAATATTACATGTAATAATTACAAATAAATTAGAAGAAAATTATTATTACAGTAAAAACAATCAAAATTATCCATTTTATTCTCTTGCGTACTTCAGATTCCTTCCAAATCTTCAATTCTCTAAAATAGACCTACAATACTCGTCTTAGCTCAACTATGAAAATCTTCCACTGCTCCAAATAGCATTTAATTTTATTAATTATCATTGAACAACTTTACAAAATTAAATGCCTTCATAACAACATTGAATTTATTTGACAGCACTAAAGGTAATTTCGAATATGTGAAACATCATTTCATAACATATAAATTGCACGCTTCTTATTCCTAAATTTCATATTTGCAATTACATTGCAAATATAATTTTCTAAAGTAGATTGAAAATTTCAATTATTTCACTTGCGTTATTTCCTTAACTTAAATTTGCTTCTTTATTGCTGAAAATCAACTTTCATCAACTCAATTTCCTTCCTATTGAAAAAAAAAAACATATACTATTGTTTTCCATCAAAGAATAAATTTTATATATTTTATTCTCTAAATTTGAACAAAAATAGGAAATCGAAATCATTTACAAAGAAGAAATTTTTAACACAAATTCTTCCTCTTTCTCTCCCAAATTTCTTCCACCATGCTCAATTGAAATATAGCCCCTTTCTTAGGTTTAAATCACAAAATAATTTATTAAAAAAATGAGAAAAATGCATAAACTTATCTTCTTTCTCCTTCTTCTTCCTCTCGGGCGGCCTCTATTCGCTTCTTCGTTCGCTTGGCTTAACTAGATAAGTGAAACAAAGATATTACTCATGAGGAGTCGTTAGTTTTCACTCCTGTATGCGTATGTTCACTCGATCAGGCGATCTGACCCATCCACATGCCCAATCAAACCGCTTGAGTGCGTCTGTTGCTCGCGCTCCTGCTTCAGCACAATGGACCGGTTCTTTTGAACCAGTTGAACTGAACCGGATATTACAAATACACCTAAAATTTTCTTTCGAATGTAAGTGCTCTTGCTATGTCTATATGCATGTTCCTAAGTATTTCTTGTTTAAAATACTGAGCTATCATTCACCATTCTCAGCTCCTCCATATGCTTGTAGTCATTCTTCATTGCTAATTTCATCCTCTTTTTGTTGAGATGTTTCATTTAGCAAGATAAGTAAATCGATATGATGAGATTGAATTGTACAAAGTAGTTTAACATCAACTATTGTAGTCATGGATGAGTCTTTTTTAATATTTGCATGATGTTGTATCATTTGATCCAAATAAGTATGTAATGATCCATACACGTTATATTGAATTGAGGTAATGTTGATGGAGACCTAATCTATAGCTAGATAAATGAATGGAGTTTGGTCGAACCATATTCAAATCTTGTTTGAACAAGATTCCAACTAAACTTTGAACCATCTATTGTCATGATTTGAACCTTATTCGAATTAGATTCAAAGAAAAAATGAATAATGTTAGAACTATATCTGAAAATATGCAAACATCTTTTCCTTCTTAAATAAATTTTATTTGAAGCACATGGTGGTCTTCCTTGTGACTATATTCTTTGCCATTTTTTCTCTAAATAATATATAAATAATATATATATATATATATATATATATATATATTCGTGTGCTATATATACGAATATGGAAAGAAAATTGAATCGATTGGACATTTACTAAGAAATGATTCAAAAGATTGATTGTTCCCATAAGTATTTTCTACAAAATCTCATAGATTCTATGTAGATAGTCATAAAGACTGATAAGAACCAATTTAGCTTGGAGTTAGGGGTGATGTATAATTTTTGGTGGTATAAAATTATCAATTCCTCTAATATAGATAGTAAAATCATATGATTTTGCTTTCTTCTTGAATGAGATATCTATGTCTATTCAACATCACTCTCCTACTTATATGTAGAGGTATAAATGAGCCAAGTACAAGCTCGAGTCACCCCTCACTTGCACTTAAGCTTGATTAATTAATCGAGTTCGAGCTTTATTCTACGAATTTAAGATGACTCACGAGCCAGCTCGTTTATTATGAATAGTGAAAATGATTATGATTTAATCAATTTTTTAAGAAAATGGTCAAAAAATGAGAAATTAGAACAAAAATAATAATTACCTTATATACTAAAGTGAGATATTTTTAAAAAATTTTAATTATTTTTAATAATTTTGTATTTAAAATTTTGAATGCTAATATATTTGAAGTGCATTTTACATTAATATTTTCTAAACGAGTCGATTTACGAGCTAACGAGTCGAGTCAGGGTTGGCTTAAACTTGATTTGTTAGCTCATTGAGCTCGGCACATGAGTCATTTATCAAAACAAATCTGAGCCAGCTCACGAGTCGACTTGACTTAATTACACCTCTACTTGTATGTCTGCTACTCCCAGAAAGACCTTAGCTATAGATTACAATATAAATGAGGATGATATAAAATCACCTAATCCCATATTTTGATGATTTAAACGCTAATAAAGGTGATGAGGTGGGCATATAGTATGCCGATGATGGTGGCTCCATACATGCTTTATTAAGACATCCTATAGATATCACAGCCCTACTTTGTAATGTATGTGAAATTAGAGAACGAGTGAGATCTTCTAATTTGTTATGTAACTTCGGGTGAAAGTAATAATTCATGATATGAAGAACACATGAATAAATCTCATCCCACAAGGTGACTGCCTAAAAGTACATTTAATTCGACGGCTTTTGATAGAATGGCCTTATCCTCGAGTTCATCTTTAATGCTCATCTACATTGTACTCAATTAAACATATAATCATAATCCTCAGCAAATTTCAATGAAGGTATAAACAATTGAAATGAAGTGATTTAGGCTTCGTTTGAGATACTTTTTTTATTATTTTGTTTTGCAGACCGCAATCATAATTTCTGTTTGGTCATTATTATTATTATTTTTGGCTACTTTCAAAATTTTTTTTGCTAGAAAACTACTTTATACAGCAGTTTTTAAAAAAGTTATATATTTTCTACAGTAGTTTAACAAAATAGTAAAAAAACTATCCCAAATGAAGCCTTAATTGGTTGTTGTTGAGCGTTGGAGATCTGATCATCCTTGTTTTTTCTACTTATCCATCATCATTGAAGACTCAAATGATGACTCTGACTATTGCCACATTTATTATATATTCAATTGTGCTAAAGAGAATCATGAACATAAAATATAAATTTTATTTTTCTCACAAATGTTTGATATGTTTTATTTCTTTTGCATTTTATAGCCATGTTATTATTTTGTTGTTTATTTTTATTTCTTTAAATATATTATAATTCTATAGTCATTTGGTATTACTTTCATTTATAAGAAATAGAATCATGAGATATGAAAGTAAGTTGTGACACATAAGTAAATATTTAATTTGAAATGTGAAGTCCTTTTTTTATTATTCCAAAATTTTTACTATTGATCAAGTGTAAGATTGAGGATTTGTTTAAGATGACTGTAGTATTTTATAAAGGTATTTATGATGTTGTTGTGGGGAAAATAATTTTTAAAAAAGTTATTGTAGATATTAAAAATACATTCTTTTTTTTTTAATTCAAATAGCTGCTTTCTCAAAACTACCACACATTATCAACTTTGATTGTAAAATACAATTTCCACCATAAAATTTTTTAGAAAGTAGCGAATAAGCAGCAAGAAAATAGTAGTCAAATGAAATTATAGTTGTGATATGTAAAACAAAACAGTGAGAAAACTAGCCCAAACAAACC
The DNA here is from genome assembly GCA_019925795.1 of Dendrobium chrysotoxum. Classification (NCBI taxonomy): domain Eukaryota; kingdom Viridiplantae; phylum Streptophyta; class Magnoliopsida; order Asparagales; family Orchidaceae; genus Dendrobium; species Dendrobium chrysotoxum. Next base: position 21,886,279 of record CM034312.1, on the reverse strand, counting down.
CTTAAATACATCATGCATAGATAACCTTCTTATTTAGGTTTCGTTTGAGATAACTTTTTTACTAAAATTTTTGCACTCGAAAGCCATTTTAAAAAGCAGCAAAAAGTTATCCCAAACGAAACCTAAATTGTAAGACTACTTTTTTTTTATCATTTTTCTTATTTAATTTTATGCACCTTTTAATATTTTTCATTTTTTTATTATCATTTCTTATTTTCACCACTTTCCTGCATTTTTGAAGCCTTCCAAATTATTTAAGGAAAAAAAAATTAATTCAATAATAATCCTGCCCCTGAAAGAATGTTGTCTTGTTCTACACTGCTCTTCTTCTTTATTTATTCTGATTAATTTACACATTTTGTTCTTTTCTTAATGATTAGCCTCAAAGTAAAGCTCTCATTGAGTTTATTTAAATTTATTCAGTTCTGACGCAAACCAACGAAGAAACCACAAAAGCAATGGCCTCAAAGAAACAGCTAAGTTGGACAATCCAAGTCAGGAAAGGAGTTCAAGCACCAAGCTTTGTTGGTTGAAGTGCTTCACTGTATTTTTGGTGGTTGGAATCTTATTTAAAGTTCTTCACTCTCCAATAAAGTGTCTTTATGCAAAGTCATCAAGCACCCTTGCCCGGTACATAAAATTACTTCAATTATATCTCTACCCTTTTTGCTTGCCTTACTTCACAATAACTGTTCCAAACTTTCACATGATACTTCTTTACTCTTAGAAATGAGAAGGAAAACAAAACATGAATTTATCAGCCTTTCATTGATGATTTACTTAGGCTTCATTTGGGACAACTTTTTTATTGCTTCTTAAAGCAGCTTTTTAGTATAAAAATTAAATTTTTTATATTAAAAAGCTATTTTAAGAAGCAATAAGAAAGCTGTCCCAAACGAAGCCTTAAGGCAGTTTTTTGATTACTTTGCTTTTCAAACAACAATTGTAATTCTATTTAATTATTGGTTTCTTGTCACTTTTCAGAAATTTTTGTAATAAGAAGTTTTTTAAGACTAAGATTTCATTTGGGACAACTTTCTTATTGCTTTCTAAAATAGCTTTCTAGTACAAAAGAAAGCAAAAAGCTGTCCCAAATGAAACTTAAATTTATTAGTGTGTCAGAGCTGTAAGAAAATTATTGTCTAACTTTTTCAAAAAAGAATATATTTATAATACCTAGAATAATTTTTTATAAATATATTTAATTTAATTTACACATAATAACTTCACAATTATTTTTATAAAAAATTGCACCTCCCCAAATAGCCCTTAGAGAAGTAGGAAGAACATGTTTCCTCAACTTTTACAAGTTTTTTATGATTTAGATCGTGATTCTTTAATTTCATTAAGGCTTATTTTGGGCATTAAATTGGGCATCAAAGCATTTTCCTTAGGTTAATGGACATGATATCATCTTGCAAAGAAAAGTTCTCTTAATATCAATATTCTATTATTACAAAGAAAACTCCCTTCTTTCAAAGTAAACAAAGAAAGAGACATCCTTTCTCACTACTAGAAAAAATATACATTTATAAAGAAAAGTGGCAACCACTCAGTCTAGTGCAATCTATATGAAATGAGCACGATATCTGACTTAAGAACAACAATGCAGGTCAAGTTTTGCGAGTGTTGGATGGATATGGAGTGAGGAGATTCCCGATCAAAGATACATCTCAAACTTAGAGATTCAGTGGGATGAAATAGTACAAATTACAACAAAGCTGTATGGAAGGAAAGAAAATCTGAAGGTTGGATTACTAAACTTCAATAGCAGTGAGATCACATATTGGCAAAATCTATTGCCGACTGCAAAGTTTTCAAAGGTTCATCTTGACAATGCTGGCAAAGAGCTTACTTGGGATGACCTCTACCCTGAATGGATTGATGAGGAAGAAGAATCTGATGTACCCTCTTGCCAAAATCTTCCAAATCCTAAGGTACCAAGAAGATCACAATTTGGCCTGGTGGCTGTCAAACTTCCTTGCAATAGGACTGGCAACTGGACAAGGGATATAGCTCGATTACATTTGCAGCATGCAGCAGCCAAACTTTCAGTGGATTCAAAAGAAGGCCATGACCCAGCACTTGTTCTTCTTGTTACAGACTGTATTCCAATACCAAACCTCTTTTCATGCAAGCATCTTGTTGCAAGAAAGGGGAACATTTGGTTATACAAGCCTGACTTGCAGGTTTTAATGCAGAAAATCAAGTTTCCAATGGGGTCATGTGAACTATCACTACCATTTGAACATAAAGGTGAGATTTTAATTATTTGTTAGTCATGGGTCTGCCTCTTAGTTTTCTGAATTACACATGCAATCAAGTTATTGAAGCCATTTCTCTCTTTTTCATCATTTGCATGAAGCATCCAATCCAAATTTAGAACAATAGAAATGAGAATTAAAATGAATATGATAATATTAAAATGGATAAATTTCGAAATGATTATATTAGGCGGATTATGAGAATACATCTATTGAATATAAGTTAATGAAAAATAGACTCACGTTTGTGATTTAGACATGAACAATAAAAAGGTAATGAATGCACTTCAAAGGAGGGTAAAGAAAATTAAAGACAAAACTTGTATGAAAATGAGAAGAGCATTGTGTTTAAAACGTTGTGAAACGATGATCATTTCATAAAGCCAGCCAGAAAGAGATGAGATAAGGCTAAGGAAGATAATGGTGTTGATGAATCTCCAATCAATGTATTTTAAAAAGTCTCACTTTTGCCTTTCTTGCAAATTTTCCCTTTTTTTCATATTCCTTTGTTCCATCTCTTTATATTCCACCATTATCTCCACTATAAGAATGGTTTTATATAAATTATCTCCACTATGTTCATTGTTTCTAATTCCTAGCCATTTGCTTTAGCATAGAAGACATTCAGAAACATCTTTTATAGTCTGAATTATTCCTTGTTTATATGTAATTAGCTCTGAAGTTAACCTACATTTCATTATGGATTAAAAGAAAGGGAAAGTTCTTCTTTTTTCTAATATAGTAATTTGGGACATTTAGGTCAATTAAAGCAAAGTCATACACACATCACATATGCAAGACTCGAATCCAAGACCTCTTAATTGGTAGCCAAAGCTCTCAACCAATAGATCAAGATGAGCTGCGTTAATTAAAAAAGTAGCAATGCAACAATATTCATGATAAATGCAAGCGAGTAAATATAAAACTTTTGATAATCTTAGTTAAGTACTTAAAGAAGCAACTGGCCTTTATTTTTCAGAATTTTTTTCCTGAATTTGGTATCAAGTGGCTTTATTATATCAGAGAAGCTGAAATCCGTTTTCTTCAAATTTCAAACAGTGAGACCATCATCAACTAATGCCGGCAGAGAAGCATATGCAACAATTCTCCACTCTGAGGATGAATATGTCTGCGGAGCAATTGTTGCGGCTCGAAGTATACGTTTAACTGGTTCAACCAGAGACCTCGTAATCCTTGTCGATGAAACAATCAGTAGCCGTTACAAGAATGGCCTTGAAGCTGCAGGGTGGAAGATCAAAAAGATCAAAAGGATAAGAAATCCTAAAGCAGCGAAGGATGCTTACAATGAGTGGAATTACAGCAAGTTCCGCCTATGGCAGCTCACTGAATATGATAAAATCATTTTCATTGATGCTGACCTTCTTGTTCTAAGAAACATTGATTTCCTCTTCACTATGCCAGAGATCAGCGCAACAGGCAACAATGGAACTCTCTTCAACTCTGGCGTGATGGTCATCGAGCCTTCGAACTGCACTTTTAGTTTGTTAATGGAACACATCAATGACATAAAATCATACAATGGCGGCGATCAGGGATACTTGAATGAGATATTTACATGGTGGCACAGAATTCCAAGGCACATGAACTTCTTGAAACATTTCTGGATTGGTGATGAAGAAGAGAAGAAGGCCAGGAAGACCAGTTTGTTTGGTGCCGATCCTCCAGTTCTCTATGTTCTTCACTACTTAGGACTCAAACCATGGCTATGTTTTCGGGATTATGATTGCAACTGGAACGTGGACTTCATGCAAGAGTTTGCCAGTGATGTTGCTCATCAGAAGTGGTGGAACGTACACGATTCCATGCCGAAGAAGTTGCAGAAATTCTGCCTTCTAAGTACGCAAAGGAAGGCGATTTTGGAGTGGGACAAGAGGCAAGCAGAGAAAGCTAATTACTCAGATGGTCATTGGAAGAGGTTTGTGACTGATGCGAGGCTAAGAATTTGTAAAGATGATTACTGCGACTGGCAGAGCATGCTATTGCACTGGGGAGATCCAATGTATGATGATGGTGGCCCAGGCTTCCCAAAGCCGGCCAAAAAATTGGATGGTCTTTGATCTCTTCAACTTCCTTGATCCTCCTACTCCCAGAGTTCAGCCTTCTTGTCATTCATGCATCACTTAACCAGCTTGGTTGAGTGTAAACATTAAGCGCTTTGCTTTCCCCATTCTTCTTTATCAACGTATCTTTTTTTTGAGGATAGACATTATAGGACTTGCATCAATAATTGGGTTGGATTCATTCCACATTGAGCAGCTTAAGTCCTTGATTCCCTGTACTTATTTGCTTCTGCTGCATGATATGAGATTGCAGATAATTAAAAGTTTGTCCTTATGCAAGTGAGATGCATAAACTCTAGTGACAGAAATGGATTGTTCATAAATAAACATAGCAATTCCTATAATTCAGGATATTGGAGACATCACCGTGACTTCCTGCTCTGCCAAATATATGCCACTAAGCCTCATTCAGATGATACACTCCACTACTAAACATTCAGAAGCACAAGGAGCCGCATCAAGTTTTAATTTGAGTTTTTTTTGGAAAATCAAATTTGAAATCTGGTTTTCAAATGAGAACCGGATTTGAAATGTGAGTTTCTTAGAAAACCAAATTACATGTTGCGTTTACAGTGAAATCCAAGTTATATTTTGAGAGTTTAATTTTCTGAGCTTCATTCAATATATATCGTGATCCTTTCAAACAACAATCACCATAGCTCAGCCCAGAACTAGTCATAAAGCTTGAAAGAAAAGCTGCAAATTAGTACTACGATTACTGTATAAAGTACAGCATCTGAATCAGGCAAAATTATTAAGTGCATTGACGTAATAAGTCCTGATTGACCTCCAAACTGTCTGAACATCCGTACGGACGTAAAATCCGTACGTAATAATTTCTCCTGAACCAAAAGATGGCATTACTTAAACACAGGAATCAATAATTTGCTGATTTAAATTATAATTAAATTTTATTATAAATATTTGCCACAAATCATCATAAAGCATCTTCACATGACCCACCACTCCATGTGAGTGAGCATGATTGAGTACCTCCAAGGCTCCAACCCATGTTTAATTACTCTATCAAGTGGTTTGCCAGTTCGAGGGAAAAGGTAAGGATGGTCCGACACCTATGGGTTGGCTGCCGCTAAGTTCATTATGCCACCAAACATCTCCTAGGAGATGGCAGCGGGACCCGTTCAAAAAAAAAAAAAAAAACAGAGCAATTCTATGCTTCAAAGAAACAGAGCAAAATCTTCCTCATCTTCCCTACAATTAATCAGCAGGAACCCACCCATTCCCCTGAATAAAATTTTCCGCCGAGTAAATTCCAACATGTTCGGCCATAATTTGGCTGCTCCAGCTCACCCTTGCAGACGAGTTCGCCCCTGGCCCTTTACTCTCATACTCTCCATAAAACAGAGTCGCCAATGCGAACTCCCCTCTCCATGGCAACCATCCTTGTGGCATTATCATCTCCTCCAAGTAGCAATTCAAAAACACAGTCCTTGAAAACTCTTTCCACGGCCTCCCAAGATATACTCTATGAGCCCTTGGTTTCCGGTGATAAATGGAAACATAATCATCACTCCCATTCACAACACAGTCCTTGAAGACGAATCCTGTTGGCTGCCCTGGATCAGTCCTGCCATGAGCCGTTACTGCGTTACTCTCCCCCTTCTCCGGCGATTCCAGCCGTGACACCACCTGAATGTCGCAGCTCTCAAAAATGGCGGCCGAGTTGCCAAAAATGAAATCGACAGTGCCCAAAATCCGGCAATGCCGGTAAATCTGCCGGAGAGAGCGGACATAAAGCGTGTCCTGATGGCCGGAAAACTCCACCCATTCAATGACCGAGTGGTCGCTGTCGGACCGAAAGGCCACAGCTTGATGAGCCTTTGGGCCAGCGGTATTCTCAAAAGTTAGATTTCTAGCAACAAATCCGTCACCTGTGACACCAACGGTGGCCGTGTTGTAGGTAGAAAGGCCGGTCATTTGGGCATTGAGGTCACCTGTGATGACCGTTTTCCCCATCCCCTCACCAACGAAAGCAATGTTCGTCTTCTCGATCGGGACTTGCACCGTCTCCCGGTAGACTCCTTCCTTGATGTAAATCACAAAACGCCGCGTTCCATAGTCCGGTGCTTGCATAACCGCCTCTTGGACGGACCGGTGGTCGCATTCTCCGGTGATACAGACCGTGAGGTCCGGCGGCGACAGAACGAGTCGCCCAATGGCGGAGGCGGCAGCGGCAGCGACGGCGGCAGCAGATTCGCCCCAGTAACCGTCGCGCTCGGTCTGGGGCGGGGCCCAGAGGGAGACATCAGGGCCGAAGCGTTGCAGGGCAGCGATCATCGCAAGGGCATTGGAAGTGAGGGCGTAAAGGGAGTCAAGAAAGGACATAGCTTTGGCGACCTGGCTGGTGTTGTTGACGTACTTGAGTGCGGACCAGCAATCGTATTGGTACAAAAGGGCGGCGCCAGCAAAGGCGCGGGAATCGGCAAGGAAGGCGGAGGAGGCAGAGTCGGAGAGGCGGCGGGTGGAGAGAGAGAGGTCATCGAGGCAGTTGCGGGCGGCTGTGGCGCGGTTAGGGTTCGAGGAGGAGGACGAGAAGATAGATTGCGCCATGGATTTGGCCGTGGGGAGGCCTGCGGCTGCTGACGAGAGGGCAGCAGCGATGAGGTCGGCAGCAGAAGGGGATGAAGGGAGGGAAGGGTAGGAGGATAGGGCAGCAGCGCATGAGGAAGGGAAGCGGGCGGCGCGGCAGGCGTTGTTGATGGCCGAAGGTGGGGAATTGATGCTGGAGGAGAGTGGGAGGCGTACGAGTAGGAGGAGGAGGGAGAGGGTGAGGATAGTCATGGCGATGAGGAGTAGAGGAGAAAGGAGCTTCAAGGGTTTGCGATGGCGCATTGCTTCTTGGGAATGATGGGTGCTTTTAAAGGAGAAACTAAGATTTTGAATTTTGTAGTGGTTTTGCGCGTGAATGAAGAGAATCAAAGCAGGATGGGAAAAATCCAAGAGTGGCGGTGGTGTAGTGCTTCACGGGCGTGACAGTGGAGATGGAAGAAAGCGTGCCCACTAACGAAATTGGAAAAGAGGAGGAATGGCAATGTTGGGGATTCGGGGAGAAGGTAGGGGTATTTTGGTAAAGAGACAAGATGTGCCTTTTTTTTCCCCAAAAAATTGAGAAGAAATTATTATGTGCGGTCGCCGGACCGTTCAGAGTTCAATCAGGATGCGCCACTTCATCCGATAGATAATGCTACACAGTAACGATACAATGTAAATTGGTGACATGACGTGTCCTGATTGACCTCCGGACGAAGTCCGATGACCGCACGTAATAATTTCACAAAATTGAGGGACTAGCCCGTCTGCATTGATATAAAAAAGATTATAAAAAGGGAGTATAAGTGTATAACTCATATAAGAAATTGAGCAAATGTGGAGCTGAAATAATAAAAAATCTTACAATTTTCAAAGGCAAATATAAAAACAAATAGATAAGAACTCTCAAAAATGTCTAGACCCAGAGAGCAGCAAAAACACCCATGGGATAAAAAAAACATTGTCAACAGCACTCCTGATGACCATAGGGAAGCCCAAGACCACCCGGGGAAGTGATCTATGTGGCAAAAACTTGTCATCATTATCCCGATAGCCAAAAACTTAGTCTTCAGATGCTGCCAGTTGGAGAAAGGGCCACTCAAGTTAATGCCTGAGTAATAGCTGAAAGTTTTGCCAGTAATTTCATTTATGAAGTTTAAGATGTATAGCCTTCCTAATATCATATTTAACAGTAGAGAGACTGGAAGAATGAATACCAAACTTTTTCCCATTTCTTTCCTTCTAGATATAATAAATAAGAGCTCAAATAGCTAAATAAAAACCAGGTTTAATAATAGCATGAGTATCTACACGATCAACCACAACATTTAAAATTTGCTGCAAGTTAGGCCTCAAATAAAAGGAAGAGAAGCAGGGAATTATACTGCATAACAACTGAAATGAAAAATCACATTCAAAATATAAAGGGCTCGAGCAATCAATATAACCAAAACAAATAACACAAATTAGGATTCATCCTAATGTTTCTTATAATATGATTATCTGCAGTTTTCATACCTCCTAATAAAGATAACCATCCATAAATAGAAAATCAAAGAGATAACTTTTTATGCCATAACATGTTAGCCTAAGCAGGGGAGGGAGAATTGAAGTAAAGGTAGCTGGTAAAATGTTTTATGCGGGGCTTAATTTTACCCTTCCAGTTCAGATCAGCCAAAATAGAATTAGATATAAGGATGGCATAAATCACTTTTTTAATGAACAAAGGCAGAAAGAAGGAAGATGTTAGTTTTCATTAAGAATAAAATCTTGCACAACACTACCATCAAAATGAGAAGAGAAAACAATGTCATTCTCCAAACTAGCAATGGAATCTCCCCTAATCCATGGGTCCCAGTAAAAAAAGATAAATTGGTATTCAGATTTATCCTGAAATTCAGATCTTACGTCATAATATTTGCAGTACCTCTAATAGACCTCCACCATTTAGAACCTTTCACAATGTTACCATTCCAAAAAGAAAAATACTTAGCATTGCAATAAGAGCTGCAAAGAAATGAAGTGGAGAGGCATCTCCATATCAAAGCACAATTATAAGCAAAAGTTAAATATGAAAGATAAGGAATACTCATACCACCATGTTTCCTAGGCTTACAAGTGTTTTTTCAAGAGATCAGCTACAATTTTCTATAAAGTATATCACAATGATATAAAAATCTAGAATAAAGCTTGTTGAGATATTTAATACAAGTTTTAGGTAAAATAACTCCTCTGGTCCAATAGACAATAGTGTTGGAAATGATGAATTTAAGGTAATGAACTCTACCAGCAAGGGAGAGGGATTTACTTTTCCAACCATGTAAGAGGGAAGATACTTTGATGATTAACTACTGGAAATTAGATAGCTTAAGTCTTTTAATAGAAATAGAAATACCTAAGTATTTCAATATAGTTGATTCAAAAGGGAGGGAGCATCATTGTTACCAGTATTCATAGATAACATAATAGAACTCTTAGAAGATTTAATATTTAAGCCCAGACACTTCAACAAATGCATTCAAACTATTTTTTAAGGCTTGTGAATTTTCTATAGTGGCTTACCAAAAACCAAAAGGTCATATGCATATAAAAGATGAGTGATGTAGGTGTTCCCAATATAAATTCTTGAGAAAGTTCCATCATTTACAACCTTTAAATAGAGATGATAGTCCATCCATAACAATGCAGAAAAGATAGAGAGATAATGAGCAGCCTTATCTGAAACCAGAAGAGGAGCTAAACAATCCTTTTTAAAGAGTCATTGAGACATATAGAGAAATAAACATTATCAATGCAAGTTTTAATCCAGCCGACAAAAATATTAGGTGCACCTTTCCCATGAAGCTTGTAGAGGATGAAATTCTTGCAAACTGTGGCAAATGCCTTGAAGATGTCAAATTTAGCATATAAATAGTTAGAGTGAGAATCCTTTTTGAAATTAGAAAGAAGCTCAGTGGCCAAAATGATATTATCAGTGGACACATTGCTCTTAAGAAATCCATATTGAGACATGCCAATAAGATGATGCACATTCTTTCAGCATATTAGTAAGAAGTTTTGTAATGAATTTGTAGAAAGAGTTGCAAAGAGATATAGACATGAAATCTTTTATGTTACTAACAGCTGAATTTTTAGGTGTCAAAGTAAGGGCAGTGGCTTTCACTTTTTTGGGAGATAGCTTTTTTGGAAGACGTGATGAATGGCCTCACATAAAGCTTTAACAGTAATGTTCCAGGTAGAAGAGTAGAATTCTGCAGGGTAACCATCAGAACCTGGAGAAGAAAACTTAGGAGAATTGAAGACCACTTGCTTGATATCCTCATTAGAGAAAGAAGCCATCAAGAAAGAAAGCATGTAATCGGGGACGGTGCTTTCAATGGGGATAGAGTGAGAGGAAGCAAGAGCAGGAGTGTGAAGAAGGCATTAAAAGTGTCTAATAACAACAAAAGCAATATCATCATGAGAGTACAAAGTCCCAAGATCAGTAGAAAGCTCCCTAATAAAGTTATGATTTTTCCTTCCTTTAATTTTGCCATATAAAATTTCAAATAATCTTCTCCTTGAGAGAGCCAATGACTTTTTCCTCTTTGAATCACCCAAGAAGTCAAAGCAACATATAAATCAGAAAGATTTTGAGATATAAGTTTAACAGCTGCATTAAGATCCACATTAGAGGAAAAAGAATCCAAAAGAGTAAAATAATCTTTTTGTTGAGCCTCAAGTAGATTAATAGAAGATGAAATATAAGTTGAGGAGTGCCAGAAATTCCCTTTAATCTTGACCTTCATACTTTTAAGCGTAGCATAAAGAGCAACATATAATGAAATTCAGATAACACCTTAATGATATCATTGCAAAACATAGAAAATTTCACCCTAGTAATTTTTGTATTGGAATCTAGATAACTTAGGAGCAAGAGGGTTTAATAAGAGAATGATGGGAGAGTGATCAGAAGAGTAGGGGAAGTCCACATTATCAAAAAATGCGGGGTAGCTCTGCAACCAACTACCATTAACAAATATCTTATTTAACTTGATGTGAATTTAGTTATCCAGCTGATTATTAAACCAAGAGTATTGAAGACCAATAGAAGTTGAATCAAACAGGCCATTATCAAAAACCATATTATTGAGCTCATAGAGTTTGGATTGAGGGAGAGGGATACCTCCAAACTTGTCATCTTGAGATCTACAATAATTGAAATCTCCCATAATATCCCAAGATGAACCAACACCAAAAACATTGGAGCCAATCTGGGCCTAATCAGTCCATAAAGAGCTCTTACCCGGAGGGGAGTTGTGAGCATAAACGACAGATAAGTCAAAGTGAAGCAAAGAGTTTATTTCCACCCAACCATGAATGAGTTGGGAACTCATAAAGGAGAGAGTAAAAGACATTTTATTAAAATTCTACTTAATCCAAATGCACCCAGGCTTAGATAAGTGAAAATTATTACAGCTTTCTTCAAAGGGAAAGAGGGTGTAAGAAGTATAAAACCATTTATCAGATAAAAGGCAAGGATTAATTGTAGCTGCCAGAATAACAACCATGTTAAGGTAATATGACATAATAAGATTCTTATAAGAAAGAATCTTATCTAGACCATAAAAACCTCTGACATTCTAAGTAATAAAGTTAGCACAGGACATTTTGATTTGGGGGGGGGGGGGGGGTGGCCTTGCCCTTAGTTTTGTCATTGGGTTTGGATGGACAGGCTTTTGAAGACTTAAAAGGCTGGATATTTTTTTGAAGTTGGTTTTGGATTTTTGGGGTTGCATTGGAAAAATATTTCAAGCCAGGCATAACGGCTAAGAAGTTTTGAGAAGAAGGTTGATGAGATGGGGTCTATTTAGGAGAGCAGAATTGGGGAGTGGTTTGTTGAGATTGGGAATGGAGCTTTCATGGTTGGTGGTAATGGTAGTGTCTTTTGTTGCAAAATTGGTTTTGATGATGACAAACATGTTTCTATTGTATTTTGCTTGGCTAACCCGTTTCAGGCACAAAAGATCACGAACAACTCGAGCCAACTCAAGATCGGGTCCAAGTGTGTCTACGTGTATTATTTTCCTTTTTTGAGTCAATTTTAATGTAACTGATCCCTTAGCTAAGTAATCTTGCACACACACACTCAGGGGGAGAGCTTGAGTGAATTAGAGTTTCTATTTAAATTTTTGTTCAGATCATCCTAGACGATAATCACATCGTCCTGGACGATCAGGTAAAAATAGAAACCCTAATTAGGGAAACCAAGTTAAGTGTGTATGATTAAGCAAATCGTCCTGGATGATACTTGGATCGTACGGGACGATATGCTCAAATCAGAAATTCTCAGCCGCCAGATCAAGTTAGGCAAGTTTTTATTTTTAGATATTTGGTCTGATCGTCCTAGACGATACGTGTATCGTCCTGGACGATACTGTACAATCATGCCTAAATTAGTCTGGTAATTAAGAAAAGTAATTAAGACTTGATTGATATGATCATATCGTCCCGAACGATCGCAGGATCGTCCTGGACGAAAATGATCGTCTAGTGTGTTTCAGCTGTACGTCCCGAACTGTGTTCAGGACGATTTGGGCACTTTTTGAACTGATCGTACAGGACGATATCCCTATCGTCCTGGACGATCAAGTCATTTTTGAGTCATCCAGCACAAGTTTCTCTGGACGATCCGAACTGTCTTCTGGACAAAATTCCTCAATTTACACTAATCGTCATGGACGATCGCAAAATCGTACGGTACGATATGAGTAACTTTTTGTACTGATCGTCCAGAAGAGCCAGATCGTCCAGGCTGAAACAACTGATTTTGAACTGATCGTCCTGGATGATCTTGGCCGACCAGTTGAGATTTAGGGCAAATTTTAAGCCCTCCTATAAAAGATTTTTTTCTTTCAACAAGAAAAATCTTTTGCCACTTTCCTTTCCAGAGAAACCCTAGAGAGAGAGAGAGTTTGGGAGAGAGAGAGAGGATCTTGTGAGGGAAAGTTCGTGAGGGGTTCACGAAGGTTGCTCCAAGCAAGGATCAAAGTCTTCTTCTCCGCTCGTCGTCTTTCGTCGTGTTGGTGTTCTTTGGGAGAGGATCGTCGGCAAGAAGATCCGAGGTTCTCTGCCTGCTTCAGGAGAAAGCAAAAGGACGTTGGGTTCTCTGCCTCACCGTGTGGTGGAAAGGAGGTTCTTGTACAGGCTTCTCCGCCTTGCTGTGGGAGCAAAAGGAGAGACACTTTGAGTTAGTGCAATACCCGGAGGGGAGGCTCCGGGGAGTGGACGTAGGTCAAGTTGACCGAACCACTATAAAATATGGTGTGTTTATTCTGATTACCTTCTGCACTTTTATTTTTCTGTGATTAACTGCTTGGGTGAAATTGTGGTTGTTCTTTTCGTTTGATCGTTTTATTTATTTCCGCTACAAATCATAGAAAAGATTTTCATTGTTGCTCTCAAATTTTTAATTAACCAATTCACCCCCCCTCTTAGTTAGCCTCGGGACTAGTTCATCAGGGCTTAACATCCCTTTTGAACTTTCATCTTTAAGTTGAGAGCTGGGTAAAAAGGATATGTTTTGGTCATTGGGGTTAGGTTCTCTAGGAGGGTTTGAGATCATAAAGGGTTTAGAGGGGGGTTTTATAGAGGTATTTCAAGGTTTTTGACTTTTGCTCCTGCATCTAAGGGGTCTGAGGGGTGGCTAGGAAGAGGACTAAGTTTGTGAAGTTGAGTAAAGGTATTCATGATGGTTAATAGAGCCACAACCAAGGCAAGGTTGAGATTTCCCAATCATATTATACTCTGAGCTTATGCATTTTCCAGCAATATTCACTTCAACTTCATCATGGAGCTTAGAGGAATTATCAATATGAATACAAACTCTAGTGAAAGTAAGTCTAGTCTTATAAAAATTGTAAGATTATCCACGGCAAGAGGAATACCCATCAAACTGACAACTTTAGAAATACCGAATTGAGACCAGTAAGCTCGAGGCAAATTATGAATTTTAATCCATAAAAGCAAAGAAGAAAGTTCATCTTTCGTAGGCACAAAATCCACAGACCATTTCTTAAAAGTAAAAGGCTTCCCAAAAAAAAAAAACAAGGTCTGTCAGACCAAACCATTTCAAAATCATCGGGCGATGAAAACTTTAAAAAAAAAAGAAATCATCGTTGTGGGAGAGGAGAGAAAGACTTCCCTTAAGCTGCCATGTTTGTTTGATGGCTCTGAGGAGGGCTTCATAATGGGGATGTCAACCATTAACTCACCCAACAAGAGATAAGTTTCAATCAGAGGTAGCTTCATCAACCTTCTGCTCTGAGATATGAGCAATATTATCTTAAGATTGAACAAAGTTGACCTGGAAATCCAAGGTGGAAGTAAGGATGCCTTTCCAGTTAAGGAAGGTAGCAGGTTGGGTGGTCGAGAGGAGAAACAGAGGAAGGGAAAGGGTTTTGATGATGTAGAAGAGAGGAAAAGTAGGATTCAGGTAAAGTTCCAAAGAGCAACATTTTGTGGATCAAAGGGGCTATTTGCTTATTGAAAGGGCTAGGGATGAAGTTAGGGGGACAATGTAGAGATTTCATGAACTGGAAGGAAGAGGGGATGCCTCCAGTAGAGCCGAAGGTGATGGAGGAAGCCAAGGAATCCAAAGGGAGAACGAGAGGCGGCAAGGGTTTCTCACAAAGAGAATCACTACTCCCATTGAATGGCCTTTCGCTGGTTTGAAGGAATTACAATAAATAGAATGAAAAAAATAATAGTAAAAAAAAGAGAAAGGATTTGAATTAAAATTTATTTTTGCCTTATTTATTTAATTAGAAAAATGGATAAATACTATTTGTTTTATTAGATAATTAAATATATAATATATAAATTTTAATTTTTTCAAAAACTAATGTGGAGGAATGCATAATTTTTAAATTTCATGATTGGATCCTTGCAGAAAGACTGAAAATATCATAGTATTGGGTTTTCCTGCTAAAATAAAAAAAGAGGATATCAATGTAAGACTATCCAATGTCTTTCAATCATATAACTCAAACAAAATATAAAGATAAAATTATATATAAAATAAAAGAGTTTTTTTTATAAATTTTTTATAATTCAAATTAGTTTAGTATTATGGGATAAAGATGCCCTTAGTTTGTCATTAGGTTTAGATGGAGGGGCTTTTAAAGACTTAGAAACCTAGATATTTATTTGAAGTTGGTTTTGGATTTCTAGGGTTGCATTGGAAAAATGTTCCAAGCCAAACACAGGGCTGAGAACACAGGGCTGAGAACTTGTTGAGAAGAAGGTTGGTGGGATGAGATTCATTTAGGAGAGAAGAATTGGGGAGAGGTTTGTTGAGATTGGGAATAGAGCTTTCATGGTTGGTGGTAATGGTAGTGGCTTTAGGTTGAGAGCTGGGTAAAGAGGATATGTTTTGGTCATTGGGGTTAGGTTCTCTAGAAGGGTTTGAGGTCATAGAGGGTTCAAAGGGGGGTTTTACAGAGGTATTTTGAAGTTTTTCATCTTCTGCTCCTGCCTCTAGGAGGTCTGAGGGGTGGCTAGGAAGAGGACTGAGTTTGTGAAGATTTTCACAACCAAGGCAAGGTTCAAGTTTCCAATCATATTGTACTTCGAGCTTATGCATTTTAACAGTAATATTAATTTCAACTTCATCATGGAGCTTAGAAGAATTATTAATATGAACACAAACTCTAGAGAAAGTGAGTCTAATCTAAGCAGCTGTAAGATTATCCACGACAAGTGGAATACCCACCAAACTGACAACTTTATAAACATCGAATGGAGACCAGCAAGCTAGAGGCAAATTATGAATTTTAATCCACATAAGCAAAGAAGCAAATTCATCTTTCGTAGGCATAAAATTCACGGACCATTTCTTAAAAGTAAAAGGTTTTCCGAAAAAAAAGATCCGTTGGACCAAACCATTTTGAAATCATCGGGCGATGAAAACTTAAAGAAAAAAAGAAAACATCGTTGAGGGAGAGGAGAGAAAGACTTCCCTCAACATGCCAAATTTTTTTGATGGCTCGAAGCAGTGCTTCATAATGGGGACGAAAACTAATAGCATACCCAACAAGAGATAAGTTCTAATCAGAGGCCGCTTCATCTACCTCCTACTCTGAGATATGAGCAATATTATCTTAAGATTGAACAAAGTTGACCTGGAAATCCAAGGAGGTAGGCTTTTTTGAGGTAAGGATGCCTTTCCAGTTAAGGAAGGAAGCAAGTTGGGTGGTCGGGTGGAGAAACAGAGGAAGGGGAAGGGTTTTGATGATGTAGGACAGGGGGAAAGTTGGACTCAAGTAAAGTTTCAAAGAGCAACATTTTGTGGAGTGAAGGGGATATTTACTTGTTGAAAGGGCTAGGGAAGAAGTTAGGGGGAGGAGGTAGAGATTTCTTGAACTGGGAGGAAGAGGGTATGCCTCCGGTAGAGTCGTAGGTGATGGAGGAAGCCAGGGAATCCAAAGAGAGAACGAGAGGCGACAATAGTTTCTCACAAAGAGAATCACCTCCCACTGAATGTCCTTTCGTTGGTTTGAAAGAATTACAATAAATAGAATGAAAAAAAATCACAATAAAAAAAAGAGAAATGATTTCAATTAAAATTTATTTTTGCCTTATTTATTTAATTAGAAAAAAGGATGAATACCATTTGTTTGATAGGATAATTACATATATATATAATACCTAAATTTTAATTTTTTTTCAAAATATAATGTGGAGGTATGCATAATTTTTTAATTTTATGATTGGATCCTTGCAAAAAGAATGAAAATATCATAGTATTCAATTTTCCTACTAAAATAAAAATGAGGATATTAATGCAAGACTATTTAATGTCTTTCAATTATATATAACTCAGAGAAAATATAAAGATAAAATTTTATATAAATTAAATGAGTTTTTTATAAATTATTTATAATACAAATTAATTTAGTATTATGGAATAAAAAGTCAAATTTATTAATTTTTTTCCAGAATCTCTGTTTCAATTTTAAACTTCAAGCTACCCTACCGTGAGAGGACTCGCATATATCCTATGCAAAATTTGTATATATAAGATGCTTATAATATTCTTAATTTGTACGCAAGCGAAGTGACTGTACACATTGATCGGGGCCGCACAATAATTTCTTTGCCTGCGGAGTCTCTCTTTCGCTCTCTTAACGATGGATTTAGCAGCGGGAACAGCTTTGAGTAATCTCGCCCGTTGTTTCAGTCCCTCTTCCTCACTCTGTCCACGCCTTTATCCCGTAAATCACTTCGTTTTACGGATTCTTCCTTGCGCTTCTGCCAATTCTCGACGGCATTCTCTCATTTGCCATGGCAAGGGGAGGGGTTCTTACCCCAAATCTTCTCCCAAAGAGCTCACGTTAAAGGAACAGGAAGAAACGGAAGCCACGGAGGAAGATGTAGAAGAAGTTGAGAAAGAACTCGAGGACGAGGAAGCGGAGTATATCGAGGATTTCGGAGATGGTATTGACTTCATTTTTACTATTCTTGTTGTTTTCTAGCACTTACTTAGTAGGATGTTGTTTTTCTGTTGATTTCCCGACTGGTTTGACTATTGGGTTTTTGGTTTTGTTTTTGCCCTGTTACATTGCCGGGCGAATTGGCCCTGAACTGCTTTGATTCCCTTGTGTTTCTGTCATTTTAGCGTGACCCTCTTTTTCAAAGTGAGAGAAGAAAAGCAAAAAAAAAAATGGCAGAAAGAAAAGAAGAGTAATGCTGTATAGTTAAAAAAACAAAAAGATTTTATAAACATTTGTAAAGTATGTGAATAAATAAAAAGCTCCTAATAGTATAAATAAGTGATGATGGAATCAAAATGTGCAAGAATAGATAAAAAATAAGAAGTTTTGTTATAAAATTTGGTTTAAATGAAAAAGCTCTAAAAATTAGAAAAGATATAGAGGGTCTCATAGGGATTCTAAATAAGTAATATGTGATGCAAAAAATTTAGCTTTTAATAATTTATATAATAGATTAGATATTAAAGATGATAAAAGATGTATGTATAATTTAGCCAAACAAAGATATATGAGAAGTAAAATTTTTGTTAAGTAAAGTGTATTAAGGATGAAGTTCAAAAAGTGCTTTTCTTGGAAAATGATATTCAACATATGTGAATGAGATATATTGAAAAAATTTTCAATGAAAGTTGTGAAGATACGATTCCTTAGTGGCCTTAGCACCTTAAATAATAATAGAGATTTTTATTTTTATCATTGTACTAGTAAAATCGTAGTTGGATATATTTTATAGAAAATCAAGTATGAAAAAACAGTAGGACCTGATTATATTATAATAGAAGTGTGAGAATGCTTAGGTGATCAAAGAATTTTTTGGCTTACTAAATTTTTTAATATTATTCTGAAGACTAAAAAGATGCCAGATGAGTTGAGAAGGTGTGTATTGGTTCTTATTTTTAAGAATAAAGGTGATGCATAAGAGTGTGCGAATTATATAGGATTAAGTTAAATTGTCATACATTAAAATTGTGGGAGAGTGTAATTGAGCATTGGTTATGAAATGATACTAATTTTTCTCAAAATTAATTTGGATTCATGTTGGATAGATTTACTTTGAAATCTATACGTTTGTTGAGAGGCTTGACGGAGAAGTATAGAGAGAGTTAAGAGGATCTACATTTGATATTTATTGATTTAGAGAAAACATATAAGAAAGTCCAAGAGAAGTGGTATGGAAAGTTCTAGAAAAGAAAGGAGTTAATAATGATTATATTCAAGTCATTAAGGAGATATATACAATAGCTATTATTTGTGCTCAAACACAATGGTTTGACCAAGTCTTTTTCTATTTCAGTTGGATTACATTAAGGATCTATTTTAAGCCCATATCTTTTTTACTTTAGTCATGGATGTTCTTATTAGACATTTGCAATGGTGTATACTTTTATGCTAATGATATTCTTCTTGTTGATAAAATTATAGTGGGAGTTGATGAAAAACTTGAATTATGGAGGTCAATTTTAGAGTTTAATGGTTTTTATTTGAGTAGATCTAAAACCAAATACATGGAGTATAATGTTAGTAGTAATACATCTAGTGGTGGGATTGTGACATTGGGTGATCAAGACATTAAAAAGAGTGTACATTTTAGATATCTCAGGTGTTTTGTTCAAAGAAATGTGGAATAGATGAGGATATTATTAGTAGAATTCAAGTTGGATGATTGAAGTGGAAGAATGTATCGGTCCTATTGTGTGATAGAGAAGTACCCCTCAACCTTAAGGGTAAATTTTCTAAGATGGTAGTGAGACCTGCAATGCTTTATGGCGTAAAATGTTGACCATTAAAAGAGAAGCATAAAATTAAGTTAAGTGCTACAGACATGAGGATGCTGAGGTGGATGAGTGACTTTACACTTGGAGACAATGGTTTGGTCAAGTCTATTATGTGAAAAGGTTGGAGTAGCTCCAGTAGCAGATAAAATTAGAGAGTTATTATAGATGGTTTGGTCATAGAAAACATTAGCCTTTAGATGATCTTGTTAGAAGAGTAGATATATGTGACAATCACGATTTTAAATTAAAGGATCCTGGAGGGTCAAGCCTATTCACACAGCTTATATGCCCAAAGACTGAACTAGATCACCATCCTCAATGTATTAGATCTAGTTTATGTTAAGAAATGTAGAGGTAGACTTAAACAGGCTAGATTAAAAAGTATTAAAAATGACTTTTTTTTATTAGATTTAAATGGGAATTTGACTTTTAATAGGACATAATGGAGAAAAAAGATTCATGTAACCAATATCATATAGTGGGATAAAGATTTGTTATTGTATAATATATAAATAGTTTATCATGTTAACTTCTGCATAAACTCTTTACTTAAAAAATAAAGTTTTGATATCATAACTTATTTAACACGTGCCTTAGTTGATATGAAGTAAATCTTATTCATGTAAGTCATATTATGTTAATATGAAATAAGCTTTGGTCCTAGTGATTATAAATTAAGTCCTATGACTAAAAATATACATAATATGTGTATGCTTGTGTGTGATAGATGTTAATGTCTGTAGTACCCTCTCATTGATATGATTGGCTAGTTAGACCAATGAGTACATAAAATCATTGGATTCTATTAAGTGGGTGAAAACTTTCTTTTTGTTCAAGGTAACTTAACAAACTCAGTAACTTGAGAAATTATTTAGAAACTCTATGGTGCCATTCTTGTTGGGTATAAATGGTATTCACTCTTAAATTCATATTTGATGCGTCCATTGATTCACTCTTAAATCCTTAAGGTATGCCTGGTAGCAAAAGGATTTAACCAAACCTATCGAACTAACCACTTGGAGACTTTTGCCTCAATTGCAAAATTACATACATTTGAGTACTTTTTTAGTAGCTACTAACTTTGAGAGGCCTTTACAATAATTATAAAAGCAACACCAAGATAAAGGTCAAGGACAAGGTCAAAAATTATTTTTTCGCATCAAGATTTGAGTTGTTCATCATGCACAACTCTCTATGCAAGCCTTGATAACCCATAATCTCTTTAAAATCATGACAAAATGATTAAGAAATTTAATTTAAGGTCCTATATGGGTAGCTAGGACATATTAGTCATGGAGGCAAAAAATTTCATAAATTATTTGATTTAATGATCATTTTACTTGCCTTATTTGACTAATCTAAACTTTATATATTTGGAAGCTCTAAATTTTATTTATTTTTCTTAATTTTTTTCTTTGTATTATAATAAGTCATTTACCAATGTAATTGTGATTTATTGTCTCTTAGGATTTTTCAATGTTATCTAGGTTTGAAAATGCTTATAATTACGATATTGCTTTATACATTTTGATTCATTGGCTAAAAATTATTTTTGTTTATATAAATTTTATTTGAAAAGATTTAGTGGCTACTCTACTCTCTAATGATGCTTTGTAGCTGATCCCTTAATATTTTGGTGAGTCCTTAGTTATATTTTCTCACATTTATTCCTCATCTCCACTACATGCATTGAACTTAGCTTTCCTCAACCCTAAAACGCATTTACTTTTTCAAAACTCTTTAAAATATTTCCCCACACCTCTCATAACCTTATAATGCCTTAACTTCCAAGTTACTCTAAGATATCTTAGCCAAAATTCTAATATAGTGGAGGGTTGCGTTAAGTAGTGGACAACTAGTGTAAAATTTGTCGAATAATCATGACATGAATTTTTTAATACATTGTTTTAATGCTAAGGCGTTCCCTCGAAGTGACGTGTTGCATAGCCTGAATATAGCGACAAGTGAGCAATGGCCGCTGCATCGGTATCCGGGTGTAGTCTTAAATAGGCAAGGGTTCCCACATCATGGACAGATGTGGGCAAAGAGGCTAGTCCATAAAATTAAAATTAGGATAGAAACTTGGAATATAGGTTTCCTTATAGGCAAATTAAAATTAATAAATATTATGATCCATAGGAAGATAAATATTCTATACATTCAAGAAACTAAATGGATTGGAGAGAAGCTAAAGAGATTGATAGTTTGGGATTTAAACTATGGTATTTTGGTAGGAGTCGTACTAGAAATGGTGTAGTTATGATTATAGATGAGAGTTTGAAGGATAATGTTGTAAAAATTAATAGAATTAGAGATAGAATTATAGCTTTAAAGATTATTGTTGATGCTAAGATTATTAATATTATGAACGCTTATGCTTCTCAAGTAGGTTTGGATATGTGTTCAAAATTAAAATTTTGGAAGGACCTAAAAAAATTAATATAAAAGATACCTCTCGAAGAAAGAGTTTTTATAGGAAAAGATTTAAATGGACATGTTGGTAGAGAGATAGATGATTTTAAAAGTATTTATGGTGGCTATGACTTTGGAGAGACTAATGAAGGTGATAAGACCATATTAGATTTTTTTTAGCTTATGATTTTGTAATTGCTATTACCTTATTTAAGAAAAGAGATGAGCATCTCATCATTTATAAGAATGGATGTAGTAAAATTCAGAATAATTATTTTCTTATAAGTAAAATAGATCGTTTAAATTGCAAAGATTGTAAAGTTATTCCGAGTGAAAGTTTATATACTCAGCATTGCTTATTAGTTTTGGACTTTAAGATGAAGGGACAGAAAATAAAAATAAAATAGATCATTGTTCAAGGATTAAATGGGCGCATTTAAAGAATATTAATAAAAATATTTTGAGAGTAAGATTCTATATCTTAAGATTTTGTCTATACACATGAGGATGCTAATGTTATGTGAGAAAAAGTAGCTAGTGATATTAAGAATATTGTAAAAGATGTGCTTGGAGTATCAAAGAAAAAAGCTGCTAATAGTAAAAATAGTTTATGATGGAATCAAAATGTGCAGGAAAAGATAAAAAATAAGAAGATTTGTCATAAAAATTAGTTTAACTATAAAAACTCTGATAATTGAGAAAGATATAAATAGGAGTGTCAAAAGTTGACACGACCCAAAACTCGACTCGAAAAAATTCGGGTTCGGGTTGACGCGTTTATAAAATGGGTCGGGTCTGGGTTCAGATTTTTGACCCGTACGAAAAACGGGTCGGGTTTGGGTTGACCTGAAAGCACGCGGGTAGACCCGGCTAACCCGGCTAACTCATGAGTCGCGACCTTGACTTAGCGTCGTGACCTAGGCTCGTCTCCTCCTAGCCTAGTCGCCACGGACCGCATGTCCGCATGGTCGACTACTCGACTGTCGACTATTGACCCTCAACCCCGCCCCAGCGCCTCCTTCGGCCAACCTGCACGACCCTGCCTGGGGCCGCCTCCACCCCCGGCCTCATCTGCGGCTTCACCGGTTCACTGCCCTGCATCTCACCTTCTGCCTCCTCCAGCCTACGGTAGTCCGCCTCACATGCGGATGCGACCTCACCGGTCACCGCTTGCGTTCGCTCAGGCCCAGGCCCTACGCAACACAACTCAACGACTGTGCCGACGGAAGAAAATCCAGATCAATTGGGGTTTGCGGGTTGGGTCGGGTCAACCTGGTAACCTGCGCAGGTCGAGTCCGGGTTATATATCCTGACCTGTCTAGCTAAACGGGTCGGGTTCGGGTCAACCCCTCGGGTTGGACCCGAACCCGACCCGTTGACCCAAATTGACAC
This sequence comes from Dendrobium chrysotoxum, assembly GCA_019925795.1. Classification (NCBI taxonomy): domain Eukaryota; kingdom Viridiplantae; phylum Streptophyta; class Magnoliopsida; order Asparagales; family Orchidaceae; genus Dendrobium; species Dendrobium chrysotoxum. The sequence goes on along the minus strand of CM034312.1, from coordinate 21,863,273 downwards.
CCCTAGATATAAAAAGGTTCGTAAAGAGTCTGAGAAAGCAATTTGCAATGCAAAGATTTTAACTTTTAATGATTTATATAATAAATTAGATACTAAGGAGGGCGAAAGATATATGTATAAGTTAGCTAAACAAAGAGATAGTAGTAGTAATCATTTAGTTCTAGAGAAGTGTATTAAAAATGAAGATAAAAAAGTACTTTTATTAGAAGAGGGTATTCAACAAAGATGAATGATATATTTTGCTAAACTTTTCAATAAAAATTATGAGAATGTGATTGACATTAGTGACCTTAGCATCCTAAATGAAAATAAAGATTTTTATTTTTATCGGTGTATTAGTAAAATCGAAGTTAAAGAGGCTTTAAAGAAAATGAAGCGTGGAAAAGCTATTGGACCTGATGATATTTCAATAGAAGTGTGAAAATGCTTAGGACGTGAAGGAATTTCTCGACTTACTAAAATTTTTAATATTATTTTAAAGACTAAAAAAATGTCATATGAGTGAAGAATGAGTGTGTTGATTACTATTTTTAAGAATAAAGGTGATGCACAAGATTGTACGAATTACAGAGGAATTAAGTTATGTCATACTTTAAAACTATGGGAGAGAGTTATGAAGCATAGGTTGTGGTGTGACACTAATGTTTCTCAAAATTGATTTGGATTCACGCCAGGTAGGTTTACTATGGAAGCTATACATTTGTTGAGAGGTTTGATGGAGAAGTATATGGAGAATAAGGAGGATCTACATATGATTTTTATTGATTTAGAGAAAACATATGATAAAGTTCCAAGAGAAGTGCTATGGAGAGTTCTACATAAGAAAGGGGTTAATAATGCTTTATATTCAAGTCATTAAGGATATGTATGCAAGAGTTGTTACTTGTGTTCAAACGCAAGGTGGTTTGACCAAGTATTTTCCTATTTCTGTTAGATTACATCAATCATCAGCCTTAAGCCCATATCTTTTTGCTTTAGTCATGGATGTTCTCACTAGACATTTGCAAGAGGATGTAGCTTGGTGTATGCTTTTTGCTGATGATATTCTTCTTGTTGATAATAGTAGAGAGGGAGTTGAAGTTAAACTTGAATTATGGAGGTCAACCTTAGAATCTAAAGACTTTCGTTTGAGTAGATCTAAAATTGAATATGTGGAGTGTAATTTTAGTACTAATAGATCTAGTGGGGGGATTGTGACTTTGGGCGATCAAGTCATTAATAAGAGCACTTGTTTTAGATATCTTGGGTCTATTGTTCAGAGTGATGGTGAAATAGATGGGGATATTATTAGTAGAATTCAAGTTGGATGGTTGAAGTGGAGGAATGCATCGGGCTTGTTGTGTGATAGGAAAGTCCCTCTCAAACTTAAGGGAAAATTCTATAAGATGGTAATGAGACCTACAATGCTTTATGGTGCAGAATGTTGGCCATTAGAAGAGAAGCATAATATTAAGTTAAGTGTTGCAGAGATGAGGATGCTTAGGTGGATGAGTGGCTTTACTCTTAAAGACAGGATACGAAATGAGCATATGCATGAAAAGGTTGGAGTAGCTCCAATAGAAGACAAAATTAGAGAGAGTCGCCTTAGATGGTTTGGTCACATAAAACGATGGCCTTTTGATGACCAGTTAGGAAAGTAGATGTATTAGATTTGACTTATGTTAAGAAAGGTAGAGGTAGACCTAAAAAGACTTGGTTATAAAATATTAGAAATGACCATTCTTTTTTAGGTATTTTTTGTTGGTGATATCAACTCGGAATAAAGCAAATTCTTATAGATTTATCAACTATCATGCAATTTTCCAAAATTTTTAATAAACTATTAAATAAGGAAATTTAAAGTCTTGAAAGAAATACTAACCTTTCTTGAAAAAAAAAAGGTCCTTTTTTTTCAAGGTATCTCAAATTTTCTCAATCTTGAAAAAATAGATCCTCCCAAGGAAAAAAAATATCTCTGCCACAAGCAAAATATGCCTTCAAGCTCTTTGACTTTAAATTCCTTGGGGCTCATGGCTTTGATACCAAAATGATGTAGTGTCAATAGTATCTTTATGGTGAAGGCGACAACTTGATTGATGTCCTCTTAGGGTGGTGATCAAATGGTTATTTGAGTGGTGAAGCAGGAATTTAAGTTTTTGGAAATATTTTGGTATGAAACTTATAAGCTCAAAAAAGATGCATTTTCTTTGGAGAAAAATAATGAAAAGCTCTAGATCAAAGCTTTAGAATATTAGGGAACTAATGATGGTGTAATAGATTTGGATCAATGGTTGAGAAGTTACTAAACTTTTAATTTGGTTGCTCACAACAAAAAATTGCCTATCTATATTGGAATTTTGGCTATGGTATATTTGGATTTTTAATGGAGTTAAGGCTTTGGAAGGTTATGAGAGATGTACGGGACTATTTAGGAGAGTTTTAGAGAGTTTGAATATGTTTGGAGGCTAAAGGATGCTAAGCTTGCGGCTAAGAATAGGAGATGAAATTGTGTTGGGAAAGAGGAGGAAAAATGATAAGAAGAAATAACTATGAACTCACCAAAGCCCTAGATGATTAGCTACCAAGCTTTACGAATGAATAGAATAGCCACCAAGCCTTTTCACACGAAAATTACACAAACAAAAATAATTTTTATTCAATGAATCAAAAGTACAAAACAAGGTTCTATTTATTGGCTTTTTTTAAGCCTAGACAACTTTGAAAAGCCTTAAGAGTCAATAAAATCCTATTACATAATTTAATGACATATCCTAATACTATAATAAAGAAAATAAAAGAAATAAAATAAAATTAAAACCTTCCAAATATATGAAAATCGATTGCCCATAAATGGCAAGTAGAGTGGTCTTGAAATCAATCAATTTCTAAAGATCTTTACCTTTTTAACTTGGATAGCCCACCTATCTATCAAAGGGCCTTAAATTAAACTTTCAAATTATTCTTCAATAATTTTAAAAGTAGTATGAGACGTTCATGGGTTTGTATGGAAAGTTTTGTATGATGACTAACCTAAATTTTGATGATGAGCCTTAGTTTGTGATCTTCTTATTAGCCTTTATCTTGGTGCTGCATTATAGTGTATGCTTTTTGCTGATGATATTCTTCTTGTTGATAATACTAGAGAGGGAGTTGAAGGAAAACTTGAATTATAAATGCCAGTCTTAGAGTCTAATGGTTTTCATTTGAGTAGATCTAAAATTGAATACATGGAGTATAATTTTAGCAGTAATAGATCTAGTGAGGGGATTATGACTTTGGGCGATCAAATCATTAAAAAAAGTACACGTTTTAGATATCTTGGGTCTATTGTTTAAAGTGATGGTGAAATAAATGAGGTTATTATTTGTAGAATTCAAGGTGGATGGTTGAAGTGGAGGAATGCTTCAAGTCTGTTGTGTGAAATAAAAGTACCCATCAAACTTCAGGGAAAAATTCTATAAGATGGTAGTGAGACCTACAATGCTTTATGATGCAGAATGTTGTCCATTAAAAGAGAAGCATAAAATTTAGTTAAGTGTTACAGCGATGAGGACGCTCAGTTGGATAAGTGGCTTTACTCTTAGGGACAGAATGCGAAATGAGTACATACGTGAAAAGGTTTAAGTAGCTCCAGTGGCAGATAAGATTAGAGAGAGTCTCCTTAGATGGTTTGGTCGCATAAAACGTTGCCTTCTGATGACACGGTTATGAGAGTAGATGTATTAGATCTAGTCTATGTTAAGAAATATAGAGTAAGCCTAAAAAGATTTGATTAGAAAGCATTAGAAATGACATTTGTTTATTAGATTTAAATAAGAATTTTACTCTTGATAGGACACGATGAAGAATAAGTATTCATGCAGTCGACCCTACATAGTGGGATAAAAGCTTGATGCTGTTGTTGTTGTCTCTATTTTTTATATATCTTAAGACAAATCATCAATTTATGTAATAGTATTTTATTCTAAGTTTTTTCAGAGTTATTTAGATTTAGAAGAAGTCTATAAATAGGGCATTATTTTTTCCTTTTAGTTAATTGACTAAAAATTATTTTTATTTGTGCAAATTTCATGTGAAAAGCCTTAATGGCTGCTTTACTCCCTGGTGAAGTTTGGTGATTGATCCTTTAGGACTTTGGTGAGTCTTTGTTTATTTTTTCTCACGTTTATTTCTCCTATTTCATAACATAATTTTCATCTTGTCTACATAGGCTCGAGTCGAGCTTCCCTCAACCCCAAAATACATATAACCTTTTCAAAACTCTCCTAAATATTCCCCCATCCCTCTCATAGTCTTTCAAGGCCTCAACTCCCTAATAACCCTATAATAACATAGTCAAAATCTTAATATAGAAAGATGATTTTCTGCTGTGAGCAATTAGATTAAAAGTATTATAATTACTTAACCACTAATTCAAAACATATAGAACATCACCATTAGTTACTTAATATCACAAATTTTTGATCTGGATTTCCTCATTTTTTAAAGAATTTTTTTTTTCCTTTGATAGCCTAAAAGTTTCATCACCAAATTTGTCCATCTTTACCTATTTTACCAACATTCAAATAACCTTTCCACCACCATCCTATGAGAACACCAATCAAGTTGATGTCTTCACTATAAAGATCCTATAAATCCTACGTCACTATATAATAATAATTCTTTTATGAATGGAGAATTGAATGAAGAAGTTTCCATGGACCTCCCACCATGATTCAACAAGTCTATAGAGGACAAGAATGCAAAATAAAGAAATTGTCTTGAAATAAACTCTGGAAGCATTTGATAGGAAATTAATACAATTTTCTCGAAATCAGTGAACGACAATAAGAAATTAAGAAGAACACACCAAAACCTTTTTTTATTACAAGATATATAAAAGAAAATAGCAAGATATAGTTGGATCTTCAATTGGAGAGGAAGATCCGGCTCTCCCAAATCCCTAACTGGCGGCTAGAGCCCTCACAACCTAAGAAATTCTAATTTCAGCAAACTCAAAACATTCTCCTGAAATCACCTTATTGTTAACATGAAATAGGCTCCCATAATTCTCTTCTAAATCAGTCCTCTTTCCCTAAATAGTTATCTCTCAGATTTGAATTCAAACTAGATTTATTTCCCTAATTAATCCCCTTCCAATTGTAATTAAAATTTTCCTAAACAATCCTCCCTTAATTCCTCATCTTTTTCCCTAAATAATTTCCTCTTAGATTTTGAATTCAAATTAAATCTCTTGCTTAAATAATTCCCCTTTGATTAATAACCTTTATAAATAGCTCTCTCTTGATTATAAAACTTCATGATTCCCTCCCAATCAAATTATCGGGTCCATCAATACTCCCCTCCCAAAGTGCCACGTTGTCCTCAAGGTGAAACGAAGTAAACTGCTGCTGAAGCACTTGACTAATAGCACTGGATTGAAAAATGGACTGATACTGGGTCAAATGATCCCTTCCTCTATCATCTCCCTAATCAATCTCTCGATCTCATCCTTCTATATTTGGGGATGATGGTATAGACGAATACTGATTGGTGAGACTCCTTTCTTCAAGATGATTGCATGCTCGCATTCCTACGGAGGAGGCAACCCCTGAACTGGCTGGAACACCTCTCGATACTGTTGTAGGAGTGACTGAACCATATTTGGTGCTTCTATCTTCTCCCCATCTTCTTCTCCTTCCTAAGTTTTCAGCTCCACTAAAAATCCCACTCCTTCACCCTTTCCCCTCCTTGGAAGTGGCTTCAAAGATGGCATCTCCTCTTCTTCCCCCAAAACTTCTACCTCCCGATCCTCTTTCATCGTTCCTATATTAGGGTTTCCCCCACTTCCCAGTCCAATCAACGATGCTCTCGCCTCCAATGTTGTCGGTTGGGTGTGAAGCTCCAATAGTTTCCTTATCATTCCTTCTTGGTTGGAAAACATTTCCTCCATTGATGTCATTCTATCCTCAAACACCGATTTGAGTTGGCCAACTTTTCCTTTAAGACGCTCTTCCAAGACATCAACTTTCTTTGCCGCCATATGTCTCAAAAATATGCTCTGATACTAATTTGATAGGAAATTGATACAATTTCCTCAAAATCAGTGAACGACAATAAGAAATAAAGAAGAATACACCAAAACCTTTTTTTTAATTGCACGATACATTAAAGAAAATAGCAAAATACAGTTGGATCTTCAATTGGAGAGAAAGATCAGGCTCTCTCAAATGCCTAGCCGACGGCTAGAGCCCTCGCAACCTAAGAAATTCTAATTTCAGCAAACTCAAAACATTCTCCTAAAATCACCCTATTGTTAGCTTTAAATGGGCTCCCATAATTCCCTCCCAAATCGGCCCCCTTTTTCTAAATAATTCTCTCTCAGATTTGAATTCAAATTAGATTTATTTTTCTAATTAATTCCCTTCCAATTGTAATTAAAATTTTCCTAAACAACCCCCCTCTTAATTCCTCCTCCTTTTCCTTAAATAATTCCCTCTTAGATTTTGAATTCAAATTAAATATCTTGCTTAACTAATTCCCTTCCAATTATAATTTAAACATTCCTAAATAATTCCCCTTTGATTAATAACCTTCATAAATAGCTCTCTCTTGATTAGGAAACTTCATGAATCCCTCCCAATCAAATTGGTTGATCCATCAGTATGATTCTAAAGTTTTATGAAGATTGTATGATTTAAATAGACTCATTATGACCATACTTTATTCTATAAACATAAAGATGATAAGTCAACTATATTAATTGTATTTGTTGTTATCATCATAATTTATTATCATATTAAGAGATAAGCTCCTTAAAGAAAAAGCTTGCCAATGAATTTGAAATCAACGGTCTTAATTTTCCCAGGTACTTTCTTGGTCTCTTTAAAAAATGCTTGATTATGTGGTTAATACTCCTACAGATCTAAATATAAAATTGAGTGATCAAAGCATTAAACACTTTGACATGGTTATACAGATCCTAGGTAAAATCTCGTGAAGTTGATTCTTTTACTAACGTCGATTGCGTTGATTCTATGGTAGTATAAGATCTATATGTACTTATTGTTCTTCTCTACAAGGTAAACTGGTAACATAGAGAAGCAAGAAGTAAAATATAGTGATTAGAAGTAGTGCAAAAGCTTAGCTAATATCTCTGACAAATGGGATTAGTGAATTGATTTGACCAATGTCACTTCTTGAAGAACTCTAGTTTACCATCAAATCTCTTGTGCATATATATTGTGACAATAAGATTGCTATTAATATATGTTATAATCTAGTGTACTGTGATCGTACCAAGTGGAGGTGGATCAATATTTTATCTAGTGAAAATGGAACTGTGCATTATTTATGGACTTTCTTCTGAGCAAATTGCATATATCTTGAGCAAGGGATTGACTAGACCTCTAGCTAGGAATTTTTTGATATGTACAATCCAACTTAAGGGGATGTTAGAAATCTTGTTGGCCAGTCCGCATGGTAGCAATTTTCCTGGAACCAAATTTAGCACAAGTGGGCTTGTATTCCCTTATTTCCATTGTGTTTCGTAGTCTGTAATGATTCCTGTTGTAATTAATCTGGAACATTCTAGATTATTTCTCTCATCGAATTATGAGTCTTTATTGCATATTTCTTTCTGTAAACCAATTGTATTCAGGATCTATATAAGCCACCGGCACTGAACTTGGAGTAGAAGTTTTCTCCGTGTCTTCCCACTCGATCTATCTTTCAACGTACTAAATACACAAGCAATGTTAAGCAAATTTCTGTCAAGTTAATGGAATTGTTATCATCAGTTGGAATAAATAATATTTAAGTAAATATCAATATTTTCAGTACTACATTACCTTAGTAATGTTCTAGATGATATTTTGCTTGTAAATATTTATTACTTTTTCTGGACTTCAGTTTCTAAAATGGGCTGTCCATCTCTGTTACATATGGGTAAAGAGAGTCAAAGCTAGAGCTCATTTTGACAACTAATCACTGTCTAATGCATGCCTCTCATGTTATCTGTATCTACTAATTGAATCATTTCATATGGCTTTTCTGTTTCAAAATTAGCCTCAAAACTTGGTTCTTCTGATTTAAAAAAAGGAAAAAAAAAAGAGCTTATATACAGTTTGAAATTGGCTCCTGAAGATCTGAAGCATAATATTAGAAGCCTTGTAAAAAGTTAAAAGTGATGTATATCTAATAAAAGTAGTTTTGAAATAAAAAAGCAGCTTTTTGTTGTTGCAGTGTAAATTATCCAATTCCAACTCCGAACTATATTTTCCATCATTCTGGTCAAAGAACTATAAGATCGAAAGTTGATGTATAACATTCAAAAGATGCAAGTTTATGTACAACTTAGGCTTTGTTTTTCCTTAGATATGCTGGCAAATGATCAAACAGATATTGAGGATGAGTTTCAAGATGATAATGAAGATGCAGATCCCCAAGTAATTCTGAACTCTCTTGTGTATCATTGCTCTTTCTTTTGCTTGTATGACATGCAGACACTTTCAACAAAAACTGAACACCCTTATTATTTTTATGATCGTCTGAAGGTTGGTGATGGTGGTGGGGGAGGAGGGATCTCACTTGCTGGAACATGGTGGGATAAGGAAGCATTGGCAATAGCAGCAGATGTCTCACTTTTATTTAATGGTGATTTGAGGATATATGCATTCAAAACTTCAGCAAATTCTACCATTCGCTTGCGGATAGAGAAGATGTCCAACAAGTGAGTATCTTTGAGCATCCTCGTCATCATTATTAGCCTCATCCCAAATATTTGGGCCAGGAGTTACGAATTCTCATTTTCCATTTATTTTTGAAAGAAATCAACTTTACTCAAACCTATATTATGACTAACAGTTGCTGCTATAGAGTAAATTCATTTAAAAATTAGATAAGATTCCCAGTAAGGCATTATTTTCAGTATCTTGATTCATAAGAATGTCCAAGAATTTCACCAATTACTCGTCTTCGTGCTTTGGAGATGGACATACATATATATTGATTTTTGAACTATCACTTTTCGTTCTCTTTATGAATTTTTATTTTTTACAAGAAAGGTTCTCGCCTGCTAATTAATGACAAGTCACTAGTGATTTTGTATGCTCACCAAATTTGAAAAAAATCAGACGTTATTTGTATTCCTTGGAAATGATTGCCCACATCCCCATTCAATATTTCTTGACCTTCTGTTGGCCATACTACTTGCCCACTCAGTGCAATATGAGTAAGATCACTTAGCCATGCTTCATAACTAGAAAATACTAGCAACATGGAAGTACATGCCACTCATCAAATTACTAGGTATATAATTGCGGGAATGCCCCAAAACATTAGGAGCATAAAAAATTCAAATGGAAAAAAGATAGCAGAAGTTACCCGATCTACTATTTCCTTTACATAAAAATAAGGGTCAAAAGCAATTATAGCCATCTCTGAATGTACATTCAATGGATTATTTGATCCATATTGATGAAATGCGACCAAAATATGAAGATTAACGCCTAATAAAAGAAAGAGACAAGTGTTGACACTACAAGATTATAAGTAGTAGGATTGTTTCTTATGATTACAAATCATAATAAATATTTCAAAATTCTTTTTGAAAAGTACTTAATACAAAATGAATAACTGGATAGCAAGTTGATCGGTTAATTCCATAAGAAATAAATGGGAGTGAGCACTCGATTGAGTTTGTATCACCAAACCAATCAATCCTTTGCACAACAAATGAATCCATATTCAGTTCTTTTTATTGTACTTTTTTTTTTGCTTTTTTAATTTTGATTTGTGTTATGCACCTATTCTTTTTTTTATTATATATGTTTCCTTTTCTAGTTAAATTATATTTCTTTTCATATCTAAGATTTACATATACAACATATATCACTATCAAGAGAGGAGTACTGTGTCCTCTATTCTTTCCTTTTCTTTTTATATTAGATAGAATATTAGATAGTCCTATTTACTATTCACATGTTATTTGAATTTATCTAAAATAAATATATAAATTTCTATCTTTAATATTTTTATCTTTACTTTAAATTTTTTTTAATAGTTTCTTAATTTTAATATTGAATTATTTAGAATTCAATTTATACTCAAGTTTAATTTAATAATTATCTGCTGTTCGATGTGTTAGACAGAACAAATTCTATCTATTTTACTTTATATCTGCCCTTTCTTTTCCATCTATTAACATCAATTTTATTTATCTGCTTAATGTGAGTGCGGGCTCCGAAAATTCATGTCCCGGCCTCTCCGCGGCCCCCTTTTCTCTTTTTCGGGCCGTCGATGAGAGTTTTAATGCTTAAGTTCTGAGGCAAATTTTCAGAAGACAGATTGGGTTTTGAATAAGACATTACCTAGAGATTTGACCCTCATTTTGTGAGGACTTATGATTTGAGTTTAGGCTTCCTATAGGCGCAAGCCCCTATAGTTAATTATCACTCCCGATAGCGAGAGGAAACTTTCGATTAAGGCTAGTCGTCATGCAGATACATAGTATTTGGTGTATAGTAGCAACATGATTTAGGCATTTGAAAATTTAATATTTAAAATTAAAAAATTATCACCTTGCACTTAAGCGGATGGTGGGAGGAATGATGATAAACCCGATCAAGATTCCATGGTTCCATCATCCTGGGTCATCATGGTCCCTGGTCTATTTAGTTAAAGGAGGTAGTCGACCCAGCCTGACAGAATGATCATTGTCAGCAGTCATGGGTTACTTTGTCCAAATGTACCTTGTAGACTTGGGGTGCAGATTTGTCTAAGGGGATAAATTTGAATCCATCTTAGCTAATAGAGGGTTTTGTGCCCTATCGGTTATACCCTATTGATTCATTACTCAAAGATTTAGCACCGTTGGGAAACATACGAGCTCTGATCATGACCGTAATATAATGGTGCAATTTGATAGCAAAATCACCTGGTCATAGGGTTTCGATCATAACCGTTTACCTGTGGTGCCATTTGATGGCAAAACCACCGGTTAGAGGATCACGTCCTTACTGGCAAGAGACGGTTTGAGAATGAATTTTAGTGATATTCTTGACCAGACATCTGCTCTTTGTGAGTTGAAGTAATTTTCAGATTTGTCCACCTTGGCAAATTGTTGCGGAGGATAGATGGGTTTTGCTTTAACTATATTAGTGTTTTATTTCAATTTTAAATATGTATATTATTGAATGTATTTCATGAGAATTTAGGGGGGTTTTGAATGTTTGTGGTCCCCTCCGGTTGAGATTTTCTATCAACACGGTCATCATCGAGATACTTATGGGCAATTTTATTTTGTCGATCGAACCTTGTTGACTTTGTCTACTTGCCAATAGAGGATCATATTTTTTGTCGGCTTTATGCCTTTTATTAGTGAATTTTTTTTGTTATAGACCTTGAAGGTCTAATATAAACATATAAAAAAATATCCTAGTCGGCGCTACGACCGTATATTTGTTTAACGGTTCGAGTCGTGTTGACTCCTATCCATTCACGTAGAAGGATCGAGCTCGAACTTATGTTCATTTCTTGACCCGCACAGCATCCTCAGATGTCACGTGTGTGCATACAATATGCTCGCTGGAGACCATGCGGGTGATCATATTTTAATGCACGAGGGGGGAGCATTTAAATATTTAAACATAATTATTTGTGCTAAGTGATTATCGCTAAAGTTTGCACAAAATTTTATTTGAAGTATGAGAAACGCCTTCTGTCCGCTTCTACGAGTGTTGCAGATCAAGTTCCGTGGGGTTGCGTTTCATTCATTGTGCACCGACAGTGTAGTTTAGTTAATTTCGTCTTTTGTAAGTTGTTATTTTCTTCATTACTTAACTTGCAGGAGTGTATTTTAGCCAACAAACAAGCTGTGTGGTGCATTAGGAACCCCCTACCTGCCACTGGTGAGTAAGCTAATTTATCTTGTGTGATAGCCTGGCACTGCAGATTTATTGCTTCAATTTATCAGTGACCCGCAGTTTTTATTACTGCTTCCTTCCTTTTACTTACATACAAATTGTAGCGTTATATTTTGGGTCATTTGCTATTTTATGCAGGTTGACTGTCGTGCACTAAAAAATCTCCTGTAGTGGCTCGTAGGGGCTCATATTCATCACATATTAGCTGTGCTTGCCTGTAAGTAATACGTTGTGTGCGCGTCTATGTTCAAAGGGGATCTACCATACTTGCAGCACATCTATCATCGTTGTTTGTATACGGACCGTATTAGCCGTCATTGTTCGTAGATGTTTGCCGGAAATTGAATTGCTGCCGGCTGTGCGAGTGCCCCTGGCATTTATTGCATGTTGCTTATCATCACTCGTTGGTAGATTATTGGTAGATTATTGTGCAAATGGCGAGTCTTCTGCTATTGCTAGTAGATATTCGAATTTGTCGTACATTGCACTGTGTATGTTTGCAAGAGGATTTATCATTTGTAAGCAAGATAACACATTCATTTGTGCATTGATGTAGATTGTTGGCGATCTACATTCATTCTTTTATCAACTTTTTGTTCGCAAAGGACCCCTCATCCTTGCAATATATTTGTTGCTGCTGCTTGCAGACGGGCTGAGATGTTTGTTGCAACCCCTCATCAGTGTTTATAGGGAATTCATTGTATGTTGATCATCATGACTTGCAGAGGTTTAGTGTATTTTCTTGCAAGTTGGTTAGCGTCAACTGTAGGAATGCCAATACATTCATTGTGCACCCTCCATGCTCTGCTTGTAAGCATATCATTGCATGTTCTCTTGCTGCCATTCGTATATGGTTCATTGTATATATTACAGGTTCTTTGTCCTAGAAGGTGACTTGTAATATGCATAATGAGCCCGCCATTATTGCTTGTTAGCACTTGCATTCAGATCAGCATGATGACTATTAATATTTATTGGAAATTTCAAATTATTGGTTGCAAGCACATCGTGTGTTTTTCCATTTGATTTTTACTTGCAAGCCAATCGTTCTTGAAATTTTTATCCACTACAAGTCCTTGCTTGTATATTTAATTTTGTTATTTTTGTAAATTACTGATTTCATTTTAGATGTTAGGTTCTGCTCCTATAATTACAAGTTTGGTTCCCTGTGGTCAAGTTCAATTCCCTATTCATATTGTTCAAGTCTTGTCCCCTGTTATTTGTCTAAGTTCTGTGCATTTTTCACTATGAATTTCGACAGCCTCCCGACGTTTCCACCATTTAGAGAAAATTTCGGGAGTCTTAGCTTGCCCACCACGTCAAAAATGATGTGCATGATCGGTGTTGGATGACATCGCGGCCGTGGTCTTCGATCCCACCACGCTAGAGAAAAGCATGCATGGGTCTTCAAAGGTATCTATTTGAAAATGCACAATTTTTCCCCGCAGGCATCGAAGCTCATACACGGGTACTTAATTTTTACCCCGTCACGCTAAAGAAAAGTGTGTACAAGGCTTACCCGCCTCAAGCGATGCACCGGGTTTCCTCTCACCACGCTAGAGAAACACATGTATAGGTGATTTTTCGGAGTGTTGTGAATGCCGAAAACATAATTTTTAGAGGGTTTGTGATGAGGACATCCACACTTGGAAAGTTTATCGTAGACGTGGCCATCGATCAATGGCCACAATCGAGTCCTTATATTTCTGAGTTTATTATGATTATTTGTTTCTTTTATATTAGTCACTATTTTACCCTTACTTAAGGGAGCATGCTTGTAAGCCCAATGTGGGCATTTGAGTCTTTTCATTTATTTCCCTTGTTGAGGCTATTTATAAGCCACTATTGTATTGTTTGAAATTAATGAATGATTATTACAAAATTTTCTACTCTTGTGTTCGTGAGTTGAGTCGTGAGAGCTCTCAAGAAGAATCCCTAAGAGAGGGAGAGTGCGCAATACCCACCAATCTAGATGCGTCGGATTCGTGGTCGCTCCGTTGGTTGTGCTCCCCCTCCTTCCCCAACATACCGCCGGTCTCTTCCTCCCACCACCACCCACGGCAGCCCCACCACCTCACGGCTAAGCTTCCCCCCCCATCCTCATCTCAAATCCCCTTCCCCCCACACCCAAAAGCCCCTCTCCTCCCTTACCCAACTCCCCTCCTTCCTTCCTTACCCGCCGGCCAGCCCACACACACACCCGCCCCTAGCCAGCCGCCGGCCCCCCTCCACTTGCCCTCTTTTAAAATTGGTTTCCTAATCTAGTTGGATACCAATTTGGAAGGAATTGGATTTCAAATTCAAATTGAATTTGAATTAATTCCCTTTCCTAATTTAGCCAATGTATTTTAGGAAAGTTTCCTAATTTAAGTCTATTTGAATTTAAATCAAATAGGATTACTTAAAACTTTCCTACTTCTCAATTCCTAAATTAGGCAACCCCCTTAATTAATTCCCTAAGCCCCTACCCCACTTAAACCGCCGGCCCCCATACCCATGCCACTGCCCCTCTCTCTCCTCCTCTCTCTCTCCAATCCTCTCCCTCCCATTAAATGCTAGTTTCCTTTTTCTAGCTCCCTCCAAAATTCTAAAATCTGAAAATAAGTTTAGATTTTGGAAAGCCTTACCACTTCAAAACCCTAACCCTAATTCCCCCAACCCTCCACCACTAGGCCGGCCACCTTCCCCCCACTCTCACGTGGATTCCCAAGTAAGAACCCTAGCTTTTCCAAGAGCAAACTTCAAGGGCAGCAAGGTACCATCGTCTTCAATCTCTTCTCTATCCACCAACATGCATGGAAGTCCCCGAATGGGACTACGGTTTGGTACTTGACGAAGACGATAACATCGACATCCTCCGTTCCCCGTTCTTCGATCTCGGATTCGACTTCGACAACACCGTCGAGGAATACTTCGACCGGATCCACATCACTTTGGTGGATACAATTGACGATCAACGTACGAAAGGACGGTGGACCATCCTCGGCTGACCCACGATTGCTTCCCCTCCAGATACTTCCCCACTCAGAGGCTATTTCACTCAAATCCTACGATTCCTCACCCATACCATTGGCCTTCAAGTTACTACTTTCCGACAACGAATCCTTCCCGGTTAAGGTGAACTTTCTTCCCTCATCAAGTTACTTCTCTTGTTCTACTAACCTTGTAGGTGGTGATGAATTTGTAAAAGATCCGCGCCGCTTGATCTGCTAAAAGCTTAGTAAACGTAGGGTTACTTTGAGAGTTCTTTATATGTCTATTTGTCTTAATGTTAATTAAGGGATTATGAATGAACCACTACTATGTTAGCTTTAATTTGATTTTCCAATCTATTTGTTTGTTCAAGCACTTTTAATGTGGTTTGGCCTAAGCGAAAGCATCCCTCCTTTGTTTTACTTTATCGTTCTAGATCACTAGTAGTTAATCAAATAATTGCTCTTATAATAAATCGTGCAAATCCTAATTTTCTACTCAAAGCATATTAGTCCTGCATCAGTTTGAGTTTGGAAAATATTATACCTTCGCGATCGGAGTGATGGCGTTGACGATGAGGAAAATGAGCGAAGATTGAGGCACCCAAAGCTTTTTTTCTCTTTCTTTTTCTTGGAAAACTCTTTTTTTGTCTCTTTCTTTCTCTTTTTTTTGCTTTTTATACTGTATATATATGTATATATGTGTATATATATATATATATATATATATATATATATATATATATTATAGAGAGAGATCAGAAGTGGGCAGTTTTTGTAGGAGGAGAGATTTAGTGGGTTGGATGTGTGAGCTAGAGGGTTGGTAATGGGCTAGACTTGAAGTGGGCTGTTTGAATGTGCTGTAGATGGGGTAAGGGAAATTATGAGGTGACGACAGGTGGAGGCAAAAGGGGGGGGAGGGGGGGGGGGGGGGGAAGCTTGTGGGATACGACTATTGGCAGAGAGTCGGACAGGGAAGGAAGGTCCGGTCTGGATCTCCGATCGAACTAGTTGTGGTCGGCTAAGGATGAAGTGGGATCGATCCAGTGAGTAGAGTGCGGCTTGGCTGATGGATCGGAGCTGCTTGTGGCTGAAGGGATCGAGGTTACAGGTTTGTGGAATCCGAACAGAGGACTGCGGCAAGACGTATCATGGAGTCGGATCGGAAGGAGGTCGTGCTGCCTGGTTTCGCTTGCGGAGGGATTCGACAGGCCCAACTGTGATCGAACGGAAGGTCTTCACTCAGGTGTGAGTCGGCAGTGAGGAAGAGAGGGGAATCGGGGTTGGTGGACTTCGATTCGGCTGGGTGTTGAAGTAATCGAGCACGGGTTCAGCAACCTCGAGTGCAGGAAGGATGGGAGGAAGCAGACGGAAGATGTCTTCGATCGGCTAAGAGGTGCAGGATCAGGATGCAGGAGGGGAATCAAAAGGGCTGGAGTTCGGAGGTAGCAGAGGGATGTGAAGG
The DNA here is from genome assembly GCA_019925795.1 of Dendrobium chrysotoxum. Lineage (NCBI taxonomy): Eukaryota > Viridiplantae > Streptophyta > Magnoliopsida > Asparagales > Orchidaceae > Dendrobium > Dendrobium chrysotoxum. The sequence continues at coordinate 21,846,954 of CM034312.1, read as the reverse complement.
AGGGGTGAGATTCGGCTTGAACGGCACAGGGAGAAGCTATAACAGCTTAGGGAGTTCGACACAGTGGATAGAACATGCCTGCAGGGGATTTCGAACAGGGAAGAGACGAGAGCGGGAAGAAGAGGATTGGGGGCTTGTGTGCGGGAGAAACGTCGAACCTAGCTCTCAAGCTTCGCCCTCGTTTTATTGACGCAAATGGAAGTGCGATTGAGGTGGATCTGTACACGCGAGGATGGGCCGTTGACATTGGCGCCATTTGCAGGGGATGGGGAGGCTGTAACAAGTGGCAGATATGGGATTTCAACATGGTTTGCAAGTAATTTATATATTTTTCTTTTTTTTTTTTTTAATTTGAGTGGAGGTTAACAGGGAGCATTTTCTACAATTAACATGTCCAAACTATTATAGTATATTTATAGATATCTTATTTTTAATAGATCCAATTACGGGTGCAAATAAGTTGAGTTGAGCTCAAGTCACACCTGGCTTGAGCTTGAGCTTGAACTTGATTAATTAATTGAGCTTGAGCTTTATTCTACGAGTTCAAGCCAGCTTACGAGCCGGCTCGTTTATTATTAAAGAGAGAAAATGATTATAATTTAAGAAATTATTATAATAAAATGGTAAAAAGAATGAGAAATTATAATAGCAATAATTAAAAATTACGTAATATAAGAAATTGAGATATAATTTTTAAATATTTTTAACAACTTTGTATTTAAAATCCTGAATTGTAATATATTTTAAGTATATTTTATATTAATATTTTTTAAACGAGCCGCCTCACGAGCTTACGAGTCGAGTCGTGGCTAGCTCAAGCTTGGCTCATTAGCTCATTCAACTCGGCTCATGAGCCATTTATCTAGCCGAGCTCGAGCCGGCTCATGAGTCAACTTGACTCAGTTACACCCCTAGATCCAATCACCTCTCTAATGTAATCATTTTTTAAATATGCACTCTGCAAAATTTTAGCAAAGCAAATTAGTCATTACTGGTGATTTCAAAATCAAGAATACTAATGAGTGATTTATAACATGAAGCACGTCCCACGTTACTTCATTATCAGTCATTCCATATGTTCCTTACACCAACTGTTAGATCTTTATGGAGATCAAATGCTAAATAATAATGTGACGTCCAAAATCGTGGCATGGATAATCATGCAAACTTAAATCATGAGAAGTGTGGCTACCCTAAGAATCAGCATTGAAGAACTGGATCCATGCACTTTTTTTCCCGCAAGTTCTTTGATTAAGGAATCAATTAGTACATTAAATTCGTTATTTGTAAAAATCATGGCAACTTAACTCCCAATTTTAATACAGCATCAAGTCATTGAAGTATAATAAGTAGAATAATGAAATCAAACTGGAGAGACTAGATGTAAGAGTTTATGCTAACAATTTTATCTATAAAAATCATATGCATTAAATTTTTAGTAAGAAACAAAACAAAATGATGCTCTCTCCAAACTTTGGTGGCGATTCTTTAATGTATTGCACATGCATAGCAATTGTGCTTGATTTTATAAATGAAAGTTTTCTATCTACCCAACACAAAATTGTCAAATATCGATGTTATATGCGTATGTGCTTAATTGAGGACAGTCAGTTTACCTATGGGAGCTTTTGAGTTCCATTTATCATTTAGCAGAAGTTACGTACAGTAATTATTATTCTAAACATATTTCTGGAGATTCTTTCTGCAATTATTATCACTGTTAAGTTCACAACATTTCGTAGATATGGTTCTCCAACTATGGATGACATTGAAGCATTCTCTTCTGCCTATCGGCTGCGCTTGGATGAAGCAGAGGGTGCTGGAACTATCCCAACGGATATATCTTTGGAGGTATCTTCCATTATTTTCCTTCCAAGCTATTCCTGTGTTATCTTGCTCTATCCTATAAAGATTTTAGAGGGTCGATGCACAATACATTTCCAAACAATAACAACAAATCCTATGGACACCTTGAGCCGCTGTGGCTTTGCTAGTTAAATTGGTTGGTTTAGTGATCAATAAGCTCGTTTAGCTGTGGCTTTGCTAGTTAAATTGCTTGGTTTAGTGATCAATAAGCTCGTTTAGACTTCTAATGACCAATTCTTAAATTTAAATAGCTTCAATTAAGAAACTTTATGATTTTCAACTTTAAATTGTTTGGTGCAAGAGTTCAATCAATCGAATTAGTTCCTTTATTTGTAAACAAGTCTAATATTAAGGAGAATGAAGCAAAAGATCAAAGTTGGGTTCTATGCACCAGTGTTCAAATTCATTTTCAATCTAAAAGCTTAATTCTATGGGTGAAGGCTAATTATTCAATAATTATATGTCAACAAATATTTTTTGCCTATTTTATGTGGGATGCAACTTAGTATCCTCACGTGCCTAAACTATCTCCTCGCATATGTGAGTTATCTGAATCGACAATCACTCTCCCTCAAACAAAAAGTTTTTAACATCAAGTATCATGTTCTAAGAAAAGACTTAATAATCATGTGGAGTTATTATGGGAGTTATACTCTTTAAATTTCCTCAACTATCATAGAAGGTCTAGAAGTTGGAAATTTTTCTGTTCTTGCTTCAGTGAATAACAGAAAGAAGTTGCATCTTCATTTATGCACATCATTTTCTTCAATATGATTATGACCATAGGCCCTCCATTAGCCAAGAAGAAGCATGCTTTGGTACTAATTTCTTCTAATGTGTCCCTTGCCATACCACTAGTCTAAGGAACAAAGCCCATTCGCTTTGGCACCAATTCCTTTATTACTGCCATTACACCCAACCTTTAAACATACTGCATCGAGGGAACTTGTAATACAATGGTTGCTGCAAGCCATTTGCTGGATGCAATAGCATTGGGATTCTAACCTTTTTGAATGGATGATGATGCCCCATGTTCTTGAGGGGCACGTAAATTATTATATGGTAGGAGTTGTAAGTTCTCAAACTTTGCTTTTAGATTTTTTAACCTACTTTCATAATTGAGTTACTTATTAGAAAAGTGCCTAGGTTTTGTGTAAGTATTAACTAAAAACAAATATTATGAACCAAAATGAAAAATATGAGAGATCAAGCACAGATGAAAAATAACTAGATTTATTTGATTTGGCTAAAACACGTTCATGTTCACGAGAGAGGAGAGGATCCACTCCACTAAAATAGAAGCCACAAATGGTGTGTAAAAAGGACATTCACCGGTCCTCTTTAAAACCCTATATAGTACACTCTCTCTTGGCACAAAAAGCAGCCTAAAATTTTTAGAACAAATAAGGAAAAATAATTCAAAAGAGATAATAAAAAAAGATGATTAAACTAAGATTGAAAATTGCCTATTTCAAAAGTTCTTAAAAGGCCTTTATCCCTCCATGAACTTGATTTGAAATTTTTGATGTAACTTATTTTTCAATTCATTGAGATCACACGTTAGCATTATTCTATGCCCCTCTTCGCTTTTTCTTTCCTCAATCTAAAACTTTCATGTTTTGCCTCTTGAAGCTCGCTACCTAAGCATATCTCATAGTACGGCCTTATGCATGCAACTCAATGCATCCCTAAATCCCACTTAGAATTTTAAGGTGATTTCAAAATTAGTCATGTTTAAAGTGTGACTTAAATGTATCCAAGCAATAAATTATCTTAATAAAAAATTTTCCTAAAAATAAATAATTTGTTATTATCCTAAGAAACCTAGTATCATAATTCTCGACTTATGCTACCAAATTATTGAGTGAATAAAATCCAACAAATCTCCTCATTGACTTAATAATGGAGTAATAAATCTAGATATTCTCCATGATTCTTCTTCAACATGAGCAATCAAAGCTCCTAAAACCCCGAAGGACTGAACTCTGTGCAATCTCAATAGGCTCAAATGATGCTTCAACTTAACACCCAAAGAGAGACTTTCAAAGCACATATATTGCATGATAAAGTGGATTAAGTGAAATTGAAATTATACTTGTCAGTAAATTTTCATATCCTTGAATTGTTTCTCTCTTTTATCTGAATGATGTTATAGTATGATTTGTCATTCCAAAAGCTATGCAAGACAAGATTGGTCTTCCTGATCATCTCTAGAAGTCTCCCTGTCAACATGTGTGGCCTCATGTTTTAGAATCTCTCTCGTTGCCAAGAAGTTAATCCTTTTTTCATTTCTCTAAATAGAAATGCTCATAATTCTAATAGAATCAAAGTACCACTACTTAAAGTTGCACATGCAATACATATGTTTCAAGTCATAATGTAAAACTTCACAATTATTTCAAGTTAAATTGACCATTGTTATGATTAATTATTATTAGATGATGAACAAAAGAGTTTGCAAACTTAGCGAAGTTATATTTGGTTGTGATGATGATGGAGATTGATTTAGAGAAAGTAAGAAAATACAATGATAAAGGAAGAACTACGATAAGACTATAGTAGATCCAATGATAATATCAGAGTAGATCCCCAAATGAGGATATTATATATCATCGCTATCACTATTTTAAAAAGTAACAACTAGAAGTTCACCTAAATAAAAGTCCGTGAGCAGCACTTCCATGTACATCACTTGCTAATGTTAAAATATTTTATGCAACCTGGTATAGATCATTATACCTTAGTTCTCAACATAAGACTAGAATTCTATTTCTCAATCCAAAGGCTATTTCTTCAGTGCAATAGGGTGAGCATAAAGCACAACAAATTATGTGAAATCTACCGGAAGATTTAATACACGGTAAAAGAGATAGCATGTATGCCATGTTTGTTGACTATTGTTATGCCTTCTTGTGCTCTCCTTAACATGCTTCTCCTCTCACCATGCTACTAATACAGGCAAGCCAGTTCAGTGCAGTTCAACTCTTGCTAGTAGAATCTTTGTCAGCACGTTCTCAAGCTCGCCCTCTGGCGCCTCTTATGACTTACTTGTATATTTTTACTACTTCCACCTCATAGCCACTCGCCCAACATCGCTTGAGTTTGATGCCAACCTATTTTCTATGCCATTAATGTTTTCAATGGTATCTCATTTCCACTTCCTTAGCCTTTTAATATGGAGTCCTACTTCTATTTCGCTTCTTAGGGCTTCCTTATGATCTCACCTTACTCACCAGTGATTATTGGCGATGAGGTCTCCATCTCTTTTGATTTTTTGCTGGCGCTCACTCCTTGCTCTCAATTTCAATTTGTCCTGAATCATGTTGTGGCTTATGTCGTTGGTCCATCTATGTTGGCTATAAGCCTTAATCATGTTGTAGCTGCTCCTCTTAAGGTGCCTATTGTTCCTACTTTTTCTTTTGCACATAAAATTAGACTTTTAGCCTTCTTTACTTGCCAATTTTCTCTATTTTTTTATCATGACACATGTCCGCTAGACTCAAGTCAGTCATTACCTATCATGGTAAACCTACTCTTATTTTCTTGGAGACTAGAATTTTTTACTTTACATCATCATTCTAACACATTTTGGTTAGTAACTTGGCCTTTGGTTGCTAGGGTTTGGACATTATTCATACTTTTTTGTTTGGTTCAGATTTTATTGGTGATTTCTCTATTGTACTTCTTGATCGCCTACACATCATTGGAATCAAACTATTGCTGTGATCAGAATATTCAAGATTTTTCTCTCATCGTTCATATTTGTGAATATTGTTCGATATGCAAGGTGGTCTCTATACTTTGATATCTCTGAGAAGTCTGATTATATCATATTTAGGTTATTTTCTCTCGTCTTCATCTTCACTTCATCAATCAATCTACACTTTAGTCTCTCTTATCAATTCTTGATAAATCATTACAAGATGTTGCTACAACTACACTCTCCCACTTTTTGTGGCTCTGATTCTCTTATTCTTCTTAAAATAAATAGTTTTGGCTTTTTTGCTTAGAGAGACTTCGATTGAAACTCCAACATATAGTTTTTGGTAAAAGGTGGAATTCGAGGGCTTGCTCATATATTTTCACTCTTTCAAAATTTTGGGTCATATGTTGATTGCTTCAAGGCTTATCTAGTTGCAAAAATCTCCTTATAGAAGCACTATTACTCTGGGTAGTTCTATTGATCATGATTTGGACATGCAAGATGTTTGTGTGGTTAATAGGATTTATCAATTTGAACATTCCAGCTTGTTGGACGTTGTTCCACTAGTGTTGCCCACCTTGGATTATTCTCATTCTCTGGAGTCCTTTTGATGCAGAACTAAGATGCTTTTAGATGAAAACTAGGATTTGCACAACTTATTAAAAGAACATTACGTGATTAAATCTACTAGCAAGAGAAACGAAGAGATAAAACAAAGGAGGGATGCTTGCGTTTAGGCCAAACCACATATAAAAGACTTGCACAAACAAAATAGATTAGAAAAGCAAATTAAGGCTAACATGGTAAACGTTCATTCATAATCCCTTAATTAACAATGAGATTAATAGCAAGAAGTGCATTTAATAAAACCGTACGTTTACTAGGCTTTAGCAGGATTAAGCAGAACGATCCCTTGCGTTTCTGTCATCAGTTACAAAGTTAGAGAACAAAGAAGTAATTGAAACGAGAAAGAAAGGTCAACCGTTAGGTGGTGGGGAATCGTCGCCGGAGGAAGTCCTTTGATTTGCTAATGGTGCCGGCGATGATTAGTAGAAGACGATGGATGCAGTCCTTGACGGGAGACGGTGAAACAATCGGGAAGATGGCGGGTGTGAAGCGGCCGACGATAGTCCACTTTCCTTTGGATCTTTGGTCGTCAATCGTATCAACTAGAGGAATGTGAATCCGCCCAAAGTATTCTTCGACGGTGGTTTCGTAGTCAAACCCTACGTCGAAGAAGGGGGAGCGGAGTATATCAATATTATCTTGATCATCAAGCACCAAGCCCGAATCCCAAGGGCGAGCTTCCATTCATAGCGATTGGGCCGGAGGATGGTTGAAGTCGATTAGCCTTTGCTGTCCTTGAAGTATTGTTGTGAGGGAGGGGGAGTTTTCTCTTGAAATCCAAGGGAAAAGAGGAGGAGAAGGTGGCCGGCCAAGAGGGGGCCGGGTAGGGGAGTTAGGGTTAGGGTTTTAGGAGAGGGCTCAAGTTCCAAAATCTGAAATTATTCTCAGATTTTTGAAATTGGGAGGAAACTAGGATAGGAAATTAAAATAAGGAAAGGGGGAAGATTGGAGAGAGAGAGAGAGAGAGAGAGAGAGAGAGAGAGAGAGAGAGAGAGAGAGAGAGGGCGGGTCATGGTAGGGGCCGGCGGCTATAGGAAGGGGAGAGAGGGGTGTGGGGGTTTAATTAGAGGTTGCCTAATTTAGAATAAGTAAATTAAGAAGGCTCTAAATAATCCAATTTGAATTTAAATTCAATTAGAATTATATTAGGCAACTTTCCAAAAATAGGATTAGTAATTTTGGAAAGTTTCCAATTTGAAATCAAATTGATTTTAAATTTATTTGGCTTTCCTAAATTCAACAAAGTAAATTTGGAAACCCAAATAGAGAGGGAGGGGGCCAAGGGGCCGGCGGCTTGGGGCGGGTGGAGCTTGGAGGGGCCGGCGGTGGTGAAGAGGGGAGGGCTCGGTCGTGAGGGTGGGGAAGGAGGGTTAGGCCGTGGGTGGTGGGGGCTGCCGTGGGGTGATGGTGAGGGAGTGGGGAAAGAGAACACGAAGAGAAATAAAGAGTATAGACCAAGAGCTCACCAAGGGGCTGTTGGGTATTCCAATGGAGCCTCTCTTAGGCCTCCTTCTTCCTCTCAAACTCACAAACCATGAACTCAAAGAAAATCTGAAATAAAATTTTGATTCAATATTCATTACCCAAAACAATACTAAGGAGGCTTTTAAATAGCCTTAAACAAAAGACCAACAAAAGACAAACATGCCCTCATGGGCTTACAAGCAAAACACCCATAAGTAAGGGTACAACGGTAACTAAAATAAAAGAAAACAAAAACATAATTAAACTCAAAAATATAAAGACTCGATCGTGGCCGTAGATCGACGACCACGTCTCCGGTAGACTTTCCAGGTGTGGATGTCCTCATCATTCTCCCGGGGTGGAAGAAAGCTCGACTCCGTCGAGTAAGTATCTCTGGTGCTGTCGTAGAACTCTAATGCATCTGGATCCAGCTGCTGTAACTCATCAAGATCCAACCAAGTATCCTCCGACTCGGGTTTACCTTTCCACCTGATCAAATATCTTCGTCGTCCCCCTTCTTTTGTAGAGATGATTTCATCGCTCAAGATCGTGTCCACTTTATCTGCTATGGGTGATTTAGGAATATCTGGGAGTGAAGGTAGGTTAGGGATCTCACAAGGTGGGGTCACACAAGGCTGTTGTGTAAGTGGGTTTAGCGGATTAAAATCCGGACCTTCATATGCCACTAGATCTTCTATGTTAAAAGAGGGATTGATGTTGAACTCTGCAGGGAGATCTACTACATAAGCATTATCATTGATTTTCTTAAGTATTTTGAATGGACCAGCGCTTTTGGCATGCAGTTTCTTAACCGTTCCTTGTGGGAACCGTTCCGGACGAATCCGCACCATCACGGAATCACCAACCTCAAAAGTTTTAAATTTTCGTTTCAAATCGGCACGTAATTTATAATCAGTATTGCTCTTTTCAATTTGTTGTGCAATTTCCTTATGAAGTTCATGCAAATGTGATGCAAATGATGATGCAGACTCAGAGATCCTATACCTAGAACACATAGGAATGAGATCTAAAGGTTGCCTAGGTTTGTACCCGTACACAATCTCAGAAGGACTTAGGCCAGTGGTTCGGTTAATAGAATTGTTATAAGCAAACTCAGCAGTGGGTAAGATAGAATCCCAATCCTTAACGTGCTCCCCAACCAGAGACCTTAACAGATTACCTACGCTCCTATTAACTACTTCGGTCTGACCATCGGTTTGTGGATGAAAGGCAGTAGAGAATTGTAACTTCGTACCTAATTTCATCCAAAGGGTTTTCCAAAAGTAGCTAGTGAACTTAACGTCCCTATCAGACACAATGGTTTTAGGTAGGCCGTGCAGACGGACAACTTCAATGAAGTAAAGTTTGGCAATATGGGAGGCGTCGGAAGTTTTGGAGCAGGCTATAAAATGAGCCATCTTGGAAAACCTATCGACTACGACACAGATGGCATCATTTTTGCGGAGAGTCTTTGGCAGGCCTAAAATGAAATCCATGCTAACGTCCTGCCAAGGACAACTAGGGACAGGCAACGGAGTGTACAGACCGGTGTTCTGCTTACGCTGTTTGGCTAGCTGACACGTGTGACACCGGCTAACCAGTCTACCAACATCTCTCTTCAGGCTGGGCCAAAAGAAGCGATACTCCACGGATTCTATAGTTTTATCTCGGCCGAAGTGCCCAGCGAGGCCTCCGGCGTGGAGTTCCCAGACCAGAAAATCCCTTAAGGAGGTGCTCGGTACGCAAAGCTTTTGAGCTTTGAAAAGATAGTCATCCTCCAGAAGGAAATCGTCCACAAGGCGCGTGCTTCCTGTGGATAAGAGAGAGTATGTTTCTTTGAAGTCGGGACAGTCCAAATAGTCCTTTATTTGGTCAAAGCCCACGACTTCGGCCCTCAACTCAGTGGTAGTCATCATGCGACGACTGAGGGCATCGGCAGCTTTATTCTCAACTCCCGCCTTATGCCTAAGGGTATAAGTGTACTCTTGAAGGAATTCCACCCAACGACCGTGGCGTGCATTCAACTTCTTCTGGGAGTTGATATAACGCAAAGCTTCGTGATCCGAGAAAATGACGAATTCTTGCGGGAGCAAGTAATGTCGCCAATAGCGGAGGGATTGGATCACGTCATAGAATTCCTTATCGTAAGTGGAATATCGCTGCCGAATATCATTCAGTTTCTCACTGAAGTATGCTACAGGATGACCTTCCTGGGAGAGGACTCCTCCAATTCCGACCCCCGAAGCGTCGCAGGTCACTTCGAAGACTTTGGAGAAGTCAGGAAGTCTCATTACTGGGGCCTCCACCATTCTTTTCTTAATGTCCTCGAAAGCTCTAGTGGCGGCCGGGGTCCAGTGGAAATCACCCTTTTTAAGGCAATCAGTGATAGGAGATACGATCGTACTGAAGTTTCGTATGAATCTCCTATAGAAGGTGGCCAATCCGTGGAAGCTGCGGACTTCCCGGATGTTTTGAGGAAGGGGCCACTCAACTATGGCCTTTACTTTCTCAGGGTCAGCAGAAACCCCGCGAGCCGATACGATAAATCCTAGAAAGATGACTCGATCTACAAGGAAAGTACATTTCTTGGGATTAGCGTATAATTGTTCCTTCCTTAGAACAGAGTAGACTTGCTTAAGGTGGTCAAGATGTTGCTCCACAGAAAGACTATAAATAAGAATGTCGTCAAAGTAAACAACAACAAACTTACCCATAAAAGGACGCAACACTTGGGTCATAATTCTCATGAAGGTGCTCGGGGCATTACTCAACCCGAAAGGCATGACCATCCATTCATAAAGACCGTCCTTGGTCTTGAAAGCAGTCTTCCACTCATCACCGGGTCGGATCCGGATCTGGTGGTATCCACTTTTAAGATCGATCTTGGAAAAGAGGGTGGCACCCGTCATCATATCCAGCATGTCGTCTAATCTAGGAATAGGAAATCGATATTTGACGGTGATTTTGTTGATAGCACGACTATCAAAACACATTCTCCAAGATCCGTCCTTCTTGGGAGTGAGAAGGGCGGGCACCGCGCAGGGACTAAGACTTTCCTTAATGAAACCTCGCTGCAGTAATTCGTCTACCTGCTTCTTAAGTTCAGCATGCTCCGTGGGGTTCATGCGATAGTGTGGCAGGTTTGGAAGGGAGGCTCCCGGGACTAAGTCTATAGCATGCTGAATGTCTCGGAGGGGGGGTAACTGATCAGGGAGATCATCCGGAAAAACATCAGCAAATTGCCCTAAAATAGGTTGGACTTCCTGAGGAATGGGGTCATCAGATTCGGTGGGAATTTCACGACCCACTAAAGCGTATAGAGGTGCACCACGAGTGACCTCAGAGTCCAGAATCTTGGCGGTGACCAAGTTCAGTCCTTTCTTGGACTTAAGGGGGTGGGGTTTAGGTTCTTCCTTGACCCGGGGCTGCGATGGTAAGAGTTTAATCTTTTTACCCGCATGTTCAAACACGCAGGTGTTTGAACGCCCATAGATGTGGACATCATTATCAAAAATTCAAGGTCGCCCCAAAAGAATTTGTCCAACATCCATAATCAGAACATCGCACCATACGTTCTCCTTATAGGTGGCAAAGGAGATAGGTACGAGACTTCGTTCTTTCACCTCCAAGGCAGTGGAGTTGACCCAAGCTACCTTATACGGACTGGGGTGAGGAACGGCAGAGAGGCCTAATTTGGACACCATGCTGGAGGAGACAGCATTGATGCAACTGCCACTATCTACGATGACCTTACAGTTTTTATCTTTGATTTTGGTGTAGGTGTGAAAGATAGAAGTCCTACGCCAGTCATCGGAGGTAACAGGGTGTGACAGCGCACATCTCACCACGCAGATGGGAGATATGTCCAGCTTCTGAAGGCAATGGAGGACGGCGGTGTCATCGTCCTCTTCGAAGAAATCACCCTCTTCTTCCACCTGGTGAATCTGATCGACCTCAGGCTCAAGGTCCTCCTCAGTAAACTCCTCAATAATGGAAACTTTGTAGGGACTGGAGCACTGGGAAGCGATATGCCCATACCCCTGACATCGAAAGCATTTGGTCCCGGGACTGGACCGAGGGCCATCCGGGGTGGGAGGTTTACTTCTAAAATCAGGTCGAGGTGCAGGGGAACCCGTGGGAGGTCGAGTGCTACTACCCGGAGTAGGTCGGGTAGTAGAGGAGTGCGGGGTGGAACTACCAGACGGTCTGTAGGAGGGTCTAGGGTCGTGATGACGGCTAGAATGCTGGGATCGACTCTCCTCTAAGTCAAGTACTAAACTATACGCACTTTCTAAGGTTGTGACATTTCGGGCGAACAGCTCATTGCGAAGGTCCTCTCGCAATCCGGTACGAAACATGGATAGAATCTGCGCAGGGGTAGTGGAGGTCTCCCCTTTGCAACGAATCAGAAAATCATCGAAAGAGGCGATGTAATCCTTGACGGGTTTGCTGCCCTGAGTCAGTCTATGCCACCTATCTAAGAGCCTAGGGAAGTACGAGGGAGGGAGGTACTTCTGCTTAAGCTCACGCTTCATCGACAGCCAATCAGTGATGGGGTACTCATTGCGAGACTCCCTAAGACTTTCTAAGTTAGACCAGAACTGACTAGCCCTACCAATGAGTTTCATACTGGCGAAACTGACCTTTCTAGCCTCGGAGATGTCATACCACCTAAAGAAACTATCCATACCTTTGATCCAATCCAGAAAGAGCTGGGGATCTAGGGTACCATCGAAAGTGGGTGCATCGACCTTGATGTTTTTCATCAGGGGAAGATCAGGGTCATGGTGGTGCTCTTGTCTATGGTGGGGAACTCGATGAGGAGCTCGAGTGTGCCCCTCATCCATAAAAGGATCATCCCCATACATAGAGGGAGGTCTTGAAGGAGTGTACGGGATAGGGTGAGTTCTACCATGCTCTATTGTGTCAAGACGATCGGTGGTGGTTCTACGAAATTCCGCGAGATCGACTTGGTTTTCCTTTAATTGTTGGCTAATAGCACTCATTTGACCTACCAACAGGTCTAAAGTCCTTCCAAGTTGTTCGGGATCCATTGCTAAGTACAAGGGAGGGTTTGGGGGTGACAACTAGGAGTGGACAGCAAGTGTAAGTGCAGGAAATACACCCTAAAATGTTACTAACTGCTGCAGGAAACTTAGGGACAGCACTCTATGCTAAGGTGTTAAGTCTCCTAAACAACCAACAAGGTTAAGGGGTTACAGACAGCACTTAGATACCAAAGAAAAGGCTTTATAACACACTAAATGCATGCAGAAATTTAAAGGTCAGCAAACAAAAATTGAATTTTTAAATAATTTTAAAGATGCGATGCATGCAAAATTAAATAGACTAGCAAGGTAGCAACCTAGGGTGATTTTCTAGAATGCAGTCCTAGGTTAACCATGCTCTGATACCAGATGATGCAGAACTAAGATGCTTTTAGATGAAAACTAGGATTTGCACAACTTATTAAAAGAACATTACGTGATTAAATCTACTAGCAAGAGAAACGAAGAGATAAAACAAAGGAGGGATGCTTGCGTTTAGACCAAACCACATATAAAAGACTTGCACAAACAAAATAGATTAGAAAAGCAAATTAAGGCTAACATGGTAAACGTTCATTCATAATCCCTTAATTAACAATGAGATTAATAGCAAGAAAGTGCATTTAATAAAACCCTACGTTTACTAGGCTTTAGCAGGATTAAACAGAACGATCCCTTGCGTTTCTGTCATCAGTTACAAAGTTAGAGAAAAAAGAAGTAATTGAAACGAGAAAGAAAGGTCAACCGTTAGGTGGTGGGGAATCGTCGCCGGAGGAAGTCCTTTGATTTGCTAATGGTGCCGGCGATGATTAGTAGAAGACGATGGATGCAGTCCTTGACGGGAGACGGTGAAACAATCGGGAAGATGGCGGGTGTGAAGCGGCCGACGATAGTCCACTTTCCTTTGGATCTTTGGTCGTCAATCGTATCAACTAGAGGAATGTGAATCCGCCCAAAGTATTCTTCGACGGTGGTTTCGTAGTCAAACCCTACGTCGAAGAAGGGGGAGCGGAGTATATCAATATTATCTTGATCATCAAGCACCAAGCCCGAATCCCAAGGGCGAGCTTCCATTCATAGCGATTGGGCCGGAGGATGGTTGAAGTCGATTAGCCTTTGCTGTCCTTGAAGTATTGTTGTGAGGGAGGGGGAGTTTTCTCTTGAAATCCAAGGGAAAAGAGGAGGAGAAGGTGGCCGGCCAAGAGGGGGCCGGGTAGGGGAGTTAGGGTTAGGGTTTTAGGAGAGGGCTCAAGTTCCAAAATCTGAAATTATTCTCAGATTTTTGAAATTGGGAGGGAACTAGGATAGGAAATTAAAATAAGGAAAGGGGGAAGATTGGAGAGAGAGAGAGAGAGAGAGAGAGAGAGAGAGAGAGAGAGAGAGAGAGAGGGCGGGTCATGGTAGGGGCCGGCGGCTATAGGAAGGGGAGAGAGGGGTGTGGGGGTTTAATTAGAGGTTGCCTAATTTAGAATAAGTAAATTAAGAAGGCTCTAAATAATCCAATTTGAATTTAAATTCAATTAGAATTATATTAGGCAACTTTCCAAAAATAGGATTAGTAATTTTGGAAAGTTTCCAATTTGAAATCAAATTGATTTTAAATTTATTTGGCTTTCCTAAATTCAACAAAGTAAATTTGGAAACCCAAATAGAGAGGGAGGGGGCCAAGGGGCCGGCGGCTTGGGGCGGGTGGAGCTTGGAGGGGCCGGCGGTGGTGAAGAGGGGAGGGCTCGGTCGTGAGGGTGGGGAAGGAGGGTTAGGCCGTGGGTGGTGGGGGCTGCCGTGGGGTGATGGTGAGGGAGTGGGGAAAGAGAACACGAAGAGAAATAAAGAGTATAGACCAAGAGCTCACCAAGGGGCTGTTGGGTATTCCAATGGAGCCTCTCTTAGGCCTCCTTCTTCCTCTCAAACTCACAAACCATGAACTCAAAGAAAATCTGAAATAAAATTTTGATTCAATATTCATTACCCAAAACAATACTAAGGAGGCTTTTAAATAGCCTTAAACAAAAGACCAACAAAAGACAAACATGCCCTCATGGGCTTACAAGCAAAACACCCATAAGTAAGGGTACAACGGTAACTAAAATAAAAGAAAACAAAAACATAATTAAACTCAAAAATATAAAGACTCGATCGTGGCCGTAGATCGACGACCACGTCTCCGGTAGACTTTCCAGGTGTGGATGTCCTCATCATTCTCCCGGGGTGGAAGAAAGCTCGACTCCGTCGAGTAAGTATCTCTGGTGCTGTCGTAGAACTCTAATGCATCTGGATCCAGCTGCTGTAACTCATCAAGATCCAACCAAGTATCCTCCGACTCGGGTTTACCTTTCCACCTGATCAAATATCTTCGTCGTCCCCCTTCTTTTGTAGAGATGATTTCATCGCTCAAGATCGTGTCCACTTTATCTGCTATGGGTGATTTAGGAATATCTGGGAGTGAAGGTAGGTTAGGGATCTCACAAGGTGGGGTCACACAAGGCTGTTGTGTAAGTGGGTTTAGCGGATTAAAATCCGGACCTTCATATGCCACTAGATCTTCCATGTTAAAAGAGGGATTGATGTTGAACTCTGCAGGGAGATCTACTACATAAGCATTATCATTGATTTTCTTAAGTATTTTGAATGGACCAGCGCTTTTGGCATGCAGTTTCTTAACCGTTCCTTGTGGGAACCGTTCCGGACGAATCCGCACCATCACGGAATCACCAACCTCAAAAGTTTTAAATTTTCGTTTCAAATCGGCACGTAATTTATAATCAGTATTGCTCTTTTCAATTTGTTGTGCAATTTCCTTATGAAGTTCATGCAAATGTGATGCAAATGATGATGCAGACTCAGAGATCCTATACCTAGAACACATAGGAATGAGATCTAAAGGTTGCCTAGGTTTGTACCCGTACACAATCTCAGAAGGACTTAGGCCAGTGGTTCGGTTAATAGAATTGTTATAAGCAAACTCAGCAGTGGGTAAGATAGAATCCCAATCCTTAACGTGCTCCCCAACCAGAGACCTTAACAGATTACCTACGCTCCTATTAACTACTTCGGTCTGACCATCGGTTTGTGGATGAAAGGCAGTAGAGAATTGTAACTTCGTACCTAATTTCATCCAAAGGGTTTTCCAAAAGTAGCTAGTGAACTTAACGTCCCTATCAGACACAATGGTTTTAGGTAGGCCGTGCAGACGGACAACTTCAATGAAGTAAAGTTTGGCAATATGGGAGGCGTCGGAAGTTTTGGAGCAGGCTATAAAATGAGCCATCTTGGAAAACCTATCGACTACGACACAGATGGCATCATTTTTGCGGAGAGTCTTTGGCAGGCCTAAAATGAAATCCATGCTAACGTCCTGCCAAGGACAACTAGGGACAGGCAACGGAGTGTACAGACCGGTGTTCTGCTTACGCTGTTTGGCTAGCTGACACGTGTGACACCGGCTAACCAGTCTACCAACATTTCTCTTCAGGCTGGGCCAAAAGAAGCGATACTCCACGGATTCTATAGTTTTATCTCGGCCGAAGTGCCCAGCGAGGCCTCCGGCGTGGAGTTCCCAGACCAGAAAATCCCTTAAGGAGGTGCTCGGTACGCAAAGCTTTTGAGCTTTGAAAAGATAGTCATCCTCCAGAAGGAAATCGTCCACAAGGCGCGTGCTTCTTGTGGACAAGAGAGAGTATGTTTCTTTGAAGTCGGGACAGTCCAAATAGTCCTTCTTTATTTGGTCAAAGCCCACGACTTCGGCCCTCAACTCAGTGGTAGTCATCATGCGACGACTGAGGGCATCGGCAGCTTTATTCTCAACTCCCGCCTTATGCCTAAGGGTATAAGTGTACTCTTGAAGGAATTCCACCCAACGACCGTGGCGTGCATTCAACTTCTTCTGGGAGTTGATATAACGCAAAGCTTCGTGATCCGAGAAAATGACGAATTCTTGCGGGAGCAAGTAATGTCTGGCCAATAGCGGAGGGATTGGATCACGTCATAGAATTCCTTATCGTAAGTGGAATATCGCTGCCGAATATCATTCAGTTTCTCACTGAAGTACGCTACAGGATGACCTTCCTGGGAGAGGACTCCTCCAATTCCGACCCCCGAAGCGTCGCAGGTCACTTCGAAGACTTTGGAGAAGTCAGGAAGTCTCATTACTGGGGCCTCCACCATTCTTTTCTTAATGTCCTCGAAAGCTCTAGTGGCGGCCGGGGTCCAGTGGAAATCACCCTTTTTAAGGCAATCAGTGATAGGAGATACGATCGTACTGAAGTTTCGTATGAATCTCCTATAGAAGGTGGCCAATCCGTGGAAGCTGCGGACTTCCCGGATGTTTTGAGGAAGGGGCCACTCAACTATGGCCTTTACTTTCTCAGGGTCAGCAGAAACCCCGCGAGCCGATACGATAAATCCTAGAAAGATGACTCGATCTACAAGGAAAGTACATTTCTTGGGATTAGCGTATAATTGTTCCTTCCTTAGAACAGAGCAGACTTGCTTAAGGTGGTCAAGATGTTGCTCCACAGAATGACTATAAATAAGAATGCCGTCAAAGTAAACAACAACAAACTTACCCATAAAAGGACGCAACACTTGGGTCATAATTCTCATGAAGGTGCTCGGGGCATTACTCAACCCGAAAGGCATGACCATCCATTCATAAAGACCGTCCTTGGTCTTGAAAGCAGTCTTCCACTCATCACCGGGTCGGATCCGGATCTGGTGGTATCCACTTTTAAGATCGATCTTGGAAAAGAGGGTGGCACCCGTCATCATATCCAGCATGTCGTCTAATCTAGGAATAGGAAATCGATATTTGACGGTGATTTTGTTGATAGCACGACTATCAAAACACATTCTCCAAGATCCGTCCTTCTTGGGAGTGAGAAGGGCGGGCACCGCGCAGGGACTAAAACTTTCCTTAATGAAACCTCGCTGCAGTAATTCGTCTACCTGCTTCTTAAGTTCAGCATGCTTCGTGGGGTTCATGCGATAGTGTGGCAGGTTTGGAAGGGAGGCTCCCGGGACTAAGTCTATAGCATGCTGAATGTCTCGGAGGGGGGGTAACTGATCAGGGAGATCATCCGGAAAAACATCAGCAAATTGCCCTAAAATAGGTTGGACTTCCTGAGGAATGGGGTCATCAGATTCGGTGGGAATTTCACGACCCACTAAAGCGTATAGAGGTGCACCACGAGTGACCTCAGAGTCCAGAATCTTGGCGGTGACCAAGTTCAGTCCTTTCTTGGACTTAAGGGGGTGGGGTTTAGGTTCTTCCTTGACCCGGGGCTGCGATGGTAAGAGTTTAATCTTTTTACCCGCATGTTCAAACACGCAGGTGTTTGAACGCCCATAGATGTGGACATCATTATCAAAAATTCAAGGTCGCCTCAAAAGAATTTGTCCAACATCCATAATCAGAACATCGCACCATACGTTCTCCT
The DNA here is from genome assembly GCA_019925795.1 of Dendrobium chrysotoxum. Lineage (NCBI taxonomy): Eukaryota > Viridiplantae > Streptophyta > Magnoliopsida > Asparagales > Orchidaceae > Dendrobium > Dendrobium chrysotoxum. The sequence continues at coordinate 21,828,811 of CM034312.1, read as the reverse complement.
TATAGGTGGCAAAGGAGATAGGTACGAGACTTCGTTCTTTCACCTCCAAGGCAGTGGAGTTGACCCAAGCTACCTTATACGGACTGGGGTGAGGAACGGCAGAGAGGCCTAATTTGGACACCATGCTGGAGGAGACAGCATTGATGCAACTGCCACTATCTACGATGACCTTACAGTTTTTATCTTTGATTTTGGTGTAGGTGTGAAAGATAGAAGTCCTACGCCAGTCATCGGAGGTAACAGGGTGTGACAGCGCACATCTCACCACGCAGATGGGAGATATGTCCAGCTTCTGAAGGCAATGGAGGACGGCGGTGTCATCGTCCTCTTCGAAGAAATCACCCTCTTCTTCCACCTGGTGAATCTGATCGACCTCAGGCTCAAGGTCCTCCTCAGTAAACTCCTCAATAATGGAAACTTTGTAGGGACTTGAGCACTGGGAAGCGATATGCCCATACCCCTGACATCGAAAGCATTTGGTCCCGGGACTGGACCGAGGGCCATCCGAGGTGGGAGGTTTACTTCTAAAATCAGGTCGAGGTGCAGGGGAACCCGTGGGAGGTCGAGTGCTACTACCCGGAGTAGGTCGGGTAGTAGAGGAGTGCGGGGTGGAACTACCAGACGGTCTGTAGGAGGGTCTAGGGTCGTGATGACGGCTAGAATGCTGGGATCGACTCTCCTCTAAGTCAAGTACTAAACTATACGCACTTTCTAAGGTTGTGACATTTCGGGCGAACAGCTCGTTGCGAAGGTCCTCTCGCAATCCGGTACGAAACATGGATAGAATCTGCGCAGGGGTAGTGGAGGTCTCCCCTTTGCAACGAATCAGAAAATCATCGAAAGAGGCGATGTAATCCTTGACGGGTTTGCTGCCCTGAGTCAGTCTATGCCACCTATCTAAGAGCCTAGGGAAGTACGAGGGAGGGAAGTACTTCTGCTTAAGCTCACGCTTCATCGACAGCCAATCAGTGATGGGGTACTCATTGCGAGACTCCCTAAGACTTTCTAAATTAGACCAGAACTGACTAGCCCTACCAATGAGTTTCATACTGGCGAAACTGACCTTTCTAGCCTCGGAGATGTCATACCACCTAAAGAAACTATCCATACCTTTGATCCAATCCAGAAAGAGCTGGGGATCTAGGGTACCATCGAAAGTGGGTGCATCGACCTTGATGTTTTTCATCAGGGGAAGATCAGGGTCATGGTGGTGCTCTTGTCTATGGTGGGGAACTCGATGAGGAGCTCGAGTGTGCCCCTCATCCATAAAAGGATCATCCCCATACATAGAGGGAGGTCTTGAAGGAGTGTACGGGATAGGGTGAGTTCTACCATGCTCTATTGTGTCAAGACGATCGGTGGTGGTTCTACGAAATTCCGCGAGATCGGCTTGGTTTTCCTTTAATTGTTGGCTAATAGCACTCATTTGACCTACCAACAGGTCTAAAGTCCTTCCAAGTTGTTCGGGATCCATTGCTAAGTACAAGGGAGGGTTTGGGGGTGACAACTAGGAGTGGACAGCAAGTGTAAGTGCAGGAAATACACCCTAAAATGTTACTAACTGCTGCAGGAAACTTAGGGACAGCACTCTATGCTAAGGTGTTTAGTCTCCTAAACAACTAGCAAGGTTAAGGGGTTACAGACAGCACTTAGATACCAAAGAAAAGGCTTTATAACACACTAAATGCATGCAGAAATTTAAAGGTCAGCAAACAAAAATTGAATTTTTAAATAATTTTAAAGATGCGATGCATGCAAAATTAAATAGACTAGCAAGGTAGCAACCTAGGGTGATTTTCTAGAATGCAGTCCTAGGTTAACCATGCTCTGATACCAGATGATGCAGAACTAAGATGCTTTTAGATGAAAACTAGGATTTGCACAACTTATTAAAAGAACATTACGTGATTAAATCTACTAGCAAGAGAAACGAAGAGATAAAACAAAGGAGGGATGCTTGCGTTTAGGCCAAACCACATATAAAAGACTTGCACAAACAAAATAGATTAGAAAAGCAAATTAAGGCTAACATGGTAAACGTTCATTCATAATCCCTTAATTAACAATGAGATTAATAGCAAGAAAGTGCATTTAATAAAACCCTACGTTTACTAGGCTTTAGCAGGATTAAACAGAACGATCCCTTGCGTTTCTGTCATCAGTTACAAAGTTAGAGAACAAAGAAGTAATTGAAACGAGAAAGAAAGGTCAACCGTTAGGTGGTGGGGAATCGTCGCCGGAGGAAGTCCTTTGATTTGCTAATGGTGCCGGCGATGATTAGTAGAAGACGATGGATGCAGTCCTTGACGGGAGACGGTGAAACAATCGGGAAGATGGCGGGTGTGAAGCGGCCGACGATAGTCCACTTTCCTTTGGATCTTTGGTCGTCAATCGTATCAACTAGAGGAATGTGAATCCGCCCAAAGTATTCTTCGACGGTGGTTTCGTAGTCAAACCCTACGTCGAAGAAGGGGGAGCGGAGTATATCAATATTATCTTGATCATCAAGCACCAAGCCCGAATCCCAAGGGCGAGCTTCCATTCATAGCGATTGGGCCGGAGGATGGTTGAAGTCGATTAGCCTTTGCTGTCCTTGAAGTATTGTTGTGAGGGAGGGGGAGTTTTCTCTTGAAATCCAAGGGAAAAGAGGAGGAGAAGGTGGCCGGCCAAGAGGGGGCCGGGTAGGGGAGTTAGGGTTAGGGTTTTAGGAGAGGGCTCAAGTTCCAAAATCTGAAATTATTCTCAGATTTTTGAAATTGGGAGGGAACTAGGATAGGAAATTAAAATAAGGAAAGGGGGAAGATTGGAGAGAGAGAGAGAGAGAGAGAGAGAGAGAGAGAGAGAGAGAGAGAGAGGGCGGGTCATGGTAGGGGCCGGCGGCTATAGGAAGGGGAGAGAGGGGTGTGGGGGTTTAATTAGAGGTTGCCTAATTTAGAATAAGTAAATTAAGAAGGCTCTAAATAATCCAATTTGAATTTAAATTCAATTAGAATTATATTAGGCAACTTTCCAAAAATAGGATTAGTAATTTTGGAAAGTTTCCAATTTGAAATCAAATTGATTTTAAATTTATTTGACTTTCCTAAATTCAACAAAGTAAATTTGGAAACCCAAATAGAGAGGGAGGGGGCCAAGGGGCCGGCGGCTTGGGGCGGGTGGAGCTTGGAGGGGCCGGCGGTGGTGAAGAGGGGAGGGCTCGGTCGTGAGGGTGGGGAAGGAGGGTTAGGCCGTGGGTGGTGGGGGCTGCCGTGGGGTGATGGTGAGGGAGTGGGGAAAGAGAACACGAAGAGAAATAAAGAGTATAGACCAAGAGCTCACCAAGGGGCTGTTGGGTATTCCAATGGAGCCTCTCCTAGGCCTCCTTCTTCCTCTCAAACTCACAAACCATGAACTCAAAGAAAATCTGAAATAAAATTTTGATTCAATATTCATTACCCAAAACAATACTAAGGAGGCTTTTAAATAGCCTTAAACAAAAGACCAACAAAAGACAAACATGCCCTCATGGGCTTACAAGCAAAACACCCATAAGTAAGGGTACAACGGTAACTAAAATAAAAGAAAACAAAAACATAATTAAACTCAAAAATATAAAGACTCGATCGTTGCCGTAGATCGACGACCACGTCTCCGGTAGACTTTCCAAGTGTGGATGTCCTCATCACCTTTATTTGGCTCGTGCCTTATAGTAATATTGTTGATTTTTTGGATGCCAAAATCCCCCTTGCTACCACAGCTCTAGTGTCTTCAGTTTTGCTTTTCAGACCTTTTGGTACTTCTAGAGTTTTATTTGAAAAAGCTATCTTTCAGCCCATTGGGAGACCCTCAATTACTCCTACTCTTATTCCTCTCTATGATATTATTAGTGTTCCTCAATACTACACATGATTTTTTTATGTGGATGTTATTGATGTTTTAAGCTTTATTCAATCTCAAAATTCTATCGGAAGTATTCCTGGTTTGGCCGAGGGAAGGTTCCAACTTGTGTTTCTTGCCAAGGCACAAATACCAAAAAAATAAAAAAAATTCATTTTTAATTGTTTGCAATGTTTCAAGCTGGATGCAATAATTCTCTTGATGTTTTTGACATTCTGATTTAATAGGTGCTTGAATGTTAGTTTGCTTCTCTCTTTGTGGCCAAAATTTCATTTTTAGTATTCATGTTATCTTATCGCAATATATTTTATTCCTTTGCTTTATTGTAGATAATTCTTTGAAATATGTATTTTTTTGGGATTAGTAATAAAATTTTATCACTTTAAAAGAAAAAAGAAACATGTATGATTGTAAATCTATGTTCATATCATGCTCATGTAGTTCTATTCATGCATAAATATCCAAATCAAGTACCCCAAACTGGATAATGACGAAAATGTAAACCTAATAGTTACATGCATGACGTAGGACCATGTATTTGTTGGTCATATCATTCAATAAGAACTTAGATTTACATTCTATTCATGGGCATGAAGGATGGGTCATAGATACAACCAATCGATGATGCCGTGTCCGTGAATTAAGTATAACTCCAGTTTAAGGCCAATCAACTGAATGCTCTATTAGCTCAAATCATCAAGTGTTATGTTAGAACAAAAACGTAAGATCATGGGTACAGATATGATTGTATAATAATGCTTAGATGAGATCATTACCCAAAGTCTGTGTTATGTTATGATCAAATATTCTAGAACAAAACATAATCATAAAATATTATTATCAGATTTTAAGTCATTATAATGATGCATAATTCGTACTAGTTTTTATCGGATAATGTACAGTTCATATTAGTTTATACAAGATAATTTATGAAGCTTGCAGTAATCATGCATGGAATCACCATGTGGTGTTGGATGTACAGAAGCATGTAAAAGTTCAAGTAATCATTACTAGCAATATATAAATCTTCATGATGCATTACTATGCATGTTAGAGTAGTTTGCATCATTCATTTAAAAACATTATTCACTATATATTGCAGAACCGAAGCAAATCATTTTGCGTTAAGTGTATATATCATACAAAACACATCACAAAATCATAGGCATACATGTCACACATATCCCGTAATCATAGGCATACTTATCACACATTTCAGAATCATAGGCAATATTATAATGGTCATGTACTCTAGAAACTTAGGACAATCATCATCTTAGTACATATCAATGTGCTCGTCGGCTAGAGTGGCATCTAAATCATATGCCTATTAGCTATTCCATTCCTTACCCATACAATATAAGGGGTACATTTTTCTTTATACCTCCTTATTAGAGCCTCCACTTGCCTATATGTCTATTTTGATAAGTTCATCAACTTACCCTCCTACAGAGCCAACAGATTACAAGCCAATTGGATATCTTCCTTTGGTTAATAAAGTTCATTATCATTCAAATATATCATTGTCATTCATATAACAATGATAGGGTTTGCTGACATACAGTGATTATCATTCTGGATCATAGCTTCACGTCAAGCAATATGGTGCACAATTGTCAAACAAAATCATGAGTCACATGGAATTATGAATCATATAATATCATAGGTGTATATAAATAAAGTAAAAAATGGGTACCAATGTAACATTCATATGTGTATCTCATTCAATCATGGCATGCATCATTATGCTAGTCACGAAGCCACATTATTTCTGTCAAGCACCATGCTGTAACATATATGGATTAAATCATAGCATGGATAGTCCTATATAAATACATGGCATGCTTTAAGAATCACAAAGAAATAATACAGATTATCATTGATGTGGAGAAGAATATAACACAATATTTCCGATCAAGTATAATGTTATATTATACCAGGTAGTCAAAATGCAATATTTTAAGTCGTGTTGACTGTATGATCTGCAAGTACAACATCTGAAAAAAATCAAGATTTCTTCCATCGTTATACATCATGTATAGGAACACAGAAAATGCTGTAGAACATTTAAGAACATGTGCGCATCAAAAGCCCTATGATTTCATCAATCACATAAAAAACATATGGATGGAAAATTAATATTAGTTGCACTTTTTATATGATTTAAAGATTAATTTAGACATTAAATATGCACACATAAGAATTATGTGATATGTATATAAATCCCCTAAAATGTTATTTGATTGTCTATGTCTTTGATATGATAAAAAAAATTTATTTCTCTGAAGGTGTCATCTCCTGGGGTTGAAAGAGTTGTCCGAGTTCCTGAAGAGCTCGAGCGGTTTAAAGACAGACCAATGTATGTGAAGTATACAACCATGGATGCTGAAACTGGCGCCATTCAAGAAGCTGATGGTGTTTTCAGTCTCATATCTTTTGATCTTGAAACAGCTCATTGCATTTGGGGCATAGCAGACGTGAAGATAAACAGACAAAAGACAGGAAAGGGGAGACCACTAAGCAAGAAACAAAGACAATGGCGTCTACAAATACCATTTGAATCTTTGCGTCTCGTTCGATTACACTCAGATTCTTGACTATTGTTCAATTCGCTGGATAATAGTAAGTTTCCCTCTCTGATTTTAACTGTAAATTGGAAAGTAACTTTCTTATTTGGGAAGTTTCAAAGCAATTCTAAGGGAGGGAACTGCTGCATGTTGTTTTGCATAAGCAGAAGAGGATATTAGTATATTATGCCAAAATGAAGCATTATTATGGCTCATATATTCTTTTGCACTAAGCAGAGAGTTAGAATCTAAAGTCTTTTAGGGCTCATTTGTTGGGCTGCAATTGGTCGAAGTGTTATTTCTAATTTAAGGGATTTAATAATTCTCCTCAGATGATAGTCCACTTCAATCTTTGAGCATGGCTTTGAATTAAATAAAAACTTTTTATTACAATGATTTCAAGAGAGATAAAGCTAGGGAGTCAAGCTTAATTGTAGGGTAAATTATTCTGTGTAGATGCTGAGCGTCATCCAGAGCCTAATGAAAATGCGTCACGTCACCCTCTCTCGGTACCGCGCTCGGTACCACTCAGTACTATGCTCGATATCGCGCTGGTACCGCTGATGTGGCGCATTCTGATTGATCTCCGAAAATAGAGCTGCGTTCGGCGTCCGCACAGAATAATTTCTCTAATTGTAGAGGGCCTTTGGCCATCGAGAAATTTGTCATGCCACTAAAGATGATTTTCTTATACTATGAATTCTTAAAGTTAGCAAATGCATGCCTACAGAGCAGCACCATACGACTCACCCTCAAGCAATATTTGGAGCAACCAATTCTATTTAGAACTACTCTTTTACAAAGAAGAAGTTGATGATAGAGATGTAATTGAGTTAAGGTGACTCATGTGGGTAGTTCGATATGCTAGCAAATTAGTTTTTGGCAAATTTTGAGTTGGCTTATTAGCTCATGAACTGACTCATTTAAATAATGATAATGTAAAATATATTTAAAATATATATTTGGCAAAAAATGATTACTGATTTCACTCTTTGGTTTAGGCTCAATTTTATATTTTAATTTAAATTCCTTATAATTTAAGCATAAATTTTGATAGAAATTTTAGATTTGAAGTACTAGAATACTTTGATAAAAATTTTAAAAATTAATTTTTGAGATAATTCTGATTTTATTTTTAACAAATTTATACTCAAATAGTCCTATTTGACGAGATGAAGTCATTGATACTAAGAACTCTTGGAATAAAGTTGAAGATGGCATAAATGAAGTTTTTTATAGTATGATTGAAACCTACTAATGATCATTTAGGGTGTTAAACATCTCTAAAACTTGATGAGATGCATTGATAAAATTTTTAATGAAATTGATTAGAATTGACTAATTGATTAAGGAGGCGAGAGTAAAATTGCCATGAAAAGTAGTAGGTTATGGGCCTAAGCAAGTAGTTGATTTGAATTGGTTGTGTCATAAAGGTCATCATTGACTGGAAGAGGTATAACTATATATTGGTGATGAGCAAATACTATACAACTTGACTATATACTAGTGATCATTAAGGGTCATCAATGAACATTAATGGTGGGAATAACAGGCATGAAAAATGAACAATAATGGGAATTGATTGTGAAACTCTTTAAGTAAAAAAGAAATTAAACTTGTAAACATCGAGACACTTTTAGTGTAATGGATAGAATTTTATTAAGAAACTCTGCAGTTAAGTGTGCTCATATTGGAGAAATCTTGGGATGGGTGACTGTTTGGGAAGTTACACAAACTAGACAAAATCATGAGCCATTAGGTTAAAGTGGACAATATTTTGATAATTAAGAGTTTGAGCAGTTATAATGAGTGAGGCAATTACTGATGGATGATGGTGGACATTCGGAATAGAAAATTGCATATGTAGTTGAAGGCCTATATATGAAGGATGATTGGTGCATGTAGGAAATACTTAATTTTTTGAGTCTTAAAATTCTCCCTTCTTAATTTCTCCCTGAATTTGTAAAAGTAGGGTCCATTTATATTATTTTGGAGAGTCATTTTGGTTATACTAACTCGAAATTAGGATACTCCATTGGGTAGTTCGTGTTATTCTCCATGATAATTTGAGATTTTTAGACAACTTAGTGTCTTAATGATATTATAATTAAATGATCTTAGTCTCATTAAATTCATCTCATCAAGTCACTAATTTTGATTATAAGTATAAATATTAGAGATTACTCATCCTCTAAATGTTCTTAAGAAATTTTCATATGTACCCTTGAGCACTTGATTTTGGTCTATGGGTTTTGAAATAGACTCAAGAATAGGGGAAATCATACATGATAGGATTGTATCATCCTCAAGGACAAAAATAATCATGGGTTCTTATATTCTTGCATGAGGGTCAATAATGGAAGGTAGACTAAGTCACGTATATTATTATATTTAGAGTGAAACCTATGAATATGACATAATACTATCTGAAAAAGTATAAAGTGTTGCTTAGCACAATTCAAAGGATTTCATGGTTTGACGTATTATCGACCATATGTTCTGTATTAGGAAGTGGAAAAGCATCCTTCGGAAATGCCTTATTAAGGTCCCAATAGTCAATGCAAATGCGAATTGGACCATTTGCTTATTTACCGGGATGATGTTGGCAATCCAGTCAGCATATTTTTCTTCATGGATAAAGAAAGCTTCAATGAGCTTTTTAGTTTCAGCGACGACTTGCTCTTCAATCTCAAGTCGCATTTGCTTGGTGTGCAAACAAGGTCTCTGCCTCCTATTCCAATCTTGCGCAGTTTTCTTTGTCCGATTCTTGAGCATGAGCCGCAGGGATATTATCCAAATGTCCTCAATTTACTATTTTATTTGTATTTGGAATAGTGAATATGAGTGAGGTATATTATTATTATTATTATATTATATTATTATAATGATACTATTATTATTATTGATATTAATATAAAATAATAATATTAACAAGAAAATAAAATAAAAGCAAATCATATGCTCGCAATCGTCGATCAAAGTCTACAATCAACAATTCGAAGATCTGAAGACAATTTTTGGGACCTGACAACATCCCGAAGCTCTCAACCGTCGATTATCTTTCTGGCCGAGTGGATTAAAAGGGCAAGCGCCCTCCTTACCTCCCGGCGCCGGGGAGGGGAGGCCGGGAGGCTGCCAAAATTTTCTCAAAAATATTTGACTTAGTCGAATTTTTGGAAGGTTGGAAAATGCTCAAATTATCAACTTGGTTCAAAATTGATTAATTAATAATATTAAATAATAATAATAATAATAATAATAATAATAATAATAATAATAATAATAAACAACACACAAACACTCAAACAACTAAATCAAATCATTTTTTTTATTAATTAAAAGTGATTAATTAAAAAAAAAAAAAGATAAGATCTGACACTTAGTAAGTGATTTATTTATCCTTTAAACTTTAACTTGACTAATCAATTTCAAAGGTAACCTTGATATTTAATTTTGAGACAAATTCAATAACTAGCTTAATCAACTAAATCAAAATTTCAAATTTAAAAATGAAACTCAATTCACTGATTTGAAAATTTAATATCAAGATAAAACATTAACTAACTCAACCAAACCAATTAACAACATTAAATCGGCTAATTAATTTAAACCAAGCAAAAGATTTTAGTTAATTGAATCTATTAGCAAGTTAGTTAATCAATGAGCTAATTAATTAACTTAACAAACTAACTAATTAGCCAACAACAGATATTCAATTAACTTTGATAACCAAAATTTCATTTAAACATTAATCAATTAAGTTTAAACTCAGGTTTAATTAATCGAGCAATCCATTTAATTTAAATAGTCAAATGATTTAAAAATACATTTAACATATGGAATTTAAAATTAAGTAATTGAGCAAATTAAATTTTAATTAAAAGTCAACTTTAATTAAATTTAAACTCGATTAATTAATCTAATTATTGCAATTAAAATCAAAAGAGCATAAAAAATAATATTTATAATTATCCAATCTAAGTGCAAGCTCTCACAAAGCTATCTAACTGAGCAGCTCTCAAACTACAAAGCTCTCCAACAGCTCTCAAACACAAAAACTCACAAGCAACTCTCCAACCAACAAGCTCCTATAGCTACATGAGAACTCTCTAATCTGCGGGCTACGAGCACCTGCAAGTAAACCAAAGTTAGCATAGTTTACAAATAAATTTAAATGCTGGAAAACTAGCAAAATAAAGTGCTGAAAGTAGAGTACAAACTACTGAAAGCTAGGGTAGAAAACAAACTACTGGTAAGTAAATGTCAAAACCATAGTCTAGTGTCAAACTAGCAAACAACTACAAGCCATATGGGCTACTTCTAAGCAAAGCAGAAAGACCCGCACGTACTAGGGAACTTCTAAATGAATAACTCTAGATCTAAATCTAACCACTTGGGCATCTTAGTCTAAAGGACTAAGTTGTAAGACCCGCCATTTGGGTTACTTCTAAGCGAAGCAATAAGACCCGTATGTTAGGGAACTTCTAAGTGAACGACCCTAAATCTAAAACTCAAACCCCTATGGGCATCCTGGTCTATAGGGCCAGGTTGTATGCCCCACCACACGGGCCACTTAACTTATAGGGCTAGGTCGTAAGACCCATCATCGGGCAACTCCTAATTGGAGCCGTAAGCCCTAAACTAAACAAATCATCGGGCAACTCCTAATTGGAGCCATAAGCCCCAAACTAAACAAACTAACGGGCAACTTTTAAGGAAGCCGTAAGCCCCAAACTAAACAAACTAACGGACAATTTCTAAGGAAGCTATAAGCCCCAACCCAAACTAAACTAAACTAAAATCCACACACATCTCTACTTCAGTCTATTCGGGATCACTGAGAGGAGGCAACCCATGGTTGCTAATCGGATTTCCTGGACACTACAATCCATGGTTGTTAGTGTTGGTAGATTGAACCGACGGTATACCCAGGATGACGGAACCATGGGATCTTGATCGGGTGTACCTTCATCCCCCATAACTAAGTTTAAAACTCTGTTGCACATTCTTACATTCCTTATAAGAAGCTAAGTGTATTTCATCCTTAATCGAGAGTGCTCTTCTAACACATTAGGAGAGATAATTAACTATGAGGGCTTGCGCTCATAGGAAGTAGAACTCAGATCTAAATAAACCCTGATACTACCCTCAGGAGAAATCTGGTTAAATATCAAACTCAATCTACCTCTGAAAAAATTAAAGGGAATCATAAGCTCGTGAGAGTGGGGTTTGCATCCTTGTTACCAAAGATTTTTTCTAGAGCGATCACTTGGGTGTTTATTTGATAGGCCGCATTTTGGTATTGATGAAGAGCTAATGCACTGCCACCTCTAGTGATAAACCAGGCATCTTGGTGTAGTTCCATGCGAAACAGTTTTTGTACTCATGAAGCAGCATTTTTAGCTCTTCTGCTTTATTATGCGGGAGATTAGTACTAATAAAGGTTGGCTTTGGATCTTCTTCGATACCCAAATTTATCTCTTTGAGTTCATCTACATTAGCTTGACCACCTTCTTTAAACTCTTTTGGAGCTTCTTTTAGATCTACTATTAGATATTCAGCTTGATTTTTGGGTTTTGATAATCCTTCCTCCTTGTCTGTAATGCTATAGAAGGTTGCATACATGAGACACAGATATCAGGGGTACTCAAGATAATGGTAGAATGCTGCTCGTGTCAGACATAAATGTCAAGCATATCCAAGACCCTATGTTGTAGACAAACCATTACCAATAGGCCTTTGTGCACACTTGTTATGCCAGAGTTCTCTGAAATAATGGGCGCATTTGTTTGTTTGCACAAAGAAGATATTTTTCTCCATGAGTTTTCTCATAATGGGTGGAGGATATTGAGGAATGATTATCAACATATCTCCATGCTCCCACTCATCTTCATATTCTATTTCATGAGCAGTATGATGCAATATCACTTTTGATTCGTAGAAAAGGGATCTGCGTTCATTGAGACCTCTTTTGGGGGGAACATAAAAAGTCTTTAACATTCATATATTTATGTTTTATGAGGTAGTTAGTATTTTGGAATGCCCCACCGACATAGGTACTATTTTGATGATATTTATAGATATCTGCTCTTCAGATACCCTTATCATCAAAATTGATACTTTTTATAATTTCTTAGATATGGAATTGGGTCCTGGGTCCTCTTCCTCTTGAAATTCTGCAGTACCCTTGGGTTGATAAAGGAACTTTTCTTCTTCCTCAATGCTTGACTTACTCGAACACCATACCTTATTTATATGATTAGCTTTGTAATAAAAAGAGATGACTGATAGTTCACTCTTTCTTTTTCCTATGAGTAGGGGTTTAAAGGTTATAGAGATATCATCATCCTCTTCGGTATCATAACCAAGGTGAGGTACTGAGCAAATTTACTTCAGTTTATTCTTTCCTTTATCCTTCAACCTTTATTTATCTAGTATAGTGGCCTGGATTTTCAGAAGATCACTTCCTTTTTGACTTTTATTCTATAAAATACTTGGCGTTATTATAGATTTTGACTTTGTGCACCAAGAATGATTGTTCATCACCATCAATGCAATTTTCTTCATTATCTCAATTGTATTTCATATATTGATGAAGTGTTGAAGACACTATACCATACACATGGAGCCATGGTCTTCCAAGAAGTGCCTTGTACGATGTGTTGGAATCAATTATGTGGAATCTCGTCTCTATATGTAGCTCTCCAAATCTTAGAGGTAAGACCATGAATCCCAAGATTCTTTGCCCTTGTTCATTGAACCCTTGTAGGAATACTATGCTTTTAGTTAGATATTAAATGTCTAGGGCCAATCCTTTAAGCATTTTGAGACTCATTAGATTAACACAGGAACTTGGATCGATCAAAATTCTATTAATTTTCATATTATTACTCTCTATCATAATATAGAGTGGTTGATTAGGATCTGTAGTTCCCAAGAGTAGATCATTATCACAAAAAGTAACTGTAGCAATATTCTGCATATACAAAGCTTATTTCAAGCTTTGCTTGGCAAAAAACACCTCATACTATTCAAGATTCTGCAAAGCCTTGATGAATGTTTCCCTAAGGTCATTGGACATGGGCAACGTATCATATATACTCAGTAGTACAGGTAGCTTGCAGAGATGGGACAAAATATTATAATCCACATTCATATTTGTACTCTTAGGCTTTGGTGGATCTTGTGGCATAGTCGCTTGGATGAGCTGGATATTCTTATCCTGCTTCTTTGCCTTCTTCTGAGGTGGAGGAAGAATTTATTTCCCACTTCTTAGCTGAATTTGCATCACTTCTTTAGATGAATCATCTTAAGTGTGGGAGTCTTCCATATTTTACACCTCTTTAGTTTCTTCAAAATCAGAGCTACTTTCGAGCTTTGAAAATTTATGCTTAAGAGTTGGCTTGCTCTTATTTTTGTCGTCCGAAAAATATAGTTCTTCATCTGAGTTCATAAACGGCGATGTCGTATAGTACGTTTCCTTAGGATAGGCTTTCAAATTGGCCTTTTGAGAATTGAGAGGTCCACCTCATCCTCTCGCATTTCTTTCACCTCTTTAGCTTATAACTCGACAAGTTTCTGTTGGAATACTTGTCTCTTCTTCGAATTCTGAATTGAGGTGTAAGTCAGCCATGTAGTCCTCTAACCTGATAGATCGTCTAGGAGGTTGATGGTATTCATCAAAAGAATCAATGTACTGCTGGATTTTAGTCTTCTGTATAAACAATCTCTTCTTCTTTCATCTTTGAGATCTAGATGCCGAAGCTTTTCCTCCTTGGTCTTTATAATACTTCAAGGGCTTCTTTTTACTTGACGTAGGCTCCTCCTCAACCAACTTCTTTAAGTGGAGGAGTCTTGGATCTACTTCTAATTCCAAAACATTCTTTTAATTAATGCCCTCGATAGCCAATAAGACCTTCATCATTTGCTTGGTCTTTTTAGATATGTAAGTTTCCTAACCTCCTTCTTATTGGGGTTCTTTTCCTACATTTTCGTGGTATGAGCTAGAAGAAATGACATTGGCCTTCTCCCACTTGGGGTGAATTAATACACTGTCCAACAGTGTCAATTCACCACTCTTGTAGCTCCTTTCCACCCAATCTTTGAAGACGAAACAAAACTCGATTGGGTGACTAATGGCCGGTGGTATGGATAGTAACTCAGGTCATTAATCATGCCAACCTGTTCTAGTCGGCGAGACTCTGGTAGTTGTAGGCCAATCCTAAGTACATGTTAGAAAATTTCGCCAGTACATTCTCTCTTAAAAGAGTATGGCTTATTAATTTTCTCCAGTAAGGTAGGGGCCATCGGCTTCTCCTTCGCCTGTTTTATTATTTTAGGCACAACTATTTCCCCTTTCTCCTTGTTATCCAGAGGGGAAGTAAATGTAATATTTACTTCATTTCTCTTTGAGTCATATACTCTAAGCTGTTTGCCTTTACCAGCAGGGTTATTATTATAATTGAAGCCAATACCCCTAGGCTTATGCAACCTTTCAAATTTGGCTACACGATCTAGTAGTTCTTAGAAGGTATTGATTGCAGCCATTGCCAAGTAGGGGGCCATCTAGTCATCAATGTTCCCTAGTAGAAGTTCCACAACATATTTTTCGATTAGTTGTTGCTCACACCTTATGCTGAGGTTCCTCCATATCATGATATATTTGGTGACGAACTCATCCTTCTTTCTTCTCTTAAGAGAGAGATCTGTAATGGTCACCTTCTTTGTCTCACCAGCAAACCTTTTGACGAACATTATTTCAAGCGCGGTGAATGTTTAAATTGAGTCATTTGGTAACTCAAAATACCATTCAAAAGTCGTGCCTGCAAGGCTGCTGATAAATTAGCATAGTAATAAGGCGTCATTTCCTCTGGTGTTCTGCAGGTAGCCTTAAACTAGGCCAAGTGTTACCTAGGATTTTTTGTGCCGAAAAATATCTTGAATTGAGGTACCGCGTATCCTTTAGGATATTTCACATAGTTATAATAGGATACAGGCGGCCTATACCCATTAAAGCTTCAACAATTTTGACAATAATAATAGCTTTCACTTTTTTATTAATAAGGTTTTCAATTTGGGTCTTGCTGACTATTTCGTCTAATTTGATCATTGTCAGCATCGTCTCTTATACCTCTATCCATTGGTTAGGAATATCTGGATCAGGAGAAGCAGCTTGAATACCTGAAGTAACAACATTCTCATGGGGGTTTACAGGTTGTGTTTTGCCAAGCACAACCGTTAGAATAAGTTACCCAAGTAATTCTTTTATCATGAAATTCATCTCATCAAGATGAACATTTAATTGGGCAATCTCCTGGTCTTTTCCTATTGGAGAGATTTCATTTCTTAGTGCAATCTTCTCACAGCTTTGCTAGCCTACTCTTCCTCCACGTCTTCTGCTAGGGAGGCATCGTATTTGTAGGCATTTCCTGCTCTTACATACCCCACAGTTATTCTTCATTTTGGGGATGTACAGCTGCATTTTGGTGAATCTGTATTCTTTGGCTAGGCTGCTCGAAGGTATGGATGACCACTCAGACCACTTCCTCGTCCATATGGTCCTTTTCTACCATTTCTTTCTCCTTATCATAATACCCATAGTCGGGGAGGGCCTTTTCATCCCAGTGCTCTTTTTTGTAGTCCTCATCAGCCTTATATTCTTTTTTTTGCTCGACTCTAATGCCTCCAATAGATTATTGGAAAGTTAGAACTCTCTTCATACATAATAGCCTTTCCCTTATCAGGTAGGGTAGGCTTGGCGGGGGATCTCTTATCAGAATGTGACCTTGGGCGACCTGTTGTGAGATTTGCTTTCATAGCCACCTTTCAAAATTTTAATGTTTGGTCTCCTTTGGAATCCAAACTTGCTGGCTTCTTATAGTGATCTCCGCATAATTTGCCCTAGACTCAAGACAATATCAGTTACTTGGACCGACAAGTTCCTTTAAAGGAATTGACCTATGGTATGGTTGAAGGGGTCTTTGCTTGTGGCCTTCCTGATGAAGACTACCATGGGATTTTCCCACTTTCTTCCTTTCAAATCCTGGATGTTGTCCAGGCTCCATTCTTCTTAGATTAAAGTAATAAGGAAGGCCTCTATCACTTCCTTGATAAGGTTTCCTTGAAACCTCCTTCTTCCAAGAATTTCTTGAAATTAGAATGACATCTTCGTTAAACGACTTCATCAAGCTCCTTATCAGTTTCCTAATCTTCATAGCCTTGAATAGCTTGTGAAGATGGGAGGAGGTTGATTCTTTCTTTTTTGGCGATAATGGTTGATTAGAAGTCTCCCAAAAAGACTTCTTCAGGTCACCTTCAAAATTATTATGTTTTACCCATCTTAATGGTTCAAAACCATTATTAATGGGTTTATTTTCCTCTGGTTGAGGCCATGGATGCTAGCTTGGGTTGGATATATTCGTCCACCTACTTGCTCTAAGTCGAGCATTAGCTTTTCTCTTGTCCTTCCTTGGTCATTTAACACCAGAAGTGGAAGCTTCAACGTCATGTCTCCCAGGAATACAAATAGTCTTTTCTAGAACCTCAACTTCATTCCTCTTCTGATTAGCCATATTAATGACAATTTATTTCAGTTTAAGCTCAGGAGCCTTTCATTGGGCCGATGGGGACATTATAACACTGACATTTGAAGCCCCAATATTAGTCTTCCCATAGTGAATAACATATATAATCACATTCTGGCTGGTAGAGCCAGTAGTGATTGGCTTTGTCCTAGGCTTAAAAGTCTTCTTGTTGACCAGAGGGATTGCAACGGGTGCAATCGACAATCTTGAAAATACAGAAGGTCGGGGTGCAATAGTATTCTCTGTCATCATTTCCTTGGTTAGCATAGCTTCACCAGGGAGGAACTTGAACACTTTAGAAATAGTTTTGAATTGTAATGTAGCACCAGCACGGCGGGTATCGATGACAGCTTGGGGGAACTGGACTCTTGCTCCTTCCCCAAGCTTTATGGTCATCATATTCATAATAGGTGACATTTTAGTAACCCGTAATAGAACTTATAGGGATTAGAGTCGACCTGATTTCTGTTGCATAAGAAAATATGGCTTTATGAAAAGTGTATATATATATATTTCATCCAAAGATGGATAGAGAAGTAATCCCTAGTGGAGTCGCCAGAAATCTGTTTGCTCTAAAAAAATATTCTAATTAGGTGTGAACCCCGCTCTCACAAGCTTAAGGTTCCTTATTTTCCCTGAGGTAGATTGAATTTAACATTTAATAAGGTTTTCCCTAAGAGTAGTATCAGAGTTTATTTAGATCTGGGTTCTACTCCTTATGAGCGCAAGCCCTCATGGTTAATTACCCCTCCTAACATATTAGAAGAGTACTCTCGATTAAGGATGAAATATATTTAGTTTATGCAAGGAGTGTAGAAATGTGCAACAATATTTTAATCTTAGTTATGGGGGATGAATGTACACTCGATCAAGATCCCATGGTTCTGTCATCCCGGGTATACCGTGGGTTTTAATCTACCAATACCAATAACTATTAATTATATTATCTAGGGAATCTGATTAGCAACCATGGGTTGCCTCCTCTCAGGGATCTTGAGCAAATTGAAGTGGAGAAATATGGATTTTAGTTTAGTTTGGTTTGGGTTGGGGCTTATGGATCTGCTTAAGAGTTGCCCTTGTGATTGTATTTGGATAGGGGCTTACGACTTTTATTTGAAAGTAGCCTTAATAGTAATCTTACAGCCTCTATTAGAGGTGGCCCAAATAACAGGTCTTAACTTAGCCCTATAGCCTAAGATGCTTGAGAGTGTTGGTTGGATAGGTCTTATGGTTTTCTTAGAAGTTTCTTGATGACGGGTCTTACGACCTAACCTTGTAAGCTAAGTAGCCCGTATAGTGGATCTTACAACCTAGCTCTATAAACTAGGATGTCTATGTGAGGGGTCTAGGGTTATGTTATTACCTAAATATTTTTCTCAGAAGTCAGACTTACAGATTCTATTAGAAGTTGCCGTGTTAATCAGGGATTGGGGATTAGGTCATTTTTGCCTAAAGATTTCCCCTAAAGTCGGACTTACGGCTTTCATTAAAAGTTGCTGTTTGGTGTATCTTACAACTTAGTTCTTATAAACAAGGCTGCCCATAGGGGTTTGAGTTTTGGATCTAGGGTCGTTCATTTAGAAGTTTCCTAACATGTGGGTTTTACTGCTTTAATTAAAAGTAACCCATAAGCTTGTAGTTATTTGCTGGTTTGACACTAGACTGTGGTTTTCACCTGTTTACTAGTTTGACACTCACTAGTCAACAGTTATTTTCTACCCTGGCTTTCAGTAGTGTGCTTGTTATTTTGTGCTCGTAGCATTTTCTATTATAGTAGTTTGTTACTCTACTTTAGCATTGTTGTTTGCTCTTTACCCATTTTTTTGGCCCTTTGTTCTACATGTAGTAGCTAGCTTTACTCCTTTTAGCATTAATTTTATTTTATTTATGATGTGCTAACTTTTATCTGCTTATTTGTAGGTACTTGTAACCAGCCATTACCGTAGCTGGGGCTTGTAGCTACAAGGGATGCAATTGCAAGGGCTAGAGTTTGCTGTTGCACTCTTTGCTAGGAGCTAGGGTTTGTTTGGAGCTTAGGGCGTTGCCAAGAGCGATTTAGATTAGGATTTTTGGAGTTTTGTTCTGTGTTTTGGTTAGTTTTTTAGGAGTTTGTATTTTAGTGTGAGTTATACATAGTCAATTAGTATGAACATTATTCTGAATTTCTTTTTATTTAATTTTAATTTAATTGTATTAATTAATTATATTAATTAATTAAGTGAATTTTTTAATTAAAATTAAGTTTGAATTTAAAATCAATTGCTCAATAGAATGTGTTTTAAAATTATTCAATAATTTAAATTAACTGCTCAATTAATTTGAATTAAAATTTATTGCAGCGTTTGATTTTTGATTTGTTTGAATTTTAAATGTTATATTATTTTTTTTAAGTTATATAATTAAATTGGTTGCTCAATTAATTAAGTTATTTTTAAAGGTTTAGAGTTTAATTAAATGTCTCTTTTAATTAAATTTGGATTTTATTTTTAATTAAATTTAGGTTAATTAAAGTTTTGATTTTAATTAAATTTTAAATTGCTTTAAAGTTTTGGGATTAATTGAGTTTTAATTAATTAGTTAAATTATTTAATTAAGTTATCAATAAGCTTATATGAAAATTAATTGAATTTTTTATTTTTAATTCAGTTCTATTTTAATTAAATAATTTAAGTTAAATTAAATTTTAAGGTAGATTTTAAATTAATTAGTGTTTTTAATTTATTTTAAAGTTAGTAACTTTATTTTAATTGAAATTAATTAAACTTAAAAAAATTGGTTTAAATTTTAGCTAAAATTGTAAGTTGACTTTAAATCGATTCGTTAGATTTCAGTTTAATTTTGAATTCTAATTTTATTTCCAGAATTAGTTATTATTTTTAATTAATTAGTAAGGTAAATTATTAATTAATTTGGGTTGGTTAGTTAATTTGATAAGAGTTCAATTTTAATTTAAATTAGTATATATTTTGATTAGAATTGTTCATTCTTATACTCTGACTAAATGCTTTCCAATCTTTCCAAAAAAAAAGTATAAGTCCGATATCTTCATGAAAATTTCAGTAGCCTCCCGACGTCCCCTTCCTGCGAGGGGAGGTAAATGAGGGCACTTGCCCTTTTGGCTCTACTAAGCTAGATCAAATCAACGACGAGGAGTTCAGGGGAATGACTTGACCCTGGAATTAATCTTCAAGTCTTCAATCCACTCGGCCGGATCAAATCAATGGTTGAGGGCTTCAGGGGACTGAATCAACCCCGAGACTTCCTTTGATTCGAAGATTGCGATGACCGCTGCCTATTTTTTTAATTATTAATAATAGTAATTATTATCATTACTATTTAAGTAATTATCTTAATATTTTATTAATAATAATATCATTTCTTTCCAATCCCCTGCTCAAGAAAGAAACAAGAACATGAAGGATTTCATGCCTGGAAGAATGGATAGAAAAGAGCAGGTATTGCTTGTGTGAGACGTTAAAATCCCGATTCCGGCTTGTTCGTTTGAGAGGGGGAAATTGAATTTTTAGGTGGGTCGCGATCGATCCGGATAGACGGAGATGTGGCTTGGTCCGCTGATCTACACGCAAGAAGCCGGAGGTCTTAGGTTAGGAGTTGCTGCAAGTGGAGGTTGGGGAGGTCGAGAGATGGACGGAAGGCAAGCAGGGGCTTAGGCCTTGTTCTCTTGCATGCGGCAAGAGAGGAAGAAGAAGGGAGAACCAACAACAGGTGGTAGGATTTCACCTAAGAAATTGGGAATCCCGTGAGATCTGCTCTGTTGGAATCGGATGCAAACAATAGAAGAGACCAAATGATAGGTCGTGGACGGAGGAGGGAGACCAGACGTCATGTTGGGTCGGCCGACATATGCGGCAGTCGGGCGTGTAGGAATTAAAACTATAGACGGAAGGCTAGCTCACAGTGCCGAGCAATTTGGCTATCTGTCTATGTTCGAAGGGAAGAAGGTGCCTGATGCGAAGGTGAAATTATTCTGTCTGGATGTCGGGATATGTGATATTTATAGTGTATATAAAAATTTTGTACATAGTCTATATAAATTTAATGTACATTATAAATCCGGACGTCCAGCATCCGGACAGAATAATTTCCCTGACGAAGAGCTTTTGCTATTCGTGAGAAATCTCCAATTTGATCCGTAAGCCTGTGTAAAATTCTGTTCGCTTTCTTTTGCCCTATTATACGGGCTTTAGCTTGCAGTTATTTTCATTGTGATGTGGACAAGAGGAGACATGCACTACGAAAACAAGCTATTACCGTCAGAATTTTCGGCGGATATATATACGCCGGAAACATCGGCGGAAACACCGGCAGACTATTTGATGGTAATTGTGCGGCGAAATTTCTGGTGGAATTACCGCTGCAAACATACCGGCGAAAATACTGTCGGAATTTCGTCAGAGTTTTTAGTTTTCCAACGCATCTTCCGTCGGTAATGACCGGCATAATTTACGCTGGCTTATTTAAAGTCGATGAAATATTATCGACGTATTATCCACCTGTAATATTACCGACGGATTAACCGCCGGAAAAATGCCGGTAATTGCCCTATTTCGAGCGGCCTGTGCCTGGTTGCTCATTTTGTTCGGCTTCGTTCTCGCTATTCGACTTCCCTCCTTCGACGACAACGTTCCCTTCTATATGTTCGACTTCGCTCCTTCGACGTTCCCTTCATATTGGATCGAAAACGGGAGCTCGCTTGCTGTGAAGGTAACTTTCTCCCTTCGCGTGTTCGATACTTCGACGACGTTCCCTTCCTGGTGGATTGCAAGTTACGATTTTTTGATTGGAAGGAGCTCGCTTGCTGTGAAGGTAACTTTCTACATTTCGCGTCTTCGACAACGTTCCCTTCTTAGCGGATCGAAAGTTACGCAGGAGCTCACTTGCTGTGAAGGTAACTTTCTCCCTTTTGCTCGTCATTATTCGATTTGGCTCCTTAATTTGACGATGTTCTCTTCATGTTGGATAGGAAGTTACGACATTTTTTTCATTGGAAGCGGCAACAGGAGCTCTCTTGCTGTGAAGGCAATTTTCTCCCCTTCGTGCGTGGCTGTTCGAGTTCGCTCCTTCAATGACGTTCCCTTCCTAGCTTGTGGAAGGTACAACCTATCCCTTTATTTGCAAGGTATAATATAAAATAAAAAAAAATTGAATAGTTACAACCTATCCCCTTATAATTAGAGTAAATGTCAATATAGCGCAAGATGATGAATTATTAATATTGTTATTATTACAATATAAAATGGTGGTTGATACACTCGAAGTTATATGCTACAGTGAGAGTTTGCATGAAATGCTAAATGTCATCCTAGACGAAGCCTTAGTCTAGTTTGGTAGAGGTTAGGAATATAATATAGGCTTTGTAAATGAGGTTTATAACTTAATAGCTATTTAGGCTTCGTTTGTGACAACTTATTGCTTTTTAAAGCAGTTTTTTAGTTCAAAAATTTCTTGAATTAAAATTTTTGTAGTAAGAAATTGTTTTAGAAAGCAGTAAAAAAGTCATCCTAGATGAAGCCTTAGTCTAGTTTTATGGTGGTTTATCAAAGAATTTAGATCATACTTGAACTTGAAAAATCTTCACGTATGAACTATAAGGTTGGAGTAGCTCCAGTGGAAGATAAGATTAGAGAGAGTCTCCTTGGTTGTTTATGTTTATTGTGTACATGTTTATTTATTTGTCATTTGGATATATTTTATAATGTAATTGATGATGTTATTGATCAGAAGTGGATGCATGAATATATATATTGTTGTATTTCTTTTATATGCAGGTTTAATTATGGAAATCAATTTTTAAAGGGAAGAATGTTATTTTTTTATTTATGCTACAGGTTTCTGGTGGATTTTGCAAAGAAAATGTTGTCGGTAATACGATACAGCGTCGGTTTCGACGGATTTTACACCGGATATTACCGATGGTGATTGCAACGGTAATGTATGACGGTAACGGGGGCGTCATTTTTCTTGCGGCGGATAATACGACGGAATGTAGCAACATAAACGCCATCATTTTTTCTAAAGTTTATGGTGGAATTATGCTGAAAACGTCGTTGAAAATATTTCCGGCGGAATAATTCTGTCGGTTATGTTTTTTCGACGCATGAATTACCGTCGGAGCCTTTTTCGTAAAAAATGCACCGAAAATCTAGAATTTTCGGCATATTTTCATCATTACCACGGATTACATTCGCTGGTAATAATGAATTTTCCTGTAGTGATGCATGAGTGAAAGCCAGTTAGGGAGTTGCATGGGTTTTGGCTTCGACAACGTGGGGGTTGGTTAGCTAATTGACAGTCAACATGGCCGCCATTTATTACTTTTCTAAGTGGGCAGAAGTTGTCCCTCTTAAGGTAGTTAAGTCAAAAGATGTGATGTGCTTATTTCATGATCATGTTGTCTACTGTTTTAATGTTTCACGCAAAATCTTTTTTATAATGGTCTGTCATTTAAAAGCACCAAAATTATTAGATTTGCCCACTGTCATAACATCAATTAGTGTTATTCCTATATTTATTACCCTAGAGCTAATGGCTTGGCTGAGGCTTTTAATTAATTCTTAGTCTAATTAATAAGAAATATTCTATTATCAAATAAATGATAATGGCATAATAAATTGCCTAAAGCATTATGGGCTTATAGGACTACATATCATACTCCTATTCAGTCTATGCCATATGCTCTAGCCTTTGGGGTTGAAGTAGTCCTCCCACTTGAGGTCGAGATCCCTTCACTATGAGTGGCAGTGAGTCACAATCTTTCTTATGAGGATAATATCGACTATGACTGAAAGAACTTGATGGTTTAGAGGAGCTTCGTTTACAAGCTCATCAGAATCTCAAGTTATATTAGGCCATATGGCCCAAAATTTTAGGGTCAGTGATTTAGTTCTTGTCTTGCGCAGGCCTATAATCTCGCATTGCCACTGAGGTGGTAAGTTTAAGCCTATTTGAGAAGGCCTCTTAATTGTAGAGCAAGCATATGAAGGCGACACTTACCTGTTAGTAGATGCAAATGGTGTTCATACTATGCCTATCATCAATGGTTAATACGTGAAGAAGTACTATGCTTGAATTTTACACATTGCGGGAGCATCCCTTCACCACTTATAAATATTCCTCTGTATAAATATCACTTGAAAGAATTTCTCCTACTTTTTGGTAGCCTATGGCTGTGACAATTTGTCTTCTACCATGTGATATTCATCATGCAAAGTATAAGGTTGTCCTTAAGAGTTATATGTAAATATGCTATATGAATATTTGTGCTTATCTTCGTGTACACCAATCATCTTGGTGTTATAGCATGGAACCTTTACCCTATCCCCTGTGAGGGTTGATTTCCCCAATTTTTCTCAGTATCTTGAGTCTGGTATGTATTACTAATACTAATCTACTTGGCTGCCTTGGGTTTTCCTCATTCCCCAGCATGACCCATATGATTCCTTTATCAAATTGGTTTCCCATGCCACAGGTGGAACCCAATTCTATGCTTTAAAGCTTATGTTCCTCCAAAGTGTTATCCCTTTCTTTCCTTTGAAGCATTTTATAAATTCTTCGGAGATGACCTTGCACTCCATTTCTTTTATGGTGAGAGTTGTGTGATCTTGGACACTGATGTGGTACATCATTTTTGGGTATTAGTATCATTTCTTAGTGGATTCTAGTTTCCTATTGGGAAACCATTCCTCTACCCACTTAGTGACATAATTGCCCATTTGAGTCTTGCTCTTAGCTATGAGAGCTATCCTTTATTTATGACGATATTGCCTATATCTCTCATAGGGTCCCATTATTCAGCATGGGTGTTACCTCTATGGTTCTCTAGTGACTGTTAGTTTCCAACAGAGCTTTAATTCTCCATTGCGAGTGTGTCCACCTTGCTATTTCAGTGTTATTCTCCCTAGTGTGAGATCACTTTCTCATTCTATTGCGCATATCTCTTTCTCTATTATGGGAAAGATGCATCATTCCATTATTTTCTTTCTTATTTGATAGACTTGTATGGTACAGTTTCAATTTTGTTTAGAAAATTTTGCCTGTGCTTAAATACTCATGGCCATGATGATTTACCCTCTATCATGAGGTAACAAAGATGCAAGCTTATGAATTCTTGGATAGATCATCATTTGGGATTTTCCCTATACATTCCCCGGTTGGATTTGTTCCTTTTGGACCTTCATATATTGTTGCACAGTCATGCACTTTCTCTTATTAAAGTCATGAAAGCCTCACCTTGATTTTATATGAGAGTATTTATATTCTCTCCGCAACGGTGCTTATCTATAGATAGGCCCATGTGGTGTATTTTCTATGGATTTTCATATTTGGAAGTCCCTTTTACTACCCTTTCTTCTTTGTCCTACCATCAAGCATATACGTCAAGTGGTTCTTGAGTTTTCATTCTTTGGCTCATACTCACTATTTCAATTTATTCAGATGAGTATCGAGTTATCCTCATTCATTATTTTGATCTAGTCAAGCAAATGTTAGTTTCTTACCCTTATTTTGTCCCCTTATTTTGATCTGGTCAGGCAGACATTAGATTCTTCTCTTTTTCTTTTTCACTATTTTGATCTGGTCAGTTGAGTATTGAGTTATCCCCATTCACTGTTTTGATATGGTCAGGTGAATATTAGATTCTTTTTCATCTTTTATTCTGTTATTTCGATCTGTTCAAGCATATATTAGATTCTTTTCTTGACTTTTTCCCTCTATTTTGATCTGGTTAGGCAAATATTAAACTCCTTTTATGGTTGATTGCCCTATAGTGTCCTGGGGGGTATAGTTCACCACCTCTTCATTCTCTTTGTTTACTATTTTTTTCTAGAGGGTTTTGAGTTTTCTTTAGCTCCTTCTCACTATTTCAATTTGGTCAAGCAAGTATTGAGTCATCCTTATTCACTATTTCAATTTGATCAGGTGAATGTTTGACTCTCTTCTATCTTTTGTTCTACTATGTTTATTTGGTCAGGCATATATTAGATCTTATGGTTCTTTTTCACTATTTCAACCAGGTTATGTAAGTATTGAGTCATTCTTATTTGCTATTTTGATCTGATCAAGCGTATGTTGAACTCCCTTTCTGGTTGGTTGCCTTACAATATCCTTGGGGGTATACTTCACCACCTCTTCATTCCCCCAATTTCCTATTTCCTATTAGGGTGTT
This sequence comes from Dendrobium chrysotoxum, assembly GCA_019925795.1. NCBI lineage: Eukaryota > Viridiplantae > Streptophyta > Magnoliopsida > Asparagales > Orchidaceae > Dendrobium > Dendrobium chrysotoxum. Next base: position 21,802,601 of record CM034312.1, on the reverse strand, counting down.
GTTGAGTCTTTCTTTATTCTACCGTCTGACCCCATAGTGGGGTAGAGACTCCACTGTTTCGATCTGGTCAAGTGGAGGTGACCCCCTTTTTTCATCTTTTGTTCTACTATTTTGGTCTGGTCAGGTAGACATTAGATCCTTCTAGTGCTTTCTCACTGCTTCGATCTGGTCAGGTGAGTATTGAGTCATTCTTATTCACTGTTTTGATCTGGTCAAATAAATATTGGACCCCCATTTTTCCATCTTTTATTCTGCTATTTTGATCTGGTCAGGTAGGCATTAGATTTTTTCCTTACATCTTTTGTGCCACTATTTCCAACTAGTCAGGCAAATATTAAACCTTTTTTGCTGGCTCTTTCTCACTATTTCGATCTGATCAGGTGAGTATCTAGTCATCCTCATTCACTATTTCGATCTGGTTAGGGGAATGTTGGACTCTTTCTCCCTTTTTGTCTCCCCATTAGTATGATTGTGTAACTGTTGCATGTTGGGTGATTATTATATAATTGAGCATTTTGGTATGATTATGTGATTGTTGTATGGTTGTGTGATTGATTTAATCAGATGAGTTTGTATATGGCTAGGTGAAAAATTGGCTTTTATGTTTAGGTTATATGGTTGTATTTTCCTAGAGGTAGGGAGCTCAATGTTGCAAATTTGAACCAAATTAGCCAAATTAGTTCAAGGATGAACCCAATTGACTTTCTAGTCAGTTCAAATCATTTCTCAAATCAGGAAATCAAATTCAAGGATTCAGATTAAACCAGCGGTTGCCAAAGGTCAAATTCTTCTGATTACTACTACAATTGCAGGATAGAGCGGCAAAAGATTATAATTGAGAACAAAAGATTGCATGGGGAATAACATTTTTGAAGTTTTGGTATAGAGAGAGCGAGAGGATTTGATTGAAAGGGTATATCATATGTTTAGTGCTATTAACTCTCAGGAGCTCTCCCTCTGCTTCTGCCTATCTCTTCCCAGCCCAAGCCCAAGCCAAAATCGAAGCCCACTCCCTCCACATTTCCCTCTCTAGCGCGACCTGAAGCTCGCCGATGTTAGTCCCGACCGTACCTTCGACCTCCCGTCTCTCGTGCGTGCCCAACTGAGCAAAGTAGTCCGACATCCAACCGTCGATCTTGACCTCCCTGCTTGTGTTTGTGATTTGCCCTAGCCGACCCATTGAGCTGATCTTCTTCCCCTTCTCCCCCCTTCTTCTTTCTCCTTCCTCCTTCTCTTCTTCTTCTTCTTCTTCTTCTTCTTCTTCATTTTATCCTTCTTCTTTCTTTTCTTCTTTCCCCTCTTCCTCCCCTTCTTCATTTCTCCTTCTTCCTCCTCCTTTTCTTCTGTTTCTTCTTCCTATTCCTCTCCTTCCTCTCTATCTCTTCCTCCTTTTTCTTCTATTGTTTTTGCTATCTTTCCCCTTCTCTCATGCATGACTTGTCTTCCTCACATAATTTGATAGTTACACATTAAGGGTTAATATCTCTAGAACATATGTTTTTGACATCAATTAACATGTTTTAGCTTATGCATCTAAGTTTGGGCAACTTATGTTGGGATGCTTTGTTAAATCTTTGATGATTGTGGTTGCTCTTCTTCATTCCAAGACTTTGGTGAACATTAAGTATATTATTTTGTGATGATATCTACAAAGCATGTGTATAGATATTTCATGATGATGTGTGATTGCAAGGCTATGATTTCCATATCAATTTACTTCATGAAAAATTGTGAGTATTGTTCAGTAAAATGTCACTAAGAGGAAGTTATGATGGTTTCATTTGTATTGAAACTTTATATGATGGTCTTGTTTATATGGGAAGTTCATGCTAGATGTATAAATACATGAGTAAGTATTCAAATGCATATATTTATAGATTTATTTATAAAAACAATCTGAGATAAAAAAATATATTTAACCTTTTCAATTAGTCGTAATTCATGAAATTTATATCTATACTTGATAACTTTGATCAAACACCATCTCATGCTTTGTAAACATATTTGGTATGAGAGTTTCATATTGCCCTTCCTTCTAGTCATTGTGTTGTTGGGCACAATTCGTTTGCTAAAATTTATCATCTAGGCATCCGACTGTATAATATGATTTTTGACATTTTAAAATAAAATCTCAAATATGATTTGATCGCCGATTTTGTAGTCTTTTTATTGGTAAATTATTTATCTTTATATGGATCAATGTGGTGGTGAAAGTTTCTTAGCTATTGTAGTTGGTGATTAACTCAAATTTTGAGAAATATGTTGAATGCCGAAGGGTTATTATCATGTGATTTTTCAAATGCCATTCATGGAGTTCTTTCCCTGATTTTTGTTAAAAAAGAGAAAGAACAACTTCTCTTATTAAAAAAAATGACAATAAACAAATAATATTATAGTCCACTATCTTCATAAATGATCTCTCGCATTATCTTTTTCTTGTTTGACTCATTTTTCTTTCATAAGATTGGCAAAGCATCATTGAGTTTTACACTTGCTCTCACTAGGGTACTAATATATGAGATGATGAATTGTATTCATGAATAAGTTAATGTAGCTTGACATTGCATTGGTATGATAGATATGTTATTTAATGGGTAGATTTTATGGATTAGGTTGCATATTGTAATCTATCTAGCACTTTTTGGTAAAACTCTTTCATCAAGTATATTGTAATAAAACATAGAGAGTTTTCTTATCTTATTAGTGGTTACTTGTTCCAATTATTATACTACACTTTCAATTATCAATCGTAGTTGCTGTTAAAGTTGGATTGAAATAAACTATCTTGCATTCCCCTTTAAGCAAAGCTCCCTTGTTAATGTCATTTACGTAAAAAATTGGAGATTTGTTCGTTTTAGGAAAGCATGGTTGTTCCTCTTCTCTTTTCTAATAATATGATGTTGATTGTGACATTTTTGGTAAGTGATTTGTTTGTACATTCGACATCAAGTGATATTTATGAGTTTGTTGGAAATTTCCCATGTATGTTTGAAACTATGTGATGTAAAAGTTGGTACCTATATTAGTAATATCTCATTGTAGGGTTAGTGATTAAGGAAACTCCTAACCTAAATGGTAAAGTTAGGAAAGTCTAAAAGTTTTTTCTTGGCTCCTCGTCCTCAGGGAAAGAAATTGATGTAACCCTCGAGGAGGAAGATTTCAATAAATTAATGGAATTACCTTTTGGATACTTTCCTACTAGTATTGAAACTCTTATTTCCAAGATTTCATCCCAAGTTGATGGGCTAAGGGTAAGGCTCGATACTACAAGAGTTTATGGTATACAAAAAATAAGAGAAATTTAATGAGTAGTATCGGCTTTGGTACCGTTAGTTCATTTGATAATGATGAATTTTGTTTCATGATAACTGATCATCCTGAATTTAAGAATGTCCCTACATAAGTTGTAAATTAATATGCTTTTAGATGCCTCATGTATCACTACAAGAAAGGCAGCGATTTGCGGTGGAAATTTTTTTCTCAGAAATTGCGATGGATGTATTCGTCATTTTATTTCTTACAAATTTGTGGCAAAAATTCTGCTGTAAATTGCGACGTAATTTCCCCTGCATATCCGTTATAAATCTGTCACAAATTTGCTATAAATTCGACGCAAACAAACCTATTTAAACCGGCTAACTGGGCATTTGTTTCATTCTCTCCTGTTCTGTTCTGGACCGCAACATTACTCACTATGGCAGATGACATTCCCCTGTGGCATTGCCTCCTTCGATGATGTTCCTATTTGAAGTCACAACTCATTGTCGTTCTTCTTCGTCTTCATAGTTGTCATCTCCTCTGATCGCTTCTTAATCGGAAGTAGCGATGGAAGATCGTTGGTTGTGAAGGTAACTAGTTTCTCCCTTTCACGTGCTTCTTCAACCAAATCCCTTAAATCCATCGGACTCCTAGATTTAGTAGATCTGAGATTTATGACAGAAAGAGGGAAACAAAGGATTTATTCCACTGTTAGATCTATCGGCTGGTAGGATTTAGCTTAAATCGTGCTCAAATCCTACATAAATCCTATTGTCAAATAGCCCCTAATGTATGAATTTTGCTAATGATATTCTCAAATCCTGCATATTATGTTTGTATAGATGTTCTTACTACAACATTTGCAAAAGGATGTACCTTGGTGTATGATTTTTGCTAGTTATATTCTTCTTATTAATAAGATTAGAGAGGGAGTTTATGAAAAACTAGAATTCTGGGGGTCAACCTTAGAATCTATAGGCATTTATTTGAGTAAATATAAAACATAATATATGGAGCATAATTTTAGTGGTACTAGATCTAGTGGTCGGATTGTGGCATTGGGTGATCGATTCATTATAAAGATTGCACCTTTTAGTTAACTCGAGTTTATTGTTCAAAGTGATGGTGAAATAGATGAGGATATTATTATTATTATTATTCATGTTGGATGGTTCAAATAGAGGACTGCATCGTGCCTATTATGTGATAGAAAAGCGCCCCTCAAATATAAAGAACAATTCTATAAGATGGTGGTGAGTTTTGCAATGCTTTATGATGCATAATGTTGGCCATTACAAGAGAAGCATAAAATTAAGTGTTGTAAAGATGAGATGCTCAGGTGGATGAGTGACTTCACACTTAGAGATAGAATACTTGAAAGTTTGGAGTAGCTCTAGTGGTAGATAAGATTAGAGAGAGTTATCTTAGATAGTTTGGTCACAAAAAAGTTGGCTTTCTGATGACCCTGTTAGGAGAGTAGATATATTAGATCTGGTCTATGTTAAGAAAGCTAGAGGTAGACTTTAAAGGAATTGGTTAAAAATTATTTAAAAATATTTTTTATTATATTTAAATGAAAAATTGACTCTTAATAGGACATAATAGAGAAAAAATATTCATGCAGTCGACCCCACGTAGTGGGATAAAGGCTTGTTGTTGTAGTACTAGAATTCACAAAGCTTTTCAATGAAAGCATTAGGATTCTCCCATAGGCATGTTGCATGATTTCATTTATTTTTTTTTAAATTGATACAAATCTTATTGTTTGATTATAGGAATTTATATCTCAAGTGTGTTATGGATATTCAAAACTATAAAGTTGGATGTATAATCGACTGTTGCTTGGACGTAAGACATTAATAGATGAATTTCTGAATGGAGTAAATTATTTTATTCCGACAGGTTGTCAATTACCTTTCTTTATATCAGATGGAAGGTTTTGTTGTCCATATTCCAAACACAAAATCAAGCCTACCTCACACTAGATAAGATTACTGTTGATCTATATTGCAGAGGATTCATGCCAAAATATTAGTATTAGACTTTACATGGTGAGTACAAGCCTCATTTCAACTCTCAGTGCAGCCTATCTACTAGTTTTAATATAGTTTAAAAAGACAGAGTTAGGACATTTGAGGACTTTATTTATAATGTATCTAGGCCATAATCTTAACAATATACAAAAGAGTCCCCGAATAAGGAGTCATTAAACTTCTATGATTTATTATACGCTGCGCAACAACTAATTTAGAATGGGTGCACTACTCACTCAGAGTTATCTATTATTATAAAGATGTTAAGCATAAAGACAGAATACAATATACCCAGAGCATACTTTAATCAATTTATTGACCTACTTAAGGAGACCAACTCAGTAGACAATATAATTCCAACATATTTATACCAGACTAAAACATTAGTTTTTAAACTTAGTTTAAGAGTTATAAAAATATATTGCTGTGTTAACAGATGCACGTTTGGATAATTTGTCAAAGATTACATGTCATCATTGTAATACGTTAAAGTTTAAACCAAATTTAGGAAAAAAAAGAAAGCAGAAGGATGTGTCAGCCAGTCAATTATTCTACTTATCCATCATTCCTAGATTGCAACACTTATATGTATCTATGAGCTCTGTTGCACATATGAGATGACATAAGAAACACATCTCACAAGTAGGTGTTATAACACATCCGTTAGAAGTAGAAGCCTGAAAACACTTTGATCATTCACATTCTACCTTCATCGCGGAACCAAGAAATGTAAGATTAGTTTTATGTGCAGATGGTTTTACTCCATTTAGCCAATCTGCCTCACCTTCCTCATTATAGGCCGTGATATGCACCCCCTATAATCTTCCTCTAAAGTTATGTATGACTACACCCTACATATTTTTACACTTATCATTCCAGACCCACATAATTTGAAGGCAAAGATAGATGTATTCTTGCAACCTATAATCAATGACTTAAAATTATTGTGGAATGAAGGAGTTAATACATATGATATCTCCATAAAACAAAATTTTACATTGAGGATAATGTACATTGAGGATAATGTTACTTTGGACAATTGGTGACTTTCCAGCATATGATATGCTTTCGGGTTGGAGTACTTCTGGCAAGCTAGCTTGTCCATATTACATGAAAAATATAAAATCTTTCACTTTGAAGTATGTGGAAAAAAATATTTGGTTTAACTGTCACCGTATGTTCTTACTTGTAAATATTCATTCAGGTTAAATAAAGACGCTTTCACTAAAAATAAAATAGAGATGACCCAACCTCCACCAAGGTTAAGCAGTGAGAAAATATTTGAAAGAGTAAATTTCATACCCACAATAATTAAATCTCCATCATTAGTTATTTATAAAGTGCCCGATTATGGATTTACTCACAATTGGACAAAAAAGAGTTATTTTTGGTCTTCGCGAAATTAGAGAATAAACTTGATCAGATATAATTTAGATGTGATGCATATAGAGAAGAATATTTTTGACAATATATAAACTGTGGGGTAAGCAAGATTAGATTGTAGTTATTAATACTAAACCTAGGGGGTCATTGAGAATACTACATCAATACCACCAGTACATCATGAAGAGTGTATGCTAAACTTTAAAGAGCTTGCTAATGGTATAGATGATTAAATAGTAGCTAATGAGACTGTGTTGCAGTTAGAGGAGGTAGACTTAGACATTGAGGAAAATATTAAAGATGTTAGTAGTGAGGATGTGGTCTCATCAGATGGAAGTGAATCACCTAGTGATTAATAGTTAGGAAGTAAATATGAATCACCTAATAATTTTTTTATAACATGTTAGTATCACATAATAGTTCTTTTTTGTTATAGCTTAGTAGTAGTAAACACATAATTTTTTGTTATAGCATACTTATTTCCTGTATTTAATTTACTTATTTCATACATTTTTATAAATATATAAATTATTGCTAATTATTTCTTTTATTCTTTACAGATGGATTTTGGAAGTGATGATCCCATTAGGAGGTCGATCACAAATATTTTAAGGCGTAAGAAGAGTATCGATGGATGATCTGGTAGGGGTGGAGGTACTAAGGGGACCTCTTCATCATAGCCTGCCACTCATACCCAGCCTAGCCCCCCTTTGCCTATACCTACTACAAGGAGTCCTCAATTTTACTCCGTAGACCCCTGCTTTTCATCCTCGGACCCTACACAAATGGCTCCCTTTTATCTAAACTACCCCCCCACCATCTTCTTAAGGAGTCCCTGCTATTTATCCCCATCCACTATACATTCCTCCATTTTACTACCCACCACTCACTTAGCCCTTTATAGCTAGACCTTCCACCCCAACTGTAACTGGACCTTCCATACAGACTACTCTAGCACATACTACAGATGGGCGCATATTGATTCAGCTTGAGGGTGACATATATGTAAATATGTATATTTATATTACACATATATTTGAGAAATAATAATTTTTAACTAAATAATTTGTGCATGTTTTACCCATCAAAGCAGCTCACACACAAGATATGGGATATCATACGGAGCAGGTTTGATGCTCTATATATCTCTTGGAAGAAACTCCTAATGAAAGTGCGTGACATGTGGTTTAGAGAGTTTAAGGTTAGTAAGTTACAATATTGTTAACATCTATCCATATTTTATTAAGCTAATAAATAACAATTTTTTTTCTAATTTATTATATATATCAAGATTTCTATTGGTTGCCTGAGCATGGCACTCAAATTAGAATAAATTTTGAGAAATATTGAGAAACTAACTTACGAGACATGTTCACTCGCATTAGGAGGATAGTCAAGTGACCACTTTGGATTGAAGAGGGTGTATGGGCCGAGCTCAGTAGTGTTTGAGGCAGCTCAGATTATATAGCGAGGAAGGAGGAGAACATACAAAATTAAGCTAACATTGGGGGCCTGGGTAGCTCCCTTTATAATGGGGGCTCAGTTCCACATACTAAGCATAGATGATGATTGGTAAGAATTTTAACATATTTAGTAATTTCTTTGGTTATGCATGCTAATCTAAGTATATTACAGGAGAAGATGTTTGGTAGAGAACCCACTATAGTTAAGTTACACAGTCACTCTCATAAGAGCCAGGAGGACCGGCAATGGGTGGATGAGCGAGCGAGCGAGCGAGGAGAGTATATATAAGTATATAAGGATATTATACTTATAGAAGTGTTATAAGTGACGATTATACGATGATTAATTTTATGTTATATTTTATAGGATGAGTATACATAGCTTCAAGAGAGCCAGGTTGTAGTTGGAGAGGGATCCTCTCAGGGTTCCGTAGATATTTTTTACCACCGCACTTGGTCACAGGCGGTAAGCGAAATACATAAGGGATAAATTTATAGATTAAGCTCGCAGGCTTATATGTATGAGGAACATGAGAGTTTATATAACCAACAGTTGGCTAATTTGACAGCAGAGCTAAAAAATATCTGAAAATTATAAGCGGACATTGACACTCAGATACTTGATGAGCTTCGAAGATTGAGAGAGCATCTTGGCAGAAATCAGCCTGCGCCTGCATCGATTGAGCATGATATTGAGGATACTGATTTCGCTTAGATTATTTTTTTAGTTTTTTTATGTATAAGAAATATTGATACTTTAATAGTATTGTAATGATAGAATTCTATGAAATGTGATTGTTTATTTGAGCAGTTGGAATGTGATTGTACAAAACTGTATTTCTTATGTTTATTTTACCATTGTTTGTTGAAATATTAGCATTATTTAATGCTATTTTTAGCCTAATAGGTTTATTATTATTGAAAATCTCAATAGTTGATTGTAGGAGATATTTTTTATTTATTTTTTCTATAGGTTTCTGGCGAATTTGTGATAAAATTTCTATCGTAAACGCACAAATGATGAGCGAGTATCGTATTTTATGATGGAAACATCCATCGAAAAAAGAAGTGGATTGCGGTGGAATATCCACCACAATTTACGACGACATTTCTCCCGCAACTTATGGCTAATTTGCCATCGCAAATCCATCATAATTTGTGATAGAATTCGTGGCATTATGCCATCATTTTTCTCAATATGATTCCATCATAAATCCATCGCAAAATAGTTGTGACGGATTTAGTCTATCGAAAATACTTTTGTGATGTGACTTTTACCGTCAGACGTGAATCCATCGCCAAATAAAATTTGCAATGGATTTGGCTTATTTTGCTGTGAATTTTTTTTGCCTCAAATACCTGACTTTCCTATAGTGTATAGTCCTCCTCTATGTTAATCTTCTCCACTTATATTTTTGCACTTTTATGTGTTTTATGTTCATATGTTTTGTGTTCTATACATTACAATATATAGAGTTTATGTGAATTTTAAAATGGAGAATGCTATAAGAAAATGAAACTCTTTGAGATGGTTTATACATGCATATTCAGTGCTCTTATTTAGGAATCAGTATTCCACTCAAGTGGGCTTTTGTTTTTTGTTTTTGGAAATGAATATATGCATGTGTGAGCAATTTTATGATATATATATATATATATATATATATATATATATATATATATATATATATATATATAAGTTTTGAAATCAAATCCCATTTGTTAACCTTGATAATCACAAGCATCGTATGTAATTTGTAACCCTCATACTTATACATAGTTGAATGATTGTATTCCCTTTATTATGTGTATGTCAACATCAACAAAGCATCGCATTTATGATTTACTTGCAACATGATTTTGCAAAATTCTTCATACTATCCATGCATAATTTCAGACTTTGATTTAAATGTATACATAACTTTATATGTTATTACCACTTGCTTATGCCATCCACTTATATATATTCTTTTTTATTTGCTACTTGTGAGGTACTTATGTCTTGCATGTGTCGTTGGTTGGCGGGTCACACTTGCTTGGGTCATATAAGAAGGCTCCTACATTTTATAGGGTGTGGACAAATTAAATGTATGAATATGACCACTCGATTTGATTTAATATTTCTTTAAATAAATTTGTATAATTAGTGTTAATTATCCTAAAGAATAAACTAACATTGTATTATCAATTTGAGGAAATAAATAATTTACTTTCATATCCAAACTCAGCGTACGGAATGTAACAATTATCCTGAAGGATAAAAGTCACATTTACCTATCATTTTAAATACGAAATTGATGTAGGATAAGCTTGATCGACGTCAAGAGATTTTTCTCCTCTCTTAGCAAGCTATGAGAGGGTTTATTTTATAATGAGATCTTGGGTTCCTATAGAGAAAAACCTTTACAATTAATTATATCTCCGAAGAGAAAACTTTCAATTAAAGTGGAGATTAAGACCTAAACTTATAAAACAATCATATATATAAGCAAGTTCCTTAGATGTTTGAAAATACCAATCATCTCTTTCAAAATTCATTGAATTTTATAGGAAATATATCGAAATTTAACATATATATATATATATATATATATATATATATATATATATATATATATATATATATATATATATATATATATATTATTTATTAGGATAGGAGGTGTGCAAATACGACTAGACTTATGCCTACTTGGAATGAGCAGTCAGCTAACAACCTATTTTACAAGCAATCATCCTAAATAAAATTTAGGATAAAGGTAGCTATATCCTAAGAGTTCAAAGGAGTAAATTAGACTCCAAATTAGTGACTTAAGATGAATATTCACTTTAACTTCAACTGACACTATCAAAAAGACTCACTAAGAACTCTAACTTTTATCTTATTTAATTAACCTAACTAAAATTTCTAACCACAAAAAATTTGAAGAAATTTCGGCATCATAATGGCCCTATAGCAACAGGAATAGCGCAATATCCTCCAGGGGCAAGAGGACCCCACTACCTTGTTGTAGGCATGTGTGCTGGGCTGGTGTACATTGCAAAAAATAAAATGCATATATGTATGCATGTCAGGGTAAAGGTGTTCGTGTATACAGTACACAGTACTATATTATTCTAGAACTAGTATATGTGTTCCTATAAAGTTTGGAATAGATACACTGACGAAAACCTAAGAAAATTCTACCCATTAATACAATCTACCACCCATATGATGTAATATGTAAATAAAAGAGTGTTGTACATAAATAAAACTAAATTTTATTACTTTATTGATTTGAATAATTACAATAGACTCTGACTCTACAGGAAAGAAAGGTGGCCAAACTCCACCACAACAAACATAGGTTCTAAGCCTATCATATATGTAGAATCAGATATATCTAATTAATGTCTTTGAGCTTTGAGTCTTCTATGAGATTCTGTTTGGGTTGAAAAAGAGGATTTACTTTGCATTGGAAAGCTACAAAGTAAATCTTGAATTAAATTTCTTTGGAAAAATTTGATCTATGAAATTTTAGTTTTGAAATCGAACACTTCATTATGAATGATATATCACCTCAGAATGTGAGGATATCATTCGATAATGGGTTCAAATGACAAAACTTAAATTTTCATCCTAATTATAACAGTCAAATTCAAGGAAGAACTATATATGACCCCGGAGGATCAATTTGATGTTCTATCAAATATTTAACTATTATAATCCGGATGATGTATCATTAATTTCATATCCAAAGTCATGATAATAAATGATACATCTTTCCAAGGAAAGAAAATATTGTTTATGATCAATCATTCAAACATGACGATAATTATTATAATTTGATGTTGATTTTTTCAAAGAGAATTAATTGATTTTTTTAAAAATAGATCTAGGATATTAAATCTTCTACGAGTGTAACCCCTCATAGTTAATCACATCGTAAGAAATATGGGTTTCCTATAAAATTTTTTGATTAAAATAATGGTATAAATTTTATTTTTGAATTATCAAGTATTGATATCAAATGAGTGAGGTTGGAATTTTAATCAGGATTGGATCAAATTTGAATAGTTATTTCTGGAGGTCAACAGAGGAAAGGTAGAAAGCATTTGGGATTCTAAAATAATTCAAAAATGCTCCAATCTACCCTATGTGTTGGGCTTTAAATTTTTTATTTTGAGAGATTTTAAATTAAGTTGTCGATTTGTTAGAAAATTAGAATTATATTCTCGGAGGTTGGGGACTTATGATTTTGGGTTGACCCTGGATCCTAAGTCTAAATTAGGCACTAAATAATAGTGGCCCAAACCTAGCTAATGCAGTATAAATCTGGACATATCCTGGCCTAGATTGGGGAGCCAGCTAACCACTTGGCGATTAAAATCCATGTGTTTGATCTTTTATGAAAGATGGGTGGTATGTTTATTAAGTTTTAGAAATTATGGCCGACATCTAGAGCATATTCTAACTGGCCCCTTGACTTATGTAGGGTAATTAATGCTTGAAGAAATGTAATTAATATTTTAACTCTTTTTAATTTATTTATAATGTAATTCATACTAATTGACTCGAATGCATAAATAAGTATGAAGCAATTTTTTAAAAAAGGTTTCAAAATAAATTTTATCCTAGAGATTGCACAATATTCCCTGAATAAAACTGCACTCTAATAGGCCAGGTGGTCTGCCAAAACCCAAAGGCAGGGAGGTGCCTAATAAGGAAGAGAAGAATTTAATATGAATGCATGTGACCCTCAACGAGCTCAAGCTTACTTCTTAAAATCGTTAGAATTTATATGTGGACTAAAAATTTTAATTAATTTGAGTTGAAAAAATTTTTACTCGTACCCTCACGAGCTTCCGTATATCTAGGCTAAATTAAAATCGGCATGCAATAAAAAGACTAGAAAAGTAGGTAGTTCTAAGTACAATTAATATAAATAATCAATCAAATTAATCAATTAAATGAAATAAATATCCATGTGACAAGTGCAACTTAATTACAACCTGAGGTCTACAGAAATTAAAAGTTATCGGGTACCACTAATAACAATCCGAATTCTAATCCTAAAATGACGCAAGTTGCTTTTAGTGGGATATCTCTCTATCTTCACTTCTTCGTCCTTCTGTAAGCTCCTTGAATTCGTCGGGTCTGGATATCCAAATGAAAAGAAACTCCTCATCGAAGGGGTATTTTCTTTTCTCTTTGGATATTGAAGTCGTCCTAACTTGGATCTCCAAATGAAGAGGAACTCTCCCTTAGGGGATGTTCCCTTCTCTTTGTATTTCAAGTAGAAAGGTGATATCACATCTCAAAGTCAACTTTCACATCATTTGACTCAATTGAATTACATTAAATCTCAAAAATTAAAAGACTCTAAAACACATACATGGTTATCCTAAGCAATTAACATTGAAATCAACATACTAAACAATTATATATATTAAATTGTTTAAATTTTAATCACAGCCAACCACACTTGGCCATACTCTTTTAATTTCAAAGGGGACTTATTAATTTTTAGCACCTGCATAAAATTTTCCAATTTAAACTTTAATTTTTTCCCCTTGATTTAGTCCTGTATGAGCATGACCACCTGTGAAAAACTCTGTGAGCATCTAGATCATTCCTAACCTTGGGATAATCTAATGCCCATCAAATTAATTCACAAATTGTATAGGTAAATAAACAATCATTGCAATTAATTTACAACCAGCATGCAGTGAAAATCACAAAAAACTCAGCACATAACAGTAGAAAAGTAAACACCGGCCTAGCCTAAATCTTGATTCGGTTGTCTTAGCAAACCATCTAAAGTTTGTGTAGAAGGCTTTATGGCTTGGATATGTCCTATACTGGATAATTTGTTAAAGTTGTCTAATGTTTTGATGTTTGTTAAAGGCTTAAGGGATTTTTAATTTGAGTTTAAGTATTAGTGTTTTAAAGTTAATTTTAAAGTGTATTTTAAGTATTAAATGATTACTACTTTTGTTTACACCAGGGCTATGAAGTTTATTTCATATTCCTTGGGGCTAAATTAGTAGCCTCGTAGGCCCGGGTTACCCAATAGTAACTAGTATTGTTAAGTTGATTTAATTGATTGAGAATTAAGGGTTGCTAAATTTTAATTGAATTGATTAGTTACTAATTTTAATGGTTGAGTTAAAGTTTTCTAGAATTTAAGCTAATTATTAAAATTTTGAAATTATTTGAATTATTTAAATGCATTAATTAAGGGGTATAAATTTGACTATTCAAATTAAAGTGAATTCTAAAATTTTGATATTTTTCCTAAATATTAGACCCTAAGATGAGTTATTATACACTATGTTTGTTGGATTTAGAATTTTTTATATTAAGTTATGAATTTTTAAAATTTTGACCAATTTTTTAACTATAATTGACCAAAAAGTTAATTTTTTTACTTTTATTTTGGTGGTTTGACACTTTTAGAAAATACTATATCTTAAATGGACTTGAATGGTTTTGAGTTTAGTCAATTTGGAATTTTTTAGATTTACTTATGAATTTTTAAAGTTTGACTAATTAATTGAATCTTTTAAATTGTTAATTGAAAAGGGCATTTAATGTTTTTGATCCAAATCAATTCCAAACTTCTTAAAACTACTCCCAAAGATCAAAAATGATCCAAGGGAGTGTTTGAATTTTTTTTTTGGAAATTTTAATTATTTTTAATTATTTAAATTAATTAATTATTAATTTTCATTAAAAAATAAATTAATCTTAAAATTGAAGTTTAATCAAGAGGCTCTTAATTTTTCAAGATTGAGAGTTTAATTCTGATTAATTTGATATATTATTTATAATTTTTGGATTTAATTTTAATTAATTATGATTTTTTGAACTTCTAGTTCTAGGCTTAATTAAGGGGTTAATTTTGACTTAAGTAAATTTCTAACTTAATGGCCTTTAAAACCAATAAACTCCTAACCTAAGGTAGATCATGTCACTATGTTTAAGTGTTATGAATTTCACCCCTGTTGGGTGTATATCTTAATTTTTATGATTTTTCAAAAATCCTTCAAAATTATCCTTAATTTTGTCCTTAGATGTCATTAGGTTATAAAGGCTTGAAATCAAAGTCTTCTAACCTTTGATAAATACACAACCAGCCACACCTTGCAAATAATCAATAAACAAGTGATCTACATCTAAGTGTATAGAAATGGGTGAGTTTCCAAACATTTGGGTTAACACACAGCCCAAGCATTTGGAAATTCACCCAAGAACAAATTTCCCCACACATAATGCTTATTTAGATAATGTCATGGCAAAGGAAGACACTTGCCATAAAATTCATCAATCAAATCCACATACAAATTAAAGTGCATATATGATAAATATGCAAATTAACACAAGAAATGCATGAAAAAGTCCTAAGCTTGCATGGGATTTGATTGATCTAATTCACACACAATTGAGTTTTGATTTAAAATTTTAATAAAAGGGTTAAGTGGATGGAGAGGGGCTTAGAGTTATCTAAAATGAAACTTAAGAAAATGTAAATTTAAAAGAGGGCATACTCATAAAAAAATTAATAGTTATTAAAATAGAACTTAAATAAATATAGGAAAATTACTGAAAATAAAGAAATGGCATAAAAATAATCTTCCCAAAAATTCAAAATATATGGAATTATATTTAATAAATATTAATTAAAAACAATATACTTAATATTTGAAATTATTTAAAATCCATAAAACATCTCTGAGTGATTTTAATTTTAAATAAAAGAGAATAAAATTCTGAAGAAAATGAATATATATTTGAATTTTTTGGATAAAAACTCAAAATTAATATGATTTATTAAAGTTTTTGTTAATTAAAATGTTTTAAATTAATTAAATTAATTAAAATCTAAAGAAAACAACAGTGACGGCTACAACAGGCCACACGGTGCACTTCGATTGACTGGATCAAACTGCGGGCCAATGATTACTCGACGACACTATAAATAAAAAGACAAATCATTCTCAGATCGTGAGATCAACTGTCCAAATTAATTACACTTGCATGGGTCAACCGAAAAGATCTAATAAATAAAAAAACAAATCATTCTCTTAAAATACTTAATGAAATTCAATAAAATTTTAACCGGAGGCTAATAACATGAAGAGCATCAATGGGGTAAAGTTTGTTTGGGCTAAAAGCAGCCTTACATAAAGCTATTTTAACATGTGTGTTTTGAGCTAGGGTTAGCATTATACCTCGATCCGACCAATGTATTTGGGAATTTTTGAGTTTTCTGAGCTTGTGGACTATCCTCGTATGAATCTCTAGAAGAAACCCACGGCTAAAAAATGTCTGCATCATTAGCAATGAGACTTGGATGAACTAAGGACCATCCGAAATCTCACCGCCGACGAGCTTTGACTTGTCGATTTTGGATGGGGGGAAGTAAAGGAAGATCTGGAGAGGCAAATTAAAATAAAGTTTTGGCTAGAGGAGCTTTGGGAGATAGAGTATAGTAGATGGATTGAAATGAGAGCTTTTTGATAGATTTATCTTTAGGGTTTGAATAGAAGGGTTGGGATGCATCAGAGTCATTGTCCTGATGGAGCACACGTGCCTTAGATGGTTAAGATAGCAGAAGAAAGGTTGGGTTGGGTTGGAAGGCCATTCGATGGCTCATGTGGGAGGGGGACCACATTTACTATTCCATGTTAAACCAGGCCCTTAGCCTGGTTAAGAGAGCTTTAGGAGGACTTTAGGCCTCATTTTGAAGGGTCAAACAAGAATATATGAGCTAGGGATGGATTCCAAGTAGGTTTGGACCATTGGGAGAGGTTTGGAGCTTATGTTGACTGGATTGACCAGTCAATTGGTCAAAGGGGTTGTGGTGGACCTGGCGGGGAATGGCCATTTATTGTTTGAGTGGTTTGGAGAAGGTTTGGAACAATACACTCAAAGTTTAATTGAATAAACATGTGTATGGGAGGGTTTGACCAACCTTAAATGAGTTGACTTTGGTCAAACTCACCAATATTTGGCTCATCAAAGGTTTAGATAGGTTCAAGGAAGGAATGGAATGGAGTTGAGGATTTAAAAGAGGCTTAACTGAATGTTTGAAGTGATTTGATCAAGAGCATAAGGGTTTGACCAAGTCTAAGGAGTTTGGCTTGGTCAAACTCATCAAGGTTTGACTTATGATGGGTTTGAATATACTAGGACCATGCTTTGGGGTGGGATTGAGGGTTTAAAGATGTTGGTTTGGTTAAGTGAAATGATTTAACCCAAATGGGTCAAGTTTGACCAAGCATGAACCCAGTTGACCAAGTCAACTATTGACTGAGTCAAAGTGACCAATTAGGTCCAAATCATTAGGAGGGGTGGTCAAAAGAATTTAAAAGGGTTTAAAGTGGATTTAAGACATATTTGAGTGTAAATAGGGTTTATGATTGATGTGGCCAACCATGATTAACTTGGTCAACCAAGTCAAACCAGGGGTTAGGTTTGGGCTCAACAAGTTTGATTTGATCAATGGAGAATAATGGAGGTGGTCCCTTACATTGGTGAGGTTATTTGGGTTGAAATGACCATTTGGGCCCTTAAGGGGCCATTTGGCCAACCATAGTTGACTTGTTCAACTAGGTCAAACCAAAACTTGGGTTTGGGTCCAATGCACTCCTATTGATATTTAGGATGCATTGGAAGGGGTTATATGGGTTTAATTGACTGTGTCATATTGAGTTCTGTTCAAATTTGCCCTTAAAGGGCATTTTGGTCATTTTGACCTCTAGTCAACTATGGGTCAAACTGTATCAATCAAAATACAGTTTATTGGTTAATATGTCATAACAAAGGCTATGGACATGGTCAAGGGCTTTGGGAAAGGTCCTAGGATCAAATTCTATTAGGTGACTGGTCCAGTGGCATAGGCTATAAATATTTGAAGGTTTCACAACTTTTGGATTTCAATTCAATTTATGGGGTTAGAGGCCTCAAATTGAGCTCAAATTTGGAGGGTTGATCCTAGGGATATGTCTAATCAATATGCAACTCATAGACCATGAATTAGAGGTCATTTGGCTGAGTTTTGAAGTGATTGAAAAATCACCCAGAAAGGGTTTCAAGACCTGAGCCCTTAACCCTGGATTTTGATCTAGAATTCTAGATTTGAATGCAGTTTTAGATCTGATAGACTGGGTTTAAATCATTGACATCAGTCACAACCAAATGGATGGTTGAGTTTGATGGGACATGGTTGAAGCTTGATTTGAGGATTGGTTAAAGATTGAATTGGAGTTTGAAGATTGAATTAAGGATTAGATTGATAAGTGGATTGGGACTTGATTAAGGGCTGGATTGGAATTTGACTGGGATCCATATGGCTGACCAGTGGACAATTGTCAATCATCAGATCACCAAACAGCGATTTGAGCAGGTCCTGATAAACTTATACAAAAAAGAGGTCAACAAATTTCAAAAGAGATTATCCCTCGAAGGTAGGGATATCGTCTTTTGGAGCCCCACTTGTATATATAAGCAGCCATGTCTGATTCTTTTACAACTCTAGATAGTATACAAGTCGATCTATATACAAACTATTTCTTTTTACAAACTCTGATATATATGCATCACATTTCCTAGGTACATTCTATTAACTCTAGTAGAAAAATAAAGACATAAAAAGAAAGCATTAGCATATATAAACATAAATGTATAATAGTTGTATAATATTCTAATGCTTCTAATGTAATCCTTAAAGAGCCTAAGTGTACTAATGAAAAATGAAATATATGACAGTTTAGAGTGTAGAAATATAAATAAATATATATGGGGTACTGTCCAAGCAAAGCAGCTACCAATCAATCCACACCACCAGCCTAACCTGGGCCAGAGTTGGTTGTCCTAGCAAACCATCTAAGTGTGTAAAGTATATTGTGTGGCTTTGGTATATCCTATAGGGGTCTAGTGTTTAAGTTATATGAATTTTAATGTTTGTTTATTAAAGGCCAAATGGAAATTTAGTTAAAGTTTATATTGTGTATGTTTAGATTTTACTATTTGGATTTTAAGGGTTGGAATTAATTATTTAATTACAAAGAATTTGTAGATTAATAACCCCAAAGTGCAAGGGCTACTAAAATACAAATCATAAGGCTCATAAATGAAATGCAATCATCCCCCATATAGGATAGATGAGTATACAAAACCTTGATGTTTTATTAAATGATTTATTAGGGATAGAGAAGGGACCCTTTAATCTAATACACATGCTATTCAAGTGGAGTCAAACAAAATGTATAGGGTCAATGATTTATTAGTGTTTGATTAAGAATTATAAAAAAATGTATACACCCATGCCTTCCGTGAGTGGAGGCTAGCAGGGTGCTAGAACCCTTAATTGGTTATATAACATTTATTAAATTCCATAATCAAATATGTAAGTGCCCTCCCAAAAAAAATCTTGCACTTACATAAAGAGATTGAGTGATTTAGATGTGTTAAAGGCATTAAATTTAATGTTAAAATGCCC
This sequence comes from Dendrobium chrysotoxum, assembly GCA_019925795.1. Classification (NCBI taxonomy): domain Eukaryota; kingdom Viridiplantae; phylum Streptophyta; class Magnoliopsida; order Asparagales; family Orchidaceae; genus Dendrobium; species Dendrobium chrysotoxum. The sequence goes on along the minus strand of CM034312.1, from coordinate 21,782,978 downwards.
TCCAAATGGAATTAAGCATCAAACATGAAAGCCTTAATATTTAATTAAGATTTATTATCAAATTTATTTGATTAAAAAATAAATTTTAATCAAATAAATTGTTAAATTAATTTTTTTATGTTTAATATTTTTGTTGAGTTTTTCGGATTTTTATTAAATTATTTAGAATTATTAATTAATTTTTGAAATTTTAATTAATTTTAATTAATTATGATTAATTAATAATGAATTATAATTAAATTTTATTCAAAATTTTTATTTAAATTTAAATAAATAATCTTTGTATTTTATTTGATTTTTTTATGAATTTTTTGAATTTTGTTTATTGTATTTAATGAATTAATGTTTATTTTTAATTAAGAAATTATTTTAAATTGAAGTCAAAATTCTCTAAATTTATTTAATCTTATTATGTATATTTGATTTATATTAATTGTATGTATTTAATTAGATTAGAAATTAAATATTAATTGAATTATTTAAATTGTTTAATTATTAAAATAAGCGGGGTGATTTGATTTTGATGTTAAATCTTCTTGAAACTTTATGAAACTGATATCATAGGTTATGAATAATCTATATATCAAACTTCAAAAGTTTTAATTTAATTTGAGTTATATTTTATTTTTAATGAATCTATTTAATTAATAATCAATTAAGGGTTAATTAATTGTTAATTGAAATTTCATTGAATTTGGATTTGGATCTTAATGTTCAATGATTGTAGGTTTAATTTAAGATTAATTAAAGTTTACTTTATATTTTTATGAATTTTATTTGATTTATTAGAATTTATTGAAATTTGACCCTTAATTAAGGGTTGATTGATTAATTGTTGTTTAAAGATCACTTAATATTAACTCATTGGTGTATTTAATCATAGGGTATATAATGTCGCTATATTTGCTATGTTTAATATTCCATTCATAATGAATGTATGTATCCTAAGATTGCCTAAGTTAGCTGGACAAGGTTCTTAATTATTATCCGTAGGTATCTCTAAAGTTGTGTGAACTTATAATCCATGTTCCTAACCCTTGCATATACAAACAAACATGACATATCAATCATGGTGACCAAGATCTAAGTGCATTGGAAATAATGAATTTCCAAACATTTAGGCCAAATCATTGCCCAAGTGTTTGGAATTTCAATCACAAGATAATCACTATATTTAATTAACTCCAAGATAGGATAATAGACTAGAGGTATATCATACTATCCTCCAACCAAGATTGGATCTAAATGGTTAAGTGTATAACAAAAGATCATGCAAAATTGGAAAACAACAATGGTGTAATTACTCTATACATACATATCAAACTTGATTGGTTCTATTTATACATGAAGCTCTGTTAAATGATTTCATAAAAGGTTGAAATACATGAAATAGGTGAAATATGAATTTGCCATAAATTTTCAAAATATAATTAAAAAATATGAGTTATGCATTTTGAAATTTTAATTATTAACAAAATTAATTTCAAACAAGCCTAAAAAAATTACTGGAGCTCATAAATATGCATAAAGTTATTTCCAGCAAATTTCAAATATGCATAAAGTCATCTCCCCCTCAATTCTTTATAAATCTAGCATATGTTAGGACCCATGTATTTGGGCTCCTTATAACTTAGTAATTGGCACTATAACTCTAAAAATAAGTGTTAATCAACTCACCCTAATGACTAACTACTTAAAGAGAAATTTGAGGGCTAATAAATTAAACAAAATAAACCTAACCTTGTAACTTTAACTCTTCACTTAATTTGGGGTAGTTAGGCAACACTAATTTTACACATACTTAGGTGCTGGATATGACACATTTTTATAGGCATCCTAGGGTAGGGTGTAGCTAAGATAATATTTTTTACTTTCTTTCTATTTTTCATTTTGTATTTATAATGATATGATAATGTTTTTTTTGGTTTTGATTATTTATGATTGTTTTATTTTTTTATTTTGTGGATTAATGAGTGGGCACTTCCCTTTAAGTGATTAGAATTTTTGAAAATATTTTTTGCAAGCGGCCACGTTTCTAAGGGGCCAATAAATGTTGTCATAATAACTATAAATGCACTTTCTAACAGGTACATGAGGATTACTAAGCCCTTGAGAATATGATCCTAAGGATTAGGTCTAGATGTTTATATATAGAATATTTTAAATGTCATAATCTATTTTTTTGTAGGAGATCTATGTAATTTTTCATTTTTGAATGTAATTTTAGTGATGAAGGCCTTGTACGTGTATGGGCGTTTCAAAAGAAATGAGGCCAAATAGGTGAAGGTTAATCAAGATTCCATATACCATCTCATTTTTTTATAGATTTGGGTTGAGTTGTAGTTATGATAGAGCTCAGCTACCTTTTTCTTTTTTCCTAGGGAGAATTACAGAACAAATCTTCATTTATGACCATTCATTTTTTTTATGTTTGATTTGTTTACATTGATTGTGCATTAAAACTGCATATTTTTCTTAGGTTTTTTTCTTTTCTTTCCTTGGGGGTGGCTCGTACGGAGCCCACGTTAGGATCTTACGATGTTAAATTTTTTATAAATATAAAATCTGCCCGATCAATATACAATAAACATAGGATTTAAAATCAATCAATTTTCCAAAACTAGTGCATGACAACTCTTTGGTCGATCTTTAAAATGTAAGCCCAATTCACTTCACAGTGACTACAAGCTAATTCTGATTAGCTATACCTATATATCCATCGCCTGAGTCGAGCATATAGATTTCAGTTTTTATCACATAGAGAGATAGTTCACCATCGCGTAGCATAGTACCATTTATGGTCTGGCTTAAGGCCCACTCCTCATCTGCACCTCCCACCACTCTTACATTTGCATAAGATTGGATTGCATGGGTTTGAGATGTTAAGTAGAGTTTTAGCTGGTACCCCTTTTTTAGAAGGGTGATAAATCCAGGTCAGGCCTACTTAAATCCTTGGTGGGGTTTAAGGTTATAAGTCCCCTTAGTGCCTTGCATTAGTTAGGTCGTGGGCGTTAGTACAGAAGGTACAGTACGTCCTTTATAGATCTAGGATCAAAGGATGGTGGTATAGGTATATCACCACATGCCTTATCATTGGGTGAACTCTTTATTCTTTAGAAGATATAAATATCACATATCTACGTCACACTGATGACATCGCTTCTATCTTTCTCTCGTACATGCTTCATATGTGATGTTTCCTCTCCTGATTTCTCCTCTTTTTACCAGCCGATTGATTATATAATCATTTTGTATTGAAAATCCTAATTGAGCCTATCTTCATTTGGATTAGGAAAGCATAGAGATTCCCCTATGTGCCAAATAAAGAAGAGACTAAAATAACATCCTTAATCGAGAGTATTCTTAAGTCAAGGCCTAAGATGTAATTAACAATAGGGGCTTATGCTTGTAAAAAATTGTCACCCATATCAAATAAACCACATTCAAGTTAATATATCGAATGAGGGAAATCTCATGAATATTAAGCTATATATATTATTATCCATCGAGATGTGTACGTGAAAGCCATTATTATTCATGGGAAATCGTATGTATAATTTTATCTGCTCTTCCATTAGTTTGCTTATGTAAAATGTAAAGGCCTATGACCATTTTATACGACAGGATAATGTGATCGTACTATCTGCATTCTAAATCCCGCGAGCAGCATTCTTTCAGATTCCCACAATTATTTGTATTATTGGGTTTGTCTCATTGAGATAATTAATTTGGCTAAAATTTTGATGGAGTAGAGTTTAGAATATATCAATTCTAAAAATGTTTGATTTGAATATTTGAGTTGATATCTAAAAATTATATCAACATTTATATCTACAACAACAACAACATCAAGCCTTTGTCCCACTACGTGGGGTCGGCAACATGAATCCTTTTTCTCCATTGTGTCCGGTTCAAAGTCAAATTCTCATTTAAATCTAATAAAGAAAGATCATTTCTAATATTTTCTAACCAAGTCTTTTTAGGTCTACCTCTACATTTCTTAACATAAGTCAAATCTAATACCTCTACTTTCCTAACTGGGTCATCGGAAGGCCACTGTTTTATGTGACCAAACCATCTAAGGTGACTCTCTCTAATCTTATCCTCCACTGGAGCTACTCCAACCTTTTCACGTATATGCTCATTTTGTATCCTATCTCTAAGAGTAAATCCACTCATCCACCTGAGCATCCTCATCTCCGCAACACATAATTTAGTATTGTGCTTCTCTTTTAATGGCCAACATTCTGCACCATAAAGCATTGCAGGTCTCGCCACCATCTTATAGAATTTTCCCTTAAGTTTGAGGGGGACTTTTCTATCACACAACAAGCCCGATTCATTCCTCCACTTCAACCATCCAACTTGAATTCTACTGATAACATCCCCATGTATTTCACCATCACTCTGAATAATAGATCCAAGATATCTCTTATTAATGACTCGATCGCCCAAAGTCACAATCCCTCACTAGGTCTATTACTGCTAAAATTACACTTCATATATTCAGTTTTAGATCTACTCAAGCGAAAACCTTTAGACTCTAAGGTTGATCTCCTTACTTCAAGTTTACCTTCAACTCCCTCTCTAGTCTTGTCAACAAGAAGAATATCATCAGCAAAAAGCATACACCAGGGTACATCCTCTTGTAAATGTCTAGTGAGAACATCCATGACTAATGCAAACAGATATGGGCTTAAAGCTGATCCTTGATGTAATCCAATCGAAATAGGGAAATACTTGGTCAAACCACCTTGTGTTTGAACACAAGTAATAGCTCCTTCATACATATCTTTAATGATTTGAATATAAGCATTATTAACTCCTTTCTTTTCAAGAACTCTCCATAGCACTTCTCTTGGAACTTTATCATATGCTTTCTCTAAATCAATAAATATCATATGTAGATCTTCCTTATTCTCCCTATATTTCTCCATCAAACCTCTCAATAAATGTATAGCTTCCACAGTAGACCTACCAGGCATGAATCCAAATTTATTTTGAGAAACATTAGTATCACGCCGCAGCCTACGCTTCAAAACTCACTCCCATAGTTTTAAAGTGTGACACATTAACTTAATTCCTCTATAATTCGCACAATCTTGTGCATCACCTTTATTCTTATAAATAGGAATCAATAATATATATATATATATATATATATATATATATATATATATATATATATAATGATAATTTTTTAAGTATTTGGAAATTCATGTTTGTAAGCACCGCAGTGGAGGAAACCCTTCAGCGCTGCGGCATTAGTTCATTTTATGAGCGCCGCGGTACTAGAATCTATTTTTTGTATTTTTTTATAAATAATCCATTTGTAATATTAGTAGAGGAGTTCAGTCACTTCTTTAATTTCAGTCTTTATAGTGTTTCTCGGATTTTTTCTTAGGAGTGACAACTAAGGGAATTCGGAGAAGTCTTAGATACATTCTATTAGAGTATTTGGCTTGTGTTTATCGAAGTAATTCTATAAGCTCAAGGAGGAATGTAGAAGATATCATTGAACCCATCCAGTGATAACTTTTCTTCTATACCTTTTTTTTTGGTGCAATTAATGAAAATAAATTTGCTTTACTTGTTCTTCATGCCTGGCTAAATTCTATTGTTTTAGATTGATGGTGTAAATGAAATACAGAGTACTAATAAATTCTCTTCATCAATAATTTCATGATATTTTTAATATATCATGTCTTCATTTAATGTATATAGTGGTTATATGTGTAGTTAATATCATATGTAATATAGAGCCTATGAATAGGAAAGAAGGCACAAACAGGTATGTTGGATTGGTATAATGCAAGCATAGATATAGTACTTGTCATGTATCAAATTTATAGAGATGAATTGTCATGAGGGAGTTTTAATAGTACATGCTTTACTTTCTCTTCTAAGATTCTCATAGGGTGACAAACTATGGGAGTTTAGAGTGGTATTAATGTTGACAGGGGTTTAATATGTCCTTTGTCTCTTCACGTTTGACTGGACGGTCGATAATGCATATGCTCTGAATAATATCAATATAAAGAGAATCATTATGAAATATATTATATTTATATTTCATCAATCCAAAATAATTTATCTAAATAGTATTTCATTTAATTATTTTTTTATTTTAAATTAAGTGATGAATCTCCAAAATAATTAATTTTTTTTAGTAGAATAATTGTTGTGGTTGAAGTTGACAATACTAGTATTTGCAAGTAAACATTCTTTCTCGTGGGATTGATACTCTACTCAATCACCATATTATTTGATTTGACACATATAATTGCATATTTTAAGTGAGATTTTTCTAATTTTTATATCAAAAAAAAAAATCTAAGCATTATTTAGGGATTAATAGAGCCCTAAATTATTTTCACAATTCTTTAGGTTACTCCACCGCCCCCATTATAACTCCAGTGGCAGGTAAGATTAGAGAGAGTCGCCTTAGATGGTTTGGTCACATAAAATGTTGGCCTTTCAATGGCTTGGTTATGAGGGTACATGCATTATAGTTTTGGCCTATGTCAAGAAAGATAAAGATAGACATAAAAAGACTTGGTTAGAAAGTATTAAAAATGATATTTATTTATTAAATTTAAATCAGAATGACTCTTAATAGAATCAATGAAGAAAAAAGATTCATGTAATCGACCCTACGTAATGAGATAAAGGCTTGATGTTGTTGATGTTCCTGTAATCTTCCTCTAAGTCTTATTCTTTTTACATGTAATCAATTTGTTGCTAATGGCTCTTTTCACAACTTTGCTCAGGCCATTATTGTGACTTCAGAAAATGGAAGGTCTCAATCATGGACCACAACTAAAATTGATTTGTTTTTTACTGTCATTAATTACTGAATTTGTTTTAAAAAAAATTCAAACTATTCACCTTGTTCACTTATCTTTTAGTTTGAATCATTATGTCCAAAGAATTATAATATTTGCCCCCCAATCTAATTATATTTGAAGAAAAAAAATTGAGTATATATGCCCCATAATATTCAAAATTAGAGAAATATGCCAATTGTCTTGTTTCTTGAAAAAATATGCTCGAAAATTTCCTTTAGATCAAAATGACTATAGAATTATAGAGGCGATAAGCAACATTTTGTGTGGGAAATTGATTGATCCCTCATGTTCTAAGTGCCTTCTTCTTTTCCAGCAATTCTTATTTGCAAGTGCTTGCTATGAGCAAAGTTTCAATGTAATGTTTTCATTGTTGTCTTCGTCTAGTCGGTGATTGCCATTAAATTTTAGTATTGATGTTATATGTTTACATCATGAACCCTAAATTTGGAAGTATATTAGATATGAGATTACTAACTTCAAACATTGCACAAAATTTATTTTGATCCTTATCGATATATGTTCAACACAAGATAAAACATAAATCAAAGCTTATTCAAAACATATTTGTATGTCGGAACCATAATCGAATAATACTCGAAGAAGCTTTGATCATTCACTTCTCTTCTCTCATATTTTCTCTTTTCTCTTCATGATAAACTTAATTTTTTTTTGTGGATACAAATCTTAACAATTAAGTCATCTTTTTGGAAGTTAGACAAAGAGATTTTATCACACTGTTGTCCTATATTCACCTTATCATTAAATAAATGATGCATTTCATGTGAATACCACGTTAAATATTTGCCTTTTTCTTATGCCTTTTGTGATATTTTATTCAACACCAAAGAAGAGGTCCAATTTTATTTGTGGCAATGATTGCGTTGGTGTGGAGGAAGCAGGGCTGCTAATGAAAGAGTGGTAGAGACTGAATAGGTAAGCTGTCATAGGAAAGTCTCATGTGGAAATGCTTTATTGTTGTTTGCTGTAGCCATCATAAAAGAATAGATGTTATAATCTCTTCAGAATTCACCACTTGGAGAAAATTTTAATTAGTAGTACAAGGAATGTACTGATATATGTCCTTTCTTACTACAACTTTTCTTTATAAGAGATTAGGGGTGCAAAATGAGCCGAGCCTGGTTATGAGAGTAGATGTATTATAGATTTGGCCTATGTTAAGAAAGATAAACTTAGACTTAAAAAGACTTGGTTAAAAAATATTAGCAATGACGTTTATTTATTAGATTTAAGTCAGAATTTGAATTTTAATAGGACCAATGAAGAAAAAAGATTTATGTAATCGACCCTAAGTAATGAGATAAAGACTTGATGTTATTGATATTGTTGTAATCTTCCTCTAAGTCTTATTCTTTTTACAGGTAATCATTTTGTTGGTAATGGCTCTTTTCACAACTTTGCTCTAGACATTACTATGACTTTAGAAAATGAAAGGCCTCGATCATGGACCACAACTAAAATTGATTGTCATTAATTGCTGAATTTGTTTTAAGAAAATTCAAACTATTCATCTTGTTCACTTATCTTTTAGTTTGAGACATTATCTCCAAAGAATTATAATATGTGCCAACCAATCTAATGATATATTTGAAGAAAAATAAATAAATTTAAGTTTCTATGCCCCCATAATATTCAAAATTAGAGAAATATGCCAATTGTCTTGTTTCTTGGAAAAATATGCTCAAAAGTTTCCTTTAGACTAAAATGTTTATAGAATTGTAGAGGCGCTAGAGTTTAAATAAACAAAATTTTGTGTGAGAAATTAATTGATCCCCCCATGTTCTGAGTGGCTTCTTCTTTTTCGATGATTCTTATTTGCAAGTGTTTGTTATGAGCAATGTTTCAATGTAATGTTTTCGTCGTTGTCTTCGGCTAGTCGGTGATTATCGTTAAATTTTAGTATTGATGTTATATGTTTACAATCTTGAACCCTAAATTTGGAAGTATATTAGATATGAGATTACTAACTTCAAACGTTGCACAAAATTTATTTTGATCCTTATCGATATATGTTTAGCACAATATAAAACATGTCGCAACCATAATCGAATAATACTTGAAGAGCTTTGGTCATATGCAAAATATGATTTAGTCAATGTCGAAACATTTTGAATAATAGTTAAAGAAGCTTCGAACAAGTTTTGAACAATAGTCGAATGTTTGATGAAGTTTTGAGCAAAGTTTGAATTTATAACTTTTGCACTCATTTGAGTTGTCTTGTTATGCACACAGATAAATGCTCTTGCCACATATATATTTAGAAGATGTAGAAAATTGTTAGGCAAAATAAACTATTCTAAACTAATGATATTATTTTCTTGAATATAAGAGGCAACTACACAACATTTGAATACTATTATACCTTTAGAGAAGCTTCACAAATATTTTTGTGAATGAGTTGCCTTTAGTAGCTATGTTGATGATTTCACTAAATATGCTACTAATGATTAATGCAAAATTTGGTGACTTGAATTCATAATTACAAATTAAAAATATACTTGCTATTGCTTCATGAAAATAGCCTCAATCATGACGATCTTCAATAGAATATTTTATAGTGATATATATGTGATTAGATTTGTGCTATTTATGATAAAATAGATGCGATGATAATTGGTTACTTTATACAGGCACTTTATAGTAATATAAATATAGTTAGATTTGAGCACTTTATAGTGATATGGCTATAATATAAATATTATTATATTCAGTTGTATCAAAGTTTTATTCTGAAGTATTTGAATTATATTATATATAATTATAAAAATATTATAATTACTTTAATTTAATATAGTTCACATTAAAGTTTACCCTCTGTTCTGTTTGTCTAATTGTGTTATAACTATTATGAATGCACTCTGTTATATTATACTTTATTATTTAATCACTGCAAACCTTGTTTGAAAATTAAATAAGTCATCTTCAAACGTGTCATTCAACTATTTTATAAAATTTTCAAACAATATCTCATTTGAACATTCTTCAAACCATATTTGAATTGTAATTGAAAATATAAATGAATCCTAACAAGCTAAGCAAAATCATAAGTTATGCACAAAATGAATTTGTATAAAATCAACCTAGAAAAACTCTAGCCCTACACTAAAGCTAAAGGATTATGTAAACCCTAAACATCTAAAGTCATTGTGTGGTCTGGTCAACTTATATGATTGTGATGGACTATCAAGCTAGCTCATATATATATATATAATCTTCAAAAGAAAAAAAATTTAAAATATTTTAAAAATATTAGACTTATATATGACCAAAATAGTGAATGTTAATTTTAAAAGTAAATTAAGGTGATATGCTCTTCATTAGTCATATCTATGGACAATCATATAAGATTCGGTTAAGATATGATGATTCTCATTGTTAGAAGAAAAATCATCTAATTATAATAATCAACCTATCATAATCACATGCTATTTTAAACTAAGGGCAGACTTACCAAGCCAATTTATGTTAACTCGATACATGCATATACGAATGCAATAATATGAGAGGAGATAATTGAAACCATCAACTAGAAAGCTCAATAGTTCAAGCATTTGAATGATGAAGGGTTCAAGGCTTTCAAAAAAGCTCTAAATATCAAGATTATAAGGGTGTGTCCAAGTAGAGTGAGACTATCTCAAAATGCTCTACGTCTATTAATAATAATAAACAAATTAGTATGCCCATATATACAGTATAAAGCTTAACCCATATCAATCAAACCTGATTATATATCCAGAATAAAATTAATCAAGTAGAGTGAGACTAGATGAAACGAGATGACTAATGAACCTATATTGATATCAACATATAAGAGTAAATTAGAAAATGCATATGACCAATGAGCATATAATGCCAAAAAGGTGATCAACTCAGGTCGACTCTGTGTCAGCCTGGGTTAGCCAGAGATCACACATGTGTGTCAGTTTAAATCAAATCAAATAAATTTTAATTTTGAGTATTTAAAGCTTATTAAAATAAATTTGAGAATTGACATAAAATTTGATTTTGTGTATTTTTTTCTTTATAAAATTATATATCCTATAATTGATCTAGATGAATTTTAATATTTTTAAAGCATTGCAGAATTATATATTTTTTTTATTTCATTAAATATAATAACATAATATTTCTTTAAAAAATTCAAATAAGACGGATTTCAAATATATATATCATATTTATATTAAAATATTATTTTGATTAAAAATTTAGTCAGGAATCAGGATATTGTCAAAGAAAATTTCCAGCATTAAATAAAATGAAGAAGAAATTAAAATGTGAAAAAGGCAGGTTGGACCACGCACGTGCCGACAAAATAAGCGCCAGGGTGAGAAACTTTAACACGTCCGTCGTGTTCTACGGCCCGGAGCCCATCCTCCTTGGATTCCTGGCATCCAAGTAATTTATTCCATAATTTTTTTTTTAATTTTTTTTTATTTGATAAGTCAGTTGCCAGTGTGAAAAGGGCAAGAAACCAAAACAACGAAAACCACAAGATTATTGTTTCACGTGTAGGGCCGGCCATCGTCTATTTAATAAAAGAATACCGAAATCACCCTTTGCTTTTTTTTTATTTTTATTTCTAGTAGTTCTAATCGAAGGAATTAGAGCTTTTTTTTTTTTTTTACATTAGAATTTTATTTTGGATATTTCATTTGAATGGAATTAAGAAATGATTGAAGTTATCTAGAACATATACATTTTCATAAGTCCTTTAAAAAAATCAAAATATTTATCAATTATATATATATATCATTTATAATAAAGCTTTTCAGAGTGATTCGGTAGTAAGAAAAATAATTACTAAAAAAATAGGGGAGTAAGTGAGTGAATCTGACTCATGAGTTGGCTTGGACTTGGCTCAAGAAATAGCTGGTGAGCTAAGCTTGATGAGCTCACGAACCAAATTTGAGTCAATCTTAACTTGATTACTTAGCTCACAAGCCAGCTCGTTTAAAAAATATTAATGTAATATCACTTAAAATATATTAGCATTCAAGATTTTAAACGGTTAAAAAAATTTATAAATTATATCTCACTTTCTTAAATTAAGTTATTATTTATTTTCTTCTTCTTTTTTCTCATTCTTTTAATCATTTTATTATAATACTTAAATTATAATCAGTTTCTTTCTTCCATAGTAAATTAGCCTACTCGTATGTAGGCACGAAGTCTTAGAATAAAGCTTGAGCTTGAGCTCAAATTCTATTAATTAATCAAGCTCAAGTTTAAGCCAAGGATGACTCAATTCATTTATGCCCCTAAAAAAATAATAAAAGAGAGCTTTTTCATTACAATTTCAAATTTTTGCCTTTAAGAAATTTTTTGTGGAGCAACATTTTTGGAACTATGGCTTACAAAATAGCTTTTAAAAGCCAAAAAAGAAAAATTTAAACAATCTCAATCAAAGCCCAAGTATGATGTCTACTATCCACTTAGTTTAATATTAAAAAAAAATACTAACCACTTTGTTTGAATTAAAAAAACTTGAATGATGACAAAAGTGAGTCTTTTTTTATTATTATGAGAATGTACATGTGAATCACAACGGTATTTAGGCCGTTTGGGAGCGCTTTTTTATTGCTTTCTAAAATAATTTTTTAGTATAAAATTTTTTTGAACTAAAAATTTTTGTGGTAAAAAGCTGCTTTAAAAAACAATAAGAAAGCTGGGAGCCTTAGATTTTTTTTTTCGCTTGAATTGAAAGGAAAATTGTTAGTGTGAAAAAATCATGTATTAATATTAAAAAAAATTATTTATTACATTGGAGTCACATATGATATGTGTTAAATTTCTTCAAATCTAGCAATTTCAATTTTTTCAATAATTCATGAATTTATTTTCATCCAGTTAGAATGATTGACTCCAAACATTGAAAATTATAAATGTATTATCATGCAATTAAAATCGTCAATTAAACTATATTAATGCATCCAACTGATTAATTATTTAATGATCATATAAATCTTTGTTAGGTTTGCAGGAAATTTTTTGTTAATTGAGTACAAATTGTACTTCAATCTTATTAGAACATTTTTATTAATAAATTACACTAAATGGTGCTGAGGCATTCAGTTTTAAGGAATTTTAAAGGGAATATTTAGTTCAAAATTTTAGCTTGGATTTAAGCTAAATTTTTTGTGGGATTTTTTTTTTCTTCTCTCAATAATTCTTGGTGGGGAAAAAGTTGTGTGAGAATACCTTAATATAATTATATTATGATGAAATTAAAAATTATTAGATTTATTCTGAGATTCGTGTTACAAATGAGGTGTTTATGTTAAACTAATCTCAAACAAATCCAATGATTTTCAAGTCCAAATTTATATCAAAATATCATCACACAAATTTATAATATTTGGTGTGTTATGATATTTAATATTATTTATTTTTCTTGGCACATTAAGGCTTCTTTTGGGATAATTTTTTTTACTACTTTTTAAAGCAGCTTTCTAGTACAAAAATTTCTAGTTCAAAAAATTTGTGTACTAAAAATTTTCTTTTGAAAGCAGTAAGAAAGTTATCCTAAACGAAGCCTAAGTTATTTTTTTCTCTCATCCTCCTCTCTCTTGATTATATGAGATGCAACACAGAAGTTAATAAGGAGAGAGATACATGCGGGCAACAGAAAGGCGGAGAGAAGAAGAAAAGTTTATCACAAAGAGAGAGTTGGAGTCCATGAGGAGGCAGAGATCAAGAGGAAGAAAATGAGAAACTGAAATAAGGAAGGAAGCATAATAGAGGGAGATTGAGGCTTTATTTGAGATTGCTTTCTTATTGTTTTTTAAAATAGTATTTCAGAACAAAAGTTTTTAGTTAAAAAATTTTTTATACTAAAATATTATTTTAAAAAACAGTAAAAAAGTCATCTCAAATGAAGCCTGAGAGAAAGAGTGCTCTAAATTTATAAAATTTAAGTTTTGAAATAACTAGCTAAGGAATATAGTAGAAATTGACAAAATTACTTAATAAATGTTAGTGATGAATGACTCAAAATGATGCTAAGGTCCTCTCATATAATTCAGCCTGTGCTAAGGTCCCCTCGACAATGCTACTGCATGTTTGTTACTATGCAAATAGTCCTAAATATTTACTCATTTATGATAAAATGTTAATCTCAAAGGACATATATCTATATAAAAATAGTTCAATATTATTATCATTTTTCAACAATATTAAGGTTTCATTTGGTACAATATTCTTACTGCTTTATAAAGCTGCTATAAAAAAAGTAACTTTTAAAACTGTGATAAAAATCAATTTTTCAGTACAAAATTTTTTAAAAGTAATAAAAATTAAAGATAAAGCACAATTTTTATTTGATCACTATTTTTTTCTATTTCAATAAATTTTTAAATGCAAAAAATATACTGCAAATTCACCTCTTCCACACCTCCCTTTATGCTTTAAACTAATAACTTGGCGGACAAATTTTAAAAAGCGTTACCTAATTAAATTAGCTTAAATACGGCTATTAAAAAAAAAAAAATTTTTGGGAAAATTTGGGCTTAGCCCGTATATTGAAATAAAGAGGAAATGGTTACATGTAAAGGAAACTTAACAAAAAAAGCTTAAAATAAAAAAACATCCCAAAAAAGAGGGAGCTCACACCACCTGGAGCCAAAAACTGCAAAAGGGAAAATTGTAGCAAAAAAAGTACAAAAAGGAACCAACCAGAGAAAATAAAAAGAAGAACTCCCAAACCAAATAAGCCTGGACTCAGGGAGAAATAACAAAAATCATCAATTCAATCAGAAGAGCAATTCCCCTGGTTGCCCGAAGACCGTCCAATGGGAGCATCATCATTGCCCAAGGCTATAACGAAGGCAGCAGCTGGCATAAAATCTGAGGGCCTCAAAACATTAACAAAGAACCGAGCATAGAAAGTAGAGTGCTTAGCATCGGTCGCAGAAAAGAAGTTTATCCCGATCATAACAAATCCAGCAGAATAGTGGAAGATTTCCACTTAATGACTTTTTCAAAAACAGCTCTTTTAATGCACGTAGAAGTGGAAATGATACAGTTCGCTGAGTTGTCAAATCTCCTGTTATTCCTCTCTTTCCAGATGTGATAAATAGAGCAGCACATTAAAAGATAGTAAACAATTTTGATCTGCTTATTCCTATTGAATTCACCATTTTTCCACTCACCAAACTATAATATAGAGGGCCTAAGAAGCAGACCCATAGCGGGAGGAATAACCTTAGTAATGACAGCATAAGAGTAAGAACATTCAAAGAAAAGGTGAGAAACGCTTTCAGGAAAATCATGACAGAGAGAACAGATAGATGGGACAGAAATGTTCCTGAGGTAAAGAGCACCAGCCGTTTTCAAGCCTCCAACTACCGCAAGCCAAGCGTAGCAAGAATACCTGAAAGCATATTTCTTATGCCAAACCAAGAAATCCCAGGTGCAGAGAGGGGTATCCTTATAAAATTCACTAATAAAATGACTAAAGTTGCTGTTACTCATATTATCCCAGATTAAGCAAGGATCAGTGCTATTAAAAATCGGGATACCAAGCACCTGGTTCCGGAGAGAAGGAAGCACAGAATCTGGAAGAGTCCAGTTCAAATTCGTAATAAATTCCATAAGGCGAGCTTTAGAGTGAGTAGCGTTAAGTAAAGAGAGACCATCAGCACAGTTAGCTAAATTGCCATGATAATACCAGTGATCCCAATGCAGGGAAATGGGAGCAGTGGGGGTGACTTTGAAATAAAATTTGTTCTTAGCAGCAGCAGCCGTCCTGCACATAGACTTCCAGAAGCAAGAGGCATTTGAAGGAGTAGGACACCAAGGTGAAATGTATTTAGTAAAATGCCAAGCAGATAAGGGGGATTGAACATTATAAATCCTGAGAATTAAAGAGCAATTAAAGGCAAAATGAATTGCCTGCAAGGAAGGCAAACCAAGCCCCCCTATCCTTAGGAATACACACTCTCTCCTAGGAAACCATGTGAATTTTCTTAGAAGCAGAAGAGTCTCCAAAAAATAGAAATTTAGAGCAAGGTTTCTTAAAAAATTTAAGAACAATTTTGGGTAAAACAGAACCATGAATCCAATAAGCAATAGAGTTCAGAATCATATATCTCAGGAACTGTAAGCGGCCCGCAAAGGAAAGGAGGTTAGCTTTCCAACCAGATAATTTTTTGGAGGCACTTTCCATAAAAGGTAAAAAGTCAGCAACTTTGAGCCTATTAAAGGACAAAGGAATACCCAAGTAAGCAATGTTGAAGCTAATCGAGTGAATCGAAAGAGCTTGACAGATAGCATCCGGATTGGGCAAGTTCCTAGGCAGCATAATGGAACTTTTATCAAGATTAACATGGAGCACTGTAGCATTAGAAAAAGTATTAAGGATGTTTGTAAGATTGATACAATTTTCAATAGTAGCTTCCCCAAAAACTAGCACATCATCCACATATAAAAGGTGAGAGAGTGAGAAACCATCCAGAATAATCCCTCTGAAATTTCCAGCGTCCAGCAGAGAAGAAAAAGCATTCATAACCAAGCAAAATATATAAGGACTTAGTGGGCAACCTTGCCTAAGACCGCCAGTAGTAGGAAAATAACCCTCAAGAGCCCCATTAACAACAATAGAAAAATTCACATCCAAGATACAAGCCTTAATCCAGCTCACAACTTTAGAGGGAAAGCCTTTTTGGATCAAACGAGCAAGCAAGAATTCCCTAGAGACAGTGTCAAAGGCTTTACGGATGTCTAATTTGGCACAAAAATACTTGACACCACCTCATTTACGGACATGAGAAAGAAGTTCGTTAGCTAGTAAGATGTTGTCTATAGAAACTCTGGATTGAATGAAACCAGATTGGTTATCTTTAACAAGGATAGGCATGACAGGCTTGATCCTATTTGCAATAATCTTAGCAATAATTTTGTAGATAGTATTACACAGAGCAATGGGGTGGAAATCAGAAAATGACTCAGCATTTTTATGTTTAGGAATAAGAGCTAGAGCCGTAGCTTTGATACCACTAGGCATGTAACCTTTATGGAAGAAAGATCTCACTGCTTTAGTAACCAAAGGACCAATAATATGCCACCATGTTCTATAAAAATGAAAGTTGAATCCATCCGGCCCATGGGATGATGTAGCACATCCTTTGAAAACCACCTTTTTTATCTCCTCATCAGTAACATATTGGGTAATATGAGATACCAAATCATCAGTAAAAGAAGCCTCAATGGGAAATAAGCCAACATCTAGGTTGGAGGGAGGAGGAGGATTGTAGATCGCTTGGAAGTGCTGGATAATGGAGTTGATCACATCACTCCGATTAGAGTTGGGAGAGGAACTTAATAAGTTGAAAACAACTTTATTACTCTCCTGTTTACTCCTAATTTTAGAATAGAGAAACTTCAGGTCTTCCTCACCATATTTGAGCCAATTCACTTTGGCACGTTGAATAACCCAGGAAGCTAGGATATTTGAAAATTCAGCAAGTTTGAGATTAACTTCTTTCAAAGATTCATTAAGAGAACTGTTATTCGGGTCAGCATGCACCTTCTCCAAGAAAAATAATTACTGATTATGGAGTCCTTCAAGATGGCTATTAATCAAAGAGGAGTTGGCCCAAGACTCCAGTTTGATATCAGCCTTAAGAAGCTTAAGAGTGTTACTTAAATGAGATACAGGGTTCCCATTAGAAGGCTTAGAGAAAGCCTTAAGAAGAAGGGTCCAGTATTTATCAATGTTTGTCCAGTAGTTCTTGAAGAGAAATCTATGATGAGAGCTCTAAGTGAAACCCGAGTGCAGAACCATAGGACAGTGATCAGAGCAGGAAGGACTTTGGAAAGAGCAGAAGGAGGTGGGAAAAGAATCCAACCAAGCATTATTAATGAGGACCCTATCAAGCTTTATATGGATCAGATTATCAGCCCTCTGATTAAACCAGGTGTATTTGCAGCCAACAGATTGAAGGTCCAGCAGACAATTGTCAAAAATCATAGCATTTAAGTCCACTAAGGAGTTGTGGGAGAGAACCGTGCCTCCCAGCTTAGCAGAGGCATAACGGCAACAATTTAAGTCACCCATAAGAAGCCAAGGAGTCTAATTTGCAGGGGCAATTTGAGAAATTTGAGACTAGAGCTCTTTACGTTCTATACTGTTGTTAGAGGCGTAAATCAGAGTAAGGTGAAAGGGAGGGGAAGAGGCAAAGGTGACAGAACCAGAAATAAATTACGTAGAAATGTGAACTGGCAAGAAATTAATCCTGTGGGGATTCCATTTAACCCAGATACGACCAGACGTCGATTGATGGAAGTTGTTGCAGCTTTGTTCTGAGGGATAGATTACGTGAGAAGTTTCAAAGAAAGGATTCAGGAGGGAAGCAGAGTGAATCCTAGTCTCCAGGATGCAAAGCATATCCAGTTTAAAGGATTCCGCTAATCGTTTACAACACAAAACTTTATCCGGCCTATTAAATCCCCTTATATTCCAGGCCGCAATAGATGGAGAGGTCATTTAGAAACAGTAGAGTTGGGGGGGGGGGGGGGGGGGGGCTTTTTGGCATTCTTCCCTCTAGCCGATTTTTTAGACAAAGTAGAACTGTTGGGTTGATAGGATGTGGTTGGATTCTTGCTTGCTCTGGAATCCTGAGCTTCACTAACCAGGGAATCAATTGGATTGATGCAATCCAAGCGGTCTTCAAGGCCCGTGAACTTATTTGGGGATATGACACCAGAAGGGGAAGCCACAATATTATTATTGGGAGCACTAACAGAGGAGGAAGATTCCCCTTGTGTGGGAGAGTTTAGGTTTAGAACAATGTTGGGTAAGGAGCCGAAAGCTTCAGGAATAGCCAAAGGGGCCATCAAGTTTGAGGCAGGGGTATCTTTGTTAAGAATTTGATGAGGAGGTGGGGAATGTGGTTGGTAATGAAGCAGCAGTCCAACAGTGGTTGAGATGGATGGTAGAGCTGGGTTACAAGATTGCAGAGGAGGGGTGGAAGCAGATCCAGAGAGAATTTTTTTGGGCGAAACAACCTCAGGAGCAGAGCTGGCGTTTCCCACCACAGTGGAAATTCTATTCAAAGGTTTGCGACTGTAACTCCTTCCCCTAGGAGGACGAGCCCTGGAAACATTTTTGGAATTATCAGTGTCTTCAGTTTGTGGTTTAGAAGGGCAAGATACAGAGTAATGAACAAGAGATAGACAATGTTCACAAGGGGTAGGCCTCAATTCATATTGAACCTTCAGCCCAACAATATCGTCACCTTATTATCTACAAGAACACACACTCTAGCAAAAGTGAGGCAGTTTTTTGAATGGTAAGAGAATCAGCAGCTAAAAGAACCCCAACTTTACTAGCAATTCTCGATATGCCCTCTGAATTCCAGCAAGCCAGAGGGAGGTCAAGAATTTTTATCCAAATCGGAAGGGAAGAGAAATTTTCACGTAATAAGGTCTGCGACCAATGGAGTACCCCACTAAACAAAGACTCCAATCTTCAGCACCTTTAGACAGTTTTTCACCGGAGAAGGGGATGATTTCCGGCTCAGAGGGAAAATAAAAGAGTTGCAAGTCGGATGAAGCAGAAATGACGGGGGCACAAGCCACATGCCAGTTACGTGGGGGAGGAGAGGGAGCCCCACAAGCAGAAGAGACGAGAGGGGCAAAATCAGAAGGAAGGAGGGAAGAATCCATGGAAGAAGGCCTCTGGCAGGGCCGGAGGGGGAGGATTAGAGACGGTGCAAAGCAGCTAGAGAGGAGGAAACCCTAGCACAAGAGACAGCGCAGAAAATCACACATTGAGATAAAATTTTAAAAACGTCATAGTTAGTGGACAGGTCAACGCCGGTGACGTGGAGTGTTAAAACTTAAAAGTAATAATAACAAAAAATAATAAAATGCCATTAGCACTTCAAGAATGGTTTTAATAAATATAAAAAAAAAATTAAAATCAATATTTTTTTTTAAAATAGAGATGGGAAGAGATAAATATTAGATATTATTATAAATATTTATTTATTTATTTTTCTAAATAAATGAAAATAAAAAAAACTAAAAGAATTTTTTTTCCATTTTTCTCGTTTTCATTTTTTAAAAATTTTTTAGTCTTCTTTTTTTTTCGTTTTTAATATATATATATATATATATATATATATATATATATATATATATCAATTAACCAATTTATCTATAAATGATAATATAAATCAAAGAAAACTAAAAAAAATAAAAGAAAAAAAAACCTGTCGTTAGTAGTGCTAGAGGCTTGATTTGAAAAAAAAAATATTTTGGGATTTTTTTTTTCTTATTTTGTTTTCTAAGAAAATGAAAATTAAAAAAGCTAAAAGAAACCTTTTTCCCATTTTTCAAGTTTCCTTTCTTTTGTTTTTCGGATTTTACATTTTTAATTTTTTTTATGTATATATATATTATTGCGAGCTAGAATATACGTAGCGATAGAGCTGTAGTCTTACGTCTTAGCGTTGCACGGATATCAAACTCACACACAGAGCACAAGATTTTTTACGTGGAAAACCCTGGAAAGGGGAAAAACCACGGGGTCTGGCCCAGTATAAAATGATTCCACTAAAACTTGAGTAGGTTACAGTAGGCTGACTCGCCTTTAAGGGCGATCAGATTACAAATGTCAACCGTGTGGCTGAAATATAGTGACAAACATGGGTGAAAATCCAGCGTCACTTGGTGAACTGGGAGAAGTCCGATGTTACTAGAAAATTCATGCGTCAGGTGGTAGCTTGGCGGTGGTTTGGCAGAACTTCAACATCGGGCGATGGTCTGGCAGGAGTCCGGGCCTCAAGTGGTGGTCTAGCAGAAGTCTGGGCCTCAAGTGATAGTCCGACAGAACTTCGGGCCTCAGGTGGTGGTCCGTCGAAAGTTCGGGCCTCAAGTGATGGTCCGGCAGAGCTTAGGATGTCAGCTGATGGTTCGGCGGAGCTCAGGGCATCAAGTGGTGGTCCAACGGAGCTTAGGACATTAGGTGGTGATTCAGCGAAGCTCAGAGCATCAATCGGTAGTCCGGCAGATCTTAGGATGTCAGGTGATGGTTCGGCGGAGCTCAAGGCGTCAAGCGGTGGTCCGGTGGGGCAACAGCATCAAGTGGTGGTCCGGCGGAGCTTAGGGCGTCAGGTGGTGGTCCGAAGGAGCTCAGGGTGTTTGGTGGTGGTCCGACGGAGCTCAGAGCATCAAGCGGTGGTCCGGCGGAGCTTAGGATGTCAGGTGGTGGTCCGACAGAGCTCAAGGCATCAAGCGGAGGTCCGGCGGAGCAACGACGTCAAGCGGTGGTCCGGCGGAGCAATGACATCAGGCAGTGGTCCGGCGGAACTCCGACAGTGGTCGAGGAGACAAGAGCATTTTCCAATCTCTCTCTTTTCTCCTTAGGCTTATGGGTCCCCTTTTAAGAGAAAAGGGGGCTCTATTTATAGATTTTTTAGAGTGGCATGACATGTAAATAGGAGGAAGATCAAGAGTAATTAGGGAGTGGTTTGAATGGACAGCAGATGTTAAATCCCTTGATCATGGGCCATTTATTGAGCATTTGAAGACCTTAATGATATCAAAATTCAACGATCTTGAGCTCATTGGATTCGTCTCGTCGAGCCGCTCGATTCGTCTATAAGCATGTCATGTTTGGAAACCATTTGGTAATCCAATTTATAGTTTGAACCCTCTAAACACGCTTTAGGTCTTTGATTTGGACTCATTTGGGCTTGGATTGAGTTGAATTTGGTGTCGTCGGGTTCGTATTTTAGAGACCTTCAGTTCAATTATAGGTTTGTTGAAATTAGAGTTCAGATGGTCCCAGATTTAATTTTTAAAGCTTCCAACTTGATTCTTGCCTCGAGATTCGTGCCCGATCAAGATATTTTTTAGATGATATATCAGTTGCCCGCTATTTTCGGACGTCGAAGCTCCAGAAGTTTGAAAATATATTTCACAGCATTTAAAATTGCTCAAATCACAAAAAATGTTGAAAAATTCCTTTCCAAAAGTTGTAATTTTGCTCAAACTTGATCATGGAAGCTCCATTGAGCTCCGAAAGTGTCAAAATTGGATCTGGAACGTTGAAAAACGATTCCAGGGACCCCAAAAATATCTGAATTAGACTGTCCGGGCCAAAAATTGGGGCACGAATGCGCCTAGGCGGCCGAACTAGCCGGCTGGCCGGCTGGCCGGCCGGCCGCCACCGGCGACAGCCTGCGCTGATGCGTAGGGGAAGAGTCACGCTCTCTCACGGGGCACACTGCTCATTAGGCAGCTGGCAATTGTCGGCAAAATTTTTTTTTTATATAGGCCGGTAAAAAAAAAAATTTATATAGGGCCGCATGAGGCGACTCTTTATTAATAATCAGTCACGAGTAAAATTATTTTTAATAAACATATTTAAGCTAATTTAGGCTTAGTTTAGGACTGCTTTTTTATTGCTTCTTAAAACAGAGTTTTAGTACAAAAATTTTAATTTTTGTACTAAAATTCTATTTCAAGAAGCAATAAAAAAATCGTCTCAAACGAAACCTTAATTAGATACGATAACCATTTTTAAAATTTGTCCAAATTTGACCCTATCAAATCTGCAAGAAAAAAGAGAATCAAAGAATATAATTGTTGCGGGCTAGTAGATTCGCGACGGTAGAGTGAGTAAAATTTTCGTCTTAGCGATGCACGAATATCCAACACACAAACAGAAAGAAAGAAGTAAAACACCCAATCTTTGTTACGTGGAAAGCCCGAAGAGGGAAAAATCACGGGGCGTCGCCCAGATGAAAAGATTCCACTAAATTTGAGTGAATTACAAGGGTTGACCCGTTCCTCGACTTAGAGGCAGTCAAATTATAGTGGCTTAGAGAGTTAGAGCAGAATCTGACGATGTTTGGGCGGAAGTCTGACGGCGTTTGGACAGAAGTTCAGCTGACGAGGAATGATCCGACAAAGATCGGGCTGAAGCACGGTGGCGGTCGGCGGCCGAGTGGAAGTCCGGTGGCCGGGCGGTGGTCCGACAAAGGTCGGGCTGAAGTCTGGTGGCGATCGGCGGCCGGGAGGTGGTCCGACGAAGGTCGGGCTGAAGTCCAGCTGTGGTTGGCGGCCTGATGGAAGTCTGGCGGCAGTCCGCGGCCAGGCGGTGGTCTGACGAAGGTCGGGCTGAAGTCCGGCGACAGTCAACGACCAGGCGGTGGTCCGACGAAGATCAGGATGAAGTCCGGCGGCAGTTGGCGGCTAGGTGGTGGTCCGACGAAGGCCGGAGGGGGTTCGCCGGCTGTGGCGCTGACGAAGGTCAGGGGTTCGCCGGCGATGGCGCTGGTTGGAAGTCCGGCAGCGGTCGGTGGCCGGGCGGTGGTCTGACGAAGGTCGGGCTGAAGTCCGGCGGCGGTTGGCGGCCGGGCGATGGTCTGACGAAGGTCGGGATGAAGTCTGGCGGCGGTCGGCGGCCAGGTGGTGGTCCGACGAAGGCCGACGGGGGTTCGCCGGCGGTGGCGCTGGAGCTCCGGAAGCCTTAGAGCCCTCTGCAATCTCCAACAAAAGGTCCCCCTCATGTAGAGAGTGAGGGTCTATTTATAGATTTTGATGAGTGGCATACCCCGTAAATATAGAGAAGATCTGGGGCAGGTTCGGAGTGCTCCATCGGATGGCTCGTATTGATTCCCCCGATCATAATGAGTTTTTCAACTGTTTAGGTGCCTTAA
Organism: Dendrobium chrysotoxum; assembly: GCA_019925795.1. Classification (NCBI taxonomy): domain Eukaryota; kingdom Viridiplantae; phylum Streptophyta; class Magnoliopsida; order Asparagales; family Orchidaceae; genus Dendrobium; species Dendrobium chrysotoxum. Next base: position 21,759,445 of record CM034312.1, on the reverse strand, counting down.
CGATGTCGGAATTCAGCGATCTTGGGCTCGTTGGATTCGTCTCGTTGAGCCGCTCGATTTGATTATAAGCATGCCATTTTTGGATATCATTTCATCATCCAAATAATTCTTTGAACCTTCCCAATATGGTTTGAGCCCTCGATTTAGACCCGTTTGGGCTCGGGTTGGACTGAATTTGGTGTCATTAGGTTCGTCTCTTTGAGATGTTCAGTTCGACTATAAGTTTGCTGAAATTGGAATTCAGATGATCCCGAAATTAATTTTTGAAAATTTCTAACTTGTATATACCTCAAGATTTGTGCTCGATCAAAATAATTTTGATGTCGTATCAATAATATTGCCCAATTTCAATGGTAATCTCAGTTGTCAAATCTAATTTGCATTACTTAATTAATAATCTGTTACAGTCTAATTTTATTTTATGCAATTACGATTGCAATTAAATATTTATTATTTGAAAATAATAATAATAATTCAAAAATTTTAATATAATTAATTCCGATCATTTCTATGTTTACCAGGTAATAGGAGAGACAATCTAAAAGTAATGTCGTTATGTGATTGTTAGGGAAAGCGTTATTTTTATTTTATTCCAATAATTTGAGTACTCTGTATGTATATAAAATTTAAATTAATTAAGTTTAATATATTAATTAGATAAGTAATTATTTTTTATTTTTATGTAATTAAGTTTTAATATATAAAAAAAAGGTTTTATATATATATCTTTTTATTAATTGAACTTAATATGCTATTAGGATAAAAACCTTTTTTTTATTTTACGCAAATAGGTTTTTAAAACAACTATAAGGCCTTTATATATATATATATATATATATATATATATATATATATATATATATATATATATATATATATATATATATATATATATATATATATATATTTATGTAGCTCATCTTGATCTGTTGGTTGAGAGCTTTGGTTATCAATCAAAAGATCTTGGGATTAGTTTTACGTATGCAATGTGTGTATAAATTTGTCTTAATTGACCTAAATGCCCCAAAAAAAAATCTTTTAATTTATTAAAAGTAATATGTTATTTGGATGAAGGAGGTGCCAACTTTAATGCCACTCGATAGCATACAATAACTTCAATTATTATTGGTCGTAAAGGAGGGCAAGGGATGTAATGACCTAAATTTTCATTTAATTAATGTACTACAAATTGTCTGATTTAAAACTAAGTAGAAAATCTTAGATGTATTGAAATCTAGCTGAGAGCGCTGCAGTATTGTGTGGCCGATCGTTGTGATGTTGTCTTCTCTATTTAGAGGGATTTGGCCATATGAGGACAACGATGTTAGTGTTAGCTGTTGCGATGCCACCTTTACGTTCCTTAGTGATTGAGATCACATATTTGATTTCTTACATAAGAATTATAGAAATCGGATGTCCGCAGACAGAAAATTAAAACCTAATAACATGGTTAAATCTTGACAGGAGTCTTGAGAAGATTGTGGCGATTGCCTACCTATACTGTTCGTTAGCGGTGATAATAGGAAAATTATTTTCCCATTTTTGCTCATTTCTATTTTTTCTAAATTCAGGCATCCATTTAATGTCAATGACTTAATTTTTTTTAAAATAATTTATGCCATAAATTTTAATGACTTAAAAAAATAATTTTGATCTTACTTTGATTAATTATTTTTTTAATAATAAAAATATATATTTTTTGGACACTTTCTTTCTCCAACCTTAGTTAAAAGACACAAACAAAAACAAAAAGTCAGGCTCTTTAACTAATACGTTTTTGAGGATTTACATAGATAACACTTTATATTATGTTATTTACATATTTAACACCTAAAATTTTAATATTTCATGCCTATCACCCATAGACAACTTTAATATCCAATATGTCACCCATATATTTCATTCCTATCACTCATACTATCCTATAAATTTTAATATTTCATTCCTTGCACCCGTATTTGATCTATGGGTAGTAGACATAAAATATTAAAGTTTAGAATGTTAGATATATAAATAGTCTGATATAAAATGATATTTATGTAAGTCCCCCTACTTTTTCAACTAATTTTTTATTTTTAATTAGTCAAATAAAATTTTCAATTTATCAGATGAAAGGACCATTCATTCTTTTTTTTTTTTTTGAGCATGCTTTATGTGAAATTGTACATAAATTTAATCTAATCTAATTGGTTTTGACGAATATTTTATTCTGAAATTTTTATATGGTAGAAATTACATTTTTAGGAATAATAAAATTTTGCAAATATTATTTTGTAATTCCATCATTTGGTTATGTGTAGTTAAAAATTAATATTTGTTGCGGACTAAAATATACGCGGCGATAGATTTTAATTTTCCGTCTCAGCGTTATACGTATATACAGCACACAAACAGAATTGAAAGAGTAACACCAGAGTTTTTACGTAGAAAACCCTGGAAAGGGAAAAAACCACGGGGCCACGCCCAGTTGAAAGAATTTCACTAGTGTGTTTGAAATACACGAGGCTGATTCGTCCCTTAAATTCAGGACGATCAGATTACAATGAGTATCAGTTACAAGGCCAAGCAGAGTTCTGGCGTCACTCGGGTGTCGAGCAGAATTCCGGCGTCACTTAGAAAGAAGTCCGGCGTCACTCGGGCGTCAGGTAGAATTCCGACGTCACTTGGAAAGAAGTTCGGCGTCACTCGGGCGTCGGGTAGAATTCTGGCGTCAGGTAGAATTCCGATGTTGCTCCCGTGTCGAGCAGAGCTCCGGCGTCCTTCGGGCGCCCGGTGGTGCTTCGGTGGTGTTCCGGCGGAGTTCCGGCGGTGGTCGAGGAGGAGCTGTTCCCTCCTAGACTTCTCTTCTCTTCCTTCTCTTCTTCTCTTCTTCTCTTCTTGGCTTGGGTCCCCTCTTAAGAGAAATGAGGGGCTATTTATAGTTTTTCTAGAGTGGCATAGCTCGTAAATAGATGAGGGATCAGGGGCAAATAAGGAGTGATCCGGATGAACGGCTGATATTGAATCCCTCGATCATGAACCGTTTATCGAGGATTTGAAGGTCTTAATGATGTCAGAATTCTACGATCTTGGGCTCGTTGGATTCGTCTCGTCGAGCCGCTCGATTCGACTATAAGCTCGTCAAAATCGGAGACCGTTTGGTAACTCAAATTACTGTTTGATGCTTCCAACAGCACTTCGGGTACTTGATTTGGACTCGTTTGGGCTCGGATTGAGTCGAATTTGGTGTCGTTGGGTTCGTATTTCCGAGACGCTCAGTTCGACTATAAGTTTACTGAAATCAGAGTTTAAATGGTCTCCGAAATAATTTTTGAAGTTTCCAACTTGAGTTTTTCCTCGAGATTCGTGCCCGATCAAGATAATTTTTTTGCGATATATCAGTTGCCCCCCTATTTTCGGACGTCGAAGCTCCACGAGTCCGAAAATACATGTTCCGATATTTCACATTGGCCGAATCGTAAAAAATTGCGTTCCAAAAATTAAATGTTTGCTCGAACTTAAGCATAGAGGCCCCGTTGAGCTCCGAAAGTATCAAAATTGAGTCCGGAACGTCGAAAAACGTGTCCGGGGACCCCAAAAACTTCGAATTTAGACCGTCCGGGCCCAAAATTGGAGCCCGGTAACGCGTAGGCTGCCGGCGGCCGGCCGGCGGCGGCGCCCGCGCGGGCTCGCGGGCAAGGGGCGCGCCCTCTGGGCGCGCGCGGCAGTTGCCCATATTTTAATTTTTTTTGTGGGGCCCACAGGGATTAAAAAATCCGAAAAAATTCCGAAAAATTCCGAAAAATTCAAACTTCCTTCTATAAGCTCTCTCCCTCCAATTTTTAAATATTTTCCCCTCTTTTTCTTCAATAACTCCCTCTCTTTTCATCCTATAAATACACCCCTTGGGGTAGGGGTCAAAATGCTCCTCTCTTCCTCCTCTCCTGGCCTTCTAGCTTTTGGCATTCTGAGGCTTTATGCCGTTTTTAAGTAGGTGATTTTTCCTACTTAATTCGGCGCCCCTCCTTTTGCACAGAAGTTAGCGGTTTTCCCTCTTTTTTCTCTCATTCTGGCTTTCTGACAGTTGAGGCATTCCGTTGTTATTCAGTAGGTGATTTTCCCTACTTGAGACAACGCCCCTCCTCTTGTACAGGAGTTAGAAATTTCTTTTCTTTTTCATTCCTTCATGTGGAGGTGAGATGTTAGTCGGAGGGAGTCTGAAGATGGTCAGAAGTCAGGTGTCGGGAAGAAGTACGGCGTCGGGTAGAACTTCGACGAAAATCCGTCGGCGGGGAGAAGTCCTACGACGGGTAGAAATTCGGTGTCGGGTAGAAGCCCAACAAACATCCGGCGATGGGCAGAAGTCCGACGTCGGGAAGAATTACGGCGTCGGGTAGAACTCCGACGAAAATCCGTCAGCGGGCAGAAGTCCCACGACGGGTAGAAATTTGGTGTCGGGTAGAAGCCCAACAAACATCCGGCAACGGGCAGAATTCCGACGTCGGGAAGAAGTACAGCATCGGGTTGAAGTCCGACGAGGGTCCGACGACGGGCAGAAGTCCGGCGTCGGGTAGAAGTTCGACGAAAGTCACGCGACTGACAGAAGTCTTTCAACGGGAGGAAGTTCGGTGTCAGACAGAAGTCTGACGAAAGTCCCGCGACTGGCAGAAGTCCTGCGTCGAGTGGAAGTACGGTGTCGGGCAGAAGTCCGACGAAAATATTGGGCAAAATTCCAACAAAAGTCCGGCGACGGGCAGAGACCCAGCAACGGGAAGAAGCTCGTCGTCGGGCAGAAGTCCGATGAAAGTCCCTCGACGGGCATAAGTACAACGTCGGGTAGATATCCGAGGCAAGTCACGCAACTGGCAGAAATACAACGTTGGGTAGAAATTCGATGAGGGTCTGGCGACGGGCAGATGATGGCCGGCATCCAGTAACATTGTGTTAAAGCAATATTCATCCATACTGAAGTGTGCCAACATCAGATATTACTGAATCAAGGGGCCGAAGTAGTGTGACATGCCAATATTCTGGCAATACACTAACACTGTCAACTGAGTGGAGGTCTGATGATGATCCAGTTATGTCCTTTCTTTAAAGGAGCAGTTGTAGGAGATGCTTGCGTGCAGTAAGGGAGAAGTCACTTAAATCCATCAAGGATATATGACTGTGTTAAAGTTACTTGTTGCTTGATGATACTAGCTTGTATGAATGTCACCAGTGTACCTTTTGATTTCAACTTCTGGTGAGAAGAAATGTATATTTGAATCTGAATTTATGTAACTCCAATGATATTGTATATGAAATGAGGATTTATCCCCTAGAGGGACCTGAATTGTTATTACATCTGTAAGACATGCTTTGTGCTTTTGATGTATTATTAGTCTGAACGAATGTGAGAGACATCCTTTTAGGATGTTTGACATATCTGAGACTGTAAGTCAAAGCCCTTGCTTGATGACGTTAAGGGAAGATGTTAGATTAAATCTCCCCAGGAATGATCTTCCAATGATTGGGATACAAGACATCATCCAATGACATTTGACCTATATGAGGTTGTATGTCAGAGCACTGCTCAATGACGTTAACTTGTATATGAGAGGTCGAGGGAATCCACTAAGGATGTGAGACCTATCCGAGGTTGTATGTCAGAGCCCTGCTCGACGACGTTAACCTTTATGGAAGAGGTCGAGAGAATCCACCAAGGATGTGAGACCTATCCGAGGTTGTATGTCGGAGCCTTTGCTCGACGACGTTAACCTGTATGGAAGAGGTCGAGAGAATCCACCAAGGATGTGAGACCTATCCGAGGTTGTATGTCGGAGCCTTTGTTCGACGACGTTAACCTGTATGGAAGAGGTAGAGAGAATCCACCAAGGATGTGAGACCTATCCGAGGTTGTATGTCGGAGCCTTTGCTCGACGACGTTAACCTGTATGGAAGAGGTCGAGAGAATCCACCAAGGATGTGAGACCTATCCGAGGTTGTATGTCGGAGCCTTTGCTCGACGACGTTAACCTGTGTGGAAGAGGTCAGATCGAATCCCCCTGGGATTGATCATCCATTGATTGAGACACAATAAAGATTGTGTATTTCTTGAATCAAGGATAAAGAGACTATATTTATCAGTAGTTTTTCATTGTCATTATATTCTTTTTAAAGAAAGAGACAATATCAGAATTGGATGAACAACACATTATATTACTGTAAGACAATACAATAGTTCCCTTGTACAATATAAGAGATACATATAGGGACAACCACATCATTTGACTTGGTATAAATACTAAGGACATTAGAGTGACATCCTACTTATCATAGAAGAGATACATGATGACACATAACAAGTAGTATTACTAATACAACTACACAAAGTGCATGGTCATTCAATCTCGCCAACCATTTGAATATTATTCAAGTGTTGTCTTTGTTGTTGTTGATTTTGCCCCCCAGTTGGACTAGTTTCATCTCGAGCAGGTGGGTTTTGGATGAACTATCGAATATATCCTTGTCGGATCAACCTCTCAATCTCATCCTTGAGTTGCTTACAGGCTTCAGTAGTGTGTCCACGATTACGGTGGAAATAGCAATATTGCTCCTGGTTTCCAACATTTGGCTTCAAATAATTAGGCCACTTGATATTTTCTTTATCTCGAATGGCCATTAGTATGTTGGTTCGAGTTGCATTGAGAGGCATATACTCTTTTTCATGTCGGAACTCGCATTGTGGTACTGGGGGTCTAGGAGATGAATTTTTCTTTCGTTGCGAAAATGATTCCTCTATTGTAGGGGGGTTCTTACGCTTTCCAGTTGTTTGCTCAAATTGCTTTCTATGAGCATTAATGGCTTCATCAGCAGAAATCTGAGCTTCTACACGATGGATCAGGTCAGCATATGAATGAACCGTGTCCCGCATGAGGGCCGAATAGAAAGGACCAGGACGAAGGCCTCCAAGGAAGACCCCTCGGAGCAGTTCTGGGTCCACTCCCGAAATCTGTCGAGCCTCGGTGGAAAATCGTTGAAAATATTCTTTTAATGTTTCTCCCTCGTTCTAACGGATCCCAGAGAGATGAGAAGAATCCTTAGTAATTCTTCGGTTGGCTACGAACTGTTAGACAAATACTTTGGCCAATTTGACGAATGTGGGGATCGTTCTGGCTGGAAGTGAATAGAACCATGTTCGAGCTTGTCCTTTAAGAGTGGCAGGGAAAGCCTGGCAAAGGAGTGCGTCTGATGCTCGCTGGATATGCATGATAGTTCTGTAATGATCGATATGCTGGTACGGGTCGGATGTCCCGTCGTAGGAATCGATGCTTGGTAGTTTAAATCCTGCCGGAATAGCGTGTTGAAGAATAGCTTCTGTCAAGGGTGACGACTCCTGCAAGTCCCACTGACGAAGGGGTTGCCTTATGCCTCCTGTAGGGAACTCTTCTCGGACTAATCGTCGCAGTTCGTGGCGAAGGGCATTGCGAGGGAGCTCAGCAATGTGTGGTCGGGCTAACTCTTCGGGGAGGTCCAAAGGAATACGAGGTTGCTGACCTGTGTGCGAAGGATGGGTAGAACTTGCTGTATCACCCAGTTCATTATCTTGATGAGACTGCGAACGCCTCCTGAGTGGAGGAAGAGGAATCTCGTCTTGAAGATGTTCGATTTGAACAGCTTCAACTCGTGGTGGATCTCGAGGGAGAAGAACCTCCTCCTGAGGTGCTAGGGTCGGTTGTCGAGTCTCTCGCAAGAGTTGTAGGATCTCGTTTTGAGATTCTTCCATCTTTTGAATTCTCTCTTCTAGGGAGGGTCCCGAGGTCCCTTCTCTAGGTGCGTTTTGCCCCCCCGAGGTATAAAGAGGCAGATATCGGGCGTCTATGATTCATAGACTGATTCCTGAATTGATGAGAGTGAGAGCGGGAGGCTCCTATGAGGCGACTGCTACGCCTGTTGACCATCGTAGCAATACTTGAAGTTGTGGGATAAGATTCCCACAGACGGCGCCAAACTGTTGCGGACTAAAATATACGCGGTGATAGATTTTAATTTTTTGTCTCAGCGTTATACGTATATCCAGCACACAAACAGAATTGAAAGAGTAACACCAGAGTTTTTACGTGGAAAACCCTGGAAAGGGAAAAAACTACGGGGCCACGCCCAGTTGAAAGAATTCCACTAGTATGTTTGAAATACACGAGGCTGATTCGTCCCTTAAATTCAGGACGATCAGATTACAATGAGTATCAGTTACAAGGCCAAGCAGAGTTCTGGCGTCACTCGGGTGTCGAGCAGAATTTCGGCGTCACTTAGAAAGAAGTCCGACGTCACTCGGGCGTCAGGTAGAATTCCGACGTCACTTGGAAAGAAGTTCGGCGTCACTCGGGCGTCGGGTAGAATTCTGGCGTCAGGCAGAATTCCGATGTTGCTCCCGTGTCGGGCAGAGCTCCGGCGTCCTAAGGGCGCCCGGTGGTGCTTCGGTGGTGTTCCGGCGGTGTTCCGGCGGTGGTCGAGGAGGAGCTGTTCCCTCCTAGACTTCTCTTCTCTTCCTTCTCTTCTTCTCTTCTTCTCTTCTTGGCTTGGGTCCCCTCTTAAGAGAAATGAGGGGCTATTTATAGTTTTTCTAGAGTGGCATAGCTCATAAATAGATGAGGGATCAGGGGCAAATAAGGAGTGATCCGGATGAACGGCTGATATTGAATCCCTCGAACATGAACAGTTTATTGAGGATTTGAAGGTCTTAATGATGTCAGAATTCTACGATCTTAGGCTCGTTGGATTCGTCTCGTCGAGCCGCTCGATTCGACTATAAGCTCGTCAAAATCAGAGACCGTTTGGTAACTCAAATGCTGTTTGATGCTTCCAACAGCACTTCGGGTACTTGATTTGGACTCGTTTGGGCTCGGATTGAGTCGAATTTGGTGTCGTTGGGTTCGTATTTCCGAGACGCTCAGTTCGACTATAAGTTTACTGAAATCGGAGTTTAAATGGTCTCCGAAATAATTTTTGAAGTTTCCAACTTGAGTTTTTCCTCGAGATTCGTGCCCGATCAAGATAATTTTTTGGCGATATATCAATATTAATTTTAAACTCTACAAAAGATTCAAATTAAATCTATGAAAATAATATTATTATTTTTTTAAATCATCTGAATTGGGAAATGTGGAAAAGGGGCATGTTAATGAGAATTTCGGAAAAAAAAAAACAAATATTTATAAAATATTGAAAGAAAAAAAAGGAGAATGTACACAATAAATAAATATTAAAAAATCATAATTACAGATACAATTTTAAGAAGCTCTTTAAATTTTATTAAAAATTGATATAACAAAAAATTATTATTTTAAAATTTGAATTTTCAGTAGAACACAATTCAAATTTTGCATTTTCTATTTAAAATTCAAATTATTTTTGCATTTTTTTATGAAAAATACACAACATAATTTTGTCATTTTTAATGAAAATGTAAAATAATAATTTGTTTTCTAAAAATGTAAAATAAAATTTTATTTTATTTAAGAAATTCAAAATCAGTTTTTATTTATTCTTATTAAATTAAGACTTCGTGTGGAGTTTTTTTGTTACCGCTTTGTAAAGCTATTGTAAGGAAAAGTAACTTTTTAAAGCTTTTGTAGAAAGTAATTTTCTACAATAAATTTTCTTTTGAAAAGAGGTCAAACAAAAATCATGATTGTGATCTAAAAAGTAACACAATAAAAAAACTATCCCAAATGAAGCCTAAATTTAAATTATGCTTCTTTTATTTAGGATAATTTTTAAGTAGGAGCACACAATTATTTTAAATTAGTGATAGGAGCATCAACTGAAAAAAATTTAAGATGGAGCAAATGCGCCAACATGTTTAGCGTATTGCTTTGAATTCGTCAAAACCTTTAAATTAATTAATATTTTAATATTTAATCAAATATTAAGGTAGAACTATATAATAATATTAATTAAATTAATTATTAAGTTAAAATTAAATTAATTATTATATAATGATATAATTTTTATTATTATGATATAATTTATCATATAATTATATTATTAAAGTATTCATTATACAATTATAAATTAATTAACATATAATTATATGATTAGATTAATTATTAAATTAATTATATAATAATAATAATTATAATTATTTTATATAATTATAAATTAATTATCATATAATTATGTATATAAATTATTTATTATATAAGTTATAAATTACTAATTATATAATTATTTTTATTATAATTAGTAATTATGAATTAATAAATATATAATCATAAATTAGTTATTATATAATCATAGATTACTATTAATTAAATTAAATATAAAAATAAATTAATTATTACATAATTATATAATACTATTAATTAAATATACTTTGATTTAACAAGTATTATATTAATCTATTTCTAAATTTAACAATACTATTAATATACCAATTAATTTTATTTTCTCATATGCGGCCCACCAGCCAACTCGATTTGCCAATCTCCTGCCCAAATGACTTGCTGATCTCCTGCTAGGTGATCTCCCGTGCAAAAAGACGAACATGCATTAAATGGGCTAATCATTTTGGTGAATTCAAAATGCACCAAACAATACGATACGATGCATTTTGAATGTGCCAAAAATTTAACGAGTTATCTCCAATCTAAATTTGGGCCTGTTCACGCATTTTATGATAAAATTAACATCTTTGATGCTCCTTCTTAAAATTTACTCTTTAAAATTGCCCTATTATTATTGCATACCAAATTTTATTAAAATTTTTGTATGAAATACTAATATTTTTTTCTTGCGTCACAAATATGGTAGTATTAACCAAGGTTTTGAAAACCGGACCGGACAACGGTCCGGAAGAAAGAGAGATTCATGGTTTGACCGGTTCGACCGGTCGAACCGGGGTCGAACCGGGGTCGAACCGGATGACGTAATAAACAATAATCTTATTAAAAATTATAAAATGAATGAAAAATTTTCCTCTAATACATTCACTATACATTTCATTTTTCATATCAAACTAATCAAATAATATAAATATGGCATCAATGAAATTTATAAAACATAAGCAAATAACTGAGGCTGTCATTCTAAAATCTGTATCCAAAATAATTGAGGCTGCCTCTTTCCCCTTTATTGTCTTACTTAACTTTGAATCAATGTAAGCCTTGCTGGTGATGAATGCTTGCAAATCATGTTTATGATCATGCACACTTCGTAAGGTAATGAATGTTGTTGCAAATCTGGTTACTCCTGGTCTTACAATTTCAGTCCAACCTGTCCTTTTCCTTAACCAAGCCAATATGAAAGCATGATTATAAATAAAAATTGTAATCTTTGAAGCTTTTCTAGCAAGTTCTGTAATGTAAGGCATGCTTCCAATATCTTTCAGAATAAGATTTATGCAATGTGCTGCACAAGGAGACCAATAGATATTTCCAAATTTTTCATGCAATAACTCACCAGCTTTCTTATAATTTGCTGCATTATCTGTTACAAAATGAACTATATTCTCATGACAAACTCATTCAACAATATCAGTGAATAGTGAGCATAATGTCGTGGCATCTTTAATGACATCAGATGCATCTACTGATTTTAGAAATGAAACTCCTCGAGGACAATAAACAAGAAAATTTATTAATGTCCTACTCCTTGTATCTGTCCAACCATCAGCCATCAATGTACAACCAGTTTCTTTCCATGTTTTTCGATAAGATTCAATTAACAATTTACATTCCTCTTTAGCATCCCGTAACAGATTCACTCTCAATCTATAGTAAAAGGGCAATTTATAACCTGGTCCTATTGCAGCAATAGCATCAATAGCCTTTTGTGCAAAAGGTGAATTGATAGCATTGAATGGAATGCATGTGTCATAAAACCATCTAGCAACTGCTAAATCTGCACGGTGCACTGCCTCCTTAGATGCCATCACACTTTTTAAGGAAGGTTGAGATCCTGCTTTTGTTCTAGGTGTAAAAAAGTTGTCAGTTTCATCAATTTTTCTCTTTCCTTTGTCAATTCCTTTACCATGTATATCAGAATTTTGTGATTTCGTGACTGAACCCCTCTCTTCCTCAGCTGGATCTTCATTAAATAGATCATCAATCTGCGATAAGTCTTGTTGTGCTTGTTGTTTTTTCTTTGATATCTCATTTAAATTTTGTTGCATCTGATGTCGTATGTCATGTGGCACCATCTTACAAGAAGCAATGTTCCCTTTAATCCCTGCTAGATGTTGTTTCATCCTATTAATGCCTCCACCCTTATAAATTGTTCCACAATGTAGAAATTTGTAGTTCTTCCTACCATCAGTAGTTTTACATTCAGTAAAATGGTTCCAAGCGATATCTACTTTCTCACGAACACTTTGAGTTGAATGTGCAGATTAATTGTTTTGTTGATCCATTATTAATATTAAGCTGAAGAATCGATTAGATAGATTTAGCATACAATATTGAACACATGATTTTGTGGAGCTATAGAACAAAATGCAAAACCTCATGTCTAATTATTCTTCAAAAAATTTTTATAAAAGTCCATTTTGCCAATGTACCTTTTAAGGTACCATATGTGTGGGGGATGTTCAATTAAAATAACAAATGAAACTAAATGAAAAACTAGCAAAGATGTATTCCAATTTTAAAAAAGAATAAAATCTCCATAACAGTGGAAGCAAAAATAGACAAAAAATTTAATCATACACATGGATTAAAGTTTGGGCCATGAGTGGGAAAAGATGAAAATTTACAACCAACAGGTAAGTTTTCAAATTATGATTATAAACCACTTGAAAATGTCTGGATTAGCAAAGAGATATATCACTAGTTTAAAATTTGTTGTTGTATTAATCAGGTTCATGTGGATCATTATGGAAGAAATAAGGTAGAGCCTAAATTTATTAAGTGTTTTTGACTTGGAACAGAGATTGAATTTAAAATCTTTGGACAAGTAATTCAGCAGAGCTTTCCTTTATTTAGATCATTTCTTGTAACCACCATGCATCCAAAATACAGTGGAATTATATTCCCATGTTGTTTCTTCAAAAAAAAAAGTCATGGACTGAATTGTTGTGATGGATGTCAAAAACTAGCATGGATTTTGTGAATCTTATCAGCCAATATCTTGAAGATTGTTTTAATTCATACAATGATAATTTATAGGTCAAGTTAAGTTGGCCTAGCCACCTAGGTCTAAGATTAGTATCCAATTGGGATCACCTAAGTCCAATGGAGGGTCTAATATGAGAACTTACTCAATTGACCAAGCTTGGGGCAACTAGTAGTAGCTAGCTGTCAAGGTTAGCTAAGTGATCTAGCCACCTAGGGCTTGCATCAAATCTAGGGGTCTTTAGGTCACCAAGATCTAGGTCAATTCAATACTAACCTAAATATTGTTTCATTTCGGAATTAATTTTGTTCTTATATTTTTTTGCCAAGACTTAGAAGAGTTAGCATTCTTTCATTTGTTGTACTTTAGTTTTGGCCTGCCGATTAGGTTTTGATTTTTTCTCTATCGACTTGAAGAGCAGAAGAGTTAGTTAAGCTTGTGATAGGGCACGGCTGAATAAAATCCAACGCAATCCACATTCGGGCTAAATCATTTGTATTGAACACATGAATTTGTGGAACTATAGAACAAAATGCAGAACAAAAAATTCGAGCATGCCACACAACAACAAAAGACAAGCATTTGAGGAGACAAATGAAGCTTACAAAATGAAAACGAAGGAGCTGCAGCGACTGCAGCGACCAAGGAGGAGCTACAGCGACGATTCGAGTAGCAACGACGGAGGAGCTGCAGCGACGATTCGAGTAGCACCGACGGAGGAGCTGCAACGACGAAGGAGGCGGAGCGGAAGAGATGCGCGGGCTTCGTGAGTTGCGTCCTTACGGGAGTAGTAGGAGAAAAAATAATTAGGTTTTACTTTTTCACCAGTTCACTTCACCTACCTATCTCAAATACCGCATGATCAAAATCAGAGGCTGCGATTTGCGGCAAGCATGGCTGGGCGCTTCAAACCCGGTTCCGGTTTGCCGGTTTCAAGGTCCAACCGGCCGATCCAACCGGTCCAACCGGTTCACAAACGGTTTTTTCTATGGGCGGTTTCAGAACAAAAACGAACCTGCCGGCCGGTCCGGTCCGATTTTCAAAACGTTGGTATTAACCTATTATATTGTTATATAGTTGTAAATCCAAATTTTAAAAATGGAATTTTCCCCCAAAAAAAATTAAAAATGGAAAGCATCATTTTTAAGGGTATTATGGACATTTCATTAAAGTTTGAAAAAGCAAATATAATTTAATAGAAATTTTAACGACAGAGAGTAGAAGTCTTCCAGATTTACCCTTCGTACCTCCTCCCTTCAATTCCTTAGTTTCCCTATATATCTTCATCCTCGCTACTCTAATCGCAGGCCTCCATATCTGCCTCTAACAAAAATCGGCAGAGAGAGAGAGAGAGAGAGAGAGAGAGAGCCATCGTGAGCTTGGAGTGGCGATCGCTCTAATTAGGGTTTCTTTATGTTGTGCTAATCACGGCTGTTCTTCGAGTCGGCGGGCGGCACTTCAACCGTTTCCATCTTCCTCAACCGCAAGTGGAGAACCTCCCGGAGAAGAAGCGGGGCGTGGGGCTCCACGCCCTTGGCAAGCACCGCTGCCCCTCTACTCACGGAGGCCGCGGTGCCCTTCCTTCCGCAGGCGGAAGTCCATCCGACCTCCTCTTCCTTGCTGGCGGCGGCCATCTCTCCTCGCGAACGCTCTCTTAATTAAACCTTCTCTATCTCTCTTTTTCCCCCTTCAGTTCTTTTCTTCGTCTAAAGTCTAAAGCTTAGAGATGCTAACCATCAAAAGGGTCCCGACCGTCCTTTCTAATTACCAGGAAGACGCTGCTGGCTGCGGACGCAACTGCCTTGGAGATTGCTGCCTTCCCGGTAATTGGCTTCTCCCTATCAGGAAATTTCATTCTTTTCATGGAATTTTGGGATTCTAGGGTCATTTGTTTAACGATTTGGGCTTTGGGGGTGTGTTTGCAGTCTCCAAGCTCCCTCTTTATGCTTACAGGGTCGAGAGGTTGCCGGCTGTGGTTTCTCCTTCTCAGGGAGATTTGCCCTCTGATTTTTTACTGAACACTCTCTTATTTGGACAGGTAGTTCTCGTTGCTAAAGCCTTAAAGTTTCAATCTTTTTGTTATTTCTCGTGATGTATGGTAATTGTATGTTGAAATGGTTTGGGAATTTGTCCGTTGTAGTGGGAGGATCGCATGAACCGAGGATTGTTCAGGTATGATGTGACTGCTTGCGAAACGAAGGTGATTCCAGGGGAGCAGGGTTTTGTAGCGCAACTCAATGAAGGGCGCCACCTCAAGAAGAGACCGACCGAGTTCAGGGTTGATCGGGTCCTGCAACCTTTTGATTCAACCAAGTTTAACTTTACTAAGGTTGGACAGGAAGAGGTCTTGTTCCGATTTGAAGCTGGTGAAGATGATACATCTTGCTTCTTTGAGATTGCTTCTGTTGATAAGGGTGTTCCACCTAATGTTGTTGCTATTAATGTAATATTTATTTTTATGGTTTTCATTTTTTTCTCTTTTAATATTGTGGAATCATTTTGTTTGATTGTACTGCTTATATTATTCATCGTTTCAGGTGAGCCCCATTGAGTACGGCCATGTTCTACTAATCCCCCATGTGCTTGAGTGCTTGCCTCAAAGGATTGATCCAGAAAGCTTACTGCTTGCACTTCACATGGCAGTAGAAGCAGGAAGTCCTTACTTCAGGCTGGGTTATAACAGTTTGGGTGCCTTTGCCACCATAAATCACTTACACTTCCAGGTAAAATATTTTATTTATAAGAACAATTAGCTTTTAATCTGATTTTGACCATTTCAGAGAGGAAAGAAGTTAGTCATTTATAATAGAAAATAAACCTCATTCTTTCTCAACAACAAGGAAAATATATGATATTTGTTTGTGTGACAGGCCTATTACTTGGCGATGCCTTTTCCTGTGGAGAAAGCTCCAACTAAGAAGATTCACATTGTTCAAGGTCTGGCAAAGAGTCTTGGTGTAAAGATCTCAAAACTGTTGAACTACCCAGTGAGGGGCCTAGTTTATGAAGGTGGAAATTGCCTAAAAGACTTGGCTGATGTTGTTGCTCAATCCTGCATTTGTCTTCAAGAAAATAACATCCCATTTAATGTGCTTATTTCTGACTGTGGGAGGAGAATATTTTTATTTCCACAGGTAAATTTCTCTTTTGTTTACTTTATAATATTTAGATTTTACTTCAAATCGCATCTTATTATACTCGAGTCATTTCTCAAAATGGTGAAGCTACCAAAAAGTTCAGCTGCGAACTCTTTAGTTACTAATTGTGTGTTTTAGTTTTTTATGCACACATTATGTTATTGTTGTGCTTAGTTCAGTAGATTACATTTTTGTTTTTCTTCTCAATTTTGTAATTGTTTGACCGTTATGTGTCGCTAGCATTCTGTTTATGGCATAATATTTTTACTTCTTGCCAAAAATATCTGGTATTAACTTGCTGTGGGGTTTAATGTTTTACTGATGCTATGGTTGTAAGAACTACCTATTTTTTGTGAGGATGCCTTCTCTATTTGATTCATAAAAGTGACCCTAAGATTTGGCCTTCCTAGTTTATGTTGGGTGAGTTTTGCGGTATAGAATATAAAACATAAGGGAATGCAGTCTTAATGACTTATTTCTTTATAATTTGATGATTTGCTTCTGCTTGTATTTTTATCTTTTAAAATTTCTTGTGTTTTCTAGTTTTCTTGTTAAAATCTTTGCGGATGTGTATCAATTATAAGGTTTTTGACCTTTTATGCTTTATTATTATTGATTGGCATGCATGTAAGACTAGTCTTGGAAGTTGTAAGCTCACACCACTACCTTGCATTATACATATTTATATACCAAGTTTTCCTTGCTAAAAAGTTACTTCGGGCACTTGATTATCTGGTGCTAATGTCTTTTCCACTTCAGCTATATTTTGATACTGGAATTGCTTTGGTTGATCATTATCATTTATTTAAAATTTTGAAAACTCACCAGACAGTAAGGTTCTGAATTGGTCACTTTCTTGGATGACATTGTGCAGTGCTATGCTGAGAAACAGGCGCTTGGGGAAGTGAGCCAAGAGCTCCTAGAAACACAAGTGAACCCTGCAGTGTGGGAGATTAGTGGCCACATGGTGCTTAAGCGGAGGAAGGATTATGATGAGGCATCTGAGGAATATGCTTGGAGGTTCTTGGCTGAGGTTTCCCTTTCTGAGGAGAGGTTTGAAGAGGTGAAATCCTATATATTGGAGGCCATTGGTACTGTGGAGGCTGAGAAGGATGAGATGGATTCAAAGGTGAATGAAGAAGAATCCTTCCCCGCTGTGTCTACTTTCCCAGAAAGCTGTTTGGTTCTGCTGTGAAAGATGTGGCTCATATTGTGTCTCTAGTCTCTACTGTGTTTGCTTCGGCCAGCAGTCTTTTAGAAGGAAATAATCCAGTTGTTATAACAGTATTTGTATGTAGCTGCGTTCTCTCTGTGTGTGCATCTGTTTATTTCTGCTTTCTGCACCTTCGGCCTGTAAAGCTAATGCAGATGTTTTTCTGGTATGTTTTCGGTCTGTTGTTCAGACTTTATGTCCATAATGGTTGGAATTTCGTAAGAGCTCTGTCCTTGTTTTTCAATAAGAAAGGTGCTGATATCCCTTAATAAAATACTGTTTGTTCCTAAAGTTTGTTTCTTTCATCTTTAAAAAAATGATGTTGGCTTCAAACTCAAATGTGATTAGAAGTTTTTTTTTTAATAACAAATTATCATTTAAATTATATGATTGATTAATTTATTTTTAGTTTAGAAATAATAAATATGTATAAGATTTTCTTACAAATTAAACTATTTGTAAAATAAATTTTAATTATAATATATCTTTTTTATTTTGACAACAGAAGTGAAAGAGAAATAAAGATATTTGCATTTATTTTGAAAATATTCATTGAAAGTGTTAAATATATAATTACACTGTTATGCTGCCTTCTAAATAGATTAATATCACACCTCGCAAACAAAACTCAGACTGTAAATGCTCACTATTTATGAAGGATAAAACCTTTTTTTTCTCTTGCAGTGGAGTTGTTAGAGCTTGTGCTTTTTTCCATTCCCTAGTGTTGACACATTATTGAAAGCAAGGTCTAATTGCAAGGCCAAGCCACCAATAAAACTTTTGTTAAAAAAGGCAATGTTGGCTCAATGTTATGAAACAAAAAAGTAAGTTATAATAAGATATCATAAGAAAAATTTAAATGATTTTTATATGATTTGATCATGATCATGCAGTAATATAATTATCTTCATCAATATATCATCAAGATTTTGTATAATTTAAGGGAAAATTCAAAAATACTCGAGTCTTACGTGATAAATTATAAGAAATTTAGAATATCTTTCCTTCATAAAAGTTGGCACCTCATTCCTTTTAAAATGACATTCATATACACAAAGATTTCATCAAAATTTTTTCCTATCTGCTCAATTATTAACATGTCTTTTTTTGGGAAATTTCAGGGTGTAGCCCAAATCCATCAACTATTAAGTTTAATTTTACATAAGACTCAACATAACACTTTACAACTCAATCGATGAGAAACAATATAAAAAAGTGAGTTGTAAAATAGAGAAATGAGCAAAGCTCAAAATGAAAAAGAACTAACAGAGGCAAAGACCTCCAAAAACAAGATTGAGAATGAGCAAAAATCACTTTGAATACAAATGTAGTATCTTCAATATGAGATGATGATTTTCTCTTGATTGCACAGTACATAGAGAGCAAAAGATAATCATTATCTTCCATAAAATCAAAAGATCAAACCGAAGCATCAAATCTAGACTCAATAATAGCATGTTTCGAAGAAATTCCAATTGTGATAGAAAAATGAAAGAGGTTAAGCCTCAACAAAAGAGTATTACAGAACACAACATCCAGCACAAAAATTTATTGCGAGAAATTAGAAGTTTAATCTTATCAAATTTCTTCCATTTTGTAGCTTTGGAAACAATGGCTTTCTTGATAAGGTAACATGTGGTGGGGGAGCTACCAGTAGAATCTCCAAACAACCTAACATTCCTTTCACGCCAAATGTAATATAAAGAGCAGCAAGTATAAAGATAATATAAGTTTTTAACAATAGTACTTACATGAGGCATATCATGAATGTGTTGAAGAAGTTGAACTAAGCTAGGCCTGAGTAAGAAATCATTGGCCCAAGATATGAGTTGAGTAAGAACATTAAAGGAGTAATCACATTCGAAGAAGAGGTTGGAAGTACTTTCATCAAGATTGTTGCAAAGTGGGTAGTTAGCTTGAATAGGGATGTTACGCCTAATCAAGTTATTTGCAGATTTCAACCCACCAGCAAGATCAAGTCATGCATAACAGGAAAACATAAGAGAATAGTTTTTAAGCCAAATGTATTTATGCCAACTAACGTGATGCAGGTCAACATAGTAATGTTGAAAAAAAAATTAAAAGGTTGGGCAATCAAATTTGAGCTAGCTGATACCATTTCTAGGAGCCTGCACAATATTGTTGAGAGAGATAATATTTTAGGCATCAGTTGAAAGGGATAAAGGTATGTTCCATCTATTATTGGTGATAAATGTGCAAACATTAGAGGAAATGGGGATGGAAGGTGGGAGGAAAGAGGAACCAAAGACATCAGAGAGAGACATACCATTAAACCATAGTTCCCAAAGGAATGAGAAAGAGAATTATTGATAATTTGGAATGTGAATTTAGTCTTAACCTTTTGAGCTACAATTGTTAAGTTCTTCTAGAATTAGGAGGGATAGGTTTCCAAAGTGATATATATTTATCTTTGCACCAATCCAAAAGAAGCCCAACAGTTGTGAGGAGATGCCAAATGAGAGAACAATAAAAAAGCATGATTGAGAGCCTGGATATTAGGGATACCAATGACACCAAGATTCTTTAGCAGATAAGCTTTTTTTCTAGGAAATGAGATGAAGATTATGATTATTAGTTTTTCCATGAAATAAGAATTTATCACAAAGTTTAAATATTATTTTGCAACAAGCTTTAGGAGTGATAGATCCTCTTATCCAATAGGCCACAGTTCCAAAAAATAGTAGGTTGGCCTTCCAACCATCTAACAAATAAATAAGCTTTTTGATGGTGCTTGAAAGTCAGAGACATGAAGTCTTTTGGGAGAAATGGAGATGCCTAGATATTTGAGGGAGTAGCATGCAATGGAGAGGTTTAAGATATTGCAGATTTCAGTAGAATTAGGAATATTAGGGGAGAAAATGATAGTGCTTTTGTTGTAGTTAACTTAGAGGAAATGCAGATGAAATTCCTTCAGAATATTCTTGAGAGAGACGATATTATGAGTAGTAGCCGGGACAAACACAAGCAAATTATCAGCATACAAAAGGTGGGTGTACCGATTACTGCCCATGGGATTGCTATTATAAGTGTGATAAGCCCACCCATAATGAAGAAGAAGAGATAGGGTGATAGGGGAAAACCTTGCCTTAAGCTAGAAGATGAGCTAAAGTAACCGTCAAGAGATCCATTTAAACAAATCGAGTAATAAATATCACAATACATGCTCTTATCCAGGATAAGAAGAGAGAAGGAAAATATTTTTATTCAAGGCTTTGTAAATGGAAACTTCTTGAAGCAATGCCAAAATATTTTAAGATTTCTAACTTGGCACAAAAAATTAAGCTTGCTTTGATTTTTAACTTCCCCAAAATAATAGATGAAAATTCTTTTGTTAACAAAGCAAGCTTATGTGGAATTTATAATGTGTGGCATAAGAACTTCAAGCTTATTAGCCAAGATCTTGACAATAATCTTGTATAAGATATTGCATAGTGAGATAGGCCTAGAATCAGTGATGTTAGAGGCATGAGGGACCTTGGGAATTAAAACAATAGCAAAATATTTAACAATTATGGGTAAGTGAGAGGTTCTAAAGAAGTATTTGATAGCATTACAAACATTGGGGCCAGTGATCAACCATGGCCTTATAGAATTTAAAGGTGAAACCATTAGAATTATTGGGAGTCAAAAAATAGTATTTTGATCTCTTCATCAATGATAGGGGCTATAATAGAGGGAATCATGTGGTTTGGAATAAATTCCTGAGAAGAATAGTGTTGCTAGGAGAGTTAATGAGCTTTTAGAAGTGGAGAATAATGGATTTAGAGATATCAAATGGATTGTTGCAATTTTCTATATGGGTGATGATCTCCTTAATATGATTTTGATTTTTTTTTCATGTCTGAAGCTTCCCATAAAAAAATTTTAAGTCATCTTGTCCTTGGGAAAGCCATTTGGCTTTGGCTCTATGAATGACTCAAGAAGCCCAAGTTAAATGGGCATTAGAAAGCTTATCACCCAAGGATTTGGCAACATCATTGAGGATAAGATTAAAAGGTTGGCTGTTGAGTTGTTACAAGCAAGTATAGTTTTGAGCTTTGAGATCCTTTATAGAATGATAAAGGTTTTTGGAAGAGCCCAAGCTTTGAGATTTAGTAGTAGCTTTGAGTGTCTTAATTTTGGTGTAAAGAGAAGATATAGGGTTTTCTTGAACTTATTGAGGAAACATAGATGAGGGTATCCCAAAATTGTGGAATCTTGATCCAATAATTTTTAAAGAGGAATATATGTTTATTCTTTTGCTGAGGTTGAATGTGAAGGACTAGAGGTGAATGGCAGAGCACATCCTGCCATTAGTTTTATAGTAAGATAAGGGAAAATTTTGAAGCTAAGCATCACTGACATGGATTTTATCCAGCTTGATGTGAATTAGATTGTCAATCCTTCAATTAAACTAAGAAAAATGGAGACCTGTAGAGACAAGGTCCTTAGTGGCGGTGTCAAAGGCTTAATTATTAAGTTCCCATAATTTATTGTTTGGGATAGGATTGCCCCTAGAATTTCTTGAGGGAACCTATAACAGCTAAAGTCTCCCAAAATGATCCAAAGGGAGGGAGATATTCAAACCAATTTGTTCTAATTATTGCCAAAGAAAATACCTTTCAGTAATAGAGTTAAAGGCATAAATAATACTCATCATAAAAGGGGGAAGAGAGCCATAGGAAATATGACCATGAATCAATTGGCTAGTGATAATATAGCAGTTGAAGGTCAAAGAAGTGGCACTCCACTTAATCCAAATCCTACTAGGATTAGAGCATGTAAAATTATTACAGGAGTCTTCACTAGAAAAAATTTTGTTGGAAGTAGTAAACCAAGTGTCTAACAACAAAGAGGCGTGAATTTTGGCCTTGAGAATACAAAGAAAATCAAGGTTCAAGGAGTTCACTAAGTCCTTAAATGCGAGGACTTTTTTAGGGTTATTAAATCCCTGAATGTTCAAAGTGGCTATTGTTGGGAATTACATTGAGTTTTGGGGATTAGGTTGTTGCCTTTCTTGGCATTTTTATTTTTGAAGGGTTTTGTGGATGAGCTTAGCATTTGCTGAATGTGGGTGGAGACTTTCACTATAATATTATGAAGTTGGTCCTATTGGAATAAGGCTGCAAATTTGTTCTAGGATTTAGGTGAGGCATGAGATAAAGCATATGTTGTAGATTTTATAGTGCCATCAATACCTTCGGGGGGAGTTTAAGTTAGGAATGAGGATGAATTTTGTGGTGATAGTAGAAGAGGAAAGTTGGTTTGCAAGTTGAACTTGTTGGTTAGGGGGGTTATGTGGAAGGTTGAGTTGGTATTTAGGTTCATTTTCATTGGTGACAAAGGATGGCAGATCAATGACCTAGGGAACTTGGAGAGGTTTATATGTAAAGATTATGGTTGTAGGAAGTGTTTTGGCTAATGGTGTGGGAACGTCTTAGTTTTATGCTCATACTCAGACCACAAGTGAATTGATTGGTGGGTTTGATGTGGCGTAGGTTTTGTGGATGAACAAAATGTTGCAAATCTGGTTTTGATGATGACAAACATGTTTCCAGTGTGTTTTTCTTGGCTAATCAGTTTCAGGCACAAAAGACCGCAAGCTACTCAAGCCAACTCAAGATCGGGTCCAAGTGTGTCAAATGTATGATTTTTTCTTTTATTGAGTCAATTGTAATGTAACTGATTCCCTAGCTAAGTAACCTTGCACACACACACTCAGGGAGAGAGATTGAGTGAATTAGAGTTTCTGTTAAAATTTTGTTCAGATCGTCCTGGACGATAGTATCATCGTCCTGGACGATCCAGTTAAAACAGAAACCCTAATTAGGGCGACTAAGTTAAGAGGGTCTGATTGAGCCGATCGTCCTGGACGATCTACTGATCGTACGGGACGATATGCCCAAATCAGAAATTCTCAGCCGCCAGATTAAGTTAGGCAAGTTTTATTTTAAGTATTTTGGTCTGATCGTCCCGGACGATACGTGTATCGTCCTGGACGATTTACTACAATCATGCCTAAATTAGTCTGGTAATTAAGGAAAGCGATTAATGTTTAATTGATACGATCACATCGTCCTGGACGATCGCAGGATCGTCCCGGACGATCGTGATCGTCTTGTGCATTTCAGCTGTACGTCCAGAACTATGTACAGGACGATTTGGGGCCTTTTTGAACTAATCGTACCGGACGATTACCCTATCGTACGGGACGATCAAGTCATTTTTTGGTCGTCCAGCACAGATTTCTCTGGACGACCCGAACTGTCTTCTGGACGATTTCCTTCAATTTGAACTAATCGTCCTGGACGATCGCAGGATCGTACGGGACGATATGAACAACTTTTTCTACTGATCGTCCAGAAGAGCCAGATCGTCCAGGCTGAAACAGCTGAATTTGAACTGATCGTACAGGACGATCTACCGATCGTCCTGGACGATCTTGGCCGACAAGTCGAGATTTAGGGCAAGTTTTAAGCCCTCCTTTAAAAGAACTTTTTCCAAGATTTGGAAAAATCTTTTGCTGCCTTCCTTCCCTGAGAAATCCTAGAGAGAGAGAGAGTTGGGAGAGAGAGAAGAGATCTTGTGAGGGGGAGTTAGTGAGGGATTCACTAAGGTTGCTCCAAGCACGGATCAGAGTCGTCTTCTCCGCTCGTCGTCTGTCGTCTAGTCAGTGTTCTTCGTGGGAGGATCGTTCGCAAGAAGATCCGGGTTCTCTGCCCGCTTCAGGAGGAAGCGAAAGGAGTTCGTGGGTTCTCTGCCCGCTTCAGGAGGAAGCGAAAGGAGTTCGTGGGTTCTCTGCCCGCTTCAGGAGGAAGCGAAAGGAGTTCGTGGGTTCTCTGCCCGCTTCAGGAGGAAGCGAAAGGAGTTCGTGGGTTCTCTGCCCGCTTCAGGAGGAAGCGAAAGGAGGTCGGGTTCTCTGCCTCACCGTGTGGTGAAAAGGAGGAGTTTTATACAGGCTTCTCCGCCTTGCTGTGGGAGCAAAAGGAGAGTCACTTTCGTTTAGTGCAATACCCGGAGGGGAGGCTCCGGGGAGTGGACGTAGGTCAAGTTGACCGAACCACTATAAAATCTGGTTTGCTTTTCTGATTCAGTTTTGCATTTTACTTTTCAATATAAACTGCTTGGGTGAATATCGTTGGTTGATCTTTTCGTTATTGTTTACTTGTTTCCGCTGCTAAGTATCGAAAAGATTTTTGTAGTTATCGTGAAATTTTTAAATAACCAATTCACCCCCCCTCTTGGTTAGCCTCGGGACTAGTTCACTAGGGCTTAACATCCCTTTCGAACTTTCAAGTGGTATCAGAGCGGGATTCAAAATTTCTGTTTAAAAACTTTTGAATTTGATCCATGGCTAACTGTAACAATCGTAATACTGCTGAAGGTTATTCTATAACTAGACCACCGTTGTTTGATAACATTCCATTTGACTTTTGGAAAACACGCATGTCTACTTTTCTTCAGTCTATCGATTATCGCATGTGGATGTTAGTTAAGGACGGATACGAACCACCTTTTCGAATGGTTAACAATGTGAAAACTGAATTGCCGTTTGCTGATTGGACGTTTGATGATCGTGATTTAGCACAGTTAAATGCCAAATGTTTGAACTGTTTCTTTTGTGCTTTAAAATCTGAGGACTATATGCGTGTTTCTACTTGTACAACGGGAAAAGAGATTTGGGATAGATTATGTATAACATATGAAGGTACAACTGAAGTCAAACAGTCTAGGTTAAACATCTTGTTACATGATTACGAACTTTTTCGCATGAAACCTAGTGAGACTATTTCAGAAATGTACACAAGGTTCACTCAGATTGTTACCTCTTTGCATGCTTTAGGTAGAGAACTTACCAACTACGAAAGAGTGAACAAGATTCTTAGATGTTTGCCTGCTTCTTATGATGCTAAGATTACTGCTATTACTGAATCCAAAGATTTAAATACTTACTCTATTGACAGCTTACTTGGATCACTCATTGCTTACGAGCAAGGGGTGAACCAAAGGCAACTTGATGCAGGTGAACGCAAGAAAGAGAAGACAGTGGCACTAAAGGCCAAAGATTCAGATGCTAGCACTTCCGGGTCTGATAGCGATGATGTTGCCTTAATCACAAGGCAATTCAAAAGCTTTCTAAGGAAGAAACATAAGAACCATCAGAAGTGGAACAAGGGTAAGTTCAATAAAAACTTTAAGGGTTCATCTGAATCGGTTTGTTTTGAATGCAGGAAGCCCGGACACATTAAGGCTGATTGTCCAACACTTAAAGCTCACCCAAGCAAGGAGAAGGGTGAGGAGAAACCAAAGTACAGAAAGGACAAGAAGCGGATTCAGAAGGCGTTCTGGGCAGACTCTGCATCCGACTCTTCTGAGACTGAAGCTGAAGAGGAGGAAACAAACTTGTGTTTGATGGCTGATGATCACCCTGGTCAGTCCGACCAGGAAGAGGTATGTGAGCTTACTTACGATCAGTTATTTGAAGTTTCTGAAAAGATTCATACATCGTATAGGAAGCTTAAGAAAACCCATGCTAGTTTGAAACTAGATTATCTGACTTTGCAAAAAGAGCATGAAGTGTTGATTAAGGATCATTCCACCATTGATAGCAATCACATGTCTTTACTAGATGAGTTTGATGAACTGAATAAAAAGCATTCTGATTTAATTGTTGAGCATAACTTGTTAAAAACAGCGCATGTTGAATTAGAACTTGCTTTTAAGAAAGTGAATGATTTGGCATCTGAGTTAGAAAGTACTGAAAGTGCAAAAACGTTTGAAATTGGAAGTTTAAACAAACACATTGAGTTTTTGAAAGTAAAAATCAGTTCTTTTGAAAATAACAAAACACCGCCTACTTTTGAACAATTTTATGCACCGCCACCTTTTAAAAATTCTGTTGCAAGTTCTTCAAAGCATGTTTCATACACTACTAGGAAGAGGCACTATCACTCACGACGTTTAGTTAATCCTTTTCCTGGTGTTAGATGTTTTTCATGTGGCATGTTAGGACACATATCACACACTTGTACTGTTCACCGTAGTACACATTGGGTGTGGAGACCCAAACTACCTGTTGCACAGCACAGCACACATGCATCGCATTCTTCTTTTCATAAGATGGAACCCAAACCTGTTTGGGTTCCTAAGACTGACATTTGATGATTTTGTAGGTGTGCTCTCACACAAGACCTCGTGAGAGCATGTGGTACCTGGACAGCGGATGTTCTAGACATATGACTGGAGATGCAAATCAGTTCATTTCGCTGGAGGCCAGAGCTGGAGGCAAGGTTACACTTGGAGATAACACCACTAGGAAGGTGGTAGGCACAGGTATGATTGGTGATTCAAAGAATTTTATGATTGATAATGTTTTGCTTGTAGATGGACTGAAACACAACCTGCTGAGCATCAGTCAACTCTGCGACAAGGGATACAGCATCAAATTCCTGCCCACTGGCTGCATTTTAAGCTTAAATGATGAAGTTGTTTTGCAGGGGCAAAGGATCAACAACGTCTACAAGCTGGATGTAAGTAGCATTAAATCTGATAATTCAATTTGCTTAAAAACTGCTGCTGATGAGTCTTGGTTATGGCATAGGAGATTGTGTCATGCCAGTATGAAAACCCTTAGGAGAGTCACCCAAAAGGACTTAGTTAGAGGTGTGCCCAAGCTTAAGTTCACTAAGGATCACCTGTGTGGTGCCTGTCAGTTGGGGAAGCAAGTCCAGTCCTCTTTTCACTCAGTTAAGGACATTAGCACCTCTAGACCTTTAGAAGTTCTTCACATGGACCTCTTTGGACCCATTAGCACTGCCAGCTTAGGGGGGAGAGTCTATGGTTTTGTGATTGTTGATGATTATTCAAGGTTCACTTGGGTTAAGTTTTTGTCACACAAATCTGAGTCATTTGATGAGTTTAGATCTTTCTCTACTTGGATTCAGAAGAAGTTAGGATGTGAGATTATTACCATCCATAGTGATCACGGAGGGGAGTTTGAAAATGAAAGATTTGGAAGTTTTTGTGAGAATCATGGGATTAGTCACAATTTTTCAGCTCCTAGGACCCCTCAGCAGAACGGGGTAGCTGAAAGGAAGAACAGGACCTTGGTGGAAGCCGCTAGAGCCATGCTTGCCGAGTATTCACTTCCTAAATACTTTTGGGCTGAAGCGGTGAACACTGCCTGTTATGTGCTGAATAGGGTAAATGTGAGAGTCAAGCTGAACAAGACACCTTATGAGATCATTAAGGGTAGAACTCCAAATCTGTCCCACCTCCATGTTTTTGGCTGTAAGGTGTTCATTCTGAACAACGGGAAGTCACCCTTAGGAAAATTTGACCCCAAATCTGATGAAGGAGTGTTCTTAGGATATTCAAGTGTGGGGAAATCCTTTAGGGTGTTCAATAGGAGGACTTTGGTGGTGGAAGAAACAACCCATGTAGTGTTTGATGAATCTGATCCTAAGGAGTCTAGATCTGAAGTAGAAGATGAAGAGATTGTTGAGGTTACCCAAGGAGTTGGAAATACAAATTTGGAGGAAAGGGTAGAACCTCAAACCCCATTGCCTAGAGATTGGAGATATTCTTCGAGTCATCCTAAAGAACTGATCTTAGGAGACCCTTCTGAAGGTGTTAGGACTAGGCATGGACTTAGGAAGGAAGTAAACCATTCTGCCTTTATCTCAATGAGTGAACCCACCAACATCAATCAAGCCTTGTCGGATGAGTTTTGGATTTTAGCTATACAGGAAGAATTGAATCAATTTGTAAGGAATGATGTTTGGGAGTTAGTAGAAAGACCTAGAAACCAAAGTATTGTGGGAACCAAGTGGGTCTTTAAGAATAAGATGAATGATTCTGGTGTGGTGGTGAGAAATAAGGCAAGATTGGTGGCTAAGGGGTATAATCAGATAGAAGGGATAGATTTTGAGGAAACTTTTGCCCCTGTAGCTAGATTGGAAGCCATTAGAGTGCTACTAGCCTTTGCCTGTTATAAGGGATTTAAGCTGTTTCAAATGGATGTCAAGAGTGCCTTTTTAAATGGGGTAATTAAAGAAGATGTTTTTGTAGAACAACCCCCAGGTTTTGAGAGTTCCCAATATCCAAGTCATGTCTATAAATTAAAAAAGGCCTTATATGGATTGAAACAGGCACCAAGAGCTTGGTATGAGAGGCTTAGCACATTCCTGTTAGAAAGAGAGTTTGTTAAGGGGAGCGTAGACACCACCCTTTTTCTGAGGAGAATAGGAGATGACTTACTCATTGTCCAGATTTATGTTGATGATATAATTTTTGGATCTTCTGATAAATATTTATGTGATGAGTTTTCCAAAACAATGAGTAAGGAGTTTGAGATGAGTATGATGGGAGAATTGTCCTACCTTTTGGGGTTTAGCATAAGGCAAACAGATGATGGAACTTTTCTCAATCAATCAAAATACACTAAGGACATTTTGAAGAAATATGAAATGGACAAAGCCAAGCCAATCAATACTCCCATGCCCTCCTCAGTTCAGTTAGATAAGGATTCAAATGGAAAATCTGTTGATCAGAAGAAGTATAGAGGGATAATAGGTTCACTGCTTTACCTGACTGCTAGCCGACCCGATATCATGTTTAGTGTCTGTCTTTGTGCTAGGTTTCAGGCTGATCCTAAAGAGTCCCACCTGACTGCTGTTAAGAGAATTCTTAGATATCTTTTAGGGACCCCAAACCTAGGAATTTGGTACCCTAGGCACAGCACCTCTTTTGAGATCATTGGATATTCTGACTCTGACTTTGCGGGGTGTAGGGTGGATAGGAAGAGTACCTCTGGGACTTGTCAATTCATAGGACAGTCGTTAGTCTCCTGGTCCAGTAGAAAACAGAACTCAGTTGCACTTTCCACTGCTGAAGCTGAGTACATTGCCTTAGGAAGTTGTGTGGCCCAAGTTCTTTGGTTGAAGCAGCAAGTCTTGGATTTAGGAGTACCTGTTGGCACAATTTCTGTTCTGTGTGATAATACCAGTGCCATCTGTATCTCTAAGAATCCAATCCAACATTCTAGGACCAAACACATTGACATTAGGCATCACTTCATTAGGGACCATGTTACAAAAGGGGACATTGAGCTACATCATGTAGCAACTGAAAATCAGCTGGCTGACATATTCACTAAACCACTGGCCTTTGACTCATTCAGCATTTTGAGAACCAGATTAGGAGTGATTGATATAAATGCTTGATTCTGATGACTGCTGATTTATGATTGTTATGATTGGTATTCTGATTTCTGCTAGTTAGTTTTTTGTATTCTGTTTTCTGATTTCTATTTGTTAGTTTTTGTAGTGTGATTTCTGATTTCTGTTAGTTAGTTTTTGCCTTGATTATTTTATTTTCAGTTGATTTTATTTCTTCTGCTGATTTCTGTTTTAGCCTTATTGTTAGTTTGATTTGAGTATTTACTTTGCTATGATTTTCTACCTGTTTTTTATGTTTTTCAAAATCTGATCACCGCTCACTACTTCTGATAATCTGAATTTCTGACTGGGAGTTTTTACCTTGTTTTGATTTGGAAGCTGGTAAGCAGTGATTGATTCCACTGAACCTGTTAAAGGGAAGAAACATTGATGATTGTTTCTCTTCCTCTAAACTCCTTTACTGGTGTATGGTTTCTTTTGGATAAAAATCTTCTTCAAAATTAAAATATTAGCTTTTTGAAATAGAGATTATTTTATCTTCCTACAGTAATCTGCCTCATATCAATAGTGTTTTTCAAAGTCTTGAGTCATTAGTTTGATTTTCTAAAACCAAGTGATTGCATTTATCATATGATGTGTGGTTTTTTGTTTTGTGAATCATTCTTCCCTACCGTGGAGAGTCATCTCCTATGTCTGGAAGATAGATTCACAGCTGAGACTCTTTAATGATTATGAAAAGGAGAAAGCTTACAAAAGATGCGCAGTGCGCCAACCAAATTGAAAAAGAGGCATAAAATGAGCCCAAAACTGAAAAGATGCGAAAATGCCAAATACACAAAGTGTATCAAAAAATCAAAAGATGCGCAGTGCGCCAAATAAGTTGAAAAAAAAAAAAAAGAGGCACAAAATGAGCCCAACCTAAGCTTTCTTCTCTTTCAGATCTTTAAATGTCTTAGAAAAAAACTCGTGTGTCACTTAATACGTTCAAAAAGCTTGAGTTTGAAAATCTTGATTTCTGATTTCTTACTTTGTAACACTATTATATCAGATATTTTTCTGGAACGAGGCTTGAAAGGATTTCTTTTCAAATCTAATGTCTTTTATTCTGAATCGGATTTTTGTTTTGAAAGAGGTTTGCATCGATAAGGTGCCCGGGGTCAGAGTTACGAAAGTTGATTGTTTCCAACCTTTTTGGATTTCAGCGCTGTCAATCGTCCTCTCATTGGTTTTTGAATCTAAAATCAAGGAAAAATTCTGATTTTCCTGTTTTGTTGTTGTTCTGTGTATGTTTTATTTTATATTTTATTTTCGTGTTATGTTTTTCCCTCCTCCTTTTTGTGATGTCAAAAGGGGGAGTCAGTTGTAGTCGTGTCTGTTTCTATTTTCTGAGTCATGTTTTCTGTATTGTTGAAAATTTAAAAAAAAAAATGTGTGTTTTGTTTGATTTCTTAGTTTCATTTTATTTTCATCTTAGTTTCATTTTATTTTCAGACTACTTTACAAATGTTTGCCATCATCAAAAAGGGGGAGATTGTTGCAAATCTGGTTTTGATGATGACAAACATGTTTCCAGTGTGTTTTTCTTGGCTAATCAGTTTCAGGCACAAAAGACCGCAAGCTACTCAAGCCAACTCAAGATCGGGTCCAAGTGTGTCAAATGTATGATTTTTTCTTTTATTGAGTCAATTGTAATGTAACTGATTCCCTAGCTAAGTAACCTTGCACACACACACTCAGGGAGAGAGATTGAGTGAATTAGAGTTTCTGTTAAAATTTTGTTCAGATCGTCCTGGACGATAGTATCATCGTCCTGGACGATCCAGTTAAAACAGAAACCCTAATTAGGGCGACTAAGTTAAGAGGGTCTGATTGAGCCGATCGTCCTGGACGATCTACTGATCGTACGGGACGATATGCCCAAATCAGAAATTCTCAGCCGCCAGATTAAGTTAGGCAAGTTTTATTTTAAGTATTTTGGTCTGATCGTCCCGGACGATACGTGTATCGTCCTGGACGATTTACTACAATCATGCCTAAATTAGTCTGGTAATTAAGGAAAGCGATTAATGTTTAATTGATACGATCACATCGTCCTGGACGATCGCAGGATCGTCCCGGACGATCGTGATCGTCTTGTGCATTTCAGCTGTACGTCCAGAACTATGTACAGGACGATTTGGGGCCTTTTTGAACTAATCGTACCGGACGATTACCCTATCGTACGGGACGATCAAGTCATTTTTTGGTCGTCCAGCACAGATTTCTCTGGACGACCCGAACTGTCTTCTGGACGATTTCCTTCAATTTGAACTAATCGTCCTGGACGATCGCAGGATCGTACGGGACGATATGAACAACTTTTTCTACTGATCGTCCAGAAGAGCCAGATCGTCCAGGCTGAAACAGCTGAATTTGAACTGATCGTACAGGACGATCTACCGATCGTCCTGGACGATCTTGGCCGACAAGTCGAGATTTAGGGCAAGTTTTAAGCCCTCCTTTAAAAGAACTTTTTCCAAGATTTGGAAAAATCTTTTGCTGCCTTCCTTCCCTGAGAAATCCTAGAGAGAGAGAGAGTTGGGAGAGAGAGAAGAGATCTTGTGAGGGGGAGTTAGTGAGGGATTCACTAAGGTTGCTCCAAGCACGGATCAGAGTCGTCTTCTCCGCTCGTCGTCTGTCGTCTAGTCAGTGTTCTTCGTGGGAGGATCGTTCGCAAGAAGATCCGGGTTCTCTGCCCGCTTCAGGAGGAAGCGAAAGGAGTTCGTGGGTTCTCTGCCCGCTTCAGGAGGAAGCGAAAGGAGTTCGTGGGTTCTCTGCCCGCTTCAGGAGGAAGCGAAAGGAGTTCGTGGGTTCTCTGCCCGCTTCAGGAGGAAGCGAAAGGAGTTCGTGGGTTCTCTGCCCGCTTCAGGAGGAAGCGAAAGGAGGTCGGGTTCTCTGCCTCACCGTGTGGTGAAAAGGAGGAGTTTTGTACAGGCTTCTCCGCCTTGCTGTGGGAGCAAAAGGAGAGTCACTTTCGTTTAGTGCAATATCCGGAGGGGAGGCTCCGGGGAGTGGACGTAGGTCAAGTTGACCGAACCACTATAAAATCTGGTTTGCTTTTCTGATTCAGTTTTGCATTTTACTTTTCAATATAAACTGCTTGGGTGAATATCGTTGGTTGATCTTTTCGTTATTGTTTACTTGTTTCCGCTGCTAAGTATCGAAAAGATTTTTGTAGTTATCGTGAAATTTTTAAATAACCAATTCACCCCCCCTCTTGGTTAGCCTCGGGACTAGTTCACTAGGGCTTAACATCCCTTTCGAACTTTCACAAAAAAGTTGCATCATATGCATGGGGTCGACTTCCAATCATATTGAAGTGAGAGAACAAAGCTTTTTCCAGAAATAGAAATTTCAAATTTTGAAAAGGGGGAGTAGTTTTCCACGTGGACACATACACGTACAAATGTGAGTAGAGTTTTATCATTAGTGAGTTTGTCAACAACTAAAGGGAAACCAATTGAGCTAACTATCTTAGAAATACCCTCTGGGTTCCAACACGAAAGATAAAGATCATGAATTTTAATATACAATAGGATAGAGGAAAAATCTTCTTGCTTAGGTCTAAAGGGAGGGGGGGGTACCATTTTTTAAGTATAGAAGGTTTTACAAGGAAGAACCATGGCCCCCCAAAATCATATTATAGTCTTCTTGTAAAGATATTTCCAACAAAAAAAAACCTTCACTAAGATTTAGGAGGGAGAAGTTACCTTTGAGAGCCCAGAACTTCTTAATGGCAGAGAGTAAGGCTTCATAATATGATATTCCAATGGAGTAGCCGACAAGGGAGAGCCCCCACTCTTTAGAGTCTTTTTGGGTTTCTTCTTTGGTAAACTCAATGATGTTGTCTTTTGGTAGAATGAAGTTCAAAAGGAAATCTTTGGAGGTGGAAGGGCTTTGAGTAAGAAGTGTTTTCCAATTAAGGCTTAACAGATAAAAAGGATTTCTTGGGTTTTTAGGATTTGTGGTGATTTTATTTGGAGGGAAAGAGGTATGAGGGTTGGAAAAGTTGAATAAGGGTGGAAAATATTGATGGGAGAAGGACCTGGAGGTGAAGGAGTGTAACATCCATCATTTAAAATCTATGTAATTTTCTATTAATGCGTTAATTTTAAGTTAATTAGTAACTATGAGTCTTAGGAGGTTGAATGGAATGGAAAGTAACCAAGTTTTGAGGTCGAAGAAGTGAAAATTTGGAATTTCTCTTTGGGCACTGTGGCATTGAGCTCTCTTATTTTCTGACAAAAAAAAAAATTTAAGCATGTGTCATGGAGCAAGGTTTCTAGGGAGGATATTTTGGTAGCATCTCAAAGATTCTCTAGGAGCAATGTGGCACTGAAAAAGTGAGTGTTATAGTGCTAGGACAAAATAGTAAAAATATGATATTAAAATGTCTAAAACTATTTGTCATTTCCCACTACCTTAGCCACCTTGCTAGAGAAGCGAAAAGGAGAAGGGAGAGAAGAAGAAGAAAGTAAAGAAAAGGGAGGAATTTTATAGGTAAAAGCTCAGGAATTGATTGTTGGGCTAGTTAGAGAAATTATAGAGCTATAGGTAGACTCCTAAACTCCTATTTTTGATTTTAATTATAGAAAGTTTATAAAAATATATGAATAAATTTTTGAGTTTTATGAAGTTTTTTCCATGTAGTTTTAATATGTTATTACATGCATTATTATGAATGATTTCGCTATACGAAATTGAGTTTTCAATGATTTATTTTTCCTACATTATTTTTTGAATATTTTACTGAATTGAGTCTTTTCTAGTGTTGATCTCATTATTGCATGAGGTTCATCAATCAAAACCAAATCTAAAACCAAGATCAAATCTAAATTCTGAAACAAAAAATTAAGGCCAAAAGCCTATGTCCCATAAACCTTTTTGAGTGATTTTTCAATCACCTCAAAATCAAATCAAATGCCCTCTAATTCATAATATGTTAATTTCATATTGATTAGGCATATCTCTAGGGTCTCCCCTCCAAATTTGAGGCCTATCCGAGGTCTCTAACCCTAAAAACTATGTTGATTCTCAAATACTGTAAAACGTTCAAATATTTACAGCTCATGCAACTAGACTTTGCATCTTATGAAATTTGACCTTGGGACCTTTCTCAAAATCTTTGAACATGTCCATAATCATTTTAATGACATGTTAAACCCAAAATTGAACTTTTCGTGGACCCTAGTTGACCCAAGTTGACCATGGGCACACTTGACCCCAAAACCCCTTAAGGGGAATATTAAAGTTTTCTCTAAACTTCAACATGTCTCAATCAAACTAAGCCATAGAACCTCTTCCAATGCATCTTAGACATCATTAGAAGTGAAGTGAACCCAAAGTTAAATCTTGGTTCGACTTAGTTGACCAAGTCAACTATGGTTGACTAAAATGTCCCTAAAGGGCCTAAATATGCATTTGATGCAAGAAGATCTCACCATCATGGGACATCTCCATTGGGTCTAAAATATCATTTTGATCTTATTGGACCTAGCCCCAATGCTGAAAGTGCGAATAGGTTGTTAGACCTATTGCTCACGTCCCTAGGCTAACCAAGAGGGGGGGTCAATTGGTCCTTTAAAAATTTACTCTTGGGATTTCGGAAAATTTTAAAGCTAATCGTACTGTACGATATTACTTCGTACAGTACGAACATAGTTACTTTTTGCTCTTTCTTTAAACATAAAAATTCAACCACAAAGAAACTAAACTGCAGAAAAATAAAATGCGGAAAAGTAAACAGTGAACAGAAAACACCAGAATTTATAGTGGTTCGGTTAAACACGACCTACATCCACTCCCTAGAAACTCCTTCTCTAGGTATTGCACTAAACTCAAGTGACTTTCCTTTTGCCCCCACAGCAAGGCGGAGAAGCCTTTACAAAATCTCTTCCACCAAACCCGATGCAGCAGAGAACCGTCGTCCTTTTCACCCTCCAAGTGTGGCAGAGAACCGTTGTCCTTTTCACCCTCCAAGTGCGACAGAGAACCGTTGTCCTTTTCACCCTCCAAGTGCCGCAGAGAACCAGAATCTTCTCGAACAACACTCTTGCAAAAGTCTCCAAGGAACTAGGAAGATGCATGAAGAACAAGTAAAAGAAATCTTCACAATTGGATAACCTTGTTAATCCCCTCACAATTCTCTCTTGGAAGATCTCTCAATATTCACTCCCAAACACTCTCCCAATCACTCTCCTTAGACTTCTCAAAAGAATTTTCACAGAAGGATCTCTCATTTAGTCAGTTTTAAGTCATTTATATACTTGGGACAAGAAAAACCGTCCAAAAATTGAATTTTTAAGTTTAATCCGTGCCAATCGTCCCGTACGATCGACGATCGTACTATTCGAATAGTTCAAAACAGTGACTAATCCATCCCGTACGAACAACGAGATGATTTGAACAGAGTGCTTCGTACAAACTGTTCGTCCCGTACGAAGAATTGGACGAACCGAACAGAGCGCTTCGTACGAACATATTGTCCCGTACGAACCCTTGGATGAATCGAACAGAGGACTTCGTCTGATGAGTTCGTCCCGTACGAACACTTGGATGAATCGAACATAGCGCTTCGTACGAACATCTCGTCCTGGACGAACCCTTGGACGATCCGAACAGAGCCCTTCGTCCGATAAGTTCGTCTCGTACGAACCTTTGGACGAACCCAATTTTGAGCAGTTCGTACAACAAAAACTCATGTACGAATAGTATTCATACTGTACGAACATGCCTTAGAAAAATTTTCTTGCCATATGGGTTCGATATGGAGGACATATTCTACAGATCATCCCGTACGATATCAAATCATACTGTACGATCAGTTTAAAAATTTAAAATTTTTACTCCCCCATTATGTGTGTGTGCACAGTTATCCAACTTACAATCACACTCTCTCAGACTCAAGAAAAAGAAAATTTACAGACTTCATTTACAGTGAACAAGTGAACTTGAAGTCTTCAGCAATGTGGAGTGTGAATTTTCTGAAAATACTTTAGTACACATAACAAAACTCAAATAATTATTAGGAGAAGAATAAAACAAACAATAAACTTTTGTAATCATCAAAAATATAACTTGGATTAGAATTTACTTGAACAAATAAATGTACCCAAATCATAACCATCTCCCTCTTTTTGATGATGGCAAAATAATTATTGTTTGGTTAAAAAAATGTCTCCTAAGCTCTCACTTTCTTCCAAAAATGTATGTTCCCCCTAAATAATTGATCTCCTAAGCTCCCCCTAAATCCTAAATGACACAAGGGACTAAGAGGTTAGAGGAAGGGAATAAGAGGTTAGAGGATCTAACACGGAATACACAAAGGAAGAGTAGAAAAGATAAAAGCAAATACACACAAGCAAGTACACACACAAGCAAATATACAAGCACACATACATGAGAATACAATCAAATAAATAAAGATAAACAAACAATACAACACTCCCCCTTTTGACAACAATAAAAAGGAAGACACTTAAAAGAGTTGTGGATTTGAAAAATATTAAAGAAAGATTGACTATAATTTAAAAATCACATGCAGCAAGTAAAGACTCAAAAAGATCTAGATTGCATACAATAATGAGGAGAAGAAAAGTTGATCTATGATATTAATGTATTAGACAGATTAAGTAATCACAACAATTGCACAGAAGATGAAATAAGATTACCAAAAATTAAAAATCAAAAGTGACAATCATTGATTAGTGAATTTGGAGAAAATATTAAAGGAAAGGATAATTGGCGATATTGCGCATCTTTTTCATAATTTGGGCTAATTTTGTGCCTCTTTTTAAATTTGACGATATTGCTCATCTTTTATTTTATGGCACACTTTGTGCATCTTTTTAAGCTTTGCTCTTTTTATCTTCATTTAATAAGCTTCTTTCCAACAACAATATCCCTTGACCACTTTTACAATAATGAACACTTTGATATAGGAATTATAAGTAATATTAAGACATCAAATATATAATGATTTAGGCTAAGTAATGCAAGTCTAAATTAAGATAAATTAAGATCTTCTAATCTACACCAAATCATAATGAAATCTAAATATTTTGAGAATTTAATTTTATGCACAGAGTTTTTATTGTAATAAATTCTCAATTCACATTTTAGAAATCTGATCAACTACGGTCAAGTGTGTTAGTGTAAGAAAAATTTTCAGTTAAAATATACAAAAGATATGCACAAAAATACTACAACATTGCTCATTTCAAAATAATTCAAAATACATCATACAACTACTGATAAAATAAACACAATAGTAAGTTTGCTGGTGCAGCACATAGAAAAAGATAAACTTGCTAACCTCTCATACAACTCACCAACAACAAGCACACAACAAAGAACAATAAAGACAAACTACAATCACATCCAACCAAGCCAAATAGAAGAAATACTAATAATCTGAGGGACCCTGATCTGGAGGAGGTGGCTCATTGCCAAACAGTACAAAATAGCTGTTTAGCGTTGTAATGTTAGTATTCACATAGTCAAACTGATCCCTAATCCAGACTTTATCCTCCTTGTACTGATCATCTTGTTTCTTCAAATGCGCCTCTATGTGATCAAATCTTTGATCCATTCTCTCAAAATGTTGGACCATATTTTGATAGAAATCTTGAGATGGTCCAGATGCAGTTGAAGGTGCAGTTGAAGGAGCAGAAGCAGAATGAGGCTCATCATCTGAGCTGCCAGCAGTGCCTTCTTTCTCAAATAATGCTCGAAAGGAAGCATCAGTGAAGTACAGTGGGAGTTCAGAAGGACCAGAAGGATGGATTAGGTTGTATTTCTTCTCAAGGATATACCACACAACATGTCCTAAAGCAATATTTTTCTTCCTTTTCACACTAGCCAAGCCAATATCAGAAAGATAGTATATATAGTCTAAGATTAATTGGGCTTCATCTATAGGTTGGCTAGTCATAATAAGAAAAGTTGTTGAAGAAAGAAGTGGGGTCATATTTATCCGATCTCCTGCTTTAGAAATAATAGATGTCCTAAGCATATGCTGAATTATTCGTGCATTTTGGTTCAAGGAATCTACCCGGAAAACATGTGTGGGTGTGCTTACACCTCTAAGAACTTGGTTTACTTCTGACCAACCATTTTCTGGTATAGTGGAGAAGGTGTGAGCCCTAGTCCCATAGGTTCTCAGATGAACATATTCTCCTAGATCTTCCTTGGTTATCACTACTTTCTGCTTTAAGACTTATGAGGAAATGATAGAGTGATCCTCATTGAAAGTCATGTTGGCGAGGAACACATGAAAAAGGTCCTTGTTAAAAGCATAGATTAAAGTCAACAAAAAAGCTAATTGGGTGGAGTCAAAAAGAGGCATTACAACAAAGTGAATATTTTCCTGTAATAGTATGCAGGAAGGGGTGACCTTAGACGCAGCATACCTAAGGTATGCTTCCTCATTCTCCTCACTTAGAAAGTTCTCATCCTAATTCCTTCTAGAAGTAGGACACCTAGCAACACGAGCTCTCTTTCCACTGCCTGACATCTTCTCTCAAAGCTCTAAAGAGTTCTAAAAAGAAAGTGAAATGAAAGAAAATGACCCTCCTTTATATAAAAAAAGCTTGTAATCGTACAGTACGAATCAACTTCGTACAATACGAAATTATTTTCGTCAGGTACGAATAAAAATTCATCGGGACGAACGAAAGCAGTCAAAATGAAACAGTTTTTCATAAACTGCTCGTCCCGAGGCATCCTTTCGTATAGGCTTTTTGACTTCCTGATCGTATAGACAATGACCTGTTTATCCAGAACGATCAGAAAATTAAAGGTCGTCCAAGCGACGGTTAGGTTCGTCCCTCATGCGAAATGACATGTGGATTGTACAGACGAATGACGTATTCGTACGTACGATCATCAATAATAACTGACACTAATCGTGATTCCTCCTAATTCGTACAGACGAAGTGCATGTACGATGATGTAATCGTACAGTACGATATGGTCATCGTACAGTATGAATAAACACAAAATAAACTCTCATCTCTCCAATCTTACATGCTTTCAACATTCAGTCAAGGAATATAACACAACAAAAATTTTGATTTTTCTTTTAAAAGACAACATACAATAAACCAATAAAATATAAAATACTAGAAAATAAAACACATCCAATGAACAAACAAATAAATACATATAAAACTATATTTGCAGAAATTTCAATCAAGCATTAAGATCAATCACACCTAGCATTGTCCTTAACATGCTAAATGTGTCAAAGGCTAAGGGTTTTGTAAAAATATCTGCAAGCTGATCTTTAGTAACGATATGATGTAGTTCAATTTCCTCTTTCACTATATGATCTCTTATAAAGTGATGCCTTATGTCAATATGCTTGGTTTTAGAATGTTGTATCAGATTCTTTAAAATATAAATGGCACTAGTGTTATCACAAAAGATTGGAATGGTGCCAATTATAAATCCTAAGTCACTCAATTATTGTTTCAACCAAATCACCTGTGCTACACAACTCCCTAAGGCAATATATTCTGCTTTAGCTATAGAAAGTGCTACTGAATTTTATTTTCTACTGGACCAAGATACTAATGAATTTCTAATGAATTGACATGTCCCAGAAGTACTTTTCCTGTCCACCCTATAACCTGCAAAATCAGAATCTGAGTATTTAATAATATCAAAAGAAGAACTATTCTTAGGATATTAAATACCTAAATTTTGAGTTCCCAGAAGATATCTTAAAATCTTTTTTACTGCTGTCAAATGTGATTCCTTTGGATCAGCTTGAAATCTAGCACATAAGCAAACACTAAACATGATGTCAGGTCTGCTAGCAGCCAAATAAAGCAATAATCCAATTATTCCTCTAAACTTCTTTTGATCAATAGATTTTCCTTTAGGTTCTTTATCTAATAGGACTGAGGAACTCATAGGTGCAGTTACTGGTTTAACATTATCCATTTCATACTTTTTGAGGATATCTTTAACATACTTAGATTGACAAAGAAAAGTTCATTCCTTACTTTGATTTATGCTAAATCCAAAAAAATAACTCAAATCATCCATCAAACTCATCTCAAATTCACTACTCATTATCTTTGAAAATTCATCACATAAAGTTTTATCAGTTGATCCAAAAATGATGTCATCCATATATATTTATACAATGAGTATTTCTTTTCTAATTCTTTTCAAAAATAGAGTGGTGTCTACACTTCTTTTATCAAATGATCAATTTAATAAGAAAGTGATTAACCTCTCATACCATGCTCTAGGTGCCTGTTTTAGTCCATATAATGCCCTTTTCAATTTGAAAATATTATTAGGGAATTTTAAATTTTCAAAAGTTAGAGGTTGCTCAACATAAACATCCTCTTCTATCACCCCATTCAGAAAGACACTTTTAATATCCATTTGGTACAATTTAAAATCTTTAAAACAGGCAAAAGCTAATAAAACTCTAATTGCTTCAAGTCTTACTACAAGGGCAAATGTCTCCTCAAAATCAATTCCTTCAATCTGATTATACCCCTTAGCTACCAATCTAGCCTTATTCCTCACAACAACTCCTGAATCATTCATTTTATTCTTGAACACCCACTTAGTTCCAACTACACTTTGATCTATTGGCCTTTCAATTAACTCCCAAGCATTATTTCTCTTGAATTGATTTAACTCTTCTTGCATGGCCATGATCCAAAATTCATCCAAAAGAGTTTGTTCTATATTAGTGGGTTCAATCATTGAAATAAATGCTGAATGATTTACTTCTTCCTCAAACCATGCCTAGTCCTAACTCCTTCACTTGGTTCTCCTAAAATCAACTCTTTAGGATGACTACTTACAAATTTTCATTCTCTAGGCATTTGATTTTTTTCTTCTTTTTCAACCCTTTCTTCAACTTTTTGATCTTCAAGTTTTTGGGTTACTACCTCAACCTCATTTTCATCCAACTTAGTCCCTTTACTATCATAAGATTCATCAAAAATAACATGTTTGGTCTCCTCAACTACTAATGTTCTTTTATTAAAAACTCTATAGAATTTTTCAACACTTACAAGATTCCTTCATCAGATTTTAGATCAAATTTTCCTAAGAGAGTTTTATCATTATTATGAATGAACACTTTACATCCAAAAACATATAGATGAGAGAGGTTGGGACTTCTACCTTTAAGAAGTTCATAGGGTATCTTATTTAATTTAGACCTTATGTACGCCATATTCAACACATAGCACGATGTGCTAACTACTTCAGCCCAAAAATATTTAGGAAGTGAATACTCTGCCAACATGGCTCTAGCAGTTTCAACTAATGTCCTATTTTTTCTTTCTACAACTCAATTCTATTGAGGTGTCCTAGGGCTGAGAAATTGTGTTCAATTCCAAGAGATTTGCAAAAATCATTAAACATTTTATTATCAAATTCTCCCCCATGATCACTTTGGATAGTAACTATTTCAAAAACCTAGTTTCCTCTAAATCCAAGTGGCTAAATCTCTAAACTCTTCAAATGATTCACTCTTATGATTCAAAAATCTAATTCAGGTGAACCTAGAATAGTCATCCACAATAACATACCCAAATCTTTTTCCTCCTAGACTTAAGGTACTAACAGGTCCAAATAAATCCATGTGAAGAATTTCTAAGGGCTTGCTAGTCCTAACTTGCTTGACTGAATTGAAAGAGGATCTCACTTATTTTCCTAATTGACATGCATCACACAAGTGATCTTTAGTGAAATCTAATTTGGGTACACCTCTAACTAGTTGCTTTTGGGTGATTTTCCTAAGATTTTTTATACTAGCATGACAAAGCCTTCTATGCCATAACAATGATTCATCAAATATAATTTTTAAACACAACACTTCCATTCAAACAAATAACACAACTAGTAGGCAAAAATTTTATATAATAGCCTTTGTCACACAATTGACTTATACTCAACAGATTGTGTTTCAAACCTTCAACCAACAGTATATTTTTAATCACAAAATTTCTAGAGTTTTCAATTATACCTATACCTATCACTCTCTTGGTAGTATGATCTCCAAGTGTAACCTTGCCTCCATTCCTGGCTTCCAACGATATAAATTGATTCGTATCTCCAGTCATATGCTCTGAACAGCCGCTGTCCAGGTACCAAATACTCTCACGAGGTCTTGTGTGAGAGCGTTCCTGCAAAATGATCAAACATTAATCTTGGGAACCCAAACAAGTTTGGGTTCTCCTCTTGACAATTGTAAACCAGATGCATGTGTGATATACTGTGATTTATGCACCTTAGGTCTCCACACTAAATGTGTTCTATATTTAAGTGTACAAGTGT
Source organism: Dendrobium chrysotoxum (assembly GCA_019925795.1). NCBI lineage: Eukaryota > Viridiplantae > Streptophyta > Magnoliopsida > Asparagales > Orchidaceae > Dendrobium > Dendrobium chrysotoxum. Next base: position 21,716,492 of record CM034312.1, on the reverse strand, counting down.
GAGAAATATATCCTAAACTACCACAAGAAAAATATTTTATTCCTGGAAAAGGATTCACTAATCTATTCTTCTTGAAAATTTTCTTCTTAGATTTTGAACCAGTGGTCTTGTAGTAGGATTCATGAAAATCTTCAAGTTTAGGTGGATTTCTATTTTCTTTGAGTGCTTTTAACTGAACTTTAAGATAAGCATTAACACTTTCTAGAATCAAATTGTCAATCTTCAGCTCATGCTCTCTAGAATCTGATTCATCCATAAAAATCTTAAAATCATTTTCAAGTTCAGTGTGAGATGATTTTAAAAGATTATGCTGTTTGTTTAAATCATCAAACTCATCCAACAAAGTCATGTGGTTGCTATCAATTAATGCATGATCTTTCCTAAGGATCTCAAATTCTTTCTGCAGCTCTAAATAATCTAAATTTAATTTAGCATGCAGCTTTTTCAGTTTCATATATGCTGTATGTATGCGTTCAGAAACTTCAAATAATTCTTCATAGCTTAAGTCACATACCTCTTCTTGATCTGATTGAAGATTGTCAGCCATTAAGCACAAATTTGTGACTTCCTCTTCTAGTGCAGTTTCTGAAGAATCCGAAGCTGAGTCCGCCCAGAAAGCTCGTTGTACTCTCTTTTTACCCCTTTTGTCCTTTGGTTTCTTCTCGGCCTTCTCCTTGCTAGGATTTCCTTTGAGATTGGGGCAATCTATCTTTATGTGTCCTGGCTTTCTGCACTCATAACAAATAACTTCATTAGAAGCTTTAACATTCTTTTGGAACTTACCTTTGTTCCACTGTTGGCGTCTTCTCTGCTTCCTTTTTAAGAAACTTCTAAATGGCCTTATCATCAAGGCGATATCCTCTTCATCCTCAGGTAGTGACTGATCACTTTCAGAATCGTCCACCTTCAAAGTGATATTCTTCTCCTTTCGCTTCTCACCTGCTGTTGGTGTTTGAAAGCGGGTTTTGAAAAATTCAGTCTTCTTTGGGAATTTTTGAATTAACATTAAAATTTAATTCTAAAATCAAACATCCCATCAAAAATATTATACCACCTCGGGAGGTGGAAATAAAATTTCAGGATGGGGTTCAGATTTAGAATTAAGAATTCTATCTTGAATATCGTAGCCAAATTCAAAAGAGAACTTTATATGGCCCCTAAAGGGTCAAAATAAGGTTCAGTCAAATATCGGGCTACAATAATCAAGAGGAGCGATCGTTAATTTTATATTCGAATTCATTTTAACAAAAGATATATCTCCTTGAATGGAGAAGATATCATTTGTTAATAATCGTTCGAACATAACGATAACGATCATTAGTGATTTGATTTTTCCCAAAGATAACTAATCGAGTTTTTAAAAATTAGTTTTGAAAAATTAGATGTGGGTTCTAAATCTCCTACGAGCGCAAGCCCTCGTAGTTAATTACATCGTGGGAGACCGGAGTCCCCTACGAAAACTTTCGATTAAAATAATGGCAGAAATTTTGTTTAGAGATTTTTAGGAGTGATACCAAAGAGGTGAAATTGGAATTTCAAATGGGATTGGAGCAAGATTGAACACTTATTTTGGAATCAAATGAGGAAGGGTAGGAGACACTTTAGGATTCTGAAACAATTCAGAAGTGTCCCGACCTAAGCTAAGTGTTAGGCTTTAAATTTTGAATTGGAAGAATATTTAGTTTGAGTTAAGTGTTTTATTAGAAATTTGGGATTATATTCCCAGAGGTTGGGGTCTTATGGCTCAAAAAGAAACCTGCCCCGGATCCTAACTCTAAATTTGGACACTGGAACACAGTAGTCCGAACCTAACTAATGCAGTGCAAAACCTGGACTTACCCCGGCCTGGATTGGGGAGCCAACTAAACCACCTAAACGCTTTGAAACCATGAGTCCGGTCTTTTGATGTAGAGTGATCAGGGATGTTATTTAAGATTGGTTTAAGAAGTTGGGGTCGACATCTAGAGCAGATTCCTAATTGACCCCTTGACTTATATCGGGTGAAATGCCTAAACTAAAATGCAATTAAAACTTTAATTTAATTAGTTTCTAATGCGATGCATGCTGGTTAAAATATCCAAATCTGGTATGCATGAAATTTTTTTTAAAAAAGGCTTATAAAATAATTTTTTTTGAAAAGACTAGACTTCCCCAGATCTAGCACCTCATCCTCATAGGTCGGATTATCTGGACTCTACCCACGGGCGGGGAAGTGTCGTATAGCAAGGAGGGAGAGAGATGCAGTAATATGCATGCGACCCCGGACGATTTCGGCTATTCCCTAGGTCGTTAAGTTTCTATGTTATTTAAATCTTAAAATTTTAAGTATTAATTATAAGTAGAAATAGTTTTTCGTCCTTAAAGAGCTTAACGAAGTCCAGGCTAAAACAAAAACGACATGCAAGCGCCAAAGAATTAGGAAAAACAGGCAATCCTATACGCAATCAAATTAAATCACAACATATTAAATAATCAAATTAATTAAGTAAATGTCCATAGGCAAATTGCCTTGCTTATTACAACCCAGATTTACATAAATTAAAAGTAGCCGGGCACCACTAACAACAACCCAGATTCTAATCCTAATACAGACGCAAGTGACTTTGAGTGGGATACTCTACGTCTTCAACTTCTCGGTCTTCTCTTCCTCGAGCTCCTTAGATTCTTCGTGGTTGGATACCCAAATGGAAAAGAGAACTCTTCCCTTGAGGGGGAGGTTACTCTTTCCACTTTGGGTAGTGAAGTGATCCAGATTTGGAGCTCCAAATGGATAAGGACTATCCCCCGAAGGGGTATCCTTTCCTCTTTGGAATCCAACCTTTGGATCCATGTATCCCAAAATCAAAGTGTCACTTTCACAACTCAATACTCAAACAAATTACATGAATATAAAAATAAAAATTCTAGACTCTCCTGCAGGGTTATCCTAAGCATTTAAATATTAGAATACATCCCAAGCAGTTATATGTATATACGTGCAGAAAAGTAAACACGCTTGGCCACGCTCTTTTTATTTGGGGGCTAAGCAGCTGAAGCACCTGTAGCATTTATATTTATGATTTATTTAGCCCCCTTTATTGCCCTGCACGAGCGTGGCCACCTGCAGAAAATCCAGTGAGCATCCAGATCGTTCCTAACCTAAGGGTAATCTAATCGCCCATCACATCAATCCACAGAGTGCAGTAAAAGTAAATAAACACATCAATCAATTTCAATCACAACATGCAAAGAAAACTCGAAAAACTCGGCACACAGCAGAAAAGGAAACACCGGCTTAGCCTAGATCTAGGGTTGGTTGTCCTAGCAAACCATCTAAAGTGTGTGTAGTAGGTCGTGTGGCTAGGATAGATCCTGAATAGGGTATTTGATTGAAGTTGTTGAATGTTCTGATTGGTTAAAAGGCTAAGGGAGATTTTAATTGAAGTTTAAATCTTAATGGTTTAAATTTAATTTTAAAATTGATTTTAATTGTTTGTTGAATACCACCTTTGTTGCACACCGAGGCCATGAAGTTTATTTCACCTTCCTTGGGGCTAATTTAATAGCCTCGTAGGCCTGGATTACCCAGTGGTACCCGATATAATTAAGTGATTTGAGTTTGATTAAAGTTTGAAGATTGATTAATTTTTAATTAAACTGATTGGTTGCTGGTTTCAAAATAAAATTGATGTTTTCTGGAATTTTGAATGATTTATTGAATTTTAGAATTTTATGGATTATTTTAATTAGTTAATTAAGGGGTCCAAAGTTGACTTTTCAAATTAAAATTAATTTTGTAAGTTTCAAATTTTTAATAAATATTAGACCTTATGACGAGTTGTTAGACTGTTAGTACACTCAATTTGGAGTTTTCTATGAAAAGTTATGATTTTTCGAAGTTCGAGCCTAGTTTTGAACTATGGTTGACTGAAAAGTTGACTTTTTGACTTTGACCAGATTTTGGAGATTTGACATTTTTAGAAAATACTAGACCTTAATTGGAGTTGATTGACACTAAGTTTGCTCAATTTGGATTTTTCTGTAATTAGTTATGCATTTTCAAAGTTTCCTTAATTATTGAATTTTTAAAATTGCTTAATTAGGAAGGTTTTGATCATTTTGATCCAAACTCATCCCAAACTGCATGGAATCAATCCCAAAGGTCAGGAATGACCCATGGGAGTGTTTCCAAGTGTTTGAAAATTATTTTGGATTTTTGATAATTTTTAATTAATTAATATAATTAATTATTGATTTTCATTAAAAGTCAAATTAAAGTTAAATTAGGAATCCAGTCAAGGGGCTCTTATTTTTCCTAGGAAGAGGAATAAGTTCTGGTCAATTTGAGGTATTATTTGTAATTTTTGGAGTTAATTTGGATTTATTGCATTTTTTTGAATTTTCTGGGTCCTTAAATAGGCTGAAACTTTGGGTAATTAATTTTCTGACCTAATGACCTCCAAATTCAGTGAAATTTGTCCCTAAGGCTCATTATGTCACTAAGTTTACTGTGTTCAAATTTCACCCCTATTGGGTGTGTGTACAATCCCCTAGGCAATTTCTAAGGTTTCTAGACTTTTCCCTAAATATTTTCCCTAGGTGTCCCTATTGTTCAAATGGGCCTGAAATTTGGTGTGACTAACCCTGACCCAAATGCACACACACAGTACAAAACATGCAGCCTAATTCTACACAGTAAGGGAGTTATGAATTTTCAAAGTTTTAGGTCCAAATTGGACCCAACACCTTAAAAATTCACATCACAGAAAACTATTAAGCATCTAACCCTAGAAAAATTATGGAACATGCCTAAGATGCTTAAAAACATTCCACCAAAATTTGAGGTCCATTTGACCCCTGGATTGCAAGAAAATTGAGAAAAATGATAATCAAACAACTGCAGTTTTCTCTCAATCCAGAGATCAAAACAACTCAAATTTAATTTTAATAAATTCTACACTTAATTACCTTTCCAACAAGCCCAAGAACGTCAATTTTGGTGGAAAAATGAATTTTCTGTGAATTTTGGAAGTTTCTGGGCATTTTCAAAATTTTTTTAGACCATTAATGGTCAAATCGGCCGTCGGCGCCAATCATTGCCAATGATTGGCGCCGAAACGGCGGCGGCGCGTCAGGTTGCGACACGTGGCAGGTGGGGACCCGCCACTTAAACACATCAGCGGTCCATCGTGGCCGTTGATCGGACCGCGGGACGAACGGGTGGCCGAGATCGCGCCACGTATGCGCCCGCGGTCTGAACTAGCGCGGGTTCGAACCCAGGCCCCGTCGCGCATTCTGGGTCGGCTGGCGTGGCCGATTCTGGGCCGTCCGATCGCGCCTTCAGGTGCGATCGGACGGCTCTGGTTGAACCAGAATTTAAAAATTTCAAACGCCCATAACTTTCAAAATACTTGACGAAATTCAACGAAATTTGAACTGTAGCTAGGGGGCAACATGATCTTGCAATGCCTGGAGTTTGGAGGCTCCATGCATTGCAAAATTTGTACAGTTTCAAATTTAAATTCTAACTAAAAGTGAAGATATCTTACAATCTACCCGGTGGATTTTCGTGTTCTTGGGCTCTCTGAACTTGTAGTTTGTCCACGCTCAAGTTTGCAGAAGACCCCAACAGATTTTGACGGCTGGATTTGAAGATATCGAAGAGAGAAGGTATTTCTCTCTTTTCTCTCTCCTTTTCCACTAAAATGGAAGTTTTAATGGTGGAAATGGTGGGGGAAGGCTTGGAATGGCCTTGGGAGGTGCTGGAGAGTGTGGGGAGCTGCTGGAGAGTCTTGGGGAAGCTGGAGTTTGGGACTTAGGCCAAGAAATGAACAATATGAGGGTTAGGGCAAAATTTTTCCACTTAACCCTCATCACTTGAAATGAATGGCTTGGATCTTACCATGGGTGCCTTGGATGCTTGCCAAGTGTCCCATGAGCAGCCCAAGATTAGGAAAAGGCTGGTGGATTGAGAGGGATTGCCTTGAGCCAAGAGGGGGGGGACCACACCTCTTTTCCCTCATTTGGCTAAACCAAGCCTAAGCAAGGTTTAGGGAGCTGTTTTGTGGCCTCTTAGGGAGGGAAATTAGTCCCTTTTGAGCAGGTGAGAGCAGGTTTTGGGAGAGGGGAAAGGCTTGCCCATGTGGCATGGTTAAAAGCCCATGATTTTGCCTCATTTCAACATAACTTGACCCATTGACTTGTTGACTAGTCAATGATGACTAGGATGTGCATGGGAGGAGTCAAATGTGCTGTAGGAGTCAATATCAAGGGACATGGGGCCATGGTGTTAAGACTCTAAGTGAATACATGAAATTGGAGAGGGTTTTGACCTCTCCAAATGGGTTGACCAAGTCAACCCAAGGGAGGATTGACTTGGAAATCTTTGGACATGTCATGAGTGTCCAAACAAGTGTTTTTGAAGATTAGTTTGAGATGGATTCAAATGTTGAAAATAACAATAGTTGGCTTAAAGGTGGATTTGGTCAACCATAGTTGACTTGGTCAAACAGGTCAAACCAAGGAGTGGGTTTGATTTCAATGGGTCTCAAATATCATAAAACATTCATTGGAAGGGGTTTCAAAAGTTAAAAATGTTGAACGATGTTAAATTTTGGTCAAAAGTCCAAAAACCCCTTTAAAGGGTATTTTGGTCATTTTGACCCCGGATGAATCCTGGGTCGAGGTGGGTCCAAAAAGATGTAGATTAATGTTAAACACATCAATATCAAGGGTCTAGAGGTGATTAGAGGGTTTGGGGGAAATTCCAAGGTCAAATTTCCCAAAATAATGGGTCCAGTGGCACAGGCCGTAAATATTTGAAGGTTTTACAGCCTTGGGATTTAAATTTAGTTTCTGGGGTTAGAGACTCCAAAATGGGCTCAAACTTGGAGGTTTGCCTCTAGAGACGTATCAAATCAGTATGCAACTGACAGATCATGAATCGGAGGTCATTTGACTGGGGTTTGAAATGTTTGAAAATTCCCTGAAAAAGGCTTTTAGGACTCAGGTATTCGGCCTTGAATTCTGGATTTGGAAATCCGGATTTGATATAGATTTTGGGTTTGAATATCTGGATTTGAATCATCTCAATCATTCATGATCATTTGGAGTGATCATAAGTGTTTGGAAATGATTTGAACTAGATCAAAGGCAGGATCAAGATTTGAACTAGAGTTTGAATCCTGGACTTGGCTGAAGTCTGGGTTTTGATTGAGGTCTGAACTGAATCAAGGTTTAGATTGACTTAGGTTCAGGATTGATTCGAAGTCTGGATTAGGCTCTAATGACCTCATATAAAAATGAGGTCAACAAATGGACCCCCAATATGTGTGATAGAATGAAATTCTATTGCACATATTGGCGTTGACCGAATTAAAAGGTGAAGTCTAGAACTTTGATCCTAAGGAAAGGAGGGAAACCTTAACCTTAGAGGACCAGGTAGAAGGTAGAACTAGGATGGTGCCACGGAGGGCTTCTCCAACACTAGTGATTCTAATCCTAAGGAAAGGCAGCACCTATCCTAAAGGAAGAGAAGAAAAGGTAGAACTAGGATGGTGCCACAAAGGGTGTTATCCACCACTAACGGATGATCATATGGGGAGGAAGCTTGCTCCACACAGAGGATCAGAACTGGATTAAAACTAGGATGGTGCCACGAAGGGCGTTATCCACCACTAGTAGATGATCATGTGGGGAGGAAGCTTGCTCCACACAGAGGATCAAAACTGGATTAAAACTAGAATGGTGCCACGAAGGGCGTTATCCACCACTAGTAGATGATCATGTGGGGAGGAAGCTTGCTCCACACAGAGGATCAAAACTGGATTAAAACTAGGATGGTGCCACGAAGGGCGTTATCCACCACTAGTAGATGATCATGTGGGGAGGAAGCTTGCTCCACACAGAGGATCAGAACTGGATTAAAACTAGGATGGTGCCACGAAGGGCGTTATCCACACTTAGTAGATGATCATGTGGGGAGGAAGCTTGCTCCACACAGAGGATCAGAACTGGATTAAAACTAGAATGGTGCCACAAAGGGCGTTATCCACCACTAGTAGATGATCATGTGGGGAGGAAGCTTGCTCCACACAGAGGATCAGAACTGGATTAAAACTAGGATGGTGCCACGAAGGGCATTATCCACCACTAGTAGATGATCATGTGGGGAGGAAGCTTGCTCCACACAGAGGATCAGAACTGGATTAAAACTAGGATGGTGCCACGAAGGGCGTTATCCACCACTAGTAGATGATCATGTGGGGAGGAAGCTTGCTCCACATAGAGGATCAGAACTGGATTAAAACTAGGATGGTGCCACGAAGGGCGTTATCCACCACTAGTAGATGATAATGTGGGGAGGAAGCTTGCTCCACACAGAGGATCAGAACTGGATTAAAACTAGGATGGTGCCACGAAGGGCGTTATCCACCACTAGTAGATGATCATGTGGGGAGGAAGCTTGCTCCACACAGAGGATCAGAACTGAATTAAAACTAGGATGGTGCCACGAAGGGCGTTATCCACCACTAGTAGACGATCATGTGGGGAGGAAGCTTGCTCCACACAGAGGATCGGAACTGGAGGGAAACTAGGATGGTGCCACAAAGGGCGTTATCCACCACTAGTGAACGTGATCCTAAAGAAAGGAGGAATCCTATCCTAAAGGAGAAGGTGAGCAAGCGTAAAATCTGAAAGATATATAGACATAAAACACACTTGATTCAAACTGGCATATATTTTATTGATTGGGTCCGAGCTACATCAAGCATAGTACTTCTTAAGGAAACGCCCGTTAACAGGTAACATCGGGTGGTTTCCCTTACAATCGACTAGCTGATACGAGCCCCCTTCATAGACTATCTCTATAACGAAGGGTCCTTCCCAGGTTGGTTCAAACTTCCCACCGATCTTTCGATGGGCTAAGATAGGCCTCCGAAGAACCAAGACCAAGTCTCCTACTTGGAAAGTTCTAGGTCGCACTAACTTATCATGGGCTTGAACCATTCGGGCCTTATATAACTCTAAATTTTGTTGGGCTTGGAGACGACGTTCCTCGAGGCCTTCAAGCTCTTCAAGTCGAAGCTTTGCATTCTGCTCAGTCGTAATTTGATTTTGAATGAAAATTCTGAGCGAGGGAATTTGCACTTCTAAAGGGAGTACGGCCTCGGACCCATACACCAGTGCAAATGGTGTGGATTGGGTCGGTGTTCTATAAGTGGTCCGATAGGCCCACAGAGCTTCCACCAACCTCTCATCCCATTGGCGCTTATTATCATCGAGGGTCTTTTTAATAATTTGCACCAAAGTCTTGTTGAAGGCCTCGGCCAACCCATTAGCCCGAGGGTAGTAGATTGTCGAGTATCTCCAATCAATATTATGGCGTCTTACAAAATTGTTGATTTTTGTAGACTTGAATGCGGACCCATTATCAGATATGATTCTGCGGGGCACGCCGAATCGATATACGATATGGTCACGAAAGAAATTTAGAACATGGTGTGATGTTACATTGCGTAAGGGGATCGCTTCCGCCCATTTTGAAAAATAATCAGTCGCGGCTAGTATAAAGCGATGACCCTTCGAAGAAGGAGGGTCAATCGGCCCGATAATATCTGTGCCCCAACTTTCGAAGGGCCACGAAGCTATCGTGGGGTGCAATACATTAGGCGGCTGATGTAAGATCACACCATGAACTTGGCATTGATGGCAACATTTTGCAACATTCATGCAATCGTCAATCATCGTAGGCCAGTAGTATCCAAGTCTTTTAATCTTCAACTTCATTTTTGGACCCGATTGATGGGCACCGCATAGTCCGGAATGGACTTCATTAACGACCTTCAGGGCTTCCTGTTTATCTAAACAACGTAGCCACATCTGATCGAACGAGCGGCGGTATAGCGCATTGTTGACTAAAGTGTAGGATAGGGCACGTTTCTTGATCTGGTTGGCGAGGGACTTGTCCTGGGGAAGTTTGCCACCTTCGAGATAGTCGATTAATGGTTGTCTCCAATCGCCCTCTTCCTTAATCTCTGAAGAGGCAGAAAGGACTTGAGATGACTGTTTGTTAATGTGCTCTAAGTCTATGGGAGATAGGACCTTACGACCCTGAATCTCTATAGGAATTGAGTCTTCTTCCGGGCACGCAAATTCCTTTGCAAGCTTTGCTAGGGCATCGGCCGCAGAATTACTTCCACGTGGAACCCTATACAAAGTTACTACAGGGATCTGCTCAAGTAGGTGATTAGTGTATTGATGGTATTTGAAGAGATTATGATTCAAAACCTTATAGGTTCCTGCAACCTGGTTGATCACCAGTTGAGAATCACCAAAGATTTTAATCTCTTTAACCTCCATCAAGATTGCAAGTTCCAAGCCAGTTATCAGAGCCTCATATTCAGCCTCATTATTTGTGCAAGGTTCTGACAAATGATAGGAAAAGTGTATCATCCCTTTCCCTGGTGTTATGAAAATTAGGCCAATGCCAGCTTTCCCGGGGATAGTAGATTTTTGGGTTTTGTCCCGTCGAGAAGAAGCCGCACCATCAAAATACAACTCCCAGACAGGATCATTGGATTCCTTTAAACTCATGATTTGTTCGTCTGGTAAATCATCATTCAAAGGAGAATCTGCCGGCAGCGGGTGTGCTGCGAGGAAGTCGGCCACGGCCTGCCCTTTCACTGCACGCAGGGGAATGAATGTAATTTCAAATTGAAGCAATATCATGGACCAGCGAGCCAAGCGTCCTGACAACGTTGGCCGGGTCATAAGATATTGTAAAGGGTTGACCTTAGAAATCAAACAAACTGAATGAGACAGCATATAATGTCTTAGTTTTTGGGCTGCAAAAACTAGAGCAAGGCAATGCTTCTCGATTGAAGGATATCGAATTTCCGTAGGAAGAAGCCTCCGACTAAGGTAATAGAGAGCGTTCTCCTTCCCTTCATCATTGACCTGAGCTAACAGGGCACCTAAAGACTCATCTAGGGCCGCAGTGTAGAGGATCAAAGGTTTCCCCGGAATAGGGGCTGCCAAAACTGGTGGATTTGTAAGGTATTCCTTGATATTGTCAAAAGCGCTTTGACACTTCTCATTCCAAATGAATTTGGCATCTTTCTTAGCAAGGGCCGAGAAAGGTTGACATCTCCCAGAGAGATTAGATATGAATCTTCTTATATATGCCAACCTACCTTGAAGAGACCTTAATTGAGTAAGGCTCTTAGGAGGTGGCATATCTAAGATGGCTTCAATTTTCAAAGGATCAATCTCAATCCCACGGTGCCTCACTACGAACCCTAGGAATTTCCCCGATGTGATACCGAAAGCACACTTTAGGGGATTCATTTTAAGGTCATAGCGGCGCAATCGCTCGAAAACAACTCTCAAGTCATAAAGGTGAGACTCTTTGACTTTACTCTTGACAACTAGATCATCAATATAGCACTCGATTTGATTGTGGATTAAGTCGTCGAAGATGTAGGTCATGGTCCGCTGGTAGGTTGCGCCGGCATTTTTAAGACCAAAGGGCATCACTTTATAACAAAAGATGCCTATAGGGGTCCTGAATGCAGTGTTTCTCTCATCTTCTGGGGCCATCCTGATTTGATTGTAACCAGAGAAGCCATCCATAAAGGAGAAAACAACATGCGAGGAGGCAATATCTACCATAAGCTCGAGTATGGGTAAAGGAAATTCATCCTTGGGACATGCCTTATTCAGATCCCTATAGTCGACACAGATCCGGATTTGACCATTTTTCTTTCGAACCGGCACGACACTAGCTACCCAAGAAGGGTATTATTCTTCTCGAATAAAGCCAGCCTCAGCCAGTTTCTTAATCTCAGAAACGACTTGTTGCTCGATCTCTAAACGCATGCGTCTAGGGGCTTGCTTGACAGGAATGGCATCGTGTCGAATTCCAAGTTTATGAACTGCTACCTCGGCGGGTAGACCTGGCATTTCATCATATGTCCAGGCAAAACAATCCCTAAACTCAGAAAGGAGTTGTATTAGATCCTGAGACTCATCCTCGCTCAATAAAGCGCTTATAAAAGTAGGGCGAGGGTCGTTGTCAGTTCCTAGGTTGATTTCTTTTAGCTCGTCGACTGTCGATTTAATCTCTTCCTCAAATTCAGGGGGTGCATCCCGAACTTGAGGCTCATCGGGATCATCTAAAGTCTCTAGACAAAGTCCGTCGAGGGGACTGACGGCTTCAGTAGAGACATTTTGAGATTCAAGATGATAAGTTATCATTAAGCAGTATTCGTCGTCATCAAACGAACTAACGGTACCAAAGCCAATACCACATGTTGAATTTTTATTGATCTTTGTTTTCCAAATATTTTCATGGTATCTAGCTTGACCCTTAGTCCATCGATACGGTACGGGACCTTTAGAAAAAGTGTTCTTTACACAAACAGGAAAGTAGCCAAAAGGTAATTCCATTAATTCATTGAAATCTGCCTCCTCGAGGGTTACATCACCTTCATCCCTTGAGGAGGAGGAGCCAGGGAAGAATTTCCGGGCTTTCCTTATCTCACCGTTTAGGTTAGGGGCCTCTTTAATCTCTAACCCTGCAACTCTGCCAGCCGACAGCGGGGTCAAGGATAGGGCCTCAATTCTCCTACTAAGCTTTTCATACATTGTCAATTCAGGCTCGTCACTTTCAATCTTTGGGACATCAACCTCGGGGTCACTATCCTGATCTAAAGTGAGATCAAACTTTGGAGAAACATTTTTATTTTGATAATCAGAAGGAATTTCAATCCCCCGTTTTTCCAGCTCTTCATCGGAGCTTGACTCCGGATTAACATATACCGGGGTTGTTCTTCTTTCAAGTGAAACACGGCCTCGACCCCGTGCCCGTTGAGCCATCCTCCCACCTCTTTGAGGTAACATGTTTGGAGGCCTAAGGACAATGATGTCGAGCTCGCTTTCACTATCAGATTCTTGTATCTTTTGATCTTTTTCCTTTTCCTTTTCTTTTTCTTTTCCTTTTGATTCTTGATTTTGATTGGAGCTTTGCTCACTTTTTTGTTCCTCAATTTTGATCTCAACTTTAGAATAAGGGGAGGACCCTTTTGGTATGAAATATGCAGCATCCTCGTAGATCCCTATCTCTTGAATCGAGAATGGTTGCAAATCACCCCTAATTACATGTTCAATGCCATCTCGTTGGTACTTGACGCATTGATGTAGGGTAGATGGAACCATTCTGTATTCATGAATCCAAGGCCTACCTAGAAGTGCATTAAAGGACGTTGCCGAATCAATAATATGAAACTTTGCTTCGGTTTTCAATTCTCCTATCTCTAACAAGAGGGTAATCGAACCCAAAGCCCTCTCACCTTTCTCGTTGAACCCACGTAGCACCAACCTGTCAGTGGCGAGTTTACTGGTATCAACTCTAAGGTAGGCGAGGGTTTTCACATTCATCACGTTGACCGATGCACCCGGATCAACAAGGACTCTTGATAACTTAAAATTCCCTACATCAACGGTAATGTAGAGAGGACGATTATGATCAGCAGTTCCCAATAGTAGGTCTTCATCTGAGAATGTTACTCCTGGAACTTCTTTGAAGTAGAGGGCTTCATCTTTTGAGGTTGAAGCCAGTTGAGCAAGGCAAATCTCAGGGTCGAGAAGTGCCTTGATTAAAGACTCTCTCATTTCCTTAGATAAAATGAGGGCATCATAAATGCTCAACTTGGCTGGCAACTTCCTAAGATGGGCTAGGACATTGTAATCAACCTTAGGAGCGACAGACTCAAAACTCGGTGGAATCAATGGAAAATCAGGATGATGAGGAGAATCTGGAATTGGATCGCTAGAGACAACTCGCTTGCCTTTTTCCTGAGGAGGAAGCCTAGGGGGTAAGACTTTGCCACCACGAAGTTGTACCTCTATGATTGAATCGGGAGGACAAACTGTGGGGGAGTCTACACTCTCCATAGGCTGCACATCGTCGCTATCTGAAGAGGAGTCAGAATCTAAAAGTTCTATCACGATAGGTTTCCCAGTGAAATTAATTTCAGGGAGGTCGCTATCTGATAAGATCTCAAGCTCGACATCCCCTATAGAAGTCAAATCTGGAAGATCAAATTTTTGAGGCTTTGGATCGATCTCAATAGAATTTTGAACTTCTTTGGAAGGATTATCAATTTGCATTTCACTCTCATGGTTAATCATCAAAATTGAAGCAGAAGGATGTTTTTTATTAGACTTACGACCCTTTGCCTTTGATGGGGCAAAGTAAAAGTCAGATAACAAGAGTGGGGATGGGGCTTTAATGCCACCATCAGCCGCTCGAATACATCTCTCATCAATATACTTCCTCTCTACAATAAGATCTCTCTTTTCTTTTTCATTCAATACAGTAGTTCCTACGACTACTGGAGAGGGAAGTAGCTCAACATCCTCCTGCGAAGCATCCAGGTCAACCTCCCAAATCGGGCCCTGGGCTGTCGTGGGCATCTGTTGAGAAAGATGATAAGACTTGTTAATCGACCTTTTAAGTGCCCGGGATAAAGCAATATCCCAACCATCTTCAATTGAAAGAGAAGGGTTAGAATTGTTACCTGAAATTACCTTGACGGACCCTTGTTTCGGATTGACCAAATACTCTTTTGGAAGCACAATATTACCTTGTTTGATATTCCATTCAAGCCAATCTTTGAAAACAATGCAGTCCTCGATGGAGTGGCTGACCATGCGGTGGTAAGGACAGTAGTTTGGATCATCCTTTCTCTTTATGTCATCTGGCCGCCTCGCTTCTAGCAATTGAAAATCTGACTTCTTCGAAAGACTCTTAAAGATTTTTCCTATCACCTCCCTCTTGAATAGGTAAGGTTTTGTCAACCTTTCTTTGAAAGGAATGAAAGAGGAATCTCTTGTAGGTTGTGAGGTCACTTGAAAAGGTTGTTTCTGAGCTAACTGTGGTGAAGGAACACTAGGCTGGCTAACAACTGGTTGTTTCCCCTTATCAACTGCTGAAACTGTAGCTCTCTTTTCAAATGATTTGATCGGCTTATCAACCTTCTTTTCTCCAGAAAGATCCTTCAAGAATGGCATCCTAGGAGCCTCTTACTGTAGGTTACTAGCTTTGTTTAGAAGTTTTTCAAAAGTTTTTATAGTGAAACCCTTCAGAAGAAAAGCAACAGGGCCGTGGATATTCTTCAAAAGAATTTCCACTGCATGTTGCTCTTGCAGCTGGGGTTCACACTTCATCGAAAGATTTCGCCACCTTAAGATGTACTCAACCAGAGACTCTCCCGGCTTTTGTTTTTCAACGACCAGATCGCCCACAGTAGTGCGCTGCTGTGCTCCTGAAAATCTCTTTAAGAATAGATTTTCAAGTTCAGTAAAGGTTCTTACTGAACCGTTGGGCAAATCTGCGTACCATTCAAAAGCTATGCCGGAAAGACTACTAATAAATTGGCGAAATAGTAGAGCATCCGACCCCCCGGCATTGCAACAGCTTGCACGAAAGTGGGTCAGATGCTGTCTCGGGTTTTCAATTCCAGTAAAGATTTTAAAAGATGGTGGCACGAAGCCCTTAGGGTAAGGAACCAAATCATATTCCTCAGGGTAAGGTCTACCCTTTGGAATAGATGTAGCTCCTTGCGATTGGGCTAAGGCCTCCCTTACCTGATCCTCAATTAGTTGCTTAATATCTTTTTGAGCTGGTGCTGGAGGAATGATCGGAGGGACTGAAGAGGCTGTCGGCTGAACTGGGAGATCTGGTAATACTGGCTTTTGGACAGGCGGAAGCACCGACACAGACTCTGAGATTTTATAACTGGCATCTGCCCTTTTTGCTCTGTCGGTGGCTTCCCGAGCAGATTGTTGTAACTCAAGGGAAGTCTCATGTGACTTGTCCAACTGTTGCTGCATTTCTTTAACCTGTACTAACATTTCTGCCACTTGTGCTTCCAGGTTCTTGATGTGATGCTCATCTCTAGCTCTCACTGACTCATCTGAATCTGAATCCACAGCTGCTGAACCCTCCTCTTTGTCAGATCGGCGTTTACTTGGTTCAGTTTCTTTAACGGACCCTCTAGTTTCAACCATGTAAACATCACTAACAGGGAGATCCTCATCTATCAACATATCATCCAATTCTGGGTCAAATGCTTCGTCAAGTTCCTTTCTTTTCAAGATATCTTTAATTTCTTGTACCACCTCATCAACTGGCCGGCTTCCTATCTCCTCAGGGCCTATGGGTAGGTAACCTTTGTATTCTACAATATCATAAAGCTCATCCTGCTGTAGGCTAGAGATAATGGCCTGTAACTTAAGCTCATTTGCTGTTGGAGGTTCAGCTATTAACTGCTCAATCATCGCATGATCTTCATCTTGAACTGGTTCTTCCCCTTCGACTGTATTAGAGTCGGTAGTCAGAAGGGTGGCATCCTCTACCAGGTGAGAGACATCTACCTCAATAGATGGTGTAGGAGTTTGGAGGGTGAAAGTTCCTACATCAGGTAGGGTAGAGTCCTCAGACCTCCGAGTAGGGAGCTCAGGGGTAACAGGTAGGAACTTGGAGCTATCAACTAAGGTATCAACTGGATCCGCAACTGAGATATCTGAACTGGCAATCAAACCAACTGGGGTCTGGGTAGCACTGGTCGGAAATCGTGGTAACTCGACTGGGGACTGGAGTAATCTAGCTGACGGAGGAGGAACATCAACTCTACTGATCTTCTTAGGAGTATATCTCTTTTCTGGAGACTGAGGCCTCTTTCCGTTGACATGAATTATTCTGTTAATTTCAGGGTCTTGTTTGGTCTTGACTATCACTGAGGCCAACTTCTTAAACTTTGGGGAAGGGACCGGCGGCCTATTGGTAGGATGGCGACCTTTCTCGGACCCGGTAAGTACAATACCCTCCATTTTAGAGGATGGAGGGCGTGGCACCCAATGATAACCATCAACTAATACTGATGTAGTAGGCTGTCGGATAAACTTCTTGTTCCCCCTAATGGGTTGAGGAGTCAAATTCTTAGCTTCAGATGCCTCTTCTTTTAAGATTTCTTTCTGGAAACGGTGGGAGATAACTCCTTTCAATTGTTTCATGTACTCCTCTTTTGTTTGCCCTGATTGAGCAGCACAAGTGTGGATTATATTTCTCAATATCCTCGTTCTTTGGAGATGCTTTTCTTTAAGGGTTCTCTTGGTTGAGTAGTCGACCGGGCATGGCGGGGAGCTAGCTATCCTGGCTGCCCTCTCTTCCCCTTCTGCAGCAGAAAGGGGGTGAAAACGACTCCCTTTAAGGAGTGGGGAGGAAGCAGGAATAGGCAGGTCCTCGACAGCCTCAGGCTCTACTTGGCTCAAAGTCTGGACCCCCACAGCCTTCCTTGACTTGGCTATTTTCTTCCTTACTCGTCTCAGGTAATTCTTTTTCTGATTCTTACTAGTAAATGGGACCCCTGAACTCGATCCCTCCTCAAAAATAGACTTGATAGGAGTGGGGGATTCAACAGTTAGCTTGGGTTCTTTCTCCTCATCACTGAAAACAAGGGGACCTGGTCCTGTCCCTATGATCAACTCTACTGCAGGGGGATTGTTCTTAGTAGCATCCAAATCAAGTATCTTATGTCCATCCATCGACAGCTCAAGGGTGTTGAATCCTACCCCAAACAGTATGTTGCTTCCTAAGTCAATCTGCTCACAGACAAGGTCTTTGTCGAAGGAAAAGATCAACTTACCAACCATTGTTGTGGAGTTTGAATTTCTGAAATTGAAGCAAAAGGATCAGAATTAGAATTTTCTCGAAATTGAAAATTTTTTGAGAGAGAATCATAACAAAATCTATATTTCATATCACATATCGAGCTATAGGACATATAACCCGATGTATGATAATAAAATATAAGGATTTGTTATGACAAAAAAAAGATTCAAATTCCCACGACACATGCCAGACTACAACATTGTGTCATAAAGTAGCATATGCCGGTGTTAATTCAAGATTGAATTTTAGGAGCGTAACAGAATTTTAAGGAATTGATGAATTTCCTTTAGACTTTGAAACTCAACAAGTCAAGTTTTCACTCAACCTAGAAGTTCACAAAATCATTAGGAAAATTCAAAAAGGCTTTGATTGCTTGACTCCTCCACATTACCAATCTGCTTGGGGGTAGAGGGTCAAAGCTAAGAATTTGGAAGATTGAAAAGTTTTGAAAGTTGAGAGAGCTATTTTTTTTTTTTACTTTAAAACTCAACATATTGACGGAAGACTCAATAGTCAAAATTCGTAGAGTTTGAGAGTAAGGCTCTCAAGAGATAGACCCGACACTATCGCTCCACCAATTGACTTGGGGGCAGAAGGTCAGGGTCTGATATATAAATATTTTGATGGAGGTAATACCTCTTTTTTTGACATGTCTTTTTCTCTTTTATGTTGGCCACACTCACCCAAGGGAGAAATGGGTAGAGGGACCAACGGAAGAAAGATAGTCAAAACTACCGATGCAATAAAATTTTGCCATTATTAAAGATGGAAAGAGAGATTTAGTCCCACCGTGGTCACCATTTTTTGTTGGTGTTTGAAAGCGGGTTTTGAAAAATTCAGTCTTCTTTGGGAATTTTTGAATTAACATTAAAATTTAATTCTAAAATCAAACATCCCATCAAAAATATTATACCACCTCGGGAGGTGGAAATAAAATTTCAGGATGGGGTTCAGATTTAGAATTAAGAATTCTATCTTGAATATCGTAGCCAAATTCAAAAGAGAACTTCATATGGCCCCTAAAGGGTCAAAATAAGGTTCAGTCAAATATCGGGCTACAATAATCAAGAGGAGCGATCGTTAATTTTATATTCGAATTCATTTTAACAAAAGATATATCTCCTTGAATGGAGAAGATATCATTTGTTAATAATCGTTCGAACATAACGATAACGATCATTAGTGATTTGATTTTTCCCAAAGATAACTAATCGAGTTTTTAAAAATTAGTTTTGAAAAATTAGATGTGGGTTCTAAATCTCCTACGAGCGCAAGCCCTCGTAGTTAATTACATCGTGGGAGACCGGAGTCCCCTACGAAAACTTTCGATTAAAATAATGGCAGAAATTTTGTTTAGAGATTTTTAGGAGTGATACCAAAGAGGTGAAATTGGAATTTCAAATGGGATTGGAGCAAGATTGAACACTTATTTTGGAATCAAATGAGGAAGGGTAGGAGACACTTTAGGATTCTGAAACAATTCAGAAGTGTCCCGACCTAAGCTAAGTGTTAGGCTTTAAATTTTGAATTGGAAGAATATTTAGTTTGAGTTAAGTGTTTTATTAGAAATTTGGGATTATATTCCCAGAGGTTGGGGTCTTATGGCTCAAAAAGAAACCTGCCCCGGATCCTAACTCTAAATTTGGACACTGGAGCACAGTAGTCCGAACCTAACTAATGCAGTGCAAAACCTGGACTTACCCCGGCCTGGATTGGGGAGCCAACTAAACCACCTAAACGCTTTGAAACCATGAGTCCGGTCTTTTGATGTAGAGTGATCAGGGATGTTATTTAAGATTGGTTTAAGAAGTTGGGGTCGACATCTAGAGCAGATTCCTAATTGACCCCTTGACTTATATCGGGTGAAATGCCTAAACTAAAATGCAATTAAAACTTTAATTTAATTAGTTTCTAATGCGATGCATGCTGGTTAAAATATCCAAATCTGGTATGCATGAAATTTTTTTTAAAAAAGGCTTATAAAATAATTTTTTTTGAAAAGACTAGACTTCCTCAGATCCAGCACCTCATCCTCATAGGTCGGATTATCTGGACTCTACTCACGGGCGGGGAAGTGTCGTATAGCAAGGAGGGAGAGAGATGCAGTAATATGCATGCGACCCCGGACGATTTCGGCTATTCCCTAGGTCGTTAAGTTTCTATGTTATTTAAATCTTAAAATTTTAAGTATTAATTATAAGTAGAAATAGTTTTTCGTCCTTAAAGAGCCTAACGAAGTCCAGGCTAAAATAAAAACGACATGCAAGCGCCAAAGAATTAGGAAAAACAGGCAATCCTATACGCAATCAAATTAAATCACAACATATTAAATAATCAAATTAATTAAGTAAATGTCCATAGGCAAATTGCCTTGCTTATTACAACCAAGATTTACATAAATTAAAAGTGGCCGGGCACCACTAACAACAACCCGGATTCTAATCCTAATACAGACGCAAGTGACTTTGAGTGGGATACTCTATGTCTTCAACTTCTCGGTCTTCTCTTCCTCGAGCTCCTTAGATTCTTCGTGGTTGGATACCCAAATGGAAAAGAGAACTCTTCCCTTGAGGGGGAGGTTACTCTTTCCACTTTGGGTAGTGAAGTGATCCAGATTTGGAGCTCCAAATGGATAAGGACTATCCCCCGAAGGGGTATCCTTTCCTCTTTGGAATCCAACCTTTGGATCCATGTATCCCAAAATCAAAGTGTCACTTTCACAACTCAATACTTAAACAAATTACATAAATATAAAAATAAAAATTCTAGACTCTCCTGCAGGGTTATCCTAAGCATTTAAATATTAGAATACATCCCAAGCAGTTATATGTATATACGTGCAGAAAAGTAAACACGCTTGGCCACGCTCTTTTTATTTGGGGGCTAAGCAGCTGAAGCACCTGTAGCATTTATATTTATGATTTATTTAGCCCCCTTTATTGCCCTGCACGAGCGTGGCCACCTGCAGAAAATCCAGTGAGCATCCAGATCATTCCTAACCTAAGGGTAATCTAATCGCCCATCACATCAATCCACAGAGTGCAGTAAAAGTAAATAAACACATCAATCAATTTCAATCACAACATGCAAAGAAAACTCGAAAAACTCGGCACACAGCAGAAAAGGAAACACCGGCCTAGCCTAGATCTAGGGTTGGTTGTCCTAGCAAACCATCTAAAGTGTGTGTAGTAGGTCGTGTGGCTAGGATAGATCCTGAATAGGGTATTTGATTGAAGTTGTTGAATGTTCTGATTGGTTAAAAGGCTAAGGGAGATTTTAATTGAAGTTTAAATCTTAATGGTTTAAATTTGATTTTAAAATTGATTTTAATTGTTTGTTGAATACCACCTTTGTTGCACATCGAGGCCATGAAGTTTATTTCACCTTCCTTGGGGCTAATTTAATAGCCTCGTAGGCCTGGGTTACCCAGTGGTACCCGATATAATTAAGTGATTTGAGTTTGATTAAAGTTTGAAGATTGATTAATTTTTAATTAAACTGATTGGTTGCTGGTTTTAAAATAAAATTGATGTTTTCTGGAATTTTGAATGATTTATTGAATTTTAGAATTTTATGGATTATTTTAATTAGTTAATTAAGGGGTCCAAAGTTGACTTTTCAAATTAAAATTAATTTTGTAAGTTTCAAATTTTTAATAAATATTAGACCTTATGACGAGTTGTTAGACTGTTAGTACACTCAATTTGGAGTTTTCTATGAAAAGTTATGATTTTTCGAAGTTCGAGCCTAGTTTTGAACTATGGTTGACTGAAAAGTTGACTTTTTGACTTTGACCAGATTTTGGAGATTTGACATTTTTAGAAAATACTAGACCTTAATTGGAGTTGATTGACACTAAGTTTGCTCAATTTGGATTTTTCTGTAATTAGTTATGCATTTTCAAAGTTTCCTTAATTATTGAATTTTTAAAATTGCTTAATTAGGAAGGTTTTGATCATTTTGATCCAAACTCATCCCAAACTGCATGGAATCAATCCCAAAGGTCAGGAATGACCCATGGGAGTGTTTCCAAGTGTTTGGAAATTATTTTGGATTTTTGATAATTTTTAATTAATTAATATAATTAATTATTGATTTTCATTAAAAGTCAAATTAAAGTTAAATTAGGAATCCAGTCAAGGGGCTCTTATTTTTCCTAGGAAGAGGACTAAGTTCTGGTCAAGTTGAGGTATTATTTGTAATTTTTGGAGTTAATTTGGATTTATTGCATTTTTTTGAATTTTCTGGGTCCTTAAATAGGCTGAAACTTTGGGTAATTAATTTTCTGACCTAATGACCTCCAAATTCAGTGAAATTTGGACCTAAGGCTCATTATGTCACTAAGTTTACTGTGTTCAAATTTCACCCCTATTGGGTGTGTGTACAATCCCCTAGGCAATTTCTAAGTTTTCTAGACTTTTCCCTAAATATTTTCCCTAGGTGTCCCTATTGTTCAAATGGGCCTGAAATTTGGTGTGACTAACCCTGACCCAAATGCACACACACAGCACAAAACATGCAGCCTAATTCTACACAGTAAGGGAGTTATGAATTTTCAAAGTTTTAGGTCCAAATTGGACCCAACACCTTAAAAATTCACATCACAGAAAACTATTAAGCATCTAACCCTAGAAAAATTATGGAACATGCCTAAGATGCTTAAAAACATTCCACCAAAATTTGAGGTCCATTTGACCCCTGGATTGCAAGAAAATTGAGAAAAATGATAATCAAACAACTGCAGTTTTCTCTCAATCCAGAGATCAAAACAACTCAAATTTAATTTTAATAAATTCTACACTTAATTACCTTTCCAACAAGCCCAAGAACGTCAATTTTGGTGGAAAAATGAATTTTCTGTGAATTTTGGAAGTTTCTGGGCATTTTCAAAATTTTTTTAGACCATTAATGGTCAAATCGGCCGTCGGCGCCAATCATTGCCAATGATTGGCGCCGAAACGGCGGCGGCGCGTCAGGTTGCGACACGTGGCAGGTGGGGACCCGCCACTTAAACACATCAGCGGTCCATCGTGGCCGTTGATCGGACCGCGGGACGAACGGGCGGCCGAGATCGCGCCACGTATGCGCCCGCGGTCTGAACTAGCGCGGGTTCGAACCCAGGCCCCGTCGCGCATTCTGGGTCGGCTGGCGTGGCCGATTCTGGGCCGTCCGATCGCGCCTTCAGGTGCGATCGGACGGCTCTGGTTGAACCAGAATTTAAAAATTTCAAACGCCCATAACTTTCAAAATACTTGACGAAATTCAACGAAATTTGAACTGTAGCTAGGGGGCAACATGATCTTGCAATGCCTGGAGTTTGGAGGCTCCATGCATTGCAAAATTTGTACAGTTTCAAATTTAAATTCTAACTAAAAGTGAAGATATCTTACAATCTACCCGGTGGATTTTCGTGTTCTTGGGCTCTCTGAACTTGTAGTTTGTCCACGCTCAAGTTTGCAGAAGACCCCAACAGATTTTGACGGCTGGATTTGAAGATATCGAAGAGAGAAGGTATTTCTCTCTTTTCTCTCTCCTTTTCCACTAAAATGGAAGTTTTAATGGTGGAAATGGTGGGGGAAGGCTTGGAATGGCCTTGGGAGGTGCTGGAGAGTGTGGGGAGCTGCTGGAGAGTCTTGGGGAAGCTGGAGTTTGGGACTTAGGCCAAGAAATGAACAATATGAGGGTTAGGGCAAAATTTTTCCACTTAACCCTCATCACTTGAAATGAATGGCTTGGATCTTATCATGGGTGCCTTGGATGCTTGCCAAGTGTCCCATGAGCAGCCCAAGATTAGGAAAAGGCTGGTGGATTGAGAGGGATTGCCTTGAGCCAAGAGGGGGGGGGACCACACCTCTTTTCCCTCATTTGGTTAAACCAAGCCTAAGCAAGGTTTAGGGAGCTGTTTTGTGGCCTCTCAGGGAGGGAAATTAGTCCCTTTTGAGCAGGTGAGAGCAGGTTTTGGGAGAGGGGAAAGGCTTGCCCATGTGGCATGGTCAAAAGCCCATGATTTTGCCTCATTTCAACATAACTTGACCCATTGACTTGTTGACTAGTCAATGATGACTAGGATGTGCATGGGAGGAGTCAAATGTGCTGTAGGAGTCAATATCAAGGGACATGGGGCCATGGTGTTAAGACTCTAAGTGAATACATGAAATTGGAGAGGGTTTTGACCTCTCCAAATGGGTTGACCAAGTCAACCCAAGGGAGGATTGACTTGGAAATCTTTGGACATGTCATGAGTGTCCAAACAAGTGTTTTTGAAGCATTAAATTAGTTTGAGATGGATTCAAATGTTGAAAATAACAATAGTTGGCTTAAAGGTGGATTTGGTCAACCATAGTTGACTTGGTCAAACAGGTCAAACCAAGGAGTGGGTTTTATTTCAATGGGTCTCAAATATCATAAAACATTCATTGGAAGGGGTTTCAAAAGTTAAAAATGTTGAACGATGTTAAATTTTGGTCAAAAGTCCAAAAACCCCTTTAAAGGGTATTTTGGTCATTTTGACCCCGGATGAATCCTGGGTCGAGGTGGGTCCAAAAAGATGTAGATTAATGTTAAACACATCAATATCAAGGGTCTAGAGGTGATTAGAGGGTTTGGGGGAAATTCCAAGGTCAAATTTCCCAAAATAATGGGTCCAGTGGCACAGGCCGTAAATATTTGAAGGTTTTACAGCCTTGGGATTTAAATTTAGTTTCTGGGGTTAGAGACTCCAAAATGGGCTCAAACTTGGAGGTTTGCCTCTAGAGACGTATCAAATCAGTATGCAACTGACAGATCATGAATCAGAGGTCATTTGACTGGGGTTTGAAATATTTGAAAATTCCCTGAAAAAGGCTTTTAGGACTCAGGTATTCGGCCTTGAATTCTGGATTTGGAAATCCGGATTTGATATAGATTTTGGGTTTGAATATCTGGATTTGAATCATCTCAATCATTCATGATCATTTGGAGTGATCATAAGTGTTTGGAAATGATTTGAACTAGATCAAAGGCAGGATCAAGATTTGAACTAGAGTTTGAATCCTGGACTTGGCTGAAGTCTGGGTTTTGATTGAGGTCTGAACTGAATCAAGGTTTAGATTGACTTAGGTTCAGGATTGATTCGAAGTCTGGATTAGGCTCTAATGACCTCATATAAAAATGAGGTCAACACCTGCATCAATTTGTCTTTGAGTCACAGATTGCTCATAAATAATTAGTGATCCAAGAAGATTGTCAACAGAATAAACATTCAAATCTTTAGATTTTGTTATTGTAGTTATCTTTGCATCATATGCGGTAGGTAAGCAACGGAGTATCTTGTTTAATTTTTTTGCATTTGTTAACTCCCTACCTAAAGCATGCAATGAAATGGCTATATGAGTAAAACGTGTGTACATGTCTGAGATTGATTCATTCAGTTTCATGTGAAATATTTCATAGTCGTGCAAGAGAATATTCAATCTAGTTTGCTTCACTTCATTTGTACCTTCATAAGTAATGCAAAGCCTATCCCAAATTTCCTTTCCTGATTTATAAGTCGAAACACGCATGTAATCTTCTGATTTTAAAGCACAAAAGAAACTATTCAAACACTTAGCATTTAATTGAGCTAGTTCATATTCTTCTACAGTCCATTCGACAAAAGGTGTTTGAACTCTAATTCCTTCTACAATTCTAGTAGGTTCAGTATAACCTTCATGTACTAACATCCACATGCGATAATCAAGAGATTGTAAAAAGTAGACATGCGAGTTTTCTAAAAATCAAATGGGATATTGTCAAACAAAAGTGGTCTAGTGATCGAGTAACCTTCTAAAGTATTTCTATTTTCAAAATTAGCCATGATCGAATTTCAAAAAGTATTTTAAACAGTGATTTTTGAAATTAGCTCTGATACCACTTAAAAGTACGAATAGGTTGTTAGACCTATTGCTCACGTCCCTAGGCTAACCAAGAGGGGGGGGTGAATTTGCCCTTTAAAAATTTACTCTTGGGATTTCAAAAAATTTTAAAGCTAATCGTACTGTACGATATTACTTCGTACAGTACGAACAGAGTTACTTTTTTCTCTTTCTTTAAACACAGAAATTCAACCACAAAGAAACTAAACTGCAGAAAAATAAAATACGGAAAAATAAACAGTGAACAGAAAACACCAGAATTTATAGTGGTTCGGTCAAACACGACCTACATCCACTCCCTAGAGACTCCTTCTCTAGGTGTTACACTAAACTCAAGTGACTCTCCTTTTGCCCCCACAGCAAGGCGGAGAAGCCTTTACAAAATCTCTTCCACCAAACCTGGTGCGGTAGAGAACCATTATCCTTTTCACCCTCCAAGTGCGGCAGAGAACTATTGTCCTTTTCACCCTCTAAGTGCGGCAGAGAACTGTTGTCCTTTTCACCCTCCAAGTGCGGTAGAGAACCAGAATCCTCTCGAACAACACTCTTGCAAAAGTCTCCAAGGAACTAGGAAGATGCTTGAAGAACAAGTAAAAGAAATCCTCACAATTGGATAACCTTATGAATCCCCTCATAATTCTCTCTTGAAAGATTTCTCAATACTCACTCCCAAACACTCTCCCAATCACTCTCCTTAGACTTCTCAAAAGAATTTTCGCAGAAGGATCTCTCCTTTAGTCAGTTTTAAGTCATTTATATACTTGGGACAAGAAAAATCATCCAAAAACTGAAATTTCAAGTTTAATCCATGCCGATCATCCCGTACGATCGACGATTGTACTGTATGAATAGTTTAAAATAGTGAACAATCTGTCCCGTACGAACAACGAGATGATTTGAACAGAGCACTTCGTATAAACTGTTCGTCCCGTACGAAGAATTGGACGAACCGAACAGAGCGCTTCGTACGAACATACCGTCCCGTACGAACCCTTGGACGAATCGAACAGAGCGCTTCGTCAGATGAGTTCGTCCCGTACGAACACTTGGACGAACCGAACATAGCGCTTCGTACGAACATCTCGTCCTGGACGAACCCTTGGACGATCCGAACAGAGCGCTTTGTCTGATAAGTTCATCCCGTACGAACCTTTGGACGAACCCAATTTTGAGCAGTTCGTATAGCAAAAATTCATTTACGAATAGTATTCGTACTGTACGAACATGCCTTAGAAAAATTTTTTTGCCATATGGGTTCGATATGGAGGACATATTCTACAGATCGTCCTGTATGATATCAAATCGTACTGTACGATCAGTTTAAAAATTTAAAATTTTTACTCCACCATTATGTGTGTGTGCACAGTTATCCAACTTACAATCACACTCTCTCAGACTCAAGAAAAAAAAATTTATAGACTTCATTTAGAGTGAACAAGTGAACTTGAAGTCTTTAGCAATGTGGAGTGTGAATTTTTTGAAAAATACTTTAGTACACACAACAAAACTCAAATAATTGTTATGAGAAGAATAAAATAAACAATAAACTTTTGTAATCATCAAAAACATAACTTGGATTAGAATTTACTTGAACAAATAAATGTACCCAAATCATAACAAATGCTTGGTTTGATTTGGTTGCCAAGTTAATCATGGTTGACCAAGTCAACCATGGTTGATCAAAATTAACCATACACCCAACCAAAATCAATTTCAATGCCTCAAGCAATTTCAAATCAAATTGATCATTCAATTGAATATTCCAAACATGTCTAATATTCTCCTAAGTTAAATCACCATTGATTTGACTTGATCAACTCATCATAGGAGGTCAAAATTATGTATGGAACCAAGTTTTCAACAAAACTTCCAAGCATTAGGCTCAAAGCCCTTGGAGTATCTTCCTACAACATCCATGACTCCCCAACACCTATCCTCGCCAACATTGACTGGTCAAAAAGTAAACATGTCAATAAAAACTCTCCAAAACCTCCAAATATGGTCAAATGGTGAAGCCACCTCAACCAATCCTTTTCCTCCAATAAAATATATTCAAACATGCTCTAAACTAGCCCAAAGAAATCCTAAAGAGGCCCTAAGCTAGCACCTAAACCAAGCTAAAGTTTGGGTTTAGCCAAATGAGGAAGGAAGTGGTTCCCTCCCTCACATGACCATAAACAAGTCCCTCTGAAGCATGCGAACTTCCCCTGGCTCCCAACCACTTTGGATAAGTGGTAAGCATCCAAGGGCTCTCTCTAACCCATTTCAACCGTCCAAATCAAAAGCTAGGTTTAAGGTGGGCAAAAGCATCATAAACCATCATTCCATCAATCCATATTCTCTCAGCTACCTCTAATCCTCAACTTCTTTCCTGAAACCTCTCTAGAGCTTCTCATATATCCTCCAAGCTTTCTTCCACCATTTCCTATCATCCAAACCCCATTTTGGTGAAGAGAGAGAGAGAGAGAGAGAAATAGAGAGAGAAAGTGAAATTTTGAAGGCGACTTCTGATCCAGCTAGAACCAAGTCTTGGAGTCTTCCGCAAAGTTTGAGAGGATCTTCTTAGAAGAAAAATGAGCCCAAGATATCAAAAATCCATCTACCAGTTGGTAAGATATCTCCACTTTTAGCTAAAAATTTATTTTAGAACTACTCAAAATTCACGATGCATAGAGCCTTCAAACTCCAGGAATTAGAAGATTAAGATGTAATGAGCTTATGTTATAAATTTTGTAAAGTTTGGTTGAGTATTTTGAAAATTTTGGGCATTTAAAGTTTTATTCAATTTGAACTAAACAGCTTTGGTCAGAGCAGAATCGTCCGATAAATATACATGCATGATTAAACGGTCTAGATTGTGTCTGTTGGCATCACTCGTTCGACAGAATTCAAATTCACGTGTGGTTTCAAAATAACGGCGATGTGGCACGATTTAGAGCGTCAATGCCTCTATGGTTCAATCCTATGGGGCCAATCAGGCACTACGTGGATTATGACAGCGATGATGATGCGCCGCATCTTGCCAATCATTGCCAATGATTGATAATGATTGGGCCAGCCAAAATAGTGAATAAAGTTAATTAAAAATTTATTTAAATGCCTTGAAACTTTAAAAATTCATAGTAAATCTATTTTTTCACCAAATTGAGTGATTTTGGACTTGTTGAAAAGGTTTTGATACCGAGTATATTGTAAAATTTATTTTGAGAAGTTTTGATTAGTGAATTATGAGAAATTTAAATTTATTTGAAAATCATATTTATCAATTTTCTCATGATCTAGTGGTCAAACTAGACTCAAATTTTGGTGATTTTTTTGAGCATTTTAGGCATTCTCAAAATTTTTTATAGGTCGAGTTGTGCTCTGAATTACTGTAGTGTGAATTTCCAAAGTGATGGGTCCATTTTGGACTCAAATTTTTGAAAATTCATAACTCTCAAAATTTGTAGGATTTTACTGTGATTTTCATATGGTGTGATTGAATGTGTGTCGGGGTTAGATGTACCAGAGTTCAGACCTATTGGAATACTAGTGACTCCTAGAGAAAATAATTAAGGATAATGTCTAGATAATTAAGAAAAATTCTGAGAAATTTCACACACACCCAATAAGGATGAAACTCTGGAACAATTAACTTAGTCACATTATAAAACTTAGGTTTTAAATTCACTGAATTTGGACTACATTAGGTCAGAAAATTAATTAAAATAAAAATCAACCCCTTTAGGGAGCCTAAAACTTTAAAAAATTATAATAATTCTAAATTAAATCCAAAAAATAGCAAAATAGTTCCAATTGCTCATAATTAAATATCTAATCTAAGAAAATCAAAATTTCCATCATCACACTTCAAATTGGACTTTAATTTAATAATTAATTAAAATAAATACATAAAATTATAAAAAATACTAAATAAATTCAAAACTCTTGAAATCACTCCTACAGGTCATTCCTAACATTTTGGAGAGATTTCAAGAGGTTTAGAGTGAGTTTGGTGTAAAAATGACAAAACTCCCAAATTAAATAATTCAATTAATTGCCCAAACTTCAAAATTCATAACTAATTGTAGAAGACTCTAAAATTAGAAAACTCAAAGGCATTAGACTCTTCTCAGGGTATAATATTTATGAAAAATATCAAATTTTTAGAAATTACTAAAATAAAAAGTCAACTCTTTGGTCAATCTTAGTTCAAAAATATGCCGAAACTTTGAAAAAAAATAACAAATTATAAAAAATCTCAAATCAAATAAACTTAGTGCCCTTTTGCTTATCTTAGGGTTTAGTATTTATACAAAATAAGAAAACTCCAAAACTTACTCTAAATAAATAAAAAGGTATAAAATGGACCCTTCATTTAATACATTAAAATATTCCAAATATATAAAAATTCAATAAATTAACCAAATTCCAACAAATCATTAATCTAATTAATTAAATCATATAACTAATATTAACATGTGTAATAGCCTATATTCTAACCAAGATAAATAAAACTTCAAGAGTTAATTTAAGTTAAATTTGAAAATCGTCTTCGTCATAGCATTTATATTGTAATATTTTAATTACATAAATTTTTTCATAATTTTTTGACACTGGTGCAAATCATTAAGAAATTGACACCTATCGGTATAAGTGAAGATTCTGGGACCGACAAGTATCCATTTTTTAAACCGATTTAATCAATATTTTTTAAATAAAATGATTTATTTCATTAATATTTTTCTATAATTTTTGAATCCATAACAGAATTTATATGAATTTTATATTGATAATTGATTAAATAATATTATATTATTATTTTATTAAAAATATCTTAAACCAGTTTACAGACTTCATTAAATAAGTTTTTATTATGTTTTTCCTTCTCATTCGGCAACAGAGAGTAGGTTAGAGAGATTTAGAGAGAAAGTGAGGAGAGAGAAATAAAGCTAGATTTTGGAGGTTGTGGTGCTCTTTTTGTCCATCAAGCATGTTGAAAAAATTGCTCGTCTCATTGTAAAAAATAATTACCCTATCTCTGATTTCAATAACTTTATAATTTTGATATTTTTTGATCAAATTTATATTTTTGTTATAAAAAAAATGAGTGTAAGTTTGTATTTGTAAAACTTTTACTACATAATTTTTTTTATATGATAAATCTCATTAACATAAATATTTTGACTATAGCATATCAAATTTTCACCAGTTAAATTAAAAGATATAATTTTTTGAAGTAAATGCATAGTATATAAATTTGATATATTATTTTATATTTATACATTTGTGCATTTCGTATATGATATTGACTTACATTATATAGAAAAAGATAGTATTTGCATGTAAATAAGGAATGCTAGCTGTTAAGACTATAATGAACACGAGTTAACTCTTAAAATATAATACCATGCGTGTGAGGGTGGGCTGACGGGCTTTCCTTAAATAAAAGGTTAGTGGTATAATCATAATTATATCCTGTAACTGATTCACCGAATTACGCTGATGGACAGAGGGCGACGACTCTTAATGATTATTAAAAGCCACTTGAATATGATAATTAATTAATTGAATAAGTGATTTAATGATATAATTAATGACCAATGAGAAACAGTTGGGATGAAGATGTTGAAAATACTACATTCAAGTTGAAAGTTATACCTTACTTTTCATAATTATACTCATGATGATATTTACATGATAATACATTAAACTGATTGACAGATTGATAGCTCATACTGGCATATAATATAACATAGCATACTAACACGATTCATTGGGTGATAATACTATTTACCATATGTTATTATTTGATATATCTCTTTTGATTTCACTGATCATATTAATTTTATTATTGATTTTTAATATAATTATTGCCCATATTAAATGATGATTGATATTGACTATAGCTAAATATACCTATTGATTCTTTTGCATTATATTAAAAGTAGTGATAGAGTTTTGATTTTCCTGCTGGGCTTTTTAGCTCATTATATGTGGTTTAAATGATTTCAGGTTAGGAAAAGGGTTAGGACCATTTGGAGTGAGGTTGACAGAGATCCTTAGGTTTTTTTTAGATTTTGTTATGTATTTTTCTTTATTTTTGTAGCCATTTATTTGTGATAGATTAATGATAGAGTGATCTCCTACTATTATATATTAATTTTGGAAGAATGAATATATTATAATAGTTTGAGATATATAATTATTAGCTTCTTTCACTAGATATACAAATTTATTATTTAGAAGCTCTTGTTGATTAATTTAAAAGATAAAATAGATAATTCTTTCAAATTTGATTCTGGAGAATTACAAAATATACAACCAACATCTCATTGATGAAGTTTGTAGGATTGACTATCCTGAGCTATAGGGCTAAGTGTTCTAAGGAGGCCTTGATCCTCGAGCCCATTGTGACCACCCCAAAAACGGATTCAATGGGATGCAAACCATAAAATTAATAATCCATTAAATAATTGACTGAACCTAAATCATTAATGCAATCGACACTTCTTTGATGAAGTTCTTAAGATGGACTATCTTGAGTTGATGGGCTACATGTCCTAAAAAGGCATTGGTTCTCGTGCATGTTGTGATAAGGCCTTTGTTTATACTTTAATTCTTTCATTAGCCCTTATGTTTTCCTTTAATTAATTATCTTTCAATATTCATATTATATATAGATATATATATAGTAAAACCGAAGTTAGAGAGGCTTTAAAGAAAATGAAGTGTGGAAAAGCTGTTGGACCTGATGATATCCCAATAGAGATGTGGAAATGCTTAGGAGATGAAGGAATTTCTTGGCTAACTAAACTTTTTAATAATATTTTGAAGACTAAAAAGATGCCAGATGCGTGGAGAATGAGTGTATTGATTCCTATTTATAAGAATAAAGGTGATGCACAAGATTGTGCGAATTATAGAGGAATTAAGTTAATGTGTCACACTTTAAAACTATGGGAGCGAGTTATGGAGCGTAGGCTGCGGCGTGATACTAATGTTTCTCAAAATCAATTTGGATTCATGCCTGGCAGGTCTACTATGGAAGCCATACATTTATTGAGAGGTTTGATGGAGAAATATAGGGAGAATAAGGAGGATCTACATATGATATTTATTGATTTAGAGAAAGCATATGATAAAGTTCCAAGAGAAGTGCTATGGAGAGTTCTTGAAAAGAAAGGAGTTAATAATGCTTATATTCAAATCATTAAAGATATGTATGAAGGAGCTACTACTTGTGTTCAAACACAAGGTGGTTTGACCAAGTATTTCCCTATTTCGGTTGGATTACATCAAGGATCAGCTTTAAGCCCATATCTTTTCGCGTTAGTCATGGATGTTCTCACTAGACATTTACAAGAGGATGTACCCTGGTGTATGCTTTTTGCTGATGATATTCTTCTTGTTGACAAGACTAAAGAGGGAGTTGAAGGTAAACTTGAAGTCTGGAGATCAACCTTAGAGTCTAAAGGTTTTTGCTTGAGTAGATCTAAAACTGAATATATGGAGTGTAATTTTAGCAGTAATAGACCTAGTGAGGGGATTGTGACTTTGGGCGATCAAGTCATTAATAAGAGTACATGTTTTAGATATCTTGGATCTATTGTTCAGAGTGATGGTGAAATAGATGGGGATGTTATCAGTAGAATTCAAGTTGGATGGTTGAAGTGGAGGAATGCATCGGGCTTGTTGTGTGATAGAAAAGTCCCCCTTAAACTTAAGGGAAAATTCTATAAGATGGTGGTGAGACCTGCAATGCTTTATGGTGCAGAATGTTGGCCATTAAAAGAGAAGCACAATACTAAGTTATGTGTTGCGGAGATGAGGATGCTTAGGTGGATGAGTGGATTTACTCTTAGATACAGGATACGAAATGAGCATATACGTGAAAAGGTTGGAGTAGCTCCAGTGGAGGATAAGATTAGAGAGAGTCGCCTTAGATGGTTTGGTCACATAAAACGGCGGCCTTCCGATGACCCAGTTAGGAAAGTAGAGGTATTAGATTTGACTTATGTTAAGAAAGGTAGAGGTAGACCTAAAAAGACTTGGTTAGAAAATATTAGAAATGATCTTTCTCTATTAGATTTAAACGAGAATTTGACTTTGAACCGGACACAATGGAGAAAAAGGATTCATGTTGCCGACCCCACGTAGTGGGACAAAGGCTTGTTATTGTTGTTGTTGTTGTATTCATATTATATATAGATATATGTGAGGGGGTGAAGGAGGAGGCTTACTTAGCTAGTTGAGCTCACTTCGTAGCTTTTGAATGTTTCAGGTAATGGAAAGAGTTTGATGGAGTAGATCAGGATTAGATGAGGATTCTTTGAGCTTAAGATATAAAGTACTGATTTTATAATTCATCCTTATTTATCCCGATGTATAGAATTGAAAGTTTACTGGATTATGCATTTATGTTTTGATGAAATGAAAATTGGTTAATACTACTTTATGTTTTGGAAAAAACTTAGTAACTCTCGTTGTTATTATTTGAGGATGAGGTAATTAATTATAAGTCTAAGTAGGTCCAATCATTTCATTAGATCATAAGGTGTTACAAGGAGAACATTTGGGTGATGTTTGCCCTCTAGTGAAGCCTCGAGAAGAGGGAGGAAGGTGATCGAACAAGCCCTGCTGCCACAATGGCAACAAGATCTGATCTTCCTAGGTCGTGGTGTAAGGATTCACAGGTGGAGGAAGGAGAGAGGTGCGGTGGGAGGCTAGGGCACCATAAATGAATAGTGATTTGCTAGGGCATTGTAAATGTCCTCTCTTCTGCATTTGTATAAATATGTAAATGGGATGTTTGGGAGATGGGGTGGTATTATTAAGGGAAAATTTTAAAAAGGATCATTATTAAAGATAAAATTAGGAGAAGGATCATGATTAAAAAAAATAAAAAGGATCATACATGTGAAATTGGTTTGCGTTTTTGGTTAAAATAAGAAAATGTAAATAAATATTGCATTTTTCTTTACAACATGATGGATGGAGAGAGAGAAAAAGGTTAAGAGAGATGGAAAGAGAAACAGAAAGAGAGAGGCGCAGAGAGAGTGAAACGGAGAGACTGAGAGTGAAATTCATTTAAATTTATATTTTAAATATTTATAAAATTTTAATTAACTCAAAATTTTTTAGCAACTTTTTAATTATAATTTAAATATTTAATAAAATTGATATAAGATATTAAAAAAAATTAACAAGATGATTATTATAATTATTATATTTATTTTAAATGATGTACTTTTTATTAACTTAATATAAATATAATTTAAATTTTTTAGAAAAAAATGAAAATTTAGATAAGATAATTGATAAAATTCAAAAACTAAATATTGAAAAAACTAATGGAAAAATATTTATAACTATTTAATTTCAAAATAGGTAAATATACGTATGAATAATTAATTAATGTTACATTATATTTATATAATTTTAATATAAAAAATAATATACTATATTTAAAATAAAATAATCAAATATCTAAAGTAAAAATTTCTTGCTAATGATTTTAAATTTATTTTACAATATATTTAAAAAAATATTAAAGTTTAAAAGTAATTAAATTGAATATATTAAAATTATTTTATTTTCCTTTTAAAAATAAGTTAAAATTATTTTATTCAAATATTAAAAATAAGTTTAAAATATGAAAATTTGTTTTAAAAATAAGTTAAAAAAATTCCACTTAAATATTAAAACTAACAAAATCATTACAGAAATATTAAATTATATAGAAATCAATAAGAATCACATACATAAGATTATTACTGAAATTTTAGTAATCAAAATATGAATAAATTATTAGCAATCAAAATCATTACAGAAATATTAAATTTATCAGATTTTGTGAAGTAATAATGTATCTTATGTAATATTATAATAATGTATCTCCTCTCACTCTCTATAATAATTTAAAGGGTAAATTTCAAAAAGGATCATTATTAAAGATTAAATTAAGGGAAGGATCATGATTAAAAAAAATTTAAAAAGGATCATACATGCAAAGCAACTTTGAGTTTTAATTTAAGAGAGAGAAGGAAATCAATTAAAATTTAAATAATTTAATTTTATATTTTTAATATTTAATTAAATGTTAATTAACTTTAAATTTTTTAGTAACATTTTAATTATATTTTAAATATTTAATAAAATTAATGAAAGATATCAAGAAAATTTAACATGATGAATATTATAAATATTATATTTATTTTAAACCATATTAATTTTATTAACTTAAATATAAATATAATTTAAAATTAATTTATTAATCATAATTATAATATTTAACTTTAAATACTTTAATTGATATATATTTAATATAATTTATTTATTTATTAAAATAAAAAATAAGTTAAAAATATGATAATTGTTTTAAAAATAAGTTAAAAATAATTATATTTTTAAGTTAAAAATAAGTTAAAAATATGATAAATGTTTTAAAAATAAGTTAAAAATAATTATATTTAAAAATTAAAAATAAGTTTAAAATATGAAAATTGTTTTAAAAATGTGTTAAAAATAATTTTATTTAAATATTAAAACTAACAAACTCTATATCCAATATTTAAAATAATTTTATTATAAAAATTGTATATTTATAACGTTATTATAACAATTTAAATAAATATAATGTAGTTTAAATAAATATAATGTTATTATTATTCCTAAAAACGTTTTAAATTATATATTAACTAATGTTATTATAACGACAAAAATAATTTAAATAAAATTTTGACGAAGCACGCAGTCGAAGATGAATAAATAATTTATATCTCCAAAAAATTTTCAATATTTATTTTAGTTAAATAAATTAAAATTTCAATAATGTAGAAAAAAAATTTAAAAGTAAAATTATTCTTTATATATTTAAATAAAATTAGTTTTAATTTTTAAATAAAGTATTTTTAAAACAAAATTTTAACTTTTTTTAAAAAATCATTTTATTTAAATATTAAAATAATAAACTCTCTCCCTCTCCATCTCTCTCTCTCTCTCTCTCTCTCTCTCTCTCTCTCTCTCTCTCTGCATTTAACCTATCTCCCTCTCCACCTCTCTCTCTCCCTCTCAGCAGTCAATGTTTTGAGGAACAAAAAAATTAAGAAGAAAACGTAAACCACCATCACGTTATATAAAGAAAACGCAAAATTTTTTTGCATTTTCTTACAAAAGCAGTTTTGCTTCACGTTTTCTGCAAAACATCCCCCCGCTTTACGTTTTTTATCCTTTTTAAACTTTTTTTAGTCATGTTCCTTCTCTTAATTTAATCTTTAATAATGATCCTTTTAAATTTTGCCCTATTATTAACACATCATGAAGCAATAAATAATTTAAAATTTTAAAGGAGTATATGGCATAAATAAATGATGATGAGGGTCCATAAATGATATGATTTTAAATTTTAAATTAATTGACATGATGATGACCCCATGCATGATAAAATTCGGCCAATCCTCTCTCACTTGAAGCAAGGGTGGGTTGAGGAGTTGTACCAATAAAGTCTTTATTAAAAGCTTTTCAAAATAATAATTAATAAATATTTAATGTATAATTATATGATTTATTTATTTATTTTGTTCATATAGTTATTAATGGATGGCTATAAATATGTGTAAGCATGAATGTTAAGATGATGTTTTAGGCATTTTCTTAGGTCTACCTATATTGCAATTTTGTAGGAGCATTTGTGAGTTGACCATAAAATAATATTTATATTTCAATTCAATATAAATAAAAAATATATTTTTACTATTTCTTTCACAATTTGCATTGCTATTTCATAGTTCATGATAGTTTGGACTCAATTTGAAGCCGAAACTTGCATATTCCAAGAAATTTAGGATGGTCCTTGGGATTATTTTTTTATGTTTTAGATGCAGTTGGTACTTTCAAATTTCAACGAAGCTTATATAATCTATTTTAAGTAAAATTGAAGATTTTTTTTAAAATAATTTTCACTTCAATTAATACACCAAATCCAAAAAATAGCTAAAATTATGATTGAGAAAATTTTACTTGGTTCATAGCCCTAAGAGATAGGTCAATATTGACATAAAAGAAGTGGTCATACTTTATAACTTTTTTAAAAATTATAAATTTTCATCACAAATTTTTTGGATGACTCAATAGAAATTTTCAGATGATAAATACTTCGTCGTTTGAATAAAGTGGGGCAAATGATATGTAGTTAGAAAATCCATCCAAACTAGTATGAATCTTGAGATCTCAATATAATATTTAAAATAAAAGCTTTTAGATTTCAATTTAAGATCATTCAAAAACATATCTAAACAAACATATAGTTAAGCTGAATATCTTGAAAAGATAAATCTAACGATACCAAAACTAATCTTAACATAATGCAAATAAACATAAATCAAGCATTTGAATCATATTTAAAAACTTCATGATATTAGTTAATGAAAAAATGGTCTTTAAATCCTGAATGCTTATAATCAAATCAAGCATCTCAATTATACAAATCCAACGAACCTAAGTTTACTCACTTCTGAGGTCATTAAGACACATAAATGCTAAATGAACAGTCTATAATCAAAAGATTTAATATGGGTCATTTGATGGAGTGATATAATTTTTTCTGTTAGATTGATTAAAATATCAATCCCAAAATACCATAAATAGGTCATCATTCTTCATACAAATATAATTTAGACTAGAGGTTGGAGAGAGCTAAAAGATTTGAAGAAAACTAGAGTTCTATCTAATTCTCAATAAATATGATCACTGCCAATCAACATTGTCATCTATTCGCCATCCACGGGACTATTATTGCTCAACTGCTATCATCCAACCATTGTTACACGATTGTCGTCATCGTCCAACTGTCATAATCCATTCATTATTATTCGACCATAATCATTTGACTCTATTGCCCAACTACTATCACCTAACCATCATTGTCTAATCATTATCATATGATCACCATAGTTTGACTGACATCGACCTATTATCATTATTATCCCTCCACTATTTCTCACATAATCTTGATTATAATTATAGGAGACCATGTGAGTGCTCTCAACTTTGTAATCCTATCTTCTCTAATTGTGGAGTAGAGCATATTCTATAACTTCAAGTACATAATAGATTATTTTTACCCGAGCTAAGCCTAATGATCTTTTTCCTTTTCAAAATTTTCACATAAAAATTCTAGTGTCTTTTACATTCTTCTCTTCTATCTGTTCATGTAAAACTCTCTCTATTACTATAAATATTTTAGCACATAACACTACTCATTTATAATGACGCTCGTTTATAGTCATTAACAATCTTGGTGAAAAAAAATATTGATTTTCTAGTAGTGGTTCATCTAGGAAGCTCCTATCTTGCCTTAGCAATAAAAGTAGTCCTCAAACCAAAACTACCATTCCTTTGATGCCAACGAAAATACATGACCCTACGGCCTACTCCCACCTACTAACACACCAACTTATACCCTACCATTATTGTATACCATACCATTTGATTAATAGATCTCCCCATATCTTACATATCTGTCATCACTGTATGCTAGACTATCCATAATGAATCATCACACTAAAAAAAAACCCCACCACATTATTTCCCTAGTTAATTATACTCTATCCTTACCACATAAAAGGTGCTAATCCATTAACCCCAACTGTTAAAGCACAGACACAAGCACATGCGCATGCTAAAATTGTAGATTTTTGTCCATTTATAGAGCCCAAAGGAAGATGCAAGTATCTAACAAATAATTTTATATATGATTAAAATAAAAATTTTATCATTAATTCATGCAATTTATATGTTTAATACAGTGTACAAGTCTTGGAAGAACTTACATGCTACAATAAGTCATATGTGATTTAGAGAGTTTGAGGTGCATAATTTTTTATATTTTATTTTAATTACATTTTATAATATCCAAGGAGTTTCCAATGACCATAATATATAGCATTGGAAGACATTGTAGTGGTAATCAACTAGATTAAAGGGCATACTACTTAACATTACAAGATAGAATGGGGAGAGGCTTTGACTAGATTAGCTAAGATATTTTGGCAAAATTAGTGGTAAAATTTACGAGAAATAATTTGTGATTAAATATCCCATCGTAATATTCGAGACTTTAAATTCCTTAGATCTCATTTGATTTGAGTGCAACGTATAATAATAATATATTACATTTATGTTTAAAATATTATTATTGTCAAGTCTCAAGTCCTAACTGGATGAGAAAAATGAATGGTTGTGCTAAGTAACTGATAACTAGCGTGAAACTTATTGAACAATCATGACATGCATCTTTTAATACATTATCTCTTAATATGTTATAATAAAGAAAAAAGATTCATGCAGCTAATTCATACATATAACCTCATATATTGAGGAAAAATTATTCTGTGCGGACACCGAACACCGGATGCCGTCCGGAGGCCAATCAGAACGCACCACATCACTTTTTTGCTCGGTACCTGTTCTGGGTACCGTTATGTATAGGGTGACGTGGCGCTTTCTGATTGACCACCAGACCGTCTGATGTCCGCACAAAATAATTTCTCTATATTGAGATAAAAACATATTGTATTGGTATTAATTATATTTATATTTAAGTAAATTCAAGGATTATAAAGTTCAAACTTATTATTTTTTAATAAAAAAATCCTCTTATAAATTTTTTTCAAACTTATATGCTATTTAAAATTATAGAAATTATTTTAAATAACAAAAAAGTAAAATTGGATCTCCAATTATATTTAGCAGAGGCTCAGCCTCGCCAACAGGATGGAGCCACAAAAACGGAAAGGAAGAAGTCAACGCGATTTCTTCCAAACCCAAACCCGCAGTCCCAGCCCGCGGCCCGCTAAATTCAACCCGTTGCCGCCTACCCTCTCATCCGCAAAGGAAAAACAGAACACGAGAAACCAACACCAAAAACAGGAAATCAAAATCGCCAAGAAATCAACAAACAGAACAAGAGAGGAGAGCAAAAGAGAAGAGAGAGAGAGAGAGAGAGATAGCACCATTGCTCTATCTCCTTCTCTCTCTCATCTCCCGTTCCTCCTCTCCTTCAATATCTCCAAACTACATGATCAGAACAACCCGACAAAAGAAAAAATGGCACCAAGCAAGATACGAAAAGCGCTGGGCGCAGTAAAAGATCAAACGAGCATAGGCCTCGCAAAAGTGAGCAGCAGCACCACGCTTGCGGAGCTCGAGGTTGCCATCGTGAAAGCAACCCGCCACGACGAGTACCCCGCCGAAGAAAAGCACGTGCGGGAGATACTTTCCCTGACATCCTACTCCCGCACCAACATCGCCGCATGCGTGGCTCTCGTCTCCCGCCGGCTCGGCAAAACCCGGAGCTGGGCGGTCGCGCTCAAGGCCCTTGTGCTCATCCACCGCCTGCTCGCCGAAGGTGATCCCGCCTACGAGCGGGAGGTTTTCTTCGGGACGCGGCGCGGCACGCGGATGCTGAATATGGCGGATTTTAGGGACGCGGGGTCGAGGTCTGATGCGTGGGATTTTTCGGCCTTTGTGAGGACTTATGCGAGGTATCTTGATGAGAGGTTGGAGTACAAAATGTTTGGGAGGAGGTACAGGGGAGGATCGGCGACGTTGGTGTCCGCGACGGTGGGGTGGTCGGGATGGAGGAGGATGGGGAGGGATGAAGAGGGGGAGGAGGGGGAGGGAGCGCAGACTCCGGCGAGATCGACGCCGGTGAGAGAGATGAAGACGGACCGATTGTTGGTGAAGGCGCATCATCTCCAGATGTTGCTTGACAGATTGCTCGCCTGCCGTCCAACGGGTAATTAATGACCAACAAAATATATACTACTTCATTTCACAAAGTAATTAATTTATTAAACGCTTAAATCTGATTTGAATGTCGTGATAAATCAACAACAGGAAATTTCAAATTCCCTCTTTTCAAATAGGGTTGAAAATTTTAGAATTTGGCTCTGCTATTGCGCGCAGGGGTTGCCAAGGACGACAGGATCGTAGCAATGGCATTGTACCCAATCATCAAAGAGAGCTTCCAAATATACTTGGACCTGACGGAGATCACCTCAGCTTTCGTGGACCGCTTCACGGAGCTTCTCGTCACGGACTGCGTCCGCGTTCACGATCTCTTCTCCAAGCTCTCCAAGCAGTTCGAGGAGCTCGACTCCTTCCACTCCTGGTCTCGCGCCGCCGGCATCGCCCGCCCCTCCGATTACCCTGAAATCGAACACATCACCGAGAACAACCTTAAAGTCATGGAAGAATTCATCCGAGAACGTTCCTCGCTCCCGGACCGCCAGCTTTCTCAACGCTCCGCCACGCAAGAACAGGATGCCGATTTTCAAGCCGTCAAGGACGTCAAGTCCATTCAGGCG
Source organism: Dendrobium chrysotoxum (assembly GCA_019925795.1). NCBI lineage: Eukaryota > Viridiplantae > Streptophyta > Magnoliopsida > Asparagales > Orchidaceae > Dendrobium > Dendrobium chrysotoxum. Next base: position 21,674,535 of record CM034312.1, on the reverse strand, counting down.
CCGCCGCCTGAGGAACCGCCGGAGGAGGTGGAGGTGATTGGAAATGAGTTGGTAGAGGTGGCGGAAGCCCCGGAAGATGCGGCTGCGTCGACTGTAGAGGAGGAGAAGCTTGCAGACTTGCTCCATATTCAGGTAAGCGGTGTATAAAACAAAGGAATAGAAATAGTTGCATGGAACTTGATTTTTTAGCGGAAAAAAAAATATTTAAGATATGATCATATCAAGGTGGGCTTTAAAATTTTTTATTTGCGTTTACAATATCTAGAAATTATATTAATCTTAAAATAAATTGAAAAGTTACATAATTTTATTTTCTTAAGAGAATTTAGATATATATATCATAAAATATTATTCTATTTATATATCTAATATACAAATCATTATATTTATTTATATATCAAATAAAATTTCAAATTCAAATATATATATATATATATATATATATGATTTAATGTGATTTAAACATTAAAATATTATCTAAATAAATATAAAGATTCAAGTACGCAATATTTAAATACATAAAAATATTATTTATTTTGATATGTATCATATATGTAAATTACCTTTTTTATTTTTTTTCAAACCCTTAAATAAAAAATCATATATTCAAATGTTTGATCATAACACGATGAAATCATTCAAAGTTTAATAAAAGGAAAAAAAAATCCTGATATAATTTTTATCAGAATTTATTTAAAAATTATTAAATTTTCTTTAAGATGAGTCCAATATAAATTTTTTATATACTGCAATAAATTCAGTGTTCTTAAACTTATCGAATACAAATTATATAAGATATATTGACATAAATTTTTTTCTTTTTACAAAGGAAAATTATGAGTTACAAAATTATTGTGCTTATGTAAATTTAGGCTATATTATTTTTCATAAAAAGTAATTAGGGTTAATATTATAAACAGATAAGATTAAAAAATATAATTTAATTATTGTTGATGACCAATTTTACGTTACATAAATATTTTTACACATTGGTAATTTTAGATTATTAATATTAATTCAAAAACATTATTTTCTTAATTTAATCATAATTATATTTCTACAAAGGTATAAATATTAAAATATACATAAAATATTTTGACCTACGGTGTGATTATTTATATGATTGGTTTATTATTGAACTTTCATTTGACTGACTTGATTAATCAATCAATTAACCCATAACCTAAAATTAGGGATATTCATTTTTTGGGGCAAAATTTAGGGATATTTATTACAAACATATTTAAAAAAAGATAATTTATTTCAAATCGTATATTTAAATATTAAAAATTATTGCATATACTCTAAATTCATAGACAAAAGTTTTTTTAAAATATTATTTCTAAATATCAAAACTTCTACTATTTTGGGATTTTCTGATTATTCAGGGTTAACTATCAAAATAGTCTCGATTACTTGTAGATGATCAATTTAGTCTTAGAATATAATGTTACTCAAATTTAATTCTTAGACTATACAGAATTGATCCAAAATGATTCATTTGAGATCAAATTGAGATCAATTTTATAAAGTGGTGGAAATAAATTGAGAATTAATTTTATATCATAATTACAATATGAGAGGCTATGTTTTTTTTATCAATTTTGTATAATTAGGAGACTAAATTAGGATAGGACTAAGGCTTCATTTGGGACAACTTTCTTATTACTTTTTAAAACAGATTTTTAGCACAAAAATTTTTAGTTTAAAAATTTTGTACTAAAAATTACTTTAAAAAATAGCAAGAAAGCAATCCAAAACGAAAAATTATTATATGTGGAGTTCGGACTCGCATGAAGACGAGAGATTATTACGTGTGGTGTCCGAACCGTCCGGAAGCAAATTCGAATGCGCCACGCCACGGAATACATCAGGCCCCGGGTGACATGGCGCATCCCTATTCACCCCGGACCAATCCAGACTACGCACCTAATAATTTTCTCACAAAGACACTTAAATTTTCTCTTTCTCTCTCTTATACATATGATATGTATAAAAAAGGAAAAAATCACGTGCCTTTCGGATGAAAAGCTACGTTCAGAGTTCAGACTTCATATTAATAATTTCTACGGACTATTTTGAAAATTTTTGATTTCTCATATAAATGGGTCATCCGCCAATATCCCAGTTTATATTCCCTCTGACCTACTACCTTATCTCCAGGAAGACGCAGCGACAAGCGAACGTCACCCGGACAGCCTCGCTCTCGCCCTGTTCGACGGAGTTGCGGCGGAGCCGCTGCCGGCACAGCCGTGGGAGCCGTTCAAGGAGACGGCCGATTGGGAAAAAGCACTCGTCGAATCCGCGAGCACCTTCCAAGGGCAGCAGCCGGCGTCAGCCAGCGGATTCGACATGCTGATGCTCGAGGGAATGTACAGCCAGGGCACCGCTACGGATGCTAGAGTTGGAGGAAACGCCAGCGGTATGGCTGTGATGGCACCGGCGGCGCAGGCGATGCTTGCATTGCCGGCGCCGGCAAGCGGCGGCGTCAGAGCTAGCGGGTCAGGTGACCCTTTCGAGGCTTCGGCGGCAGTAGCGCCGCCTCCGTGGGTCCAGATGTCGGAGATGGAGAGGAAGCAGAGGTTGTTTGTGGAGGAGCAGCTGATGTGGCAACAGTATGCTAGGGATGGGATACAGGGGAAGCTACCGGTGACGGGAGGTGGGGGTTATCCATATAATAGGGGAGGATATACACAAAGGTTTTAATTTCGTAAGATTTTTCTGTGAGTTCACCCTGAAAAAAAAAATTATGCTGAAGATTACTGTTGTGATTGATACTGATCGATTATGATCAGTATTAGTATAATATATATGTTCAAGGAGAAAAGGAGAGAGGTGAGGGGGGGAGTCCACCGGAGCTGATGAGGATCACCAGCCGTTGGATCGGGGAAGTTGGTTTTGCTTGCCTGTGATTATTCTGCACGATAAGCTGTGGTAAGCGTTGAAAACAGGAGAAACTGTCACATAAGATTAACCCCTCATTCTCTTATAAAATCTATTTTTATAAATAAAAAGGATATTGCAGTCAATGTTATATGGATATCTGAAATGATAATCTGTTTTTAAATTTATTCTGTTGTTCTGAAATCTTTGTTAATTGGATTGTTGACAGTTCCTGTATCAACCTACTGAAGTCTGTTGATGATATTTAGGCTTCCGTTGGGATGGCCTTAAATCTTAGCCATGCTAATACTACTAGGATTAATGGGCTTAAGGAGTATGCTTTTTTTTTGTTTTTCAAGCAATGTAAGAGGCTCTTTGCTAATCTAAACAAATTTGTAATTTTCAATAAATGATCATAATGCTATTAATGCAAGAAGAGGTAAGCTCAATGCCAGTGTATGTAGAAGAGCTAAATCATAACTGTAGACCACTAAACAGGAATATAGAAAGTAACAGAAAACACAGAGAAGGTTATTGCAGAACTTCCTGTATATTGATATAAGTCTTCCACAGTCTGTCTGTTGTGTAATACATATATATATATATAGGAGTGTATTGGTGCATATCTTTACACGTGTAGGTTAGAGATTTGTTTGGTTTGTTATGTTTGGATGGCTAGATGTGAACTTAGCTGTTGGCCATACTATATCAGAGGTAGTGGTCGTGTGTATCTTTACTCCCCCGCAAGTTGATGGCTCACTACAAAAAATAATGGCTATTATGGCATCTTAAAGTGCCATAATATGTATCTATTAGGACACATAATGTATTGAGACATCAAACAATGGTATCACTTAGGTGGCCGTTGGCATAAAGTTAAGGGCATCTTTATGTGCCATAAAAACTAAACTTTCATGACATATATTTTTGATGTCATAGTCTCCTTAATGACACGTATAAGGTGCCTAATAGACAAGTTTTTCTAACACCTTAATATGTTGGAATTTGTTAATAAATACGATAAATATTAGGTGTCATAATACAAGACCTTTCCTAACATATTTATTTGATGGAACATGTTTAATAATAAGGCACATTTAAGTTGCCCTAACAAATACGATATCCCAACAGTTCAATTTAATGAAATACATTTAATAAAATGGCACTATTGTGTGCCTCAATATATACTTTATCCAATATAAATTACATTCAATTATTAAATAATTATGTTGACTCATAATATTTCAATTTCAAATAATAATTAATTCCAATAAAATTTCTAAAAATCTCATATATGATTTTACATAAAATATTTTTTTTCAAATAAAAATTCATTTCATAAATCTAAAATTACATGAATTTTTCACCTTTCAAAAAAAAAAAGGATACTTCAAACTTCATATATATACATAATCAATCTTGTACAATAAATATCATCACAAAACATTACCAAAAAATACAAAAAATAGCCCTTCATCACGTGGCTAATAACAAAAAATTCACGAGAAGTAATAGCCTGCACAAAAAAAATTCACAAGAAGTAATAGCCTGCACAAAAAAAAAAAAAAAAAAAAACAGAATTCATAATTTGAATATATCCAATTGGTTAGTAATATGGATAATTTTCATAAGCAATCTTTTGCAATAATTCTAGCGATTAATTCGCATAAAAACAGCAACAAAACAATATAGTCATCTTGTATTACTTAAACAAACGCCATAAATACAGATTATGGCCTTTATCCTCAAATAATAAATTAATAAACTAAAAAAACTAAATATCTTGCTGCACCATAAATAGAAAAAACATACACGGCAAGTGACTGCAATCGCATGAAACATCTTATCTAACTCACTTGAATCCCGGAGCAATGGAACTAAGCATAATATATTTTGGTACTGGAGAAAGTTAACTTCACTTGAACTGATCACTATATAAGAAGATGTGAATCCTGGAGCTTATTGAGCACTACGATAGTCGTTACATTCACAAATTCCTGATGTTAAACACTTGCTATAGCTATTAATTATGCTGAAGCACTGAAACAGATCAAGTAGATTAAAGATGAATAAAAACACATTCAAATGGACATTTTTTAGGTGCATTATAATTGTCCTTTTGATAAGAGTTGTCATAAATTCGATATGCATGAAAAAAACTGCTTTTGTATCTTTTGATGAAAAATATCCTGCCATCCATTTCTGCCGATAGAATAAGAATTCTTGTTTGCTAATTCATATTGTAAGAAATAACTACATAATGATAAATTTGGGATTTAGCAATGGAGTTAAAAATCACACTCCTCGGTAAAAAATGTCACTACTAAAGAATTTCATTTGTTGTAGAACATCACCAACCTGATACTTGGGAGATGGGAAAACATTCCAAAATCTGAGTGCCTCATTTCCTGCTGCGAGACGATTGTCTGCATAAAAAAAAAAGGATTGAGGGATCCCAAATTCAAGATGGAAGATATGCCTACTAAAGGACTTTCAGCACTGTCTGGGCTCCGAAAATTCAGCCCCGGCCTCCGCCCGACTTGCTTTTCTTCGAGGAGGAGTTTTAACGGATTTAAGTTCCGGGGTAAATTTTGGAAGGCAGATGGGTTTGTACATAAGACACTACCTAGAGATTTCGCCCTCATTTTGCGAGGACTTTATAATCTGAGTTCTGATTTCCTATAGGCGCAAGCCCCTATAGTTAATTACCCCTCCCGATAACGAGAGAGAACTTTCGATTAAGGCTAGTCGTCAATCAGATACGTAGTACGTGGATCTGGCATATAGTAGCAGCATAGGTTTAGGGTATTGGAAAATTGAGAGATTTGATATTTAAAATAGAAATTTTCACCATCTTGCACTTAAAGCGGATGGTGGGAGAATGGATGATGGACCCGATCAAGATCCCATGGTTCCGTCGTCCCGGGCCATCGTGATCCCTGATCTACTTAGTCAGAGGAGGTAGTCGACCCAACCTGACAGAAGGATCCTTGTCGGCAGCCATGGGTTGCGTCGTCCAAGGGTACCTTGTAGACCTGGGGAGAGTGTTTGTCTAAGGGGACAAATTTAAATCCAGCTTAGCTAACAGAGGGCTTTGTGCCCTATCGATCATATCCTATTGATTCATATCTCAATGATTTAATGCCATTGGGGAGCATACGGGCTCTGGCCATAATCATAATATAATGGTGCCATTTGATGGCGACCACCTGGTTCAGAGGGTCCCGAGTCATAACCGTTTATCCTGCAGTGCCATTTGGCGGCGAAACTGCCGGTTAGAGGACTCGCACCACATCCTTGCTGGTAGGAGATTATTTGAGAATAGATCCTAGTGATATTTTCGACTAAGCATTAGCTCTTTGTGAGCTACAGTTATTTTCAGATTTATCCACCTCGGCAAACTGTTACGGAGAGTGGATGGATTTTGCTTTAAGAGTTTGATGGATTTATTCCAATTTTAAATATTTTGGAGTTTGGGATTTTGGGATTGTTTGGAGTTTGGAGTTTTGGATTTTGTGGGAGCTTGAGTGGTATTTTGAAATATTTGAAATGGACCCCTCCGGTTGATATTTTCATTCAACACGCCCATCATCGGGGTGCGTGAGATCATTTATATTTTATTGATTGGATCCTGTCGACTCTATCTACTAGTCGATAGAGGATCGGGTTTCGTAAACTTTGGACATTTGTTAGTGAATTTTCTTGATTATAGGCCTTGAAGGCCTAATATGAACTTAAAATAAATATCCCGATCGATCTCGCGATCGCATATTTATTTAATGGCTCGAGCCATGTCGACTCCTATCTACCCGTATAGGAGGATCGGGCTCGAACTGGAATTCACTTATTAACCCGCGTAGCATCCCTAGACGTCACATGTGTACCAATAACACGCTCGTCGGGGCCCATACGGGTGTATAATACATCCCCTTATGTGTACCTATGTGTATACAAATTACAGTGCACGTGCGGGGGTATTTTAGAATGTTTGTTGCTGCTTGGTTATGCGGGTGACCGCCATTTGAATGCAGCATTCTTCTTGGAAGCTTATACATACGCCTTTTGTCTGCTTGTACGAGTATTGCAGATCCGGTGGTGTGGCGTTATATGATCTCCACTGTTGCTACTTGTAGGTAGGTAGATATTTTCATTCATTGATTGGAATTGACTTCAGGATACTACATTTACTGAAGTCTTTCTGCATCTAACCACGAGTGACATATTTTACATACATCTATATTCATAGAGAGGTTGTATGTATTGCAGATCTTTTTACAAAAATTTATGGGTATTTATATTTGTTGTGTATCATTCTCCTTTACTTATAATAGACTACCATATTCACTGACTACTGAATGGTGGCGATGCATCAAGTAGCATTGATTGTAGATAGGATCCCCTTGCTTATATGCAATATACGTATTTGCAACATATTGGCATTTGTTATATGACCTTCATGCTTCATCCATAAGTGTCCCTATCAACCTCATTGCCTGTGAGCATTTCTACTTTAACATACAAGCAGGTGGTTGTATGCTTGAACATTCTCTTATCATTGCTTGTAGGCACTGTGCATCATGTTGTGGATATGTTATCTTTGCTTGTAGTGGATCTTCCTCGCATACTAACTGATGAATGGCTAGGTTTATTGTCAAGTTCTTTATGCTTGTTGCTCAATGAACTGTTGTAGTTGTCATCAGTCTCTTCCTACATATCAACTGTGAGGATACATTTGTAACTACTGCATACATTATCATCATAGCTTGGACAAGGGTTGATGTATTTGACTGGTATAAAGAAGTTGTCAACGTGCACGAATCTCCTTTGCTTGCAAGGGATCGATACGCTTGCTTGCATGTTATTTTCAAAGAGAGATTATGATATCCCAATACGTTGTTTGTAAGTGAATTGATATATTCACCTACAGAATGTTGATGATGAATGTATATTGTCGTTGGATGCAAGATATTGTTGCATTCATTACATATGTTTATACTTTCTTTACAAGCATATGATTGCACTCATCACTACCTCTATAAGGTAAGGATTGATGCCGTCTTTAAGGGACTTTGTACATTTGTTTGCACGATTGATAAAAATGTTGCAATCAATCACCATTGTTCTTCCTTGGTTTGTAATGCCTACTTGCTTTAACTTGTCATTATAGTGCATATCATCATTAATCAACATTAAAACTTTGTTAAGCATAAGCCCCATTACTTGCATGAAGTTTGTTCGATTGTGATCGCTTTAAGAAGATTATGCGGGAGTCCACAAGTTCTTGCGCTCATTTTGAGTTATGTTTTCTTGTATGGAGTTCGTTTTTGGAGCGATGTTCACCACCAATGATGTTCGGCATTTCACTTATTTACTGATGTTACTTTCAAATCTATACTTGTATTTTGACATTCCTCTATCCAATGTCAAGTTCACATTTATTTGATTCTTGATCATTTCAAGTTCCATGTCGTTATGAGTTTGGTTTCTTAAAGTTCATTCAAGCTCAAGTTCTATCTTCAGGTCCCCTGTAGTCCAACTCAAGTTTGCTACTTGAGTTCAAGTGTCCAAATCAAGTTCGTGTAATCTTATCAAATTTAAGTCCAAGCATAGTCCTTTGACCCAAGTCAAGTTTTGGCTTGAGTTCAAATGTCCAAGGCCTTATTTAGTTCAAGCTCCAAATTATAGTTCAAGTTTCAACTCTTTTCAATCTCATTTGATTAAGCTTGATTTATGTTTGATTGAAGTTTAATTTTTTTTTCAAATTATGTTCAAATTAAGTTCCAAAATTCTTGTCCAAGTCCCCATTCTTTTGAGTTCAATCAAATCCAAGTACTTTCTCAATTTCACCCGAAATTTTGGCAGCCTCCCGGCGTCTCCCCTGTTTAGGGGAAATTTTGGGAAACTGGGCCATCCCACCACGCGAGCAAATGCGAGAATGGTAGGTGTCCTTAGACACCGCGGCTGTGGTCTTCATTCCCACCACGTGAGCAAACGTGTGTATGGGGTCTTCGATGGTACCTGTTTAAAAGACAGTTGGCTTTCCCCTCGCTCGAGGGTACTTAAAAGTAAACAACATTTCGCCGTAGGTATCGTATTGGGTTCCCATCCCACCACGCGAGCAAACGCATGTATAGGCAGTTTTTCGGTACGCCACGAACGTCGAAATGAGGCTTTAAGTGATTACCCGCCTCGTTGTTGGCGCCGCACCGGGGTCCCATCCCACCACGCGAGCAAATGCATGTATAGGCAGTTTTCCGGTGCGCCACGAACGACGAGAATGGGCAATCTGAGTTTGCAAAATATTTTTTTTCTTTTTGCTTCTTTTTTTTTTGCTTCTTTTTTTTCTTCTTCTTTTTTATTTTTGGAAATTTTCTCTCTTCTCTTTTTTTTATGAAATCTTTCCCCTTTTTTTTTAATCTTCTTCCTCTTCTTTTTTTTTGAAATATCTCTCCTCTTTTTTTTTGAATCTCCCCACTTCTTTCTTCTTTTTGTTACACACATATGTACATATAACAGTGCCAGCATCTAACAATATTAATAAAAGAAAAAATGATAACCAAACTAACTAGTAACAAATACTAGTAATAAAAAAACTTAGATTTGGGTTTCTGTAAAAAAAAGAGATGTTGGATAATGGGCTGAGGGCTGTTTTGATAACTTGCTGAAATGATTTCCTCAAGATACATTAGGGAATAGAGCTGTTGTGGGGTTCTGTTGTAAGGACTGCTGTTTGGGCCATTTGATGGTTGCTTGTTTAGCTGTTAAGTGGAATGGACAACAATAGTGTGAGGGGTATTGAGTTTGGTGGTTGTTTGGAAGGGAGGTAAAATAGAAACTGTTATGTCGCGTTTAGTCATTTTGATCTATGTGGCAGTTTGAAAGCACGTGAACTTGCTGTTAAGTGATTTTGGGGTTGGTTTTGTGAGTGGGTTAAGACAGTGATAGAGTTTAATGGGGGTTGGGCCTTGCTGTTGTGGGCTGACTTGAGTTGCATTCTTTTTGTTCACCATGAGGTGGGCTTTGAATCTATAGTTGACTGCATAGCACCACGCTACAGCAATATGCTCAGCTTATTGGAAACTAATCCCCACTTAAAGCATGTCAGCCATCACATTATAATAGATAAAATAATACAAGAAGACAAAATGGAAGCAACAATAATACGAAAACTTTATCTTTAACTGAATCGCCCTGTTGGATATGAGGGTGGAACAAGGGGAAGAGCAGCTGCAATGTTCACATGAAAGGCAATAGTGGCAGCAAAGTTAGGAAATACATATGTATAAAAAAAACTGCTATGGGAGGTTGGTAGGTGATTCACGGCAGAGGAATGTGGGCCTTTATAAATGGGCTGCAGTTTGTAGGTTACAGGTCCCTGAAATTGGCTTCATGAGTAAAGTGCAAATGGGCCAAGAACAACTATTATGGGCTTGGATTTATCTGAGAATAGTTTCTGCAGTTGGAAATTTAGTGGCAACAAGCTTCATGTGGAGGTGGGCTATTTATTTGATCTGTGGGTTTTGGGAAGAAAGGGCTCGAGAGGTGGATATGTGGGCTGCTGCTTATAGATTTTGGGAGAAGGGTATGGGCCTTTGAGGTGGGCTATTTATTTGTTCAGTAAGCATGCGAATAAAGCAGCAATCAGAAAAATGCCAAAGAAAATAACAAATACAATGATCCCTTCCCCCCCCCCCCCCCTTTTTCTTACACGTTGCTTGAGGACTGACTCCTTTCTGCCACAACAAACTTTTTTCACATGGGTGCCAGAGATTCCTTTTTCTCTTTACCTTAAAGTAGGGAGAAGGACATGGTTTTGTTGAATCAGACAGGGAAGTGGCGGAGGAAAATCAGAGAGCTATTCCAGCTCTTCGAATGGGGAGTTCGGCTAAAGGTGCTTGAACAGGAGAGTGGAACAGTTTTGTTTGTGGGTTTGGTCTACAAAGGAGGTAGGTCTTTAGCGGCTGTTGAGTGGAGGAGCTAAACTGGAGTATGGAGTTTGGGATCAGGCTTTGAGTGGGGAAATTGCAAGTTGAGATGCTGTGAAGAGAACCCAAGTGAGGGGGGAAGATTGGCTGCAGGAGTTATGAACGGGAGAAGGGGATTGTCCGCTTGGAAGACAGCAAGAACGAAATAACTTTATTCAGTTCTATTTTAGTGATAAACCTGTCCGTTCAAGGTCATATGCGATAGACTGACAAAAGAACGAATGAGGTAAGGATTTTAATTGGATCTGAATCATTTCCCTATTTGGTTTCTGCCCATTTTTCTTAAAATTTACAAGTTATCTACTATATTCATGACAAGTTAATATGCATTAATTAGAAATGACAGAACTCCATTAATCAAGTCAATGTCACCTTGATTTGTGTGCTACTTCATTTTGCGTGTATTTCCTCTCGTTTTGCGTGTCGATTGCTCGGTTTAACGTGTCGAATTCGCCGAATATCAAAATTAGACAAAATGATAGTGCATTTAGGGTATTGCCGACGTTTCGCTCGCAACAACACAGTCCGTTTTACGATCAGACGTCGTTCGGGCATAAATTTGTGTATTTTTATATGGGATTACCTCGATTTACGTGCACCACTTTAATTGAACAAATTGGTAGTGCATTTAAAATATTGATGGTATTTCGGACGCACTGGCAAAGTCCATTTCATGAACAGACATCATCTGGATAGCGACGAGGCTAATTTTTCTCAAAATTCATGCCATCAACCCGGATGATCCAATTTGAACATAGAAAATGTAGTTTTTAAGTATTTGCGATATTTCAATCGCAATGGCGAAATCCGTTTCGCGACTGGACATCATTTGGATAGCGGTGAGGCTAATTTTTCTTGAAATCTATGCCACCAACCCGGATGATCCAATTTGAACATAGAAAATATAGTTTTTAAGTATTTGCGATATTACGATCGCAATAGCGAAATCCGTTTCGCGATCGGACATCATTTGGACAGCGATGAGGCTAATTTTTCTTGAAATCCGTGCCACCAACCTGGATGATCCAATTTGAACATAGAAATGTAGTTTTTAAGTATTTGAGATATTCTGGTCACAATGGTGAAATCCATTTCGCCAACGGACATCATTCGGATAGCGACGATACTAATTTTTCTCGAAATCCATGTTGTTGCCTCAGGATCCATGCTACCATTCTGGATGTTCCAAATTGAATAAACAAGACTTAATTTTTATAGGTTGACAACATTCTAGACCTAATGACAAAATCTGTTTGTCGATCTGACATCATTTGATCAGCCTAGCGTTTTAATTTTGGGTGTCAGCCATCTCTTTTGATTGATCTCATCCGATTCGACTGTGAGGGGCCTTGACCTAGCAGAATTTGATGTTCTGATTGCAACTGCGCAGTCCGTCTGGCATTTAGAGATCATTTGACCCTTCAAATAAGGTGTCGGACCAACCCGCGCACTACTTGATTCATCATTTTTGTCCTTTTATGCGTGGTTTGAGTTGTGGGGATCAACACACTGTCAACTGCAGATCAAAATATATTATCTGGTGTACAGGAGTTGAGCGAAGTGTTTGGTGCAAAAGATTGGTATAATGATTGCTGTAGCATTTACTCGTCCTTATCTGAGCATTGATATAATTGGCTATCATGATAAGGCAGATTCTTATTCAATGGATTTGCTGCTTCTATACATACTGACCGCCAAGTTGATGGTTTAAGCTGTTGCTGGTAAATCTGAGGATCATCATGCCTGTTAGCTTGAACCTCTTTATTTTCAGCTACCAAAGAATTTCCAAGGTTTTCGTTTTTATTGATTTTATTTCCAGGATGTGTCACAGGACTTAATGTTTTCATAATTTCCTGTGATTTGGTTCATATCGAATGTACTTTTCAATTTATTTTGAGCATACTATCTTTTCATTCTTTGATTCATTATGTAAAAGTTCAGACTTCATATCATTTTTTTCTTCAACTACAAGAACTTCACATTTGTTATCTTGTTATAACATAGGTAAGTAGCATACTTGATCTACTTCTTAATCTCTGGCAGATTTCTGTTTCATTTGGAAGGTGTTGTTGTTCATTTGATACTTATCTCAATAACCAATGAAAATTTAATAACCAACACAGGTGCTCATCATCTAAACATAAGAACGTTTTAAGGAAAAAAAATGAAAAAATAGTACAATCAAACGTCGCTAAAATGACAAAATCAACTCAAAAACCAAAATATCAGATGCAGTTCATCTAACATGTTGGGAAAATTACAGTTCTAATCTAACGCTGGTGTGCTGTCGATTCTGCCGCAAAAAATATATATATATAAGAAATATTTATTGTGATTCAGTGACTCGCCATTGCATTCTGGTATCATTAGTTCACAAAAGCTCTTCTCCTCTTGTGAACAACATATGCAATACCAAGTCTTAACATCTAATTTCATATGATCCAGCCTTTGTACTGTACCGAACCCATTCAACTCTAAGAGAAACCAATATGGGAGAAAGCCAAGGCAAGGTGTGTTGAACAATCGATGGCAGAGGAGGAGAAAGATCCAAAATGGAAGTCAGAACAGCAACCATAAAACATTCTGGAATTAAATTAAGTAATTGTATGGACATCAAAGGCGAGAGGAAGAATAGAAAACCTAATGGCAATGAGGAGATTAATCACAAAAAAAAGAATGAGATTTTTCTATATGACCAACTCTTTCATTTTTACACAAGACGAAGGATAATCCAGAGCCAAACGTGGATTTTTTATCATAGGTAATAATATAAGTATAGGAATGGTATACTCTATGATACCTATCCTGATGCAATGAGGAGATTTATCAATAGGTAAAATCTATCCGATGATTTTTATTACTTAGTTGAGGAAGGGGAACAACATCCATCATAATTTATTATAGCATATGTATAGTCTAGACAATAGAAGAATAATAAAATAATCATGTAACTAGTCATGGTAGGTAGTAAATTGATTTAATTATATGGAGAAGCATCATCTTAAGTATTAAGAGAATAATGAAAGCTTCAAAGATAATATAGAATCTATATATGTAAAACATAGCAGTAAGGCAAAAAACCATGCTGCCAAGTGCATCACAATTCCCATCCAGAATGATACTGACCATACACATATCAGATTTAACATTTTAAGCATAAAATGACAGTAAGTCTGTTGCATGTCAAATGAGTAAAATATAAATCAAAGTAAGCATAAACTAAAGATAAAAAAGAATGGCTTCTGATTCTTATTCAATTAATGAAAATGTGTAAATCCATTAAAGAACAATTAATGAGTTAAAGTAAACACTGTAACCAAAATGTGAGCAAAAAAATTGAACTAAAAGCTATTTCAAGTATCAGCATAACCATAACTTACCAAAATGAATAAGGAAACTGTGAAGTACTTCTAACAAGAGTAATCAGTATGGACAAAAACATCAAAAATTCTTCTAAATTAGTAAAATAACTTCTTGGAAAATATATGCTCCTATGGTTGCCAAAGTCATAACCGTATAACCAAATTCTATCAACATATAAAAATATATATATAGTATATGTAAGACTGTTCAAATCTCATTAGACTCTTCAGAAGTTTATAATTCTTGTATATCAATTGTCTTCACGAACAACCTGAAATAAATTAATTACATAAATATAAGTAATTTGAATCACACGAGAGCGATTTGACGCTTGAAGGCGTTGCTCGAGGGTATTCCAGATTTTTGAGCAACTTTCCAGATGAAGAACGTATGGAAGAATGGTTGCCGATATGGTAGAGCAGATTGCTGCTGCTAGATTTTGATCGACCACAAGCCATTGATTGTACGCTGGGTTGGGGATTGTGGTGTTGTCCGGCTAATTAAGGAGATGCGTGGGTATGGGAGTGCTGGAGTTGAGATGTCCACCAAAATCATTTGCTCTGAGAAGTTTTAGAATTTGGGATTTCCACAGTGGGTAATTATCGTTGGAGAGAGGAAGAGGAACTATTGTTTTGATGTTGGCTAGAACTAGTTTCAGTGAAGATGAGATGTGTGGCTGCTCTGTTGAATTTTCTATGTATTGCTCGGCCACTAGAGATCCGGAGGATTGCTCCATTTGAGCCAGGAGTCTTTGCTGTTGAATTGAGCTCCTACTCTGATACGATGTAGAAGAGCTAAATCATACATGTATAACACTAAACAGGAATATAAAAAGTAACAGAAAACACATATAAGGTTATTACAGAACTTCCTGTATATTGATATAAGTCTTCCACAGTCTATCTGTTGTGTAATACATGATATATATAGGAGTGTATTGGTGCATAGCTTTACACATGTAGGTTAGAGATTTGTTTGGTTTGATATGTTTAGATGGCTAGATTTGAACTTTGCCGTTGGCTGTACTATATCAGATGTAGTGGACGTGTGTCTTTAGTGTAGCTATGTCAAAGCTGCGCTGCCTCTCGGTCAGTCAACTGAGCATCATGGCCTTCAAATAATGTCTCACAGGAGCCATCAATACATTGTGAAAGTTCGATAGGGATGTTAAGCCCTGATGAACTAGTCCCGATGCTAACCAAGAGGGGGGATGAATTGGTTATTTAAAAAATTCATGAGCAACAGGAAAGATCTTTTTAATAATTTACAGTGGAAACAAGTAAACACATAAATGAAAAGATCAACCACAAATTTCACCCAAGCAGATAATAACAGAAAAGTAAAATGCAAAAAATAATCAGAAAGAGCACACCAGATTTTATAGTGGTTCGGTCAACTTGACCTACGTTCACTCCCCGGAGCCTCCCCTCTGGGTATTGTACTAACACAAAAGTGACTCTCCTTCTGCTCCCACAATAAAGCGGAGAAGCCTGTACAAAACTCCTTTCCACCAACCCGGTGAGACAGAGAACCTAAACTCCTTTCGCTTCCTCCTGAAGTGGGCAGAGAACCCGAACTCCTTTCGCTTCCTCCTGAAGCAGGCAGAGAACCTGAACTCCTTTCACTACCTCCTGAAGCGGGCAGAGAACCCAGATCTTCTTGCGAACGATCCTCCCATAGAAAAAACCGACAAGATGAGAGACGATGAACGAAAAAGACGACTCTGATCCTTGCTTGGAGCAACCTTTGTGAATCCCTCACAAACTCCCCCTCATAAGATCCTCTCTCTCTCTCTCTCCCAAGCTCTCTCTCTCTCTCTCTCTCTCTCTCTCTCTCTCTCTCTTAAGGTTTCTCTAGAAAGGAAAGTGGCAAAAGATTTTTCTTGTTGGAAGAAAAATATCTTTTATAGGAGGGCTCAAAATTTATCTTAAATCTCAACTAGTCGGCCAATATCATCCAGGACGATCGACGGATCGTCCTGTACGATCAATTCAAAATCACATGTATCAGCCTAGATGATCTGGTTCCTTTGGACAATTAGTAGACAAGAGTTGTTCAGATCGTCCCGTACGATTCTACGATTGTCTGGGATGATTAGTGTAAATCAGGAATTTCGTCCAGAAGACCGCTCTGGTCATCCAGGGGAACTTATGCTGGACGATCTCAAAATGACTTGATCGTCCAGGACGATATGTCTATCGTCCTGTATGATTAGTTTAAAAAGTGTCAAAATCATCCGGTTCACAGCTCTGGACGTACAAGTCAGAACATACTGGACGATTTCAAAATAACTTGATCGTCCGGGATGATATGGGTATCGTCCCGTACGATTAGTTCAAAATCAGGAATATCATCCTGCACACAGCTCTGAACGTATATGTGATAGGCACTGGATGGTCATGATTTTTAACACATCGTCCCGTACGATCCTGCGATCGTCCGGGACGATATGATCGAATCAATCAGACATTAATTACTTTCCTTAATCACCAGACTAATTTAGGCATGATTGTAATGAATTGTCCAAGATAATACACGTATTGTCCGGGACGATCAGACCAAATCTCTAAAAATAAAACTTGCCTAACTTGATCTAACAACTGAGAATTTTTTATTTGAGCTTATCATCCTATACGATCTAGGCTTAATCAGACAGACTTAACTTGGTCGCCCTAATTAGGGTTTCTATTTTCACTATATCATTTAGGACGATGTGAATATTGTTTTGGGACGATCAAAACAAAAATTGAACAGAAACTCTAATTCACTAAAACTCTCCCCCTGAGTGTGTGTGTATAAGGTTACTTAGCTAGGGGATCAGTTATATAGCATTTGACGCAATAAAGATGACAATAGTATATTAGACCTAAATTTCAAAACAGACTGACTCGATCTTGGACTAGCTTGAACTTGCAATTGATCCTGCTTACCTGAAAGATTAAACAGGCAACCAGAGATAGAAATATTTGTTATCATTAAAATCATAACCTTTAAAACTAGATTTGCAACAATCTTCCCCTTTTTTATGATGGAAAATATTTGTTAAGTAGTTTCAAATCAAATAGACAGGAGTACTCAATGCACATACGAAAGAAAATATTTTATTTTAAATTTCACTAAACACAAAATATAATAAGGGAAATAATTACAAATACAAGACAAGTATAAGAAACTACTAGTCACTCAAAACAAAACACTAACTCCCCCTTTTGACATCACAAAAAGGAGGAGGAACAGACACAACACTACAAGCAGGAAACATCACAAAACATAAAGCTAAAAAGCAGGCGGATCCTGATAAGAAGGAGGAGGAGGTGGTGGGGATTATCCAGGACGATGAGAAGAAAAAGTGAAAAAGATGAAGGATTGAGAGGAAAGATCAGGGATTCCAAAAATACACAAAACAAAAGAAAAGAAAAATAGAGTAGCTAAAGCATAGCAAGAGAAAGCAAGGACTAGAAAACAACGATTTTTTTTTTTGAATCGATCCGCTCCAGTAAATCAGAATTTTCCCTCGATTTTGAATCCAAAAACCAATAAGAAGACGATCGACAGCGCTGAAATCCAGAAAAGTTAAAAAAATTGACTTTCGTAACTCCCACCTCGGACACCTTATAGGTGAAAATTCCTTTCAAAATAAAAGTCCAATTCAGAAGAAAAGAAATTAGATTTGAAAAGAGATCCTTTCAAGCCTCGTTCCAAAGAAATATCTGATATAATAGTATTACAAAGTAAGAAATCAGAAATCATGATTTTTCATCTCAAGCTTTTGAAAATATTAAGGGTGTATGGATTTTTCTAAGATATTTAAAGATCTGAAAGGAAAGAAAGCATATTTCTTTGTAGGCTCATTTTGTGCCTCTTTTTCAATTTGTTTGAAGCTTTGCACATCTTTTAATTTTTTAATAGACTTTGTGTATCCTTTCAATTTTTTGGCGACATTGCGCATCTTTTTAGTTTGGGCTAATTTTGTGCCTCTTTTCAATGTGGCGCTCTTTGCGCATCTTTTGTAAGCTTTCTCCCTTTCAAAATCATTAAAGAATCTCAGCTGTGAAATTACCTTCCAGACATAAGAGACGACAAAACTCACTCTCTACAATAAGGAAGAGTAATTCGCAAAATAAAAACCATACATCATATGATAAGTGCAATCACTTGGTTTAGAAAATTATAATAATGACTCAAAACTTTAAAAATACTATTCATATGAGGTAGATTACTGTAGGAAGATAAAATAGATCTCTATTTTAAAAAATTAACTTTTTAATTTTGAAGAAGATTTTTATCTAAAAGAAATAATACATCATTAAAGTAGTTAGAGGAAGAGAAACAATCATCAATGTTTCTTCCCTTTAACAGATCCAGTGGAACCAATCACTGCTTACAAGCTCCAAACCAAAAATAAGGCAAAATTTTCAGTCAGAAATTCAGTTTATCAGCAGTAATGAGCAGTGATCTGATTTTTTAAAGGAATAAAACAGTGAATCAAAAACAAGTAGGAAATCTCATCAAAATAAATGCTCAAATCAGAAAAATAGTAAAAAGTAAGAAAAAAATCAGCACTGAATAAAAATAAAATAAGAAATAAATAATTAAATCAAAAGACTAACATAAATAAAATAAAAATAAAAAAGGAAAAACTCAAAAATGATCAGTCATCAGAATCAAGCATTTATGTCAATCACACCTAATCTGGTCCTCAAAATACTGAATGAGTCAAAGGCCAGTTGTTTAGTAAATATGTCAGCCAGCTGATTTTTAGTTGCTACATGATGTAGCTCAATGTCCCCTTTTGTAACATGGTCCCTAATGAAGTGATGTCTTATATCAATGTGTTTGGTTCTAGAATATTGGATTGGATTGGATTCTTAGAAATACAGATGGCACTAGTATTATCACACAAAACAAAAATTGTGCTAATAGGTAATCCTAAATCCAAAACTTGTTGCTTCAACCAAAGAACTTATGCCACACAACTTCCTAAGGCAATATACTCAGCTTCAGCAGTGAAAAGTACAACTGAGTTCTATTTTCTACTGGACCATGAGACTAAAGACTATCCTATGAATTGATAAGTTCTAGAAGTGCTTTTTCTATCCACCCTACGCCCTACAAAGTCAGAATCAGAATATCCAATAATCTCAAAAGAGGTGTTGTGCCTAGGGTACCAGATTCTTAGGTTTGGGGTCCCTAAAAGATATCTAAGAATTATCTTAACAGCAGTCAGGTGGGACTCTTTAGGATCAGCTTGAAACCTAGCACAAAGACAAACACTAAATATAATATCAGGTCGGCTAGCAGTCAGGTAAAGCAGTAATCCAATTATTCCTTTATACTTTTTCTGATCAACAGATTTTCCACTTGAATCCTTATCTAACTGAACAGAGGAGCTCATGGGAGTGTTGATTGGCTTGGCTTTGTCTATTTCATATTTCTTCAAAATATTCTTAGTATATTTAGATTGATTGAGAAATGTTCCATCATCCAGTTGCCTTATGCTAAATCCCAAAAAGTAGGATAATTCTCCTATCATACTCATCTCAAACTCCTTACTCATTATTTTAGAAAAATTATCACATAAACTTTTATCAGAAGATCCAAAAAGTATATCATCAATATAAATCTGGACAATGAGTAAATCATCCCCTATTCTCCTCAGAAAAAGGGTGGTATCTATGCTCCCCTTAACAAACTCTCTTTCTAACAGGAATGTGCTAAGCCTCTCATATTAAGCTCTGGGTGCCTGTTTCAATCAATACAAGGCCTTTTTTAATTTGTAAACATTATTTGAATATTGGGAACTCTCAAAACCTGGGGGTTGCTCTACATAGACATCCTCTTTTATTATCTCATTTAAAAAGGCACTCTTGACATCCATTTGAATAACTTAAATCCTTTATAACATGCAAAGGCTAGTAGCACTCTAATGGCTTCTAATCTAGCTACCGGGGCAAAGGTCTCCTCAAAATCAATCCCTTCAATTTGATTGTACCCCTTAGCCACCAATCTTGTCTTATTCCTAACCACCACATCAGAATCATTCATCTTATTCTTAAAGACCCACTTGGTTCCTACTATACTTTGATTTCTAGGTCTTTCTACTAACTCCCAAATATCGTTCCTTACAAATTGATTTAATTCCTCTTACATAACTATGATCCAAAATTCATCAGAAAAGGCTTGATTAATATTGGTGGGTTTAGTTATTGAGATAAAGACAGAGTGGTTTACTTCCTTCCTAAGTCCATGCCTAGTCTTAACACCTTTAGAAGGGTCTCCTAAGATCAGTTCTTTAGGATGACTCGAAGAATATCTCCAATCTCTAGGCAAAGTATTTTGAGGTTCTACCCTTTCCTCCAGATTTGTATTTTCAACCCCTTGGGTAATCTCTCCTACCTCTTTTTCTTCCTAAACTCTAGTCTCCTTAGGATTAGATTCATCAAACACCACATGAGTTATCTCTTCCACCACCAAAGTCCTCTTATTAAACACCATAAAGGATTTTCCCACACTAGAATAGCCTAAGAACACTCCTTCATCAGATTTGGGGTCAAACTTTTCTAAGGATGATTTCTCATTGTTCAGAATGAAAACCTTACAGCCAAAGACATGGAGGTGGGATAGGTTTGGAGTTCTACCCTTAATGATCTTATAAGGTGTCTTGTTCAAATTGGATCTAACATTCACCCTATTCAACACATAACAGGTAGTGTTCACCGCTTCAACCCAAAAGTATTTTGAAAGTGAATACTCAGCAAGCATGGCTCTAGCAGCTTCCATTAAGGTCCTGTTCTTCCTTTCAGCTACCCCGTTCTGCTAAGGGGTTCTAGGAGCTGAAAAATTATGGCTAATCCCTTGCTCCTTACAGAAAGTTCCAAACTTCATATTTTTAAACTCTCCATCATGATCACTATGAATAGTTAGGATCTCATAACCTAACTTCCTCTGAATCCAAGTGGAGAAAGACTTAAATTTCTCAAATGACTCAGATTTATGTGATATAAATTTAATCCAAGTGAACCTTGAGTAATCATCAACAATCACAAAATCATAGACTTTCCCCCCTAAGCTGACAGTGCTAATGGGTCTAAAGAGATCCATGTAAAGGACTTTTAAAGGTCTAGAGGTGCTGATATCCTTAATGGAGTGAAAAGAGGACTGGACTTGCTTCTCTAATTGACAGGCATCACACAGGTGGTCCTTAGTGAACTTAAGCTTGGGGACACCTATAACTAAGTCTTTTTAGGTGACTCTCCTAAGGGTTTTCATATTGGCATGACATAATCTCCTATGCCACAACCAAGACTCATCAGCAGCAGTTTTTAAGCAAATTGAATTATCAGCTTTAAAGCAACTTCCATCCAGCATATAGACATTGTTGATCCGTTGTCCCTGCAAAATAATTTTGTTATTTAAGCTTAAAATGCAGCAAGTGGGTAGGAATTTGATGTTGTATCCTTTGTCATAGAGTTGACTGATGCTCAGCAAGTTGTGTTTCAATCCATCTATAAGTAACACATTGTCAATCATGAAATTCTTTGAATCACCAATTATACCTGCTCCTATCACCCTCCTGGTGGTGTTATCTCCAAGTGTAACCTTGCCTCCAGCCCTGGCCTCCAGCAAAATGAACTGATTTGCATCTCCAGTCATGTGTCTTGAACATCTGTTGTCCAGGTACTACACGCTCTCACGAGATCTTGTGTGAGAGCACACCTACAAAATCATCAAATGTCAGATTTAGGAACCCAAACATGGGTTCCTTCTTATGAAAAGAAGACTACAATGCATATATGTTATGCTATGAAACAAGCAATTTGGGCCTCCACACCCAATGTGTACTACGGTGAACAGTGCAGGTGTGGGAGATGTGTCCTAACATGCCACAAGAAAAATATCTAACACTAGGAAAAGGGTTAACTAATCTAAGTTGGTGATAGTAGCTCTTCCTAGGTTTGTATGAAACATGCTTTGATGATTTTGAAATAGATTCTTCAAAAGGTAGAGGTGCATAAAATTGCACAAAAGTAGGTGGAGTTTCATTTTTCTCAAAAACACAGATTTTTACACTCAAAAATTCATTTTCTTTTTTCAAACTTGTAATTTTAAATTTCAGATGGTGTTCACTACTATCTAAATCAGATGCATGAGTTTTTAATTCTTTAAATGCAGCTTTTAATTCAACATGTGATATTTTTAATAAATCATGCTCAACAATCAGATCAGAATGCATTTTGTTCAATTCATCAAATTCATCAAGTAAAGATATGTGATTGCTATCAAGTGTAGAATGATCTTTAACCACAACTGTTACAACTCGGGCTCCCGAGTTTATGATTTTGATAATAACAATATTATTGATTGGCTCTTTATTTCTCCTAGTGTTTGTTGTGTATACATATTTGTGTGTTGACTAACATTTCAGATACAACAGGCATCAGTCTTTGAAGATTCAGGGCTCAAGATTAGGTAGAATAGGTTATGTTGAAAGAAAATGTAATTTCCATTTATTTATTTTAACTTCTTGAGTCAAGTCCTGTAAAGGTGCATGATAGCCTGGTGACCGTGCACACACACACAATGGGAGAAAATTTAATGTTAAATATTTTAATTTTTCTGTACATCGTACTGTACGATCTGGATCGTACTGTACGATCTGGTGTTACAAAAATTAATTAAAATATTTTATTTTTCTGAAAAAAATTCTTTTGAAATATAACTAATCGTACAGTACGAACACCACATCGTACTGGACGATCTGGTATAATTAGAAACCCCGTCGATCATTAAATTAAGCAAAAATTTGAATTTAAAAATTGTTCTATTCGTACTGTACGATCCTAATCGTACTGTACGATGTTTAAAATATTGCCTAATTTAATCCTGTGATTATTCAATCGAATCTGCGTAATTTTGATATTTAGATCGTACTGTACGAACTGGATCGTACTGTACGATGATCGGAGACGATTTTGGTCGTCCTAGGATTCATCCTGGACGAACTGCACTTCGATTGAACTAATCGTACTGTACGATTCTGAGATCGTACAGTACTAACAGGTCAAATTCTGCACATTGTACTGGACGATCCTGTGATCGTACTGTACGATCTTTGACGGCTGAATTGGATTTTTAGGGTTTTTTGAAGCCCTCTATTTAAGCTTTCTCATAAGACTTTGTAGGAGTCTTTTTGGGCATTCATTGAGTTGTTTTTCTTCTAAAGAAAGCTTGAAGAGAGAGCTTTGGGCTAGGGAGAGAAAGGGTGGAGTTTGTAAGAGAGGGAGAAGATCCTTGTGGGCTTCAAGGGAGTGTGAGAGGGGGTTTTCACACGGTTGCTCCGGCGAACTTGCACCTGAGTTCCTCCAAGAGTCAAGGTTTATCTTGAGCGAAGCTTTGGGAAGAAGAAGACCTCTTTGGTGTCAAAAGACCCAGCTACTCCGCTGCACCGGGGAAGGTGAAAGTGATTAAAGGTCCTCTGCCTCACCAGGAGGGTGAAAAGGAGTTCAGGTCCTCTGCCTCACCAAGAGGGTGAAAAGAAGTCAAGGTTCTCTGCCTGTGAAAGGAGTACGGTCCTCTGCCGCACCGGGTTGGTGGAAGAGAGTTTGTAAGGGCTTCTCCGCCTAGCTGAGGGGGCTAAAGGAGAGACACTATAGTGATAGTGCAATACCTGGAGAGGAGGCTCCGGGGAGTGGACGTAGGTCATAGTTTGACCGAACCACTATAAATCTGGTGTACTCTTTCTGATTTTATTTTTTGCACTTTATTTTCATGCATCTTATTTTCTGTTATAACTGCTTGGTGAAAATCTGAGAACATTAATTTATTGTGATAATTAGAAAATAATCACCATCTTTATATAATAAATCATCAGCTTCCGCATTTGACTAGTTAAGTTATTATTGTAAGAAATCTAAAAAATCATAAATATTAGAACTCTTGGCGCATCTCGATCTTTCAACAACATCATGCTCTTTTTACAAAGTTAAGTAATCTAATTTCAGGCTAACATGTAATTTCTTTAGTTTTCTATACGATGGGTGAATTTTTTCAGACACTTCAAATAATTAATCGTAAGTAAGCTCATATACCTCTTCCTGATCAGACTGACCAGCATGATCATCTGCCATCAAACACAAGTTGGTTTCCTCCTCTTCAGCTTCAGTCTCAGAGCTGTCAGATACAGAATCTGCCCAGAATACCTTTTGAATCCGCTTCTTTTCCTTCCTAAATTTGGGTTTCTCCTCACCCTTCTCTTTGTTTGGATGAGCTTTAAGTGTAGGACAATCAACCTTAATGTGTCCAGACTTCCTGCATTCAAAATAAATAGTATCAGA
Source organism: Dendrobium chrysotoxum (assembly GCA_019925795.1). Taxonomy (NCBI): domain Eukaryota; kingdom Viridiplantae; phylum Streptophyta; class Magnoliopsida; order Asparagales; family Orchidaceae; genus Dendrobium; species Dendrobium chrysotoxum. The sequence goes on along the minus strand of CM034312.1, from coordinate 21,649,970 downwards.
TGAACCTTTAAAATTTTTATTGGACTTACCCTTGTTCCACTTCTAAAAGTTCTTATATTTCTTTCTTAGAAATCTTTTGAATTGCCTAGTGATTAAGGCAACATCATCGCTATCAGACCCGGAAGAATTAGTGTTAGTATCATTGTCCTTCAGCGCCATAGTTTTCTCCTTCATCTTCTCACCTGCATCAAGCTGTCTTTCATTCACCCTTTGCTCGTAAGCAATGAGTAACCCAAATAAGTTATCAATAAAATAATTGTTCAAATCTTTCGATTTAGTAATTGCAGTTATCTTAGCATCAAACGAAGAAGGAAAACATCTCAAAATCTTGTTCAATTTTTCATAGTTTGTAAGTTCTCTTCCTAAAGCATACAAAGAAGTGATAATTTGAGTGAACCCCGTATACATTTTAGAAATAGATTCAGTAGATTTTATATGAAAAAGTTTATAGTCATGAAGCAATATGTTTAACCTAGACTGTTTGACTTTAGTTGTACCTTCATAAGTGATGCACAATCTATCTCAAATTTCTTTACCAGTTATACAAGTAGAAACACGCATGTAATCCTCAGATTTTAAGGCATAGAAAAAATAGTTTAAACATTTGGCATTCAATTGGGCTAAGTCATGATCATCAAAAGTCCATTCATTGAAAGGCAGTTCAGTTTTAACATTGTTAATCATTCTAAAAGGTGGTTCATAGCCATCCTTAACAAGCATCAACATGCTATAATATATAGATTGAACAAAAGTGGACATGCGAGTTTTTCAAAAATTAAAAGGTATGTTATCAAATAATAGCGGTCATGTAATTGAATAACCTTCAGCAGTATTATGATTACCAAAGTTAGTCATGGATCAAATTCAAAAGTTTTTAAATTTAATTTTTGAATCCCGCTCTGATACCACTTGAAAATTCAATAGGGATGTTAAGCCCTGATGAACTAGTCCTGAGGCTAACCAAGAGGGGGGTGAATTGGTTATTTAAAAAATTTGTGAGCAACAGGAAAGATCTTTTCGATAATTTACAGTGGAAATAAGTAAACACAGAAATAAAAAGATCAACCACAGATTTCACCCAAGCAGATAATAATAGAAAAGTAAAGTATAAAAAATAATCAGAAAGAGCACACCAAATTTTATAGTGGTTTGATTAACTTGACCTACGTCCACTCCCCGGAGGCTCCCCTCTGGGTGTTGCACTAACACAAAAGTGACTCTCATTCTACTCCCACAGCAAGGCGAAAAAGCCTGTACAAAACTCCTTTCCACTAACCCAGTGAGGCAGAGAACCTGAACTCCTTTTGCTTCCTCCTGAAGCGGGCAGAGAACATGGACTCCTTTCGCTTCCTCCTGAAGCAGGCAGAGAACCTGAACTCTTTTCGCTTCCTCCTGAAGCGGGCAGAGAACCCAGATCTTCTTGTGAACGATCCTCCCACAGAAAACACAAACAAGACGAGAGATGACGAATGGAGAAGATGACTCTGATCCTTGCTTGGAGCAACCTTTATGAATCCCTCACAAACTCCCCCTCATAAGATCCTCTTTCTCTCTCTCCCAAGCTCTCTCTCTCTCTCTCTCTCTCTCTCTCTCTCTCTCTCTCTCTCTCGCTCTCTCTCTCGCTCTCTCAAGGTCTATCTAGAAAGAAAAGTGACAAAAGATTTTTCTTTTTGGAAGAAAAATATCTTTTATAGGAGGGCTCAAAATGTGCCTTAAATCTCAACTGGTCGGCCAATATCATCCAGGATGATCGACGAATCATCATGTATGATCAGTTCAAAATCACATGTATCAACCTGGACGATCTGGTTCCTCTGGACGATTAGTAAACAAGAGTTGTTCAGATCGTCCCGTACGATTCCGCGATCGTCCGGGACGATTAGTGTAAATCAGGAATTTCGTCCAGAAGACCGCTCTGGTCGTCCAAGGGAACTTGTGCTGGACGATCTCAAAATGACTTGATCGTCCAGGTCGAAATGTCTATCGTCCTGTACGATTAGTTCAAAAAGTGCCAAAATCGTCCGGTTCACAGCTCTCGACATATAGGTCAGAACATGCTGGATGATTTCAAAATGACTTGATCGTTTGGGATGATATGGGTATCGTCCCGTACGATTAGTTCAAAATCAAGAATATCATCCTGCACATAACTCTGGACATATAGGTGATAGGCACTTGACGGTCAGGATTTTTAACACATCGTCCCGTACGATCCTGCGATCATCCGGAACAATATGATCGAATCAATTAGACCTTAATTACTTTTCTTAATCACCAGACTAATTTATGCATGATTGTAATGGATCGTCCAGGACGATACACATATCATCTGGGACGATCAGACCAAATCTCTAAAAATTAAAACTTGCCTAACTTGATCTAGCGGCTGAGAATTTTTTATTTGAGTCTATCGTCCTATACGATCTATGGATCATCCAGGACGATCGGCTTAATCAGACAGACTTAACTTGGTCGCCCTAATTAGGGTTTCTATTTTCATTGGATCGTCTGTGAATATCGTCTGGGACGATCATACAAAAATTGAACAGAAACTCTAATTCACTAAAACTCTCCCCCTGAGTGTGTGTGTGCAATGTTACTTAGCTAGGGGATCAGTTGCATAGCATTTGACTCAATAAAGATGAAAATAGTATATTGGACTTAAATTTCAAAACATACTGACTCGATCTTGGACTGGCTTGAACTTGCAATTGATCTTGCGTACCTGAAAGATTAAACAGGCAACCAGAGATAGAAATGTTTGCTATCATCAAAATCATAACCTTTAAAACTAGATTTGCAACACATTGAACATATGGATAAAACATTGATAAAAATAGGGAGCATGATGTTAATCAGACCATAATAGTAGAAACCTTGGGGCAGATCAGTATGTACTCCCTTGGCTGATAATAAAACCTAGAAAATGAACTCTTATTGTGGTGAATTCACATTTTGCAATATTGAGCTAAAGTTTGTGGGCTCAAAAAGTTTTTGAAATTTGGGTTAGATGTTCAAGGAGAGCTATGAATGAATACATTATGAGCTACATGAATGTAGAGGGGCATTGCACAAGCCAAACAACATCATTTTCTATTCATAAATGCCTTGATGAGTTTGAAAAGCTATTTTCTATTTGTCACTGGGTCTAATACTAATCTAATGATATCCACTTCATAAATCTAATTTAAGTTGAAACAACTAATTTATCCAACAAATCTTTAACTTGTGGGTGGGAATGATATTTGATCGCAATTTTATTAATAGCCCTACTAATGATCTAAATTCATAAACTCCCATCTTTTGGGGAAGAATTAATGCATAGATGGCAAATGTGATGATAACTCTGCATTCCACAGTGCTACGCAACTACCAAAGCGACCATCATTTCCAAGTTTTGAACTCCAAACAATATAGCTCCTCCGGAAAAAAAAGGTTGAGCATTGGTTTGTTCTTGTTAGCTTTAACAGTATTTCACTCGAATTAGGTAGCAGCCCATTTTTCCTAGCACTATCAAAATCGGGTCACTGGTCAGGTTCGGGTCTAACTCGGATTGGGCCGGCACTAGTTGATTCGACCTGAACCCAACCCATTTTTTAGAATGGGTCACTTTCTCGCACCCGAACCCAACCCGCTTCAAACCCGAGTCAACCCCACATGACACGCCAACCCATCTTCGAAGGAGACGTTGGTTGCGATGAGCTCACCTCTCGTCAAAGGAGCACTGTACTATCATCAAAGGAGCACTGTGACATCTGACCAGAAGGAACGTCGTCAAAGGAGGCGTTAGAACTAAAAGGCCAGCTCAGGCACTCAGCTATCGTAACTTGCAACCGGAAGGAACATCGTCGAAGGAGGCATTGGAACCGAATGGCGAAAATGATGCGGTCCGGGACGGCGAGGTGAGAGCAGCCATTACCCAGGCGAGGGCGGACGGCGGACTGGTGCGCGGGACAGCGAGGCAAGGCGAGTGCGGACCTGTGCGCGGGAGAGGGTGAGAGGCGGATCCGAGTTGGGTTAGGTGAGTGCGGATGCTGATAAGGCAAGTGCGGAACTGGAGCGGTCCAAGACGGCCAAACAAGACCCTAGGATGCTTGCGAATGCTTGAGCTCTCGTTCCTAAGGCAAGTGCGGAACTGGAGCGGTCCGGAACATAGCACCTCACACACGCAGTGCTTGCGAATGAAAAATGTGAACCGACGCATCTCAAAAATCAAAATGTCGATCTATTCCTCTTTTAAACCCACTTATTTTGTAGGGATGAGAATTCTTAGTAGTTTTCAATGGTAAGCTTGAACAAAAGAGCGGAAGAACATATTTAATACACCCATTATCATTTAATAAATCAAACATATTGCCATTCACTGTACAACGAGTGTGAAAATGGCATTGCAAGTAGAATTAACAGATTATCGAGGTGCTAGTAAAAGCTTTTTCAAAATTCATACAACGGCCACTCCATTTTCGGCAAGCACATCTTTTTTTGTTGCCTGTTAGAAAATTTGTGTAGATAGATATTATATTTTACATCTTTGCAATGCGAAAAAAAATTAGCCAGAGAATTTTTTACATGGAAAATCCGGAAAGGAAAAAACCATGGGCCTGACCTAGTTGCAAAATTTACTATGCAGCAATTGTGATATAAAAATCCTCCATTCACCGTTGAAGAAAAGGAAAGTATGAAGATCAAATGTTTGTACCCAACAATAGGATCAAATCTTGATAGTATTCTAGAGATGTTGATGATTTCTGATGTCGATCGTCAGTGATAATGGTGGTTGCTGATGGTAGCAACTAGTGGTCGTCGACAACAACGAATGTTGAAAAATGTAAGAGAGCTCTTAAGTTTTGCTCCTCTTCTCTTCCTTCTTTCTCCTCCCCTTTTCAGTGAAGAATGAGGTGTCTATTTATAATTTTTTTGGAGTGACATGATTAGTAAATATGAAGAATATCAAGCGCATGTTAGCAGTGTTTCAATGGACGGCCGATATCAACTCCCTCGATCATGGATCATTTATCGAGCATTTGAGTGCCTTAATGATGTCAGAATTCAACAATCTCGAGCATACTGGATTCGTCTCATCGAGCTACTCAATCGGCTATAAGCATGTCATATTTGAATATCATTTGATCATCCAATTAATGTTCTATATAAAGCTTCCAAATAAGCTTGTGATCATTTGATTTGGACCCATTTGTGCTCAGATTGGATCGAATCGGTAGTCTCGTTTCATTGAGATGTTCAATTTGACTATAAGTTGCTTAAATCGTAGCTCGAATGGTCTTGATCCTAATTTTTGAAACCTTCAACTCGTTTTTGCATCGAAATTTGTGCCCGATCAAGATAATTGTTTTGATGATATATTATCACTTTTCATCCTCAATTGATGTTAAACTATCATCCATTTTTTCCTTCAGTTAGCTGTAGTTGTTGGCGATCAGGACAATCATTGGATTAATAAAAATATTTGAGATTGGAAGGTTTTGAGTTAAGTATTTTCCTTGGCCTGGCTCTCATCTAATGACTTACCAGCACATGATGAGGACAACAAATAAACAGAACATAATTTATTGCACTTTATTTTAACATTTCGTGTTCTATTTGTAATTCTCAGTTATCAAAGGACTTTTATGATAATCATTATTTAGAGCTTTATCATTACTATTATAAATAAAATGAAATTATAAGTCGATTATATGTAATTTCTTTCCATAATGAAAAAACAGTAAATAAAAAGAGAAAATTTTAAGGGTATCTCCAACCGAACATCATTTGCGCATTTGCAATTTTGTGAGCCTCTACTATAACAGCAAATCAAAATACATTTTTGTAATTTATCTCATCTGTAAATAGTGCGTCGGATTATTCACAGAAACGTATTTTTGTGTTAGAAATAAAATTTTTGGTTGGAGATGAGAAAGAATATAAAATTAATATTGTTGCGGACTCAAATATACGCGGCGATAGATTTTAATTTTCCGTCTCAACGTTGTACGTATATCCAGCACACAAACAGAATTGAGAAAGTAACACCAGAATTTTTACGTGGAAAACCCTGGAAAGGGAAAAAACCACGGGGCCACGTCCAGTTGAAATGATTCCACTAGAACTTGAGCAGATTACAGGGGACTGACTCGCTTTCAAGGGCGATCAGATTACAATGAGTATCCGTTACAAGGACAAGCTGAGTTCCGACGTCACTCGGAATGTCGAACAGAATTCTGGCGTCACTTTGAAAGAAACCCGGCGTCACTCGGGCGTCGGGTAGAATTCCGGCGTCGGGCAGAATTCCGACGCTGCTCCCGTGTAGGGCAGAGCTCCGGCGTCCCTCGGGCGCCTGGTGGTGCTTCGGTGGAGTTCCGGCGATGTTCCGGCGGAGTTCCGGCGGTATTTCGGCGGAGTTCCCGCGGTGGTCGAGGAGGAGCTGTTCCCTCCTAGGCTTCTCTTCTCTTCTTCTTCTCTTCTTCTCTTCTTCTCTTCTTGGCTTCTTCTCTTCTTGGCTTCTTCTCTTCTTGGCTTGGGTCCTCTCTTAGGAGAAATGAGGGGCTATTTATAGTTTTTCTGGAGTGGCATAGCCCGTAAATATGTGAGGGATCAGGGGCAAATAGGGAGTGATCCGGATGAACGGCCGATATTGAATCCCTTGATCATGAACCGTTTATCAAGCATTTGAAGGTCTTAATGATGTCAGAATTCTACGATCTTGGGCTCGTTGGATTCGTCTCGTCGAGCCGCTCGATTCGACTATAAGCTCGTCAAAATCGGAGACCGTTTGGTAACTCAAATAGCTGTTTGATGCTTCCAACAGCGCTTCGGGTACTTGATTTGGACTCACTTGGGCTCGGATTGAATCGAATTTGGTGTCGTTGGATTCGTATTTCCGAGACGCTCAGTTCGACTATAAGTTTGCTGAAATCGGAGTTTAAATGGTTTCCGAAATAATTTTTGAAGTTTCCAACTTGAGTTTTCCTCGAGATTCGTGCCCGATCAAGATGATTTTTTGGCGATATATCAAATATTCTTTTTTGATGTTTAAAATGTAAATCGGTTGAAGACTATTTAATATAACTATTATTATATTTTAGTGTTAAAAATGGAGTTTTCCATTGGAGATGCCATAAGTCGGGATCGCACCTACACTTTTAAGGAAAAAATAATAACTCTTAATAACTATAATTATTACATATATGAATAAATATTTGCTACAATGAACACAGCAATCATTCTTTTTTAAAAATATAAACAAAAATAAAATTAAAAATTTACTAATCAAAACTTTGAAAAATATACCTATATAATATTGATATGTCATCAAAAATTTATCTTGATTAGACACGAATTTCAAGGTAAAATTAAGTTTGAAACATCTAAAATTAAATATGGGACCATCCGAACTCCGATTTCAACAAACTTACAGTCGAACTGAACATCTCATAATTACGAACCCAACGACACCAAATTCGACTCAATCCGAGCCAAAATGGGTCCAAATCAAACTCCCGAAATGCATTTGAAAAGTTCAAACCCAGAAATGGATGATCAAACGATTTCCAAACCTGACATGCTTATAGTCGAATCAAGCACTCGACGAGACAAATCCAATGAATCAAAGATCACCAAATTCTGATATCATTAAGACATTCAAAAGCCCAATAAACGGTTCACGATCAAGGGAATCAATATCAGTCGTCCATTCAAATCACTGCCAACTTACCCTTGATCTCTCTCCTATTTACTAGCCATGTCACTCTAAGAAAACTATAAATAGATCCCTCATTTCTCATGAAAGGAGCCCCAGCAAGAAAGAGAAGGAAGAGAGAGAAACTGGAGTTCTTTTGCCACCAGACTCCTCAACCACCGTCGAACTTTAGCCAGGCCACCGACTGTCGCCGGACTTCCGCCTGGCCATGGGCTAACGCTGGATTTTTTCCCGGCCACTGATTAACGCTGAACTTTTACCAAGGCACCGACTGATGCCGGATTTCTTCCCAACCACCGACTAACGTCGGACTTCTGCCCGACCACCAACCAACGTCGAATTTTTGCATGATCAAACATTGTCGAACCTTCATTTGATCTCCATTCATCATTAGATTTCAACCCAACGGTTGACTATTGTAATATGATCATTCTCCATTTTAAGGACGAATCAGTCACTTGTAATCTATTTCAGATACTAGTGAAATCATTTCAACTGAGCGTGACCACGTGATTTTTTCCTTTTACCGAAAAAAAAAGCTAAGGACTAAAATTGTAGTAAAGTTTTTCAATTCTTGCTTTCCTCATTTCACAGTTCAATATTAGCAAAATCACCTAAGGAGACTACAATCAAACAAAAAAATTTATCAAAATATTATCTCAAAATAAATTAATATTATTACATTTATTTTAAATTTAATATTATGTAACAAAAAATTTATTACAATAATCATTAAATAAATAAATTTTAAATTCATCATAATATAATTTATATTAAGATATTCTGATAGTTTTATCAAAACTTAACTATCAGCTTGGTGATAATTAAATATCATTACCAACTCGATAATTAAAAAGACATTCTTTGCATATTTACAAGTAACATTTGCATGAATTTATTTATGTAGATCAACAAATGTTTAAGATCTTCGAATTAAATCTCTTAATTAAAAAGGTGCTGTGCTGATGTCCCGAAATCCTTCAAGCACGCCAAAGCTCCTTCGCTTGCGGATGAGATCGAATAAATCTGTATCGTCCAAGTTCATCCTGCCTTCAGTAACGTTGAGCACCGGCTGCAAACCCTAATCATGAAATTAAACATTTAATTAAGATTATATTGAATACTTATAATGTAATTATGAGTTCTAATTATAATTTATCTTTCTGTATGTTCATTATATATGAATGTTGGCTAGCTACTGACAAATTTTGAAAAAGATCTTAGTTTCAATCTAATTTGTTAACCTTATGTAAATCACAAAGCACAAGCGTTTGTTTTTGCTGTCTTAGTTTCTACGAAAGCTCTCTTCTGATAAGATTACTTACAGCCCAAAACAAATCAACAACAACAACAGGAAGAATAAACTTCAAGCATGAAATCAAAAGCTAGAAACTCACCTCAGTAAAAATACTTAGAGCCTCCTCCATTGTCTTGTTGCTGAGCACATCTAAAGCTGCTTCCTGTCATAAGAAAACCAAATTCATTAAGCAATAGATCTCTGAGACATGCATATAATTATAAAAGTAATCAATGAATAAAAAACAAGAGGAAGAAGATTAATGAGAAAAACAAACCCTCGCGTACTGTATCTGACACAAAGAAAGAGTTCTGGGCTCTTTCTCTAAGGAAGATTTCCTCTCGATTTCCAGCTGATCTGTACCCATTTCAATCACTGTAAATTCTCCCAGCAGAAAAGAAGAGACGATTGGGAAGGAAGAGAGACAGAGGCTTCAGAGTATTAATAACAATAACAGTTCCATATAAGCAAATCCTTCAGCTTGAAAACATCTGCACGGAGCAGAAGAAAAAGAAGAGTGACATTCTTGTAACGGCCGGTGGCGTGAAATATATAAATGTCGGGGTCGGTGAAATGGAAGGGACTTTTGGGGACAAGTGTCGACGAAAAGAAAGGACCTTCGTACACGTGGCGAGAAAATGCGTTATTAGATGACACGTGGCACGACCCGGTCAGAGCGCACAGGGAAAAGGTGGGAGAGACAGAGAAGGCCGGGCTGGGACAGGTTGCGTAAGAAGAGAACGTGTCACGTGCTCCGCCTTAAGTTACTCCTAGGATGCTCCGCATCGGCGGCCTGGGTACAGTGGGTTGGACTTGTGCTGGGCATCAAAACAGGTTGACGAATCAGGTTAGAGTCAAACTCGAAATTAGTCGGACTCGGAGCAGATCCGTTTAATAAACAGGTTAAAAATTAAAGAACCGTATACTTCTGCAGAAGTGCAGCTACTAAAACAGAGTAATTTCTACGTAACATATAAGTAAAGACTTGGGTTGCTTTACACGAGTGTGGTTAAGATGTTTTGGTTTTTTATAAACGGACGGAAGAAATTTGGCATGACCGATAGATTTTTGTCTTTTTAAGAGACAACATGAAATTTGGTTTGATGGCTTCGGTTTGGTCTAAACTTACCTTTCTTTTATTCAATTTGGTCCGAAATAATTTTGTAGGATTTGATAAATAGAACGTTATTTAAAGAGGAAAGAACATGTAGAGATTGACTTGACCGATCTGCCGGCTGATCCTGACTTCGGCCTTTAATATGGAGTTATGATGTGAATGATAGGGACAAAATTCAAAGAACTTATCTTTTGAAGGGACCCCATCAACCAAAAAGTCATCAATTCCCCCAAATATTAATTGGGAATATTGCATGCAAGTTTAATCCTAAATGGTTTGAAGAATATGCTGATTGGTTAGAGTACAACGTGCAAAAAGATGCTATTTCTGTCTTTACTGCTACATATTCAAGCCACGAGAACAAATTAGGAAGGGACAAGCTGGTGGAGACTCTTTGGTAGGGGAAGGGTTCAGAAATTGGAAGAAAAAAGAAAAATTATTTGGGCATATTAGAGAGCATAATAGTGAGCATAACAAGGTAAGACAAAAATATGAAGATTTAATAAAAAATTATGAACACAAACTTCCTGCGTTATGGTTGAGAAAAGAGGAGAAGAATACAAAAGATTATAAGGTCATGTTAACTGCTACAGTGGATTGTGTTCGATTTCTATTACATCAAGGATTATTGTTTTGTGGGCATGATAAGTCATCCGGGTCAAATACTCGAGGAAATTATTTGAAGCTTTTTGATTTCCTTGCTAATCATAATGATGAAATAAAATTGCTTATGTCTATATATGCTAGCTCTAATGTCAAGTTAACTTTATAAAAATCTAGAAAGAAATTTGTTCTGCTATTGCTACTGAAACTTTGGCACATATTATAAAAGATATTAGTGACTCCTATTTTTTAATCATTGTCGATGAATGTAGAGATGTTTCTACAAAAGAACAACTTATTATTGCAGTGAGAATTGTAGACAACTTGGGGCAAGTCATTGAAAGGTTTATAGACATTACATATATTGTTTCAACTCATGCGGTAACCTTGAAGATGACCATTGAAAATATACTTGCAAAACACTCGTTGAGCATTTATAGAATCCGTCGTTAGGGTTATGATGGGGCATCCAATATGCGAGGAGAATTTAATGGTTTCAAAGCACTAACTCTTCATGATAATCCACAAGCACTTTATGTTCATTATTTCGCCCATCAGCTCCAATTATACTTGGTAGCAATAGCGAAGAATCATTGGCAAGTGAAACATCTATTTGAGTTTACTTCTAAAATTATAAATAGCATTGAGACTTCTTGTAAGAGATTTGATGCTTTGAAATCTATTCAGCATGATAAAATACTTTCACATCTTAAAGAGGGCAATTTCCTAAGCAATCAGTTTAAATCAAGAGACTAATTTATAAAGATCTGGTGATACTCGATGGAGTTCACATTTTTATTCTTTAATTAGCCTCATGAGAATGTATGCTTTTGTAATTGAGATGCTTGAGATTGTCAAAAATGAAAGGGTGCATGATCATCAGTCGGTTGAAACAGGTGTTCTGATAGATATAATGGAATCCTTTGATTTTATTTTCACAATGCATTTGATGATTGATATCTTAGGGATTACATATGAGTTATCACAATCATTACAAAGGAAAGATTAAGACATAGAAAATACAATGAAATTGATAAAAAATATCCAAATAACGACTCTACATTCTGAGGGAGAATGGATGGACTACTTTACTAGAAGAAGTATCACGCTTTTATAGTGTTTTCAAGATTGAAGTTCCAAATATAAATGATACAAACAAAACTCGTCGTTGATCATTACAAAGAGGTGAAGTAATATCAAACCTACATCATTATCGTGTTGAGCTATTTTACATTGTGGTTGACATGCAACTTCAAGAGCTAAATAATTATTTTTTTGAATCTAGTACTGAGTTGCTTCTTTGTATGGCATGCTTAAATCCAACTGATTCCTTTAATGCTTATGATGAGAGAAAATTGATACGTCTAGCATAATTATATCCAAGTGATTTTTCTATCGTTGACCTTGTGGCTCTTAAAAGTCAATTGTCAACTTATATCATTGATATGCGCACTGATGATGAGTTCTCCTCTCTAAATAATATTGCTGATCTTGTGAAGCAAATTGTTAAGGTCAAGAAGGATCATATATATCCTTTGGTTTACAGACTTATTACTTTAATATCAACTTTACCAGTTGCTACTGATATAGTGGAAAGAGCATTTTCTATAATAAAGATTATCAAACATCAATTGCGTAGTAGGATGAGTGATGATTGACTCAATGATTGTCTGGAACCTTATATTGAAAAAGGTGCAAAATAGATTGATAAGCTTGTAATAATTTTCAATTTATCTATTATCATGAAATATAAGATTTTGTTTTGAATTATGTCTTAATTTTATTTTTTTTATTTTGTTCATTTATATGAAAAATTTTCCCCCCGCTAAAATGAAACGTTGGTTCCGCCCTTGCAATGGATACATTCTAAAACAAAATAGATATAACAAAATAGCTTTATTCTAGATGTTGTCTTAATAATGTATGAATATGAATTAATTTATTATTAAGAAGTTAAAATATTACTTGCATTACAAAATTGTCATCTAATACAACATATAATCTTTTTAAATCTTAGCTTTCTAATGAGTTGATTCAAATGCTAACAACGACTTCGGAAGTCAAAAAAAATCTTATATATGCTGCATCAATCATAATAAATATGAGATGATCTGCATGAAACAATTTAACAAATAATTAAATATGTTATATATGAAACAAATTAAAACACCTTGCGGCTTCTAGTTCCCGCACGAGGTGGTCCGACCATCTCGCGGCTCCCGATTCCAGCACAAAATGACCAGAACAGTTAATAAATATTGTATTGGGGAGGAATGCATACCTATCGAGTCTTTATTGTGCCTCACGATCCAGGTAGTAGCTATAAAAATTAAAGTTCTGTAATTTATACAAAAATGCAACTACTTTAAGATAATTTAGTTAGAAAGAACAACATTAAAGTTCTGTATTTTATATACGAAGTAGCATTAGCTAATGCAATATAAGAGTAGTCCTCATATATGAGTATTGCAAACATATAAAAGCACTTAGAGCAGCATTCAGAAATTTGAACAAAACACCGAGCTATGGGCTTTTAGCCGGATAAACAAAACAGCTACAAAAAAATTCGAAAACCAAACCAATTTTAATGTATTTTGTTTTTTTTTTTCTTAACCCAACAGAGATAACAAACTCAAACATTAAAAAATAAAAAACCAAAACAAAACCTTAAAAAAAAAATTAGATTTTTAAAGAACTTACATCCCTCTATTTGATTGCTTGCATGTAAAGCCGAAGAAAAATTAAGAAATAATATTTGCTTTGAGAAGAGCCTTCGACCTTCGTCATGGTCAAGTTCTCCGACGAAGAGGAATGCCGAGACGTGGAATGGAAGGTCGAAAGGGTGAAACACCGAACCTATTCAACGGAAGGTCAAACAGGCAAATGGGGACAAACGAGATTGGAATAACACCGAATAGGAATATTAGGCTTTTCTTCCATGCATTTTTCTCTACACCGCTTGATGTATATCGGACAGTCCATATTTCGCTCCAATTGAACCGGATGGTTTTTAAAAATCGATGCTGGTTCGATCGCCAGGCCGTCTGGTTTTCTATCGGTTCTTTGCGAATCCGAGTTTGTGATGAAACCGAGCTGGCTGGCCGGCTGGTTCACGGTTCAACCAGTTGAATCGGCCGGTCCGATCTGATTTTTAAATCCTTGGTAGTGATGTCTTGCTCTTTCAAAATATTCAGAACCTGACCCGCTAGTGACTCAAATGATCTGAACTCGACACATTAACTCATTTTGATTAACTGTAAAGTTTAAGATGTTTGGTTAAAAGTAAATAGATTATACCCCTAAGTAAAAACAATAAAAAAATATTAAATGAGTTATTTTTGAATAAAAAATGACTTCCGGGGTCAATTCGAATCCAATCCATTTAATTAAATAAGTTGGAAACCCAACTCAAACATGGCATATTTATTAAATGTGTCAACCTAAATTCGGATTTTTTGGGTCAGCTTATCTATTGACACTCGTAGACTTGTGCAATGGATAAAAATCGCAAAATATATTGCATAAGATATTCTAGTGTTTGCTATTTTGAATAGATTTTATTTTTTTTTAATTTAAGAATGTAGAGATTAAATATAATATTAATTTTGCGTAAATTTTTTAAAAAAAATTATAATACATGTTGATGCTAAATTTATCATTGATACATCCTCAAAAAATTATCTTGATTGGGCACGAATCTCGAGGCAAAACCAAGGTGAAAACTTCCGAAATTAATTCTAGGACCATCCGAACTCTGATTCTAGCAAACTTATAGTTGAACTGAGCATATCGGAAATACGAACCCAACGACACCAAATTCAACCCAATCCGAGCCCAAATGGGTCCAAATCAAGAGTCCGAAGCACTGTTGGAAGGTTCAAACTATAATTTGGATTACCAAACGGTCTCCGAATGTGACAAACTTATAGTTGAATCGAGCGACTCGACGAGGCGAATCCAACAAGCCCAAGATCGCCAAATTCCGACATCATTAAGACCTTCAAATGTCCAGCGAACGGTCTATGATCAAGGGATTCAAGATCGGCCGTCCATTCAACCACTCCCTAACTACCCCTGATCTTCCACCTATTTACGGGCCATGCCTCTCACAAAAATCTATAAATAGATACCCCATTTCTCATGAAAAGGGACACATATTCCTAAGGAGAAAAAGAGAGAGCTCTTGCCTCCTCGCTCTTCCTCGATCACCGCCGGAGTTTCGTCGGACCACCGCCTGACGCCGGAGTTTCGCCGGACCACCACCTGAGGCCCTGCTCTTCGCCGGACCACCACCTGAGGCCCTGCACTTCGCCAGATCACCACCTGAGGCCCTGCACTTCGCCGGACCACCACATGAGGCCCTGCTCTTCGCCGGACCACCGCCTGAGGACCTGCACTCCGCCGGACCACCACCTGAGGCCCTGCTCTCCGCCGGACCACCACCTGAGGCCTTGCACTTCGTCGGACCACCACCCGAGGCCCTGCTCTCCGCCGGACCACCACCTGAGGCCTTGCACTTCGTCGGACCACCACCCGAGGCCCTGCTCTTCGCCGGACCACCGCCTGACGCCGGAGTTCCGCCAGACCACCATTTAACGTCCTCAACTCTGCCTGACAACTACCTAGGGCCCGACATTCTACCAGACCCCCAAGAGACCCCGAAGTTCTACCAGCAGAACCTTAGGCCTTTAAAAGCCTCGAACTTCCACCCTATGGGTGATACTTGTAGTCTGATCGCCCTTGGAGGCGAGTCAGCCCCCTGTAATCTACTCAAGTTCTAGTGAAATCATTTCAACTGGGCCAGGCCCCGTGGTTTTTACCCTTTTCATGGTTTTCCACGTAAAAATCTTGTGTTCTCTGTGTGCGGGCTGGATATCCGTACAACGCTAAGACGTAGTATTTTAACTCTATCGCCGCGTATATTCTGACCCGCAACAGTTTGGCGCCGTATGTGGGAAACAAATCTCACTATCCTGAAGCACCACTGTAATGGCCAACAGGCGCATTAATCGCATCATGGGAGCCTCTCGCTCCATTCACACCAATCTCGGAATCAGTCCCTGAATCAGGGACGCCAGGCATCTGCCTCTTTTCAGCCCGGTGGCCGAAACCCTGCCTGAGAAGGGACTTCAGGACCGTCCCTGGAAGATCGTATTCAAAGGATGGAGGATTCCCAGAAGGAGATCCTTCAACTTCTACGAGAAACTCGACCACCTACGTTAGCACCTCCTGACGAAATTCTACTCCCTCAAGATCTGCTAAGGGTTGAAGATGTTCCAGCAGACCACCTTCATGTCGAGTTTCCTCTCCCTCCACTAAGGAGACGTCCTCCAACACGTCAAGACGATGAACTTGCTGACACCGCCAGCTCTACTCATCCTTCGTGTGCAGATCAGCAACACCGCATTCCTCAGGACGCTCCCGAAGGCCAAGCCCGGCCCCATATTGCTGAACTCCCTCGCAACGCCCTAAGGCATGAATTGCGAAGGCTGGTCCGAGAAGATTTCCCTAGGGGAGGTGTGAGGCAACCACCTCGCCCATGGGATTTCCAGGAGTCATCACCTCTGACTGAGGCCATTCTTCAGCATCCTATCCCGGCAGGATTCAAGCTACCCAGCATCGATCCCTATGACGGAACATCTGACCCATACGAGCATATCGATCACTATAGAACCATCATGCATATCCAGCGAGCCTCAGACGCACTCCTCTGTCAGGTCTTTCCTTCCACCCTCAAAGGGCAAGCCCGAACATGGTTCTATTCACTTCCAGCCGGAACCATACCAATGTTCGTCAAATTAGCCAAAGTGTTTGTCGAACAATTTGTCGCCAATCGGAGAATTACTAAGGACTCTTCTCACCTCCCAGGGATTCACCAGAATGAAAGTGAGTCCCTCAAGGAATACTTTCAGAGATTTTCTACTGAAGCTCGTCAAATTTTAGGAGTAGATCCAGAGTTACTTAGAGGGATTTTCCTCGGAGGGCTTCGTCCGGGCCCCTTCTACTCAGCACTTATGCGAGACACAGTCCCTTCGTATGCCGACCTAATCCATCGTGTAGAAGCACAAATATCAGCGGAAGAAGCTATTAGTGCCCACAGAAAGTAATTTGAACAAATTCCTGGAAAGCGCAAAGCCCCTACAATGGAGGACTCATCCTCACAACGAAAGAAAAACTTCTCTCCTAAACCCCCAGTACCACGACGTGAGTTTCGACAGGATGAGGAGTATACACCACTCAATGCCTCTCGATTGAATGTGTTGATGGCCATCCGAGATCAGGAAAATATTAAGTGGCCTAATCCTTTGAAGTCGAACGTAGGAAATCAAGATCAATACTGTCATTTCCACCGTAGTCGTGGACACACTACTGAAGCTTGCAAACAACTCAAGGATGAGATTGAGAGGATGATCCGACAAGGATATCTCCGTCAATTCATCTAAAGCCCACCAACTCGAGATGATGCTGGGGGGCAAAAGCAGTAACAACAAAGACAACCATTAAATAACATTCAAATGGTTGGTGAGATCAAATGATCATATAGTGTATGCATTTGTGTTAGTAATAGTAGTCGTCTTATTTTATTGTGCCTCTTTCAAGTAGTGTGTTGCTCTGATGTCTCTAGTATTTTCTTTCCAAGTCAAACAGTGTTGTCCTTGTACGTATATCTTATGTGTTTAGCATGGTGTAACACTTATATCCCTATGTTGTACTAGGAAGTTGTTATATTATCCTACATAATATAGTGATGTGTTATGCACTCCATTTGATATTATTTGCTTCTTTAGAAAGGATTAAAAATGATGACAGTAGAAAACTACTGATAAATATAGTCTCTTAATCCCTGATTCGAGAAATACACGATATTTATTGTGTCTCGATCATTGGATGATCAATCCCAGGGGGATTCGATCTCGACCTCTTCCATACATGTTAATATCATCGAGCAGGGCTCTGACATATAACCTCGGATAGGTCATACATCCTTGGTGGATTCTCTCGACCTCTTCCACACATGTTAACGTCATCGAACAGGGCTCTGACATATAACCTCGGATAGGCCATACATCCTTGGTGGATTCTCTCGACCTCTTCCACACAGGTTAACGTCATCGTGCATGGCTCTGATATACAACCTCGGATAGGTCATACATCCTTGGTGGATTCTCTCGCCCTCTTCCACACAGGTTAACGTCATCGAGCAGGGCTCTGAAATACAACCTCGGATAGGTCATACATCCTTGGTGGATTCTCTCAACCTCTTCCACACAGGTTAACGTCATCGAGCAGGGCTCTGACATACAACCTCAGATAGGTCATACATCCTTGGTAGATTCTCTCGGCCTCTTCCACACAGGTTAACGTCATCGAGTAGGGCTCTGACATACAATCTCGGATAGGTCATACATCCTTGGTGGATTCTCTCGACCTCTTCCACACAGGTTAACGTCATCGAGCAGGGCTCTGACATACAATCTCGGATAGGTCATACATTCTTGGTGGATTCTCTCGACCTCTTCCACACAGGTTAATGTCATCAAGCAGGGCTCTGACATACAACCTCAGATAGGTCATACATCCTTGGTGGATTCTCTCGAACTCTCCTGCACAAGTTAATATCATCGAAAAGGACTATGACATACAACCTCAGAAAGGTCACACATCTTTGGTGGATGTTATTGACCTACGCTCTTCTACCCGTCATCGGGGTTTTGCTAGTCAGCGGACTCTCATCAGATTTTCTACCCGACGTCGTACTTCTACGCGACGCCGGAATTCTGCCCATCGCCAGACCCTCATCGGACTTCTACCCGACATCGGACTTATACCCGTCACCGGACCCTCATCGAAGTTCTACCCGATGCCGGACTTCTGCCCATCGCCGGACTTCTGCCCGTCGCCGGACCCTCATCGGATTTCTACCCGATGCTGTACTTCTACCCGACGCCAGGCTTCGGACCCTCGTCGAAGTTCAACCCGACGCTGAACTTCTACTTGACGATGGACTTCTGCCCATCGCCAGACTGCTACTGATCACCAGAACTTCGTCAGACTTCTACCTAATGCCAAACTTCTGTACACCGACAGACTTCGTCAGACTTCTATCTAATACCAAACTTCTGCACACCGACAGACTTTTGTCGGACTTCTACTCGACACTGAACTACCACCTGAAGCCAGAGCTACTGCCCATCACCGGACTTCCTCCTGATGTCAGACTTTCGCCCGTTGCCAGACTTCCACCGACTAACGTCGGACCTCTACATGATCTCTCAAGAAAATAGGGGAAGACTCCTGCTCAGTGAGGGGCCCAAGACCGGTTCAGGGGATACCACCTGAAATGGACTAGGGGAGTGCCTCAACGTGAGGAGAAGAGGGGAAAGCGGAAAGGGAGAAGGGCTGAAGGGTGGAACCTCCTTCTTGCAGAGAGGGGCCCTAGCCTGGACAGGGGATGCCGCCTGTGCCGGGCTAGGGGAAGGCCTCAAATGAAAGAAGGGAAGGCAGAAGGGGAGAAGGGCGGAAGCAAAGGGTCTTCTTCTTACAGAGAGGGGCCCTAGCCTGCACAGGGGATACCGCCAGTGCAGGGCTAGGGGAAGGCCTCACGTGAAAGAGGAGGGGGAGAAGAGAAGAGAGGGGCAAGAAACTCATACACCCTATGGGGCTATTTATAGTAGGAGGGGGATGTTGGGGGAGTTAAGATGGTTATGAAAAAAAAAAATATATTTTTTGGCACGGTTACTGTAGCAACCTTACTGTAGCGACGGTACTGTAGCTGCGGTTACTGTAGGCAACGGTTACTGTAGCAACCGCTAGTGGTTAATGGAAAAAATTGTTACGGCAGATGGCGGCACTGTAGCAAATCGTTACTGTAGATGACGGGTACTGTAGCAGAGTTACTGTAGCAAAAAATTACGGGCTCGATTTTCATGCCCAACAGTCCAAATTGAACGTTTTTGGGTCTCCGGACACGTTTTTCGGCGTTCGGACTCAATTTTGACACTTTCGAAGCTGTTCGAGACCTCTATGCCCAAGATTGGATTATTTTCAATTTTCAAATCGCCCAAAAAATCCCCCAAAAACTGTGACGCGTATTTTCGGACTTTTGGAGCTTCGACGTCTGAAAATAGGGGGGCAACTGATACATCCTAAAAAAATTATCTTGATCAGACACGAATCTCGAGGCAAAACTAAGGTGAAAACTTCCGAAATTAATTCAGGGACCATCCGAACTCTGATTCTAGCAAACTTATAGTTGAACTGAGCGTCTCGGAAATACGAACCCAACGACACTAAATTTAACCCAATCCGAGCCCAAATGGGTCCAAATCAAAAGTCCGAAGCGCTGTTGGAAGGTTCAAACCATAATTTGGATTACCAAACGGTCTTCGAATGTGACATGCTTATACTTGAATCGAGCGTCTCGACGAGGCGAATCCAACGAGCCCAAGATCGCCAAATTCCGACATCATTAAGACCTTCAAATGTCCAGCGAACGGTCTATGATCAAGGGATTCAAGATCGGCCGTCCATTCAACCACTCCCTAACTACCCCTGATCTTCCACCTATTTACGGGCCATGCCACTCACAAAAATCTATAAATAGAGACCCCATTTCTCATGAAAAGGGACACATATTCCTAAGGAGAAACAGAGAGAGCTCTTGCCTCCTCGCTCCTCCTCGACCACCGCCGGAGTTTCGCTGGACCACCGCCTGACGCCGGAGTTTCGCCGGACCATCACCTGAGGCCCTGCTCTTCGCCGGACCACCACCTGAGGCCCTGCACTTCACCGGACCACCACCTGAGGCCCTGCACTTCGCCGGACCATCACATGAGGCCCTGCTCTTCGCCGGACCACCGCCTGAGGACCTGCACTTCGCCGGACCACCACCTGAGGCCCTGCTGTCCGCCGGACCACCACCTGAGGCCTTGCACTTCGCCGGACCACCACCCGAGGCCCTGCTCTTTGCCCGACCACCGCCTGACGCCGGAGTTCCGCCAGACCACCATTTAACGTCCTCAACTCTGCCTGACAACTACCTAGGGCCCGACATTCTACCAGACCGCCGGGAGACCCCGAAGTTCTGCCAGCAGAAACTTAGGCCTTTAAAAGCCTCTAACTTCCACCCTACGGGTGATACTTGTAGTCTGATCGCCCTTGGTGGCGAGTCAGCCCCCTATAATCTACTCAAGTTCTAGTGGAATCATTTCAACTGGGCCAGGCCCCGTGGTTTTTACCCTTTTCAGGGTTTTCCACATAAAAATCTTGTGTTCTCTGTGTGCGGGCTGGATATCCGTACAATGCTAAGACGTAGTATTTTAACTCTATCGCCGCGTATATTCTGACCCGCAACAATCATATATTTTTATATAATTTTTTTCTTAAAATTTCATTTAGGATTTTCTTAATTTGGAAAAAATTATATCAAAATGTGCTTCACGTTTTTAAATTTACATTAAGAGTAATATTGCATATAATATTCTGAATGATTAGTCACATTTAGTATTGATAGATTATCCTAATGGCTAGTCCAAGCCATCAATAACATTAATGATCTAATTGGATTTTTTTAAAAAATTTTTTGATCTAATTAAGATAAATTTATACACACACCACATAAGTAAGCTTCAAATCCAAAATCTCTTAATTGATAATCAAAGCTCTCAACCAACAGATCAAGATGAGCTGCGTATCTAACTGAATTGATCATGTATTATTCCATGAGTCTATCCAAGCAATCAGTCCTATAGAATTACTCACATTAATAAGAACATCATTAGTTTGGGAACAATATTCTCCATCTTTGAAATATTTTTACAAAACTCTAGAGTAAGTATGAATTAAGCTGTACTGCTTGAATTGAATGTCTTTAAAATCAAATTTAGAATCATTTGAATTCTGATTTCAACAAACTTATAGTTCAAACAAACATTTTAATAAGATGTGTCCATTAAAGTCAAAAGTGCTTTGATCCAAGTTCAAATGAGCTCAAATCAAGCACTTCAATTAAGTTGAAAATTTTGTGACATTATTTGAAGGAGCAAATGATATTTGAATCTTTCGCGCTCATAATCAAAATGAGTATCTCGAAGAGTGAAATCCAACAGCCTCAAGATGACTTAATTATGAAGTTATTAAGGCATTTAAAAGATGAATAAATAATCTATAATCAATGCAATTAGCACGAGTTGTTCGATGAAATATTTTAAAATTTATGATAAAATTATCAAAATGTCATCCAAAAATTATAAACAGATCGTCATTCTCCACATGAAGAGTTCATTAACCCGAATTTGGTGAAACCTTATATATTTGAAGAGCTCTAGAGTTTAATCTAACACTTAAAACTGATGATCTTCACTAACCAACACCATCGCTCAACCATCGTTGCTTGGTCGTCGTGATTTAATCGTTGTCTCCGACCACCATCACTAATTAACGTAGCTTTTTTTATCTATATCAGGCTATGATCATCCCTAGGGATGTCAATATTTGATACGACCCGAAAACCCGACTCGAACCCGACCTGAAAATTTCGGGTTAGGGTCAACCCAAACCGGAAACGGGTCGGGTTCGGGTTCAAGAATTCGACCCGCTTCAAAAATTGGGTCGGGTTCGGGTTGACCCTTTGACCCAAAATTGACCGTAAACCCGTTTTTGACCTGGCAACCCAAGATTGACCCATTTTTGACCCGAAAAGTGGATATTGACCCGTTTTTGGACCCAAAAACTAGCATTTTTAGTCGGTTTCAGGTCATTCGGGTCGTGTCGGGTTGACCCGGACCCGAAACGGGTCGATTTCGGGTCAGAAAAACCGACCCGTTTGCAAAAACGGGTCGGATTCGGGTTGACCCGAATAGTACCGGGCCAGTTTCGGATTCGACCCGTGACCCGAAATTGACACCCCATCCTTAATCTTTGAATTAAATTAATAGTTTAAAATTAAAACTAAAACATTAAATAAACAAAAATGGCACTCTCATAGCTTAACATAGAGCTAATAATTTCTTATTTGGTGAGTCATAAGTTCTGATCACTTTTTAGAATTTTCTCATGCATGCAATCTTCTATTGATGAAATGTAAATATTATAATAAAATTAACAAATCAAATATTATATTTTCTTGTAAATACTTATATTTTCTCTTTGTCTTGGTGGTCGGGTTTCTAAGGGTAGGGACCAAATTGGCTTTCAGGAGTTTTATGTTATATGATTGGTTGATTAGCTGCCAGACAAAGCTAGCTATTTTTCATGATTTTTAAGAAGATCTCACTGTCTTCTTAGTTTTCCATTCAGTATAAATTCCTTTTTTTTTTCTTGCAGTTGTGCTTGGCTCTTATAAATTGAGGAACGTTTGCATCAGCTAGTTTTAAACTTCATTTCGGTTGGCTTTCTTATAGCTTTATAAAGCTCTTTTTTATATAAAAATATCTTGAACAAATAAAAACAATGATCTCTAAAGCTATCCCAAATGAAATCTTAGGTTTTGTTTTGGACGATTTTTTTTAATTGTTTCTTCAAATTTTTATACTAAAACTCCATTAAAACTCCACTTTAAAAAACAATAAAAAAGTCTTCCTGAACGAAGTCTTAGGCACCCTGTGAGGTAGCTTTTTTATGATTTCTCAATCAACTTTTTAGAACCAAAAAATTTTACACTAAAAATTACTTTAACCTCATTTTTAAATTAGTTAATCTATTATTAATCAATCCACATATTGATTTGATACAATCCTTTTTTTTTATCTATTTTATGCATAATTTTATTGATATTTATTTATGTTGTGAATCAAAGAAAATTTTTGCTAAATTATTAGAAAAAATTTTGTGACAAGTTTCGAACTTTAAGATTGAATCTACCCTAAGATGAGTCCAGTACAAAAATAATTTATATTACAACTCAAATAGACCTTAAAATTTTCAAATTTATCTCAACACAAAATTTAATCGTATATTATAACCCAATTTTTTCTAATTATTATCTTTTTTTACTATTGTATAGGTAATTGCTGTGAAATAATTAGATATTAATATCATATATGCTTATTTTTTTTGTTCTTTTAGACTTTACTAATGTAAGAAGATTCATTTTTTAGCTTGCTTATTAGCTCATTTAAGTACAAGCAAGTCGATTACAAGCCATTTGCTCACACAAAATCCAAATAAGTGAAACATGAACATATACATTAAGCTCAACTTGAGTTCAAGCTGCACGTGATCAACTTAGGCTTCATTTGGGACAACTTTCTTACTGCTTCCCAAAACAATTTTTTAGTATAAAACTTTTGTACTAAAAAACTGCTTTAAAAAGTAATAAAAAACTATCTCAAATAAAGCCTTAATATTCGCAAGTGAAGTCAGCACAGCTCAACCAATTACCAACTTCACTAGAAAGGTGCAGAGTCAATGTCACGGAATCTTTCGAGCAGAAGAAAGTTGTTATGCTCATCGATGAAGTCTGATAAATCTTTATTATCGAAGTTGATCTTGCCCTCAGCAATGATCACCGGTTGCAAACCCTAATCATGAAAATAAAAAAGTCTAATTTAGTTATATGATGAATTATAATAGTAATCATGAATTTTAGAAAGGATAAGATATTAAAATTTTTGGATAATATAATAATGTGTGTGTGCGCGGGTATGTGTGTGTGATTTTTTCAAACTAGTCTTGTTTTATCGCAGCCGTTCAATTTCCTCGAGCTTTTGTGAATGACACTTCCTACAAAATTTTAATTAGAAATAAAATAAAAAAATAATCTATTTATCATATATTTCTTTAATTTTGTTATTATCAGATTTTTATAAAAAATAATATATATAATTTTTTAATAAAAACATCTAGTTATCTGCTCAATAAATTTATTATATATAATGCTCATAATATATATTAAATGTCTTATTATTGTGAATAAACACTCTCCTAATTTAATATAATTTATCTCAAAATATTCCTTCATAATTTTTTTATTAAGAGAGGCACAAAACTCTCTCCCTTAGCAGACAGGCGACGTGTGTGCTTGCTGTAGTCAAAGCAATGGCCTAAGAAAGTCTTTAGTAAATAACAAAATATTTGATGTGTCATACATTGCAACAAAAGAAGAGAGTGAATTATTATTATTGTTTTAAATGATAAAAAAAATCAGATATTCTGAACTGATTTTTATAATAGACTTCAAAAATTAACAGATAACATAGAATAATTTTTATCTTAAGATTTAATTATTTTATATAAATAAATATTTTATTTATTATTATTATTTTTTCTGGATAAATTTTTATTTATCTTATTTATTTTAGTAAAATAAATATTTTAATACTTTACTATTTCATTGTATATATGTTATAATAATTATTCATTTTTTTCCATTATTTAAAAATTAAAAATCAAGTAATTTATCTCATTTAAATATAATAAAAATAACCGGGCGTCAATTTTGATCCAAAAATTAAGGATCTGCTTGTGACGGCTGTAGTATTTAAGAAGTTGGTTACGAAGTTGCTGTGGATAAAATAATTTCCTTATTATGATTGCAAAAACGACTATAATATTTAAGAAGTTGGTTGCGAAATTGCGTGGATAAAGTAATTTTCTTATTATGATTACAGAAAGTAGCTTTGGATTATAAAAATTTCTAAAAAATAATGAAAAAATAACAAGAAATCAACAGTCATATAAAATTATGATTGCTATCTGAAAAATAAAAAAGTCAGAAAGCTATTCCAGACATACCCTAAGTTCCATATCCTAATGCAATTTTTCTTTCCTTTTCTTTTTCAATACTCATTAGCAACATCTATCGATTATTAAAAATTATGAAAATCAAAGTGTTAAATTACTACAGAGAAAATAGTTTAAGAAAAAAAAAATACTGATCATGCTTCAGTGATCAATCATTAAGCTTCACATGCTGAAATAAATAAGCAAAAATACAAGCTAAGTGAAAACACAAAAGAGATCTATTAGCCGGTCTCAACATCACACCCACAAGAACAATTACAAGAAGAATAAATTTCTACAAACTCACCTCAGTGAAAATCCTTAAAGCTTCCTCCATTGTCTTGGTGCTGAGCACATATAAAGCTGCTTCCTGTCATAGAAAAACCTAATCAATAAGCCAATATTTCCTCTATCAATTACATGGACATAAAAGTAATTGATTTATACAAAGCATGACAGAGAGAAAGAATTAGAAACACCAATTAACCACAAAGAATCATACCCTCGCGTACTGTATCTGATCAAAAAATAAAGTTTGTGGTTCTTTGTCTATGGAAGATTTCCTCTCAATTTTCATCTCTGTGTCCATTTCAAGCTCTGTAAATCCTGAGCGAGAGAGAGAGAGAGAGAGAGAGAGAGGTCTCACAGCTAGAAAACGTCGGACATAGAAGAAGAAGAAGATAAGAGAAGAATGAGGATTAATGAATATGAACGGTTGATAAGCATGCAGAGTGGTCTTCACGTATTTATAATACATGAAGAGGTAGGTGAAAACGAAGAGATCATTACGGACAAGTGTCGAGGAAGACCGTACACCTGGCGGAAAGTTCTTGACCTTGCCGGGGAGATATTGTTTGAGAGGAGAGGGAGAGCAAGAGAAGAGGGAAAGGGGTGGAGACACGTTGCGTAAATGGAGAGGGAGTCGAGAGCTCCGCCTTAGGATGCTCCGCCGCGAGGGTTGCAAGGACCACAGCTGGCCCTCGCTTGACCAGTGCAATGTATGAAAACGCATTCAGGACATTTTAGGTCAAGACACGTGAAATACTTTATAATTAACAAAAAAATCTAAGATATTTTTGTGATTATAGCACTTTAGATTATCTCCAACCAAAAAATTCATTTTCCACTCCAAAATATAATAACACTTCAAAATATAATAATTTATCTCCAACCCGAACTCTATTTTTTAGCATCAAAAAAGAATATTCAATATATATTCTTTCTCAACTGCTCCACATGTGCTAGCCCTTCTCTATCTCCGCTTTCTCTATTTCTGTAAAAAATGCGTTGGTGAACAGTTTGCGCCGCACTGTTCACGAACATAAGAATGGATTTGTGCCGCACTATTCACGAACACAAAAATGGATCGCATTTTGTCGTTTGATTAGAGCAGTTCGCGAACGCCATACATGGGTATGGAGTTTAGTTGGAGATGGCCTACTAGCTATAAAAATCTCATCTTTTTAAATATTTTGAGTTAGAATTTACTCAACAATTGTTTCATAAAATACCGTTATTAAGCCTGAATTTATTTTGTGATTAAACTATTAGCCACCACGGATGAAATCAGGAAGAGCTGAGGGTGGATAATTGCTCATCCTAAAATATTTTTTATTTTAGAAAAATAAATATTTTAATTACTTTGCTCATCTTCAATAAATTCATTTACTCAAATTAAAAAAAAAATATTTATTTTTTATTTTATATATAAGTTTATATATTTTATAATCCTATTTTCTTGCTCCTGCTGCTGCTGTTAGCCACCTATATCCTCCTATAAATGTTCAAAATATTCAAAGGAAAAAAAGGTCGTACAAAATTATTTGTGACTTGGTTAATGTAGCGTGGCGTCTTCGCTTGTGCCCTATTTGGCAACGCATGAAACTGACAGCCGAAAATGTAATATAATCTTTTTAGGATATAATATGGAGGCACTGAATGAATGGAAAACATGTGGCAAGGCCTCCAATGCATCTTCACAGCATATGTCACACTCTCCTATGTATCTTCTATATACAATACTGTGAATATTCCCTCTTAACTTTCTTTTTTTTTTTAAATAAATATCTTGAGAGCTTAGTAATAATAACAATATACTTCACATATTTAGATTTATATTTAAAAAATATATATTTAGATCTTGACTTAATTAAAAAAAGTCTATTATATGATATGAATGTTAAAAAAAAAAAAACACCCTTTCCCTCCACTAGAGAAGCGTTGATCATAAAATTTATTTTGTTTGCGTCATCTGTTGTTGTGATAGTGAAAAATATTGGAGAAATAATGAGCGGTGATAATTTTATTTTCAATCGATGGATATATATAAAAGGTTGTTAGACAATTAATGATGTTCTTCGGTTGATTGCGAGCGATGATGACCAAGTGACTTGGATCGATGTTGGTGTAAATTGATGGAAGACGGTGATGGTCTACTGATAGAGAGGATATATCAGTGGTCCTCAATGTTAGCGAGTGACGACAATTGTTGGTGTTGGTTGGTTGGTAGAGATTTAAGATTCTTCAATTTTGAAAACTCTACCAAATCTACCTCCATTTCATACATGAAATGAAGGCCTTCTAATAGAGTTTTGGTTGTGGAATTTTGATTTGTTTTGTGAAAATAATTCAAATAATCCATTCAACAGCCCAAAATAATCATCTTTAAACATCAGACATTTTTTAAGCATGCAAGCGTTTTTGTGACAAAAAATTATCATCTTGAGTAGGGGTGTCAAAACCGGGTTTCGGGTCGGGTTCGGGTCGAATCAAGAATTGACCCGGGCTCAAACGGGTCGACCATAACCCGACCCGGATATGTAAGCGGGTCGGATTCTCGAACCCGGACCCGACCCGTCGGGTTGACTCGACCCGGCCTGGTTGCGGCGGCGGGACGGCGGAACGGCGGGCTCCGTGCGGGCAGGAGGGGCAGCAGCGGGCGCTCGTGGGCAGGCGGGGCAGCAGCGAACGCGCGCGGGC
Source organism: Dendrobium chrysotoxum (assembly GCA_019925795.1). NCBI lineage: Eukaryota > Viridiplantae > Streptophyta > Magnoliopsida > Asparagales > Orchidaceae > Dendrobium > Dendrobium chrysotoxum. The sequence goes on along the minus strand of CM034312.1, from coordinate 21,621,554 downwards.
CGAGCGGGGCAGCAGCGGGCACGTCCCCGCGTGCGGGCAGGGCGGGGCAGCAGCGGGCAGCCTCGGGACCGCTCGAGCAGACCTTGGGCAGCGCGCGGGAAGCTTAGGGCAGAGCGCGGGCAGCCTCGCGGGCAAGTCGGGCAGTGCAGTCAGGTCTTTGTAAACGGGTTTCCGGGTTGACCCGACAACCCGACGGGTCAACCAGAACCCGACCCGTTTTTCAAACGGGTCGAATCCTGGAACCCGAACCCGACCCGTTTTGAAATCGGGTCGGGTCAAACCCGAAAATTCCGGGTCGGGTTCGAGTCGAGTTTTTGTGTCGTGTCAAATATTGACACCCCTAATCTTGAGTTTGTTAAATTCTTCTCATCAAAATATACCTTTTGATTATAAATTTATTCAAATTAAAATTCAAATATTTTTAAATTTTATTTAATTTTTTTTAATTCAAATACTCACATCAAGAAATATGAACTTAGGCTTCGTTTGTGGGAACTTTCTTATTGTTTTCTAATACAAAAATTTCTAGTTCAAAAAATTTTTATATTAAAAAATAGTAAGAAAGTTGTCCCAAATAAAATCTAATCACAAAAGTATAATCAGTGCTTTTATTCCCTGCAACAACTAAAATGATTAGATTAAAGAGCCAGAGGTTTAAGCTTGTAGTTTAATAAGCTAACTTATTCTCATTAAGAACAAAATAATATGATTACAAGAGCTTAACAACAAATAAAAGCCGCCGTGCAGATTAATTAACAGATTGGACCGAAGAATCAGGAAAAAATTATAAATAAATAAATAAAGAAAGAAATAAAGAATCCGGAAAAAATTATAAATATATATATCCTTTTTTAAGGGCAGCCACGCAGCCATGGGGTAGACTCTTGACTTCCTTTGGTCATGACTCACCAAGAAGTTGCCGTAAATTTTGTCTGTTCTGGCGACCAATTCTCCAATAATTATGAATTATTTATCATTCTACGACGGTTTCATATTCTCAAAAGTTATAATGTATTCTTCTTAACCAGGTTTAGTCATTTATTCAAGCATGAAACTATATAGAAGAAAGTCTTCATAATTAAGAAGAAATAGTTTAATTAGCGTTTAATGCACGTAAAAGAAGAAATGTATGATGACAATTTGTTGATGGGTGCTTTGTGATAATCACTTTTTTTATCTTGTTTGTCCGTTAATTCTCTTATTTGTGACTTCTTTGGTTGGAGAAAATTGAATTGTGTGCCGTTTGGAGGAAGATATATATATATATTGATTTGGAAGAAAGAGACGGCTGACAAAATCGATGTAGCGGAATTATAAGAGAGAATATTATCCACTTTGGCCTAAGAGCTTCACAATTTTGTCTTATTAGTTCCAGGAAGTCTCTCATCCCAAGATTTTTCCGGGATAAGCACACTTTACTACGAATTTCTTAAAAAATTTCTTACTACATCAAAAGACACCTCAATGTTTAATAGTTTAGCTTCTTTTTACTTGATGGATTTCACAACGGCGCTAACTGAACAAAATCAACAATCATCATAACAAAATTTAAATTTAACACGACAACGAAGTATATATTCAAATGTTAACAATCTTTTAGAGGACTTTTTCCATGGACATATTGGACCAACACAAATGTTGAGCTCTTCATTTCTGTGACTTGGTATAGGATTAGCAATCAATAGGGTTAAGGCAAAGGATCCTTATTATTGAAGTGAACCTAGGGAATAAATATCATCTGTAATGAAGATGTGACTTCATGAATTATAGAAATAGTGCTATTAGATTGTTGATGATATGAACTTCTTATGAAAATTTTCATTTAAACTTGAGTTCCTTGTCCATGCTAGTGGCAATGATGATAAAAAGCCAGTCTCCTCTCGAATTTTTTTTTACCAAAAATTTTTTCTTGAGTGTCAATCCGAATAACATCTATGCAAACTTGAGAAACATCAATTTTAACATGAACTATAGTAATTAATGGCATCAATATATAATTAGTAAATGAATCTACAAGAAAGGGATTGCAAAATAAAGATTATGAAGAGTACAAAATAAATTTGTCAAATAGGTAGTTCTTAAATAAGGAAAACAAATTGAAATAGAGATAATGAGAGATTAACTTGAAAAATCAAAATCAAAGAACCATTTTGATAACTCATTAAATAGACACCAATTAATACTAATTTCATCACAAAAATATTGTTGTCCTTGACCTAAAAGGATTTTAAGTAGGCATATCTTAAATTGTGCGGGGGGGAGGCCTAGTGTAACAACCCAAACTCATAACTATCGAGATATTGTCCGCTTTGACCTAAGGGCCTCACGATTTTGTCATGCTGGTGTAACTTCCTAGGATGTCACCCATCCCCAAATTTCTCCTAGACGAGCAGGCTTATTTGCAGAGTTTCTTAATGAAATTTTAACTATTAAACCAAATCATGCCCCAATATTTAAGAGTTTAACTTCTTTTTACTTAAGGGGTTTCACAATCTCCCTACTTAAATAACCAATGTCCACGTCTGTATCTTTATCTCAGAATCATTCACCAAATAAATAGGATTCTAGAGGTGGTCTCTATAAGTTCAAGTGGTGACTCCCACCACATAGTACTTTATCTCATACAAGATTCAAGAGGTGGCTCTCAAGGCGTAATACTATATTTTGTATAGCACTTACCAGTTCCCATCTTCCTACTGGTGTATTGACGTGATACCATTTGTAATAGCTTAAACTTTTAACTATCGAGATATTATCCATTTTAGCTTAAGGGCCTCACAGTTTTATCTTGTTGGTGTAACTTCCCAGAAGACCAGTCATTCTTAGATTTTTCCTAGATGAGTACGCTTAACTACGAAGTTTCTTAAAGAAATTTTAACCATTACACCAAAAGGCACCTTGATGTTTAAGAGTTTATTTTTTTTTTTATTTAAGGGGTTTCACAATCTTCCTTCCTAAGTAACTGACGTCCTCGTTATTATCTTTATCTCAGAATCATCTATCAGATAAATATGATTCTAGAGGTGGCCCCTATAATTTCAAGTGGTGACTACCACCATATAACACTATATTCCATACAGGGTTCAAGAGGTGGCTCCCATGGCATAATATTTTATCTTGTATAGCACTTAATTTCTATATTCCGACGGGTATATTGCTTTGATACCATTTGTAATAGCCCAAAGTCTTAACTATCGAGATATTATCCACTTTGGCCTAAGGGCCTCATGATTTTGCCTTATTGGTAAACTTCCCAAGAGGAACCCCACACTACAAGAAAATCGTCCATTACTGGCAACAATTTTCGACGGAATCCATTAATTTTCTGGCGGTTATGAAAACTTCTAGCAATTTTTTGACAACTTGAAGACCGTCGGAATAGATCAAGTAAGAAATCAAAACCAGCGGTATATTTTCGGTGGTAAATTTTTTTTGACGGTTTTCTGGCGGCTATAATAGCCGGAAATTACTGTTGGCCAAAAATTGATTAATAAGAAATTTATACATCATCTTCACATCTAAAAAAATAGATTAGTAAGAAATTTTTTTAATTTTTCTCCCTTTTCAACCCTGCATAAGCATGTCCACTTACAAAAATATTGATTGGTAATAAGTATCTAAAGATCTCTAATCACAAGGCACATAAACATTCATCAAAGATTACATCATTTTCATATCTTCATTATTATCATCCTCATCATTATAGAACAATCAACCATCACAACATTTGAACACATCCGCCAAACTCATTCAATTTTTGCATGTAAAGTAGACACATATAACATTTAACGCATTCAAAATTAGAACAATGCTCCTAACATAAGACCAAAGTTGGTTACCCTAACAAGCAATCTAAAGTGAGATATTTTTTTTTCTAACTTTTAGTTTGTTTAAGGGTACAAAGGAGTTTTGTTTATATTTAAATAATAGTTTGATAAAACTTTGTTGTTACCCGTTTTTTATGTTTTGATATTCTAGTTTTTATTTATGATTTACAAAAACATAATGAATAGAGAACACAATGTAATAAGTTTACAAATCAATAAGCCATAATCACACAAAAAATGCAATCCATGATATATTGCATTTTAACATGTTTCATGCCCTCCATGCTACCTCAATCTAATTAGAAGCCAATCTCCTTCTTATAAAAGCTCCTCACAAATGATAGCATATGGACTTTTTAGACCCTATTGAAAATGAACTCTTATATGAGAAGGACGAGTTGTTATTTTGCCCCTCACTCTTCGGTATTGTCCAATGGGTCAAGGTGTACATCCTTTGCATATTGTATATTTTATAATTAAGAGTGGACTCTTCATCGTCATTGTATCATGGATGTAAATTATGAAGTTTAACCACATATAAATTATAACAATTATATAAAAGTTATTTTTTTCTAAGTGTCACAACACTAAGGAGACAATGCTGCAATTATATTCATGTAAAAAATGAGATTCAAGAAATATTTGATGTAGACGAAATAAAAAAAAAATCAAAGGAGATGGAGATCACCTTCGGCTAAGGAGATAGAGATGAAGTCCAGCGGGCAGAAATTGGCTAGGGTGGAAGGTTAGCTATGCGTCACCGAGGCTAGGGCTGAAATCGGCTAGGGCGGAAGGTCGGCTAGGCGTCACAGGCGTTCTCTGGACGAACGAAATGAGACAGGAAAAATGAGGAGGCGAAATGAGGAAGAATGAGAGGGGGTTCAGTTTTAAGGCACTTACCGACGGCATTTCCAGCTGTTAAAACTGTTGGAAATAAGTAACTTAAAAATGATGGCTAAACTGCCGGTAAATGTGTCATGGTAAGAATATATCGGCGATTTGTTTGGTGGTCATTTGAGTGCCAGAATTTTCGGTGGTTAATTGGTTTTTTCCCGGCTATCCAACCGCCGGTAAATAGCAGCGGTCAAACCGTCGGTTTCATCACCGGTAATTCTGGCGGTCAAATGACCGCCAGAATTATAGCCAGTATTCAGTGAATTTCCTGTAGTACCATTCTAGGATTTCTACATGATAATTAAGCATGCTTAACTATGAAATTTCTTAAAGAAATTCTAATCATTACACCAAAAAGGTGCCTCGATATTTTAGAGTTTAACTTCTTTTTAATTAAATGGTTTCACAGCAGCGCTGACAGAACAAAATAAACAGCCATCACAACAAAATTTAAATTTAACATGGGCAACAAAGTATATATTCAAATTTCAACAATCTTTTAAAGGACATTGTCCAAGAACATTTTGGGCCAACGTAAATGATGAGCCATTCATTTATGTAACTTGGTGTAGGATTAGCAATCAATAGGGTTAAGCCAAAGGATCCTTATTATTGAAGTGAACCTAGGGAATAGGTATCATGTGTAATGAAAGTGTGACTTTATGAATTATAGAAATAGTGCTATTAGGTTGTTGATGATATGAATTCCCTATGAAAATTTTCTTGCAAACTTTAGTTCCTTATCCATGCTAGTGGCAATGATGATAGAAAGCCAGCCTCCTCTCGATTTTTTTTCTTTTTACCGAAAACCTTTTTCTAGATTGCCAATCCGAATAACATCTATGCAATCTTGAGAAACATCAATTTTGACATGAACTATAGTAATTAAGGGCATCAATATATAATTAATAAATGAATCTAAGGGATTGCAAAATAAAGATTATAAAGAGTACAAAATAAATTTGTCAAATATGCGAGTTCTTAAATGTGGAAACTAATTATAATAGAGATAATGAGAGATTAACTTGAAAACACAAAATCAATGAACCATTTTGATAATCTCATTAAATAGCGACCGATGAATATAATTTCTTCACAAAAAAATGTTGTTGTACTTAACCTGAAAGAATTTTAAGTGGGCATATTTTAAATTATGCAATGAGGCATAACAATTCTCAATAAACTAACATAGCTTGTAAAGTGGTTCTCATAGAGTGAAAAATAGGTCCACAAGTCATGAACATTCATACCAAAGCAAATTTGAATGGATCTAACAATCATAACAATTTCATAATGGGATTTTAAATAGCAAGTTTACTTTAGCATAAAGATGGTGGGAGGAATCATTGATTGGGGTGAAATTGGACCCATAAGAGACAAAGAATGAATGATGATTTCGTTAATAAATGCGACAATCACTAGTAATTAAATCCAAATGAAGTAATATAATCCTCGTCATAGGGCAACGAAATAGAGATACCAGTTCAAACTCATATGCACACTATATAAAGGGTTTGGAGGATCAGGAGGAGGCAAACGATAGCCTGACCATGGGAAGAGAAGTAGAAATATTGGCACCAATCTATTGAGTTTGGCTTTTATTAATTGAGGAATATTTACATCACGTAGTTTTATTAAATTATTTTGATTTTATGAGATTAAAGTGATACAATCATTTTTAGGGGTTGATAAAAATTTATTTCCCACAAAATATTTCTTATTCAAATAAATATTTAAGTTTGTTCCTAAAAATTATTTTCAAATTAATTAATCTATTATTGATGAATCTATATATTTATTTTATACAATTCCTTCATATTTGTCAATTTTATGATCAATTTTATTGATATTTATTTGTTGTTATTCCAAGAGAACTTACACTTAACTATTAGAAAAAAATTTGCATCAAGATAGACTTTAAAATTGAATATACTTTGAGATAAACCCAGCATATGAATAATTTATAATATATGCATCTCAAATAGATCAAATAATTTAAAAGTTTATCTTAACTCAAAATTTGACCAATGTTTTTTTTTCTAATTATTATTATTATTATTTTATTAATGTGTATGCAATTGATGACAAATAATTAGATAGTAATTTCATATTTACTGATTTTCTTGTTCTTTTAGACTTATACAATTATTTGCTAATACAAGAGGCCAAATACTCATTCATTTTTTTTCCTTGCTCATTAGCTCGTATTAGTACAAGTTCGATTAATTTAGATAAGTCAATTACAAGTTATTTTACTCAAAAATTCAAACATGCCAAATATATATATATATATATATATATATATATATATATATATATATATATATATATATATATATATATATATATATGAAAGCTTAGCTCGAGCTTAAGCCCAACATGAACCGCTTAATATGATCGTCAAGTCAATCCAAGTGCAGTCGGCTCAACTTAGCTCAAATGAAATCCAATTTAGAAAGGGGCGGAATCCAGTTCACTTGAATCTTTCAAGCACAAGAAAGCTCTTATGCTCACCGATGAAATCTGATAAATTTATGTTTTTCAAGTCGATCTTCCCCTCGGCAATGATCACCAGCGGCAAACCCTAATCATAAAAGAAAAAAAAATCTAAGCACGATCATATTGACGAATTATGACTTTAACCATGATTTTAGAAAGGATAATAAAAATATAGGATAATTAATAAAGCAAGATTCTCATAAGTAGGCATTTAGGATTTATCATATATAATGCTCATAATATTATTAGTTTTTTCAATCTCACAAAAAAAATTAGTTGCATAACACATTTTATTTGAATAAAAACACATGAAAATTCTATTATAACAAAAATATATTAAACAATCAAATAATTTATAAAAAAATGTTTTATAATTAAAAAAAACACTCTCCTAATTTAATATAATTTATATCAAAATATTCCTCTGTAATTATCTTTTTTATTCAGAAAGTTACCCAGTTCTACCATAACAACCAATATATATTATACTCGATCGGCAGACAGGCACTATGGTTGCTGTAATCAAATCATCGGTCTTCGAGAAAGTCCCCAAGTAAATAACAAAATATTTGATGTGTCACACATAACAACAAAGAAGAGAGTGAATTATTATTAAATTATTATTAGGGCATCCATCCTCTCCTTTATGATTAAAATAATAATATATCTGATGTAATTTTTATAATAAACTTAAAAATGGGTTAAATTTAAAAATAATCCTCTAATTTCTTGTATATGACTATTTTAAATAGTCTCAAAGTATAATATTACTTTAATTTAGTTCCTCGATTATATAATATTGATCCAAAATAATATATTTGAGGCTAAATTGAGATCAATTTGTTAAAGTCAAGGGACTAAATTGGATCAATTTTATCTCAATTATAATATTAGGTATTATTTTGGATCAATTTTATATAATTGAGGGACTAAGGCTTTGTTTGGGACAACTTTCGTACTGCTTTCTAAAACGACTTTCTAGTACAAAAAATTCTAATTCAAGAAATTTTTATACTAGAAAGCTGTTTTAGAAAGCAAGAGAAAAGCCATTCCAAAAGAAGCCTAAGGCTTCGTTTCAGAAGGCTTTTTTAAAGCAGCTTTCTAGTGCAAAAATTTAATTTTTTGTATTAAAAAGTTACTTTAAGAAACAGTAAGATAGTCGTCCCAAACGAAACCTAAATTAGGGCAACAAAATACTCTGGGCTTAAATTGGCAATATAGGAATAGTATGAGGATTTATTTTGAAATTTTATGGCTTAAAAAAGTATCTGGTTAACATAGAATAATTTTTAAATTAATATTTAATTTATTTAATTTTAATTATTAATTTTATTGGATAAATTTTTTATCTTAATTATTCTATTGATATAAATATTTTATTATTTCATTGTATATTTTATAATAGTTCTTAAGTATTTTCTTTTATTTGAAAAATTAAAATCATGTAATTTGTACATTTAAATATAATAGAAATAAGCACACGTCAACCATTGAACTAGAAATTGAGTTACATATCCTAACTCAGTTTTTCTTTTCTTTTTCATTTAATATCTATCCATTATTATAAAAAAGGATAAATTTTAAAAATAGATATAACAAAGAATTTAATTATTAAAAAAGTTTATTAAAAATAAATTTAAAAATAAACAAAATTGTTCATTTAACGGGTGATTTGCTACGAACGTGACAAGCAAGTCTCCAATTAAATGGGCAACTAGAAATTTTTAGTCATATATTGAATTCTTTATCTTATGTTTAGTATAGTCGTGCACACATACACGTAAAAGAGTCTCATAAGAGAAGTAAAAAAAAATTGTATGAAAAAGTTTAGGAAAAAAACATAGAGCTTGACTTAATTAAAAAGTTTATTATATGATATAATAATTACAAAATCCACCCTTTCTCTTGACTAGAGAGGCAATGATCACAAAAATTGCATTGCTTGATCTCTTGTCATAGTGAAAAATACTGGAGAAATAATGAGTGTTGGTTTCGTTCGATGGCCAAGGAAGGGTGTTAGATGATGATGGTCATCTTGATTGCAAGAGATAATGGCTAGGTGACTGTGAGTGGTGACATAAATTGATGGAAGGTGACGATGGTCCAACAATAGAGGATCAATAATGGTGATCTTCAATGTTTGTTGCCTATGAGTGAGTGATGACAATTATCGGCGTTGGTTAGTCGGTAGAGCTTTAGGTTTCTTTAATTTTGAAAACACTTTTGACTCCACCTCCAATCCAAACATGAAATGAAGGTCTACTCAGAGTTTTAATTTAGTTGTGAAACTTTGATTTATTTTATAAAAAATCTCAAACGATACAACATGTGTGGAACCAACCTCTTTTTTTAGAATGAGCAAAATATAATTATGAAATACATAATCTTATTCATGAAAATATAAAATGAATTTTTTTATTAAAATTTGATCAACCACATTCATTGAAGGTGGGCAAAATAGTTGATTTCTTATTTTTCAAAGAAAAAAAATTTCAATATGGGTAACCCACCCTGAGCTTTTCTTGATTCCACCCCTAAATCCGCTCAGATATGTTTTAGTATTTAAGTGTTTTAGTCGCAACAAAGTTGTAAACTTGGGTTTGTTAAATTAGTCTCGTCGAGATACAGTTTTTAACCATAATTTTTTTTAAAATAAAATTCAAATATGTTCAAATTCAATTTAAAATTTTTTCATTCAAATAATTACATCAAGATCTGCAACAGCTAAAATGATTAGAATAAAAAGCCGGAGGTTTAAGCTTGTAGTTTAATAAGCTAACTAATTCTTATTAAGAACAAAATAATATGATTACAAGAGCTTAACAACAAATAAAAGCCGCCGTGCAGATTAATTAACAGATTGGAAAAGCATCCTTATATTTGCTGTTTATGATTATAATTACTTATTATACATCATTTCAAGAGGTAAAAAGTAGTATTATAAAGCTCATTCTAACTTTTGAGGTTTTATTTGAGATAATTTTTTTATTATTTAAAATAATTTTTTAGTACACAAATTTTAATGTACTAAAAAATTATTTTAAGAAGCAGTAAGAAAATCATCCTAAATAAAATCTGGGTCTAGGACTCAATAGAGAAGTCTAGACAAGCGCTCATGTGAGCATTATGAGACCAATCTAAGTATTCTCCCTCGTATGGCTGAAGAGTTGTAAGCACTCTCCTCCTGTATGATTTTAAGATAGGTATATATATAATATACTATTGGCTCCATCTATGGGCAGTTCCATCATAAAAAGTTAGGAGCTCAATGATTTATCCATTTTTTTTTTCCTCGAGCCAAGAAACCTTAAGCCTGCCCCACACCTGTGGCTTCTCTTGGTATACATCCCCTCTACAGCCGATGTTGAGTTAAACTTGCTTGCCCTCATAGCTTTAAGAACTCATTAAACTCTTTTCCCTTTAATGATAATAAGATCCAATGATATTCCTTATATCCTATAGGCCTCCCATTAATCAAGGAATTCAGTAAGTCCATCTCATAAATCCCCCAGTACCAAAGATAGTAAATCCTTTTCAGAGGCCTATTCATAATGTCCACCGAAATATTGATATTTATATTTACATAAAGCCTTCAAGGTAAATTATAATGCATACCATATATCTTTCTTGGACCAGATTATCACCACATACTTCATATTTTCTTGGGATGGGTTATCACGCCGTAAGTCCCATCATATTCTTAGATTGGATTATGACTATAATTCACATTATATTCTTGAATTGGGTTATCAACCCATAAGTTCATTATTTTCTAAAATTGGGTTATTACCCTATGCTATATCTTTCTCAAATTATGTTATCATCTCATGTCATATCTTCCATGAATTAGGCTATCACCTCATCTTCTATTTCTCTCTCAGGCTAGGTTCTCACTCTGTTTTGCTTCCCCCTTAGCTTGGGTTATCACCTCATAAGTCTTAATATAAGTGCAGCAAAATAGACATTTTCTGTCCTCCACTCAAAGAATGAAGATTTGAAGTAACATTTTGCAGACTTTCTGCTTAAAATTGGTCATATGGAACTCATTAACTTAAAAGAAGTGTTGTTGCATGATGAACTATGCGGGCGTGTAGATGGAACAGCTTTGTTACAACATAGTTGCTTTAGTTCATGTAACGAGTTTTCATGAAAATAAATAAAGAAAAAGCAGAGAAAAAGATAGTCTATTTATACAAAATACAAAACTCCAGGAAGCACGCTTCAGGCTAAATACCGTGCAAATTTGGAAATCCTTCTGAAGATCGCTTGCCTTTGGCTACTCCCAGTTTCATGCCAACAGAGACTAAAGTCTCCAGAGATCTTTCACTATTTGCAATAAGATCCTCATCTAAGTCAATGGAATCCTGCAAACAGAAACAAGGAATAAGATTATCCTGGCTTCTTGAAATTCAAGCATATAAATGTTCAGAAGTATCATCAAACCAGGCTTTCAGCACAAACAAAAAAGTTGTTTTTTATCCCATCTATTTCTCATTTAACTTAGAAAAATGAGAAGAATGTGACGAGGCAGTCTTATATCCGGGGTTCCAGAATGAGAAGAATTAGACAATTGTAAACACACATTTCTTACGTAAAAAGCAGTCTCATACTAAAGCTTTGCAGCATGGACATTCATGAGGCATGGCAACGCAGGTTTAAAAATAATAGAAAAGTAGTATAAGAAACAACAAATGCATTAAGCTACATCAAACATTAATTAGTGAAATATGCCCTAAAGTTTCACGTTCTCATATGCTTCAAAGTGTGGGAAGGAGCAACAAAGAAAAGTACCATTAATTCTGTGTCTGAAACTACAGCAGAGTTCAAGAAAAGCATTGGTTTGGATATGCAAGGGACAACTTTAAGGAATTTAGATTATGCTTAGCATTGCATACCCTTGTACTGAAACCTGCTCAGGGTCCTACAAGAAGTTACTCTAGCTTATGCTGTCAATTACAGATTTTTCAGGAGAGGTTTTTATTGATAGGATGAATTGATGCAGTACAATTCAAACTAAGAGTCAAACACAGCTACAAAAGAGCTAAACAGGGCCAATTTTCAAGCATTTTTTAAGTGCGTATTTAATTATGGCAAAATTTTCTCATTTTTTATTTCAATTACTTTATTAGATTAAGTTATCATCTTTGGAATGCTGGGTTCGAATTTGAACGTTTTATTAAGATTATGTTTGATTTTAAAATTATGGGTCTATGTAAGATTATTTTACAGATAGAAATCAATAGCTTATATTCATGATTATTAATTATAGATATCTAATAAACAAAATTAATTGTGAGGCCAACTTACAATCTCCTTTTATCCCTTCAAATTATGTACATGAAGTTTTCATTTTCTCACCTTCATCGAGGAACTATCTCATCACGCAAGGAATTATATTACAACGTACACAGCATCTAAAGCAATTTGGACTCAGAAATCTACTAGTATTTAGATAAGCTGCAAAGAAACCATCATTCTACTTGCGCCTACAAGATTATCAGTTGTAGAAATTAAAATCTTCAGCAGTTGCATCTAGATTGTAAAAAAACAGACCTTTTCAAACAAGCATATTACAGTGCTTCCTCCAAATGAGAAATATCCAAACTGACGAAAAGATAAGAAAGCATCTTGGTTAGTTCCCAATTGAGCATTCAAAGTCGTAAGTTCATAACAAAGCAAGCATAAGAGCGTAAAGACAAATACCTCATCACCTTTGTGGACGTAATCACCCTTCTTCTTTATGAAAGTGATACTTCCTACCATTGTTGCCCCAATTGCAATAAATGCTACCTATACCCAAAACCAAAATATAGCAACTTTCAGATAGAAAACGGAACTACAAATACCCACCACCACAAGTGAATAAGAAATGTTCAGCACTTTTTTAGGTTAATCTGAGCTACTCTATCAGAACATTATACTACAAACGATGAAAACTGTAAATAAATTGAATACAAGCATATGGTGTTAAAAGCTGAGTTTAAAAAGTTGGTTTTGAACCCTAACATACAAAACCACGCATGACAAAAGTACATTTCCCACATGATCAACCACACGAATGCGTAGAAGAGAAATGGGAGAGTTAGCCAGCACACATTTTTAATAAGCTTAATATGAGATAATTAGTCAAACAGTAATGCCTCTGCAGTAAACAACACGTGAAGTTAGTACTGGAAAAAAGAACATCAAGCCACACTAGCAAACACAGCAAATAGCAAGATAGGTACAGATTGAAAAACAACACGTATGGCTTCTGTTTCCAAAAGCAAGCATTTCTTGATGAATGAGATGACAAGAATTACTCTCCAAGAACACTGTAGTAAAAAATCAACAATTTCTAATCATAGACTTGTAGGACCTATCCATGCAAGTAAATCAAATCAGTTATACAACAACTTAAATGAATAGTTACATCCTATCTGTCAAGCAGGGAAGGAATACGAAAAAAAATTTGTCATCAGTCACCAAGATTCACCGAGCTTCAAAGAACACATTGCAAATGAGAGTTTATGCATTTTTTATTTTCAGCTGTGGAATTCATCCTATCACATCATGTATTCTACAACTTGCTTTTACGTTTTTTTCTTTTTCAATTCTTCATAATTGTCATTTGTTGTACGTAAATCATTAATTAATTATAAAATCATGCTTCCTGAGAAAAAAAATACACAACAACTGAGATTAGACATTGCAGGTCAGGTCCAGACAACTTCCTGAGAAAATAAAAAAGAGTGTTTTGTGAGATTTAACTCTTGTGCCCTAGACACCATTGTAGTCACCTCGCTCGCTCAGGTTTAAAGCTCGCTAAACTCTAAACCTCAAATCCCATTGTCGATGCTTGCGACACGAGTAGACCTCATATGCGCACTTTTCTTAGCACAATGGGAGGAAGCTCAGTGCGACGTTTGTAACAAATCGGGTAAGCCCTGTACACGCTTTTCTTAGTATGACGGGATAAAATTAAGTAGTTGTACGAGCTTTTATGCCGACGGAAAAATTTGTGAGCTCCCATGCAGGTACCCTAAAGACCCATGCATGTCTTTTTTAGCGTGGTGGGATTGAAGACCACGGCCGCGATGTCCTCTGACATCGGCCATGCACGCCTTCCTTGGCGAGGTGGACAGACTTAGACTCACCAAAATTTCCCATAAACAGGGGAGACGCTGGGAGGCTGCTGAATTTTTTAGTGAATAAGGGACCTTCAAGCATAACCTATTACACTAAAATGCAACTAAACAAAACATAAATGCTCATTGAGAAAAAAAAATTGGAATGTTAAAATATAACTCTTGTTGACTTAAACGAACATATGTCCTCGGTGGTTTCGTCACCAAATGACACCACAGATAAATGGTAATGACGGAGGCCCTCTGACTAGGTGGTTATGCTGTCAAATGGTACCACTAAATTATAGTCATAACCAGAGCCTGTATGTTCCCCAACGGCTCTAAATCCTTAAGTAATAAAACAATAGAATATAATCGATAGAGCACAAAGCTCTTTGTTAGCTAAGGTGAACTCAAATCTGTCCCCTTAGGCAAACATTCACCCCAAGTCTACAAAGTACTATTAGATGACGCAACCCATGGCTACCAACAAGGATCCTTCAGTCAGGTTGAGTCGACTACCTCCTCTGACTAAGTAGACTAGGGACCATGATGACCCGAGACGACAGAACCATAGGATCCTGATTGAGTTCATCATCATTCCCCCTACCATTCGCTTTAAGTGCGTGATGATAAATTTTAATTTTTAATATCTAACTCTACTGTTATTATACGTTGGATACTACGTTTCTATTCAACGACTAGCCTTAATCGAAAGTTCACTCTCATTATCGGGAGGGGTAATTAACTATAGGGGCTTGCGCTTATAAAAAACCAGAACTTATATCATAAAGTCCTTGCAAAATGAGGGTGAAATCTCTGGGTAGTATCTTATCTAAAACTCAATCTGTCTTCTGAAAATTTACCCCGAAACCTAAACTCGTTAAAACTTTCCTCGCCGACACAAACGGAAATGGTCGTGGAGAGGCTGGGGAGCGAATTTTTGGAGCCCACATAGAGACTAGCACTCAGACAACAATAAGGCTCAATGAGAGCACCAATTATTATGCAACCACTGCTTAGTTATCAGATGATAGGGCAGAGGAAAGATAAACAACGATTCGAGGACACCAACAAGCATGAAAAATACATGCTTCAGATTGGAGGAAAAGTAGAATAATAGAAAAGTGGGTTAGTTCATTTTCCATTTGATGCCCAAATACTCACCAAAATGAGGCATATAGAGAAATACAAGACACTCTAGGACTCCTTTAGCTATATGTTAAAGATCAAATACCTATTAATCTACCGAATACATTTATTAACACATTACAGATGCCTAAGACATTATAAAGGAAAGAGCTATTTATTTGATAAATATTTTTCAAACATGAGGAATATTTTTTAAAAGTATAATGATAATAAACACATTAAAATTTGTAATGAATAACTACTTAATCTTCCTCCATTCCATCTTAATCTTCCTCCATGCTCTCTTTCCATCACTTGACTTTGTATCCCTTCATCCCTTGCTTTACCTCCCCATACTTATACTAATCCTCAAGAATAACTAATCTAGAAACTGAAATTGTAGCACCAACATTTGAACTAACTTGTGTAATGCAATGCATCATTCTTCCTTCCAACTAACACGCTCTTTTCACATCACCCCCTTCAAATTAACATCATAAAAAAATTAACTCATCATTAATATTTTAAGTATTATCACCCTATTTTTCAGATCAAAGCCAGGTGATCACCTCACTTTCTAGCGCTTAAGGAAACTTAGTAAAAGTACTCTCCTTGGAGGTATATAAGGTGTTATGGCTCCAACTCGCCTCATCTGATAGCCCAACTCGCCTTTAACAATGGTGCACATACCAAAAATAATTATAAATTATCCTCAAAATGAGACTAAAAGGTATCTTGAATCTTGTGAAATAAGAGTTGAATAAACTTCATGAGGGGGCATTATGTTATGAACTAGGTAATTCAATATATTTATTATAGCCTTGGAATCATCAATACATGACAAGAAAATCATTATCAATATTATTAGCCTTATTTCAATTATCAGCTTCATGAATCATAATTTTCCATATATTCCTATTTAGAGTTGCATAAGGTTTAATCCTATTATGTGATAATCATTTCAAAGTACTTCCATTTATGTTATATTTGATCTACCCCTCTTCCTTCGTAATCCTTCAATATTAATTTACTCATCTTATTAGCCATTTTTTAGAGAATACAAAAATCAAATTGACATATATTTGTCGTATATTCACATCATTAGGTATCAAAGATTAACATGCGATCTAGTATTCATGTGCTTAGCTTTCCTCATTTTAGATCCAATTTTATGCTTAGAAGTATGTTGTGTTGATACCTTTTTCACCCCGAATCCAGTTAAGTGATGAAGCAATGAAAGGATAAAATGTAAAAAGAGATTGATGTTGTGGGAAAGTGACGAGGGACAAAGCAATCCAAGTATTTCATCAATGGACGTATGATGCTAGCATTTTCTTCAATGCAATTAAGTATGATAGTGTTTTGATATTTAGACAATTTGATCCTTAAAAAAACCACCTAACAATCATGGGGTATGGGTTCCATAGTTGAAGAAAAAGCAACAACACACATAATATTTATAGCAACACCATTAGGAAGATTATTTTCAATATGATTGTTCTCTTATGGTTTATGGTTGTAGATCCTATAATGAAAAAGATTAGTGAACATTTTGATGAATTTTCTAATGGGAACCACATTTATAGAGTCGATTAATGCTAGCTCTTATTCAAAAAATACAGCAACGATGTTTGAATTGTCGAGCAAATACATCAAGCAGATTAGACTACATTATATTTTTCAAGTGGTCACTGATAATGCCTCAAAAAATATTCTACCAGATTAGTGACTCGCTATATAATTCCACTAAAAGTTATATATTTATTCAAGAAAGTTTAGTAATTTTTGTTGAATAACTTGTAATATTGTTGTAGGAAATTTGTTGATGGAAACATATCAACACTTATATTAGATTATGTATGCTGCTCACTTTTTGGATTTGATAATGGAGATATTTTTAAGATCTAAAAATTAAGGAGATGCTTTAAGAGAGAGGTGGTCATAGATAGTTTATTTATTCAAGGTCAATACTACTTGACTTGAGAAAATGTAGAAATCAAAGTTCACTTGTCAAGTCTGTACAGACTCAATTTGTCAGTACATTCTCGTCATTAAAATGTTTTCCTCGGCAACAAATGAATCTGAAAAAAATATTTGCATGTGAAGCATTTATGTTGGGTCCTTATTCAAAGGAGAAAGCAAAGCAAGCACAACAAATCATCTTGAAGCAATAATTTTGAAATATTGAGGTAAAAGCACTTAAAATATGGTGGCCCTTTGTTGAAGGTCAATCGATTAATAGATATAGAAAAAAGCGTCTGATGGTTTACATATATGGAAAGATGGATACGATCAAAGAAGCGAATGCTCCAGATTCTAACAACAGTAATAAGTATGCATAAATTTTTCAATCGTTAATAGAAGATAGAGTGTGCAACTCTATCTACCTTTGCATACGACTACTCATTTCTAACATCATGAATACTTTTTTAATAATCACACCATTGCAAAAAATATGGAAATAGCTGATGGTTTGTATACATGCATGGGAAGATTGGCTAAGGAAATTAATTAAGAAAATAAAGTTCGCAATAAGTTGAGTGTATACACCACGGGTGAAGAACTTTAGGATTCATTCTACTATAAGATAAAGGATTACTTGAGCACCGAGTAATATAGCATTAGTAATAGTATTTAATAATATTTTGATATTTAAATAACAATAACAGTTATTTCATACTTCCAACTGATTGGTGGCTAGCATATAAACAAGGAGCTCCACATTTGGTGAGTTTTGCGATCAAGATGCTTGAGCTTACTATGTAGTTCATCTGGATGTGAACATAATTGAAGTATAGATGAACATACAAATAAAAAAATAAAATTGTATATTGATTACTATCATGAAATTTTATAATATAATCATTTTAATATTTTTTTATTGTAGCTTCACAGCAAAAGAAGAAGCAAGATTATCATGGTTGCCCTAAAATTTCGATTCATGTGAAGTATAATCGGGCTTTGATTCAAAGATGCAACCTTAATGATATTATAGACTCTCTTAAATGATATAGCTGATACTCATGAGTGACTGAAAAAAAGAATGATAAGTTGAATGAAAAAAAAAAAAAGAATTAGCCATTGGTGAGAAAGATTTAACATGGAGCACTACTGTAAAAGTTAATGATGTTTATGAAAGAAACTACAATATTCAAGCTTAATCTGAAGGAAAATAGAAGGAATCTTCATCTAGGCCAAAAAATCTTCTAATAGAACATGAAAATGATAAGATTAATGAAGAGGAATATGATAATGCTGATGAAGGAGACTTGGCTATTTTAGCTTGTGATGTCAATGATGATTTTTTAAAGTTGATTAGTTTAATTTTTTTAAAATATTAATTATAAAAAATTGTACTATTTTGAATTTTAAATGGTTGAGCACGTTAGGTCAAACATTAATTTAGTTATTTTCATTACCATAGTTTATTTTTTATTAATCTTATACAATTTTATATTTAACAGCACTTTTATTCATATTTTTTAATATTTTACACTATGTTTAAATAGGGTTGCTACGCCAAGCATTATGTATTATGGTTCCACAAGAATCTTTGTAATATGATGCGTTATTGGTCATTGACAAGTATGTAATGCACCTCACTTTGCATATCTCTTGTAAGTAAATTCATAACAAATATAAAAAAACTATAAACTTAATATTGATCATTGGTGTGAACAGACTTAATGTTAATACTTGATATAACATAAGACAAGAAAGTGATGATGGGAAATATGTTCCCTCAAAAGATGAGAATATGACAAAAAAGCAAAATCAATGCATGTGCAAATTATAAAAGCGCAATTCAATGAAATCCCAACTCAATCAAATCAAAAGAAACAATAAAGTATAATTTATAACTAAACAAACAAAATAGTTGAACAGTGAAAATTTTCAAGTTCTGCCCAGGAAATTTGATAGAAAGAGGCATAAAAATTTTAATGGAGCAGAAACAGCCAACCTTCCCAAATTTAGATGTTGAAATAATTGATACAACTCGCTTGTTTTCAGTGAAGACATTGCAGTACTTACTGTTCACTGCGATAGGATTCACCTAGCAATGCAGAAATAGATAATAAAAGAAAATGACATTAAAAAATTTGTGAAGGGTATTCGTTTACAATTAGATGCAAATGGAAAAATACCGTATACAAAGATCCCGGAATATCCACAAAAGCCTCAATAACTCCAGAAACTGGGACATGGAAACGATGGTAATCCTTTCGCCATACAACAGAAGATAAGTTCAAAATTGATGTTTTACAATCAAATAATAAGCAAGAAAATTAGATGAGACAACACCTGGGGTGCTAGTCTAAATATCACTAAAGATCCTTGAATAAAGTTATTGGAGGATAATTCAGCGCCTAAGAGTCCTTGAACTGAAAATTTGCGACCCTGGCAAACGCCAAAGAAAGTAAAAAGTTAATAAATTATGACATCGCATATCTTCGTACTGTTTCTAAGAAACAAAAGCTTGCAGAGACTTAAAACTCCTTGGATTCAAGTTGAAGGGCCTAGCGAGTCCCCTTGAGGTATATATTTACAGAAGTGAAGATCATATTAGAAAACAAAAAGTGCAACCATACAGTGGAATTCGCATGAACTTCATGTGCAAACATCTGCCAGTGATATGTGCAATTTATGATGCACAGACATAAGGATATGGAATGCTTAAAAAAAATGTAATAAAAAATAAGGAACCTAATATCTAAATTTTCAACAAAAAGTATTAGAAAATAAACTATAATATCACAGGTTTCACATAAGAAAATTGAAGACCAATTAAAAATTCTGGTTAAATTGCAATTACATTTAATATTTTATTAAGTGTGCTCTATTTTTATTAAGCGTACTTAAGTGTCAATAACACAACATCATTGCCATTAATCATTAGGCATGACTGTGTCAATATCAATATCATCATGTCCACATAAACCGACCAAATATAAAGAAGAGTATATAATATTTAAACTTTTCAAAAAAAAAATGAATATATTAATGCACCACTAATTGACCAAACACTCTCAAGACCACAATCATCACCAATAACATTAATGACTACTTCAATAGTACATTATTATCAACCTCATCATTATCAAATGTCCATAATATAATCTAAGTGTGTCTCGATCGTATTTGGGTGCACCTTACCAAGTCTAACTCTAATTTTGGGAGAAAAACATAACAAATTGATTTTAAGTGCTAGACATGTGTTAGGGCATGTTGAAAGCATGTTCATGCCTAGCATGAATACAAAAGACTTTCGAAGTGCATGTACTTCATAGTGTGCAATTTTTGCCATATTTGATCACAAAAAGTATTTTCAAATCTACTGACCAAAATTACCTATCTTATATTAAAAGATTTTTTTACTAAATTAAATGAAAAGTAGGTAAGATTTAGACAAAAAAGAATGATTATGGAATCATTTTGAGTAGGATATCCATAAATAAATAGTTAAAAAGCAAACAAGCATGTCGGCATTTGATTTAAAATCAAAATCATGCATTATTATCAATTTGTACCCCAAAAATGAGCTAACGGTTGATTTAGGACCAAAATCAGTTGGAAGGTTTAATCATAGTCAATCAATCAATTTTACGATGAAATTAGCCATCCAAATCAGCCAACTCAGCAAAGTTGGACTAAAAAAGATTTATTTTTCAACTATAAAAGATAGTTTCAATTAATTAAAATATGATATTTAAACATCCATGTAGTCTGCATGAAAGATCATAAATAATTTTGACCAGGCATTTTAAGATGACCTAAATATGAATAATTTGACAGCTTTAGTTATACATACATTAAGAGGCTAGTTATGCTTAACATTATGAACTTCACAAAAAAGTATGCAATGAAACCCTATTTGATTAGGTATAATCTTTGAACGAATTAGCTACAGCAAAAAAGAATGTTAAAGCTAAACACTTTATTAAACAAAATGTGTTTTAGCATGTTCTAGTAAAGTCGCTTTTATAAAAACCCGTTGAGAAAAAGAAAGAAAAAAATAAACTATCAAGTGTTAGATGAGGGGAGACATGGCAAGACAAATAGAGCAACGACAAGAGTGAGAAAAAGAGGGCAAGAAGGTGAATGAGAGATTGAGAGGAGAGAGACGAATATCGGGAGAGCAAGCATAATAGAGAGGAAGACCAAGAGAGAAAAGAGAATCGAGAGGGAAAAGGAGGAAGTTTGAGCTAGAGTCAAACAAATGCGACTGCATGTAAGGGTAAGCGAGGTGTGCTTTTGCAGAAACCAAATCAAGCGCACATTTTTCGTGCTAAGTCACATGAAATTGAGTTATACTTAACAACATTAGGGCTTTAGTATTGATTTAAATTTTATTTATGATTATATTATATAAAAAATAATATATAGCAAATTTTAAATTTTTGATATATAAAATAGTTTGTTAAATTTTAGATCTTTTGACAACATATACATATATATAAGGAATTATATTAAGATTTAAAAAGGTTATTAGAACCCAAATTTTGCTAAATGAAGATGGTTGATATGTTTAAGTAGAAATTTTATTTATTAATAAAATAATATTGAAATTCAACGGTGATTAATTTTATTTAAAAAAATCAGTGCCTTTGAGTCATGAAAATAGTTTTTAAAATAAAAAATAATCATTATATAAATCAGTGCCTTTGAGTCCTCTTCTATATAAATATATATATTAACTGGGATATGAATTGACTTTGAGGTAGAAAATTGCTATTAAAGCACAAAGCAAAAGAAGAAAAAATAGGATAAAAATGATGGTACATAATCAAATGTCAATGATTTTAGGAAAAAAGTAATGTTCATAAAATAAATACCAAAAAGAGTTTATCATCTGTATATTTTTAATATAAACAATTACCATAAGAAATTTCCATAAAGACCACATCATATAATCTTGAATCAATAGTCTAAACCTATAGAAACAAATTAAAGTATCACCTTAATCCAGAGTCTTAAGCTGTCATCAACTGATTCAAATGCCATAAGACGGCAGTCAGCTGCACAAATAGCAATGTCATCATGATCTTCAAAGGCAATCGGTCTTGCTCCAGGCTTTAGCTCTCTTATGAAGAATTCATTAAATGTCTAGATAAAAAGAAACATCAGACCTTAAAAGGAATAAAGTATATCAAACATGCTGATTATGAGGAATGCAAAAAGCTTTGTCAGTTATGCAAATGTTTCAGCACCATGGAAAGTAAATATTGAACTTGAATGGCAAAGGAAAGAAGCATCCCTTAGAAAAATTAGTGTTTTCCAAATAAGATTACCCCACAATAAGGTTCAGGCCAAAAAGATAGCAATTGTTTATAAAACAAATATTTTCTGATAGCAGAAAGATTAAAGTGCTCTAAAGTGCACACTTTTAAGAGAAGAGTGATGGAAATCTAAAAGTTTATGCTCCTCAGAAACACAAGATATGAGTGTTGGACCAGCACAATGACATTTGAGTTTTGGC
This sequence comes from Dendrobium chrysotoxum, assembly GCA_019925795.1. NCBI lineage: Eukaryota > Viridiplantae > Streptophyta > Magnoliopsida > Asparagales > Orchidaceae > Dendrobium > Dendrobium chrysotoxum. The sequence continues at coordinate 21,598,620 of CM034312.1, read as the reverse complement.
ATTGTTCTAATTGCCGTATTTTATGTTTTCTGGTTCATGTTGAAGTCACATGCTTTTGATGCTAGTGCCCATGAAAAAGGAATGTGTTTGTCGACTCAATTTTTGAATTGAATTGATTTGATTTAATTAAATTGAACTAATCAATTTAAAATTAGCTCAACTCAATCCAACTCGAATCAACTAAATTGAATCAATTGATTCAATTTAAACGAATTAATTGGTATAGTTTGGATTTAAATTCAATAATTTGGGTCAAATTGAACCTAATTAAGTCAAATCAAGTCAATTTTTATCAATCAACCCAATTTGGTTAAATTGAATCAATCGATTTATTTTAACTAAATTTATTCATTCAATTCAGCCAAATCAGTTCAAATTAAACCATATCAATTCCAACTCGCTCACCCGTTTACATTTTCGCAAAAATTGAACTACCAAATGCTCGTATTAACCTCCTAACAACTTTCCAAAAACAGGTAGTGAAAGATCAAGCAATGGTGAGGCATAGTGGGTCAGAATCGAGCTTAGTGGTGACCCCCTTTTTTTTCTTGGTCTCCTAATATGCTCAGAGACCACAGTTACAAGGGTAATTTCATTTGATCATAGTCGCATAGGGGCACAATAGTATTCAAACTATTGCCCTTCGTTTTGAACCCAAGAAGTAAGAATCGTGGAAGGTGGATTCTCATTATTTCAGAGAAGGGGAAGTAGCAACTTTCTTGGAGGCTGATATCGAGTTGAGAAGGTATTCTCAATCCTCTCCCTCTCATTCTCTCTTCCCAACTGAAGCCCAAGGCTCATCTCCACATACGACAGCTTCAAAAAACAGAGAGGAGCAGTTCTTCTTATCAAACTAGAGAGTTTGTCTCAACCCTAGGTAAGTCTATCCCCCGAGAACTCTTCTTCTTCTCATCAACTTCAGTGAGTTGGTAATGATGACGATGATGAGAACATCTATAGGAGTTTCTAGCATGAGGAGATATCAACGATCTACTTTTGATTATTATCGTATTTGATGTATTTTGTTTTATGTTTTATAAGTCTATTGTATTTCTTTCCGTTTATACCCTAGCTTAAGAGCCTCGTCATGTGTTTTCCTTAGAAGCAATTGTGTCTTTATATTTTCTTTATTCCTTTGGCTATTTAAAGCCTTCCCCTCTTCATTTGAGGGGGGGATGAATGATAATTATGAATGAAATTTCTGTATTTTACTCTTGTGAGGGTTTGAAGGTTCTTGGAGAGAACTTGGAGAAAGTACCTTCGTGAAGGGCAAAGCAATACCCACCAGTCGTCGGAATCGTCCGGGGCTCGTGGTCCGACTCCTCCCCTTGCTACCACTGCCGGCCCTCCTTCATTCGCCCTAGCCGAAAGTCTTCTCCCCCCCTAACTCCAAACGCCGACCACCCACCAGTCCTCCCTTACCCGACGGCCACCCAACTCCCTTGCTCCCTAGCCGCCAAGAAACCTCCCCTCTCACCGCCCACCATCCTCCCTCCAAACCAGCCGCCGGCCCTCCCACCTCTTCTCCTCCCCCATGGTGATTTCAATCAACACAATTCCCTTCCTAAAATGGAACCAAGCAAGAAAGGAAGGATCTACAATGATTTGAAATTCAAATTTGAATTTCAAATTCTTTCCTTATTTAACAACTATATTTTAGGAAGGTTCTTCAATCTAATCTAATTTAAATTCAAATTAGATGTGATTGAATATTCTTATTCCTAAATTAGAAAACTCAATTTGGAAACTTTTCTATTGTCCCAACTCTGATTTTAATTAGAGGTTTCCCTTTAAATCCCTTTCCACATTTATTCACCCATGATTGGAAAGAATTCAAAGTCCCATTTAATTCCCTCTTGCCTGGTCCGCCTCCCCCCCTCTTTCCCTCCCCTTTCCCATCAAAATCCTTCCCTAATTTAAATCCAATCAAGCCCCAATCATCCAGCCGCCCCACCACTCTCCTATTTCCTTAATTTCTCCTAAATTAATTTTCCAATCAATTCCCTAATCCCCTCTCAGCCCTAGCCTCCATCTCCAAGCGCCTCTTCTCTCAGATTTTTATCTTTTATGAAGTTTTCAAGTGCTGTCCAGATTTCTGGACATCACCTGTAGCCTGTCCAAGAGTTTTAGCAAACCCCACTGCTGTCCAGAGGAAAATTTGTTGCTGTCCAGGTTAATTCCAGAGCTCGGGACAGGGTTTGGTTGCTGTCCTGTGAAGACCAAAGGCTATCTAGAGCCTACAGAGCGCTGTCTACAGATTTCAGACCATGCTAGTTGGTTGTCCTCCACCCAGAAATTGCCAGAATGTTGTCTAAAGGTCACTAAGGAGTTAGAGTTGCTGTCCACCTCTTTCCCAACACTCAAACGACCTTGCCGGAGTGCGTATCTCTCTTGTCTTTGGGTAAATTCGACACCCGACTCACTATCTTCATAGACATCCATGATTGTGGTTATTATTATAGTCATGAAGATAATGTTAATGCTTCTCCGCTAACGCCTAGAAATTGGAATAGTTGAGTGAAAGATCTTCTTGGAGGACTAATCTTATTGTTAGCATTGAGATTTAATGTTGAAAACCATCATGCATGCAACGTTAGATTAAATTGATTATTGTAATCTTAACTCCTATGCATATGATTTAGCCTAAGCCTGTCTTACCCCTCTTTGTGTTTTATGTTGTCGTTTAAAATCTATTTAAAGGTATAATTATTGTGAGCTCTAAAATTAAGCGTGCAATTTCCCTAATCTAATCATCCTTTCATGTACGTTCTACATCAGACGATGTCCAGAACTATTTGAATACTTGCATGCGATATTCTCCTGCTCTATTGTCTTCATCTCTACTAGACAAATGCACTATGGATGGTTTGCCATCAAATGATAGCTCCGATAAAGTACTTTCTTCAACTTAGGAAGTCTAAATCTTTTGGCCTTTGTGGTTGTGCATGCATGACAAACCCATTCAGCCCTAGGCCCATTTAGATCACCTTTGTTGACATTTCTTAACCCACAACCTTATTGTCCAATCCCTTAATCTATGAAAATTTAGTGTTTTTATATGCATGGTTCTTATTTAAGAGCCCAAGGAAGAAGACAACCGAAGCGTTAGTTTATGAAATTTGAATTTAATATACTCCAAGCATTGATAGTGTTTGCAAAGAGACTTAATTTAACCTAGATTTGAAATATTTGTGTAAATATCATATCATTAAGCTACGCACAAAATTTTGTTTTGAGTTTTAAAAGAACGCGTTCAATCCACTGGCATGTGTACATTGCAGATCACGTGACCTATGTGCTAATTAGAATCTTTTAGGAATTTCATGAAGTTACACTTTTGTCTTTATGAGGTTGTATTTTATTTTAGAGAAATCAATTCTGCTCCTATAAATAGGAGGGTCATGCTTGTTCATCTCCTCCACCATTCAAGTTTAAAATCATATAGTTCCATACGGTTCTGAGTATTCTAACCAGGAGGAGGTTCTGTTTATTCTCTTGGCGAGCTTTTAAATCTGTTGCAAGTCACCTTGCTCAAAAAGAAGTTGCTTGCTTTATTGCAAGTTCCCTGTAATTCTATTTGATGTTCAATGTTTGTGATTTTTATTCATCTGCTGAGTCATACGGATGGCAGAGATGATGCAGGTTTACTTCTAAGAGCGATATGCAAGCAGGAAGAGCAGTTACAAGGCTGCCAATTGCAGGAAGGATCCCTAGATTAGAGACAAAGTCCACCACCATGTGTATTTCCAAGAATGGATCCTAAAATAGGGAAGAGCAGACCGCCACCTTGATTTTTAAATAATTAAGCTACCAATTTCCAAAATAGATACAAGACTTCCACAACAACAATACGTGTTCTGTTAATCAAAACAAGAACTCCATGAGATGATCTAACAACCTCACTCTTCTTTGCTTTTGAGAAATAATCTAGACGGATTGGACACGTGCAAATAAAGAAAAAAGATTTTTGTACGCACTGACGGAGCAAGAAATTTTTTTAGTGGGGGTCATATAAATTAATTTTAATTTTTGACGGAATAAATTGAATTTTTACAATTGAAAACATCAAATAATAGTGGCAAGTTAATATCTAGCTACCAAGGGGATGCACATGCCTGACAAGACCCCCCTCAAAATTTTCCCTTATTTATGCAAATTGAATTCAATTAGATATAGTACTGCAACTGAACCGCACGTAATTTCAAGCCGCTACATAGTAGAGAAAAATGATATAAGAAAAATATTTGTCATTGTACAAGAACCTTGAAAGAGTCAATGGGATGCTTGATCTCATCAATATTAATTTGATCCTGCTTGTAAAAAATGTAAAGAATAAATTAGTAGCAGCAAATGAATATGACATAATTCCAACAAAACGACATTCCATCGTGTTATGGCAGCAATAAAAATTGCTTACAAAATAAAACAATCCAAACAAAGCATTTAATTTTAAGATAAACTTCATTGAAAGTGTGGTGAACTAAATTAGTTCATATTTCAGTTTAAGTATGCATCTCTAAAATTTAAGGGTGGCATAAAGGAGTTTTGAAAGAAATAGAGAAAGATAAAGTCCAAATGCACCATCATGACAAGAACACCACATTTAGAAACTTCGACCAACTGTGCAGGAAGGAGCCTTTTGACCGCCACAATACAACTTAGTCAATCTTAAGCAAATTATTTCCTATATATACGAAAAGAAACTAATAGCATTGCAACGACTTGAAAAAAGAACAAACTAGAAAGTTCAAAATTTTCAAGCTATCATTAGAAACTTATCATTAAACATCAAAGGTATTCATCAACTTATAACTGGTAATTTACTCTGTAGAACACCTTTTTTTGGCCAAAACTAGCAATGATACTACTGAAAATCCGTTTAGAACTCCAAAACCTCTTAGTACTTCAATAATCAATTTAGACTAAATCATCAAATGTCATTCACTGAATTTAACCATTCAAATAAAGCCCATGGAAATTCTAATTAAAAAAAATTTCAATAATTAATTGAAATTCAAGCCAACAATTAATCACAACCATAAGTTCAAGTTTCAATTAAAAAGTTGTTAACCGAAAATACTAATTACAAACCACAATGTAACAATACAATTAACATTAATGCCAATAATTAATCTCAACCATAAGTTCAACTTTAGATTATAAAACATATAGTTATGCTATTATTAATAAGTATATTTGTATTATTTTGGCTACAATTTTTTAAGTTAAATAAAACCAAAAATACGAAACTATTAGCAAGGGTTGAACCACTTATCTCAAAAACTATATTTAAATATGATAACTTTAGTAGAAGCATATTGCAATTACGACTTATTATTCATTCGTACGAGACATTTCACTATAAACAAACCAAACTTGTTGAATGAAGCTATTCACACAGCTCACATTGGCCTGTTGGTTGAAAGCTTAGGCTTCCAACTAAGAGGTTTTGGGTTCGAGTCTTCGTGTATGCGTTGTGTGTGTGAGTTTGCCTTAATTGGCCTAAATGTCCCACCAAAAAAAAAGAATGAAGCTGTTCAAAAAGATTAAGTTGAATTATAAAAAAACATTACGAGCCTCTTAAACAGAAAGAAGGATGAAGAAGGAATAGCCAACAAGAACCGTTGTTGCTGCTGATGACAATTATGATCACATCTATATTCTTATCTACAGTTGTAAAGTACCTGAAAATGAGCCAACCAAAACATTTTGATTGTGGAAATAATAGAAAGCCAGAATCCACTGAGCTGTCAGCTTTGATTAATATAAATCCTAATAGATCGTCTCTGCTTGTAGATAGTAACGGATTGGTATGGCGGATTACAGTAAAGATGTATTAATTGTTAATAAAATTTCTATTTTAAATTGTGTCATTAATGGATTCAATGACAATTATATGATTTAATTCAACACCAAATATTTCTCGAACTGATGAGGCAAGTGTGGGAATGGATATCTCTATTTTCAAACCTATGGATGATATGGTTTACAGGCTGCTTTCTCCCATCCCTATGACTGTTTCATCTTGTTTTCTGTCCGCAAATGCCATATCAAATCATTATGTTGTCACAAATTACAAGGATGACTATGGCGTATCTTCGGTGGGAGGTAAAGCACAAATTCTAATTGAAATAGATCTGGAAAGAAAAAAAGTTTTGCTAGCTAAACAATCATTGGGTGTCATTTATAGACAGTGGGATTAAATTCTACGCTACAATAAAATTTCAAAAGCGCCTCACACCCAGTTGTTCTAAAGAGAAGCCAAAAAATATCAAGCATTATGTTAGAAGGAAGGTTCTAATATCCAGTGTTTAGATATACTAACAAATCATACAAAAAGAGTGAACGCTCAAAACATTAACTCCTTTTGCTCAACTTATACCTCTGTTTCTCTGTCCACTCAAGCCTTAAATTCTCTAACAGCTGGATGTGGAGTTATTGTTGAGTCAAATCGAATATCTCTCCAAGCATCTATTCATTAAACTTTTCTTTTTCTTTTTTTTATTATTTGACCTTCTCTCTGCTCAGTGTTATTTCATAAAGATAGGAACTTGGAATGTTTAAGGTTTGGGTGGTAAATTTTACAAAAAAAAGGTTTTGAATGTATTCTGCTCTGAACAACTCGGCATTATCTACCTGGAAGAAATTAAGTTGACAAGTCCTACTATCAAATCCATTGAAGGTGATATAATTAATAATTGGAAAATTCTCAATGCTAATGGGAGGACTAGACGCGTTATCTGTAGTTGGAATTATGGAAATCTTAATCAATACTTTATCTAACACAGTCTTCTTCCACTTGAAAGTTATTCAACTAAACTTTTTCTTTTGACTATTACTGCCCCATATTGCTTCTGGGATGAGGTAAAAGCTGTTGGATCTAACTAGTCTTCTACTTAGATTTTTTGTGGAGACTTCAATGACACTATCTCTATTGGTGAGATTACAATAATTTCAAGCCTCCCTCTGATCTTTTTATTGAAACCATTCCATGACTTCAATTAAATTGATCTACCATTACGGGGAAGGAATTAGATTTTTGCTAAACTAGGCTACTTCTTCATCTCCCCAAGTATTGATGATGTCTTCCCTAATTGTGGTCAAAAGGCACTTAGCAAATTATTCTCCGGACATTGATTATTTTCAACTCTAATCAGACTCCCTTATACAAATCTCATATCTTTCACTTTGCAAACCATTGTTTTTTGCAACGATGGTTTTACTAAAATGCTCACTAGCTGGTCGAAAGGCTTTCATGCCGATGCTGGTGGGGATGAAAGGAGGATCTCCAAACTCAAGCTCACAAAGCAAAAACTTAAGGAATAGAGAAAACTCCAACTTTGGCCAATCTAAAATAGGAAAAAAATGGATGTGAATCAACAATTAGAAAAATACGAAATATTGACAAAGAACAAGCTTTATTCTTTATATTGAGGGGGGCAATAACACTTCTTTCTTTCACAATTTTCCCAACAGTGAACATAAGAATAACTTTATTTATTCAATCTCTAATGAATTTAAGGTTCATTAAGAGCAAAAAAAAATTGTTGAAGCTTCTAATACCTACTACAGAAAGATATTTAGCCAAATTCTCCCCTCTTTACTCCAATGATGATCCATATATTTATGAAGGACTGGATTCTCCTTTTTCCATGACAAAATTAAAGAGGTTATCTTCTCCCTTTGTGGTAGCAAATCTTCCAAGCTTTATGCCATTTCTACAAATTTATCTAAACATTGTGACATATTATCCATTCAGTCCTAGAACCAATATTTAAAATCTATTTCGACAAAGATTCTTTAGCTAGGCTAAGTGTTGCAACATTTGTTTTATTGTAAAAATGTGCATAGTGAATTTCTAGAGATTTTAAGCATATTACCCTCTTGAAGGATGCTATCAAAATCTTCATTAAAACTATCTCCAACAAGCCTAAATCTCTTATGCCCAAGCTTGATGATGTCTCTTAAGGTGCCTTTATGTCTAACAAAAGAACAAGCTACACATGTACTAATTCACTCCAACCTTGAGGAAACACAAAAATATTCATACTTAAAGTTGACTTTGAAAAAAAAGCGTTTTGCTTGTTGAGATTGAGGTACATTAGATCTGGAATCTCAATTTCTTATGGGTACAAGCATTTATAGTTAACTACCCCTCCCAGTCGTGGGAGAGCACTCTTGATTAACAATGGATTACTTTGCTATGGTTTTAAATTTAAACTTAGTATTATATGATTTGTTTGAATTAATGGGGGATAGAGGTAGATTTGATCAAAATCCTATAGTTCCATCATCTCAGGGTTACCAACGATCTTAGTCTACAAATATTAACAAACCACAAGTTGCAACATCAAAGGATCGATTAGCAGTCATTCTCAAGGATCTCGAGTAGGCCAAGGTGGCTATATATAGATTTTAGGTTGTTATGACTATAATGTTGATACGATTGGAGGGGGCGTCCAGCCCAGCCATCCGATTCAGTATGGATCAAACCAGCCATCTCGCTAGGCAGAACCAGAAGCAAAAACAAGGAAAATTCGGCCCTCCTTGTGGGGCCCAGCAAAGCTATGATTATATTAGGAAGAGTAATAAGGAGGGAATTATTTTTCCAATTTGAATTTAAGTAGAAGAGGGAATATTATTTAGGGATGTTCCTAAAATATGTTTAATTGTTTAGGAAGGTTTCTAAAGGAAGGTTTCCTAAATCATGGTTATTTATTTAGGAAGGTTTTCTAAATTATGTTTAATTGTTTAGGAAGGTTCTATTTATGATTTTGTGTTCTAGGGATATTTAAGGGGGAGTTGTCGAGGATTTAGAGTACGCTATTGCTGAGTTTTATGTTTTGTTGTAGTTATTTTCTTTGAGGGCTTCCTAGCAGCGTCTAGGTTGTTTAGGAGAGCTGATCTACCTCTCTAACCGTAAATCACTTGTATCTTGTTTCCGTATTAAAGTGATAATATAAAATCAATCATTGTTTCAAGTATTTTTGCAGTTTCTATTTCGCTGTAGTTTTACTTCCAAGGCATATCAGATGTTTGATTGATTTCACGAGCTTTTTAGCATAGGAGTTGGCCTAAATATGATTTACATTTGGGCTTACTGTGGGCCCCAAAAATTCTTGCCCAGGCATCTCGGTAGTCTTTCTTTCGTTAACAGGGAGAGTTTTTAATGAATTTAGGTTTCGGAGTAAATTTTTAGAAGGCAGATTAAGCTTTAGATAAGACACTACCCAGAAATTTCGCCTTCTTTTTGCTAGGACTTTATGATCTAAGTTCTAGTTTCAAATAGGCGTACGTCCCTATGGTTAATTACCTACTTTCGATTAAGGTTAGTCGTGAGATAGGCACTAAGTACACAGCGTATAGTAGAAACAAATTTAGAATTTGAATTTTATATTGAATTTTTTGAGTTTATGATTTGAAATTGATTACGGTATACTTAAAACAGGTGATAGGGGAATGAAGACGGGCCCAATCAAGATCCCATTGTTCCATCGTCCCGGGCTATCATGGTCCCAACCTAACAAAAGGAACCTTGTCAGCAGTCATGGGTTGTTTCGTCCAAGAATGCCATATAGATCTGTGGTAGATGTTTGTCTAAGGGGATAGATTTGAATCTACCTTAACTAATAAAGGGCTTTGTGCCTATCAAGTATATCTTATGATTCATTACTCAATGACTTGAACCCTTAGAGAACATACAGGTTTTGGCCGTGATTATAATATAGTAGTGTTATTTTGTAATAAAATCACCCAATCAAAGGGCACATGCCACGTCCTTACTATCATGAGATTATTTGAGAATGAATCTTAGTGATACATCCGATATAATATTCGCTCTTTGTGAGCTAAAGTTAATTTCAAATTTATCACTTCCGACAAACGATTATGGGAGGCGGATGGATTTTAGTTTTAATTTTTTGGTGATTAAATTTACATTTAAAAGTTTAGCATTTCATAGATGTTATATTCTGAAATTTTAATAAGCTTTGAGAATTAACCCTTCCAGCTGAGATTTACAATCAACACGATCATCATCGGAGTTATTTTACAATCATTTTAAAAGATTTGCATTTCTATTAGGGTTCATGGTCATTTTGAAAAACAGGGTCCCCTCCGGTTGAGATTTGCCGTCAACACGGCCATCATCAGGAATTTAAGTAATTAGTTTATGATTAGGTATTCGCTTGTTAATACAAATCGTGTTGACTCCAATCCTTTCAAGGAGAGGAGGATGAAACTTTAAAATTTGATGCGCAGCATTCTCGGACCTTTGAATTAGGAGTTCAAAGCAACGGTCGAGCAGATGCGGGTGTTTAGTTTGAAAATATAATTTTATATTAATGAGCATTTAACCCCAGCACAGCATTCTCAGATATTGGCGTTTGCAAATTAAGCACGTTTGTCGAAGCACATGCGGGATGATTTTCATTTCAAGAAGTTAAACTCTTGGTAGGATTTAAATTTAGGTTCTGAATGAATGATTTTAGGCTTTTGAGGGAATTTTAAAAATCAAATAGCTTTTTCTCACAAGAAATTACATTCTTCCTGGATATTTATTTATTATATGGGATTTTATGCATAATTATATTCATGGCAATTCGGACCTTCCCCTTTTTGTTTGGTTTAATTACATTTTTTAACCTCGTGATTTCTTTGAGTAAAAAGAATGAGAAGAAAGCCTTTCTCTATCTTCCTTGCTTACAAGATTATAATGTGATGGTATAGAAACCATTGAAGCTATTGTACTTGAAATATTTTGATTTCTCAACTGAGTGGGCTTCAAAACACCAATTGTGTTTGGACCTTTAGAATCATTTCTTTCATTTGATTGGCATACTACTGTTAACTTACTTTTGTCCGAAATAAGTAAGGACCACTTTGTTTCTGAAACTCTTTTGATACTAAGGAGTTCACCAACAATTGATTTTGTATGGAAGTTTTGCTATATTGAACGTTCTGAAATTTGGATCTTTCAAATGGGTGAAATTTTGGATCTTGAAGAATCTCGAAGAGTAGTTGCTTGTTTGGATTGGATTCAAAATCTTGAACACACTAACGATGTCCATTGGTTGATGACCCATTTTTATTCTCGCTTGAGTTGATAAATTCTTTTCTCACTAACTTTTGCAACATCACAATCTTTGCCACTTGCAACTGAAATGCCTTGACCAACAACATAATCATAGACAATGTTTCTTTCCATGGAGAAAAGCACCAATAGAAGAATCATAAACAATGTTTCTTTCCATAGGATTTAACATTTTTAATCACCCTTTTTTTATTATTTTTAAATTAATTGAAATGAATTTTTTTAGAAACATATTTTTTTTTGCATTTTTTGCATTTTATATCATATAAAATGACAATTTTATCTAAAAGAGATTTATACATTTATATTTTAATGCTACTAATAGTGACGAATTGATCGAATCGATTCAAAGTTGCAGAAGATTTGTTCGTTTTGGTTAGAACAGGCTGGGATTGGAGGAGGCAGCGATGGGTGAACCTGGGTCGGGTTGGTCGAGTGAGTGGGGCATGACTTCCTGCATGCGACACCAAGCAAATGAGAGAGGAGACTCGAGCTGGGAGGTTTTGTGAATGTCTGTGTGCGTGAAGGAGAGATAAAGCAGGTGTGGGGAGCTGGCAGTGGGGTCGGTTGGGTCTGGTGATGAGGACATCCGCAGGAGATTTCGTCACACTTACCATCGGAGGAATCGCAGATCGACAGCTACAATTCATAGTCTTTATTTATGATGTTTTAATTTTATTTCTGTTATTTGTATTTCAGTTTTCTATTTGTACCCCTATGAGGGATTTGTCATGTGTTGTAGCCCAAGGGCATATGTGTCTCTGTTGTCTTTGCTTTTGGAGGCCTAGTCATTGTATTAGCTTGGAATGATGGATGATGAATGAAATTTCAGATTTTTGCTTCTAGATCTCTTAGTGAGTTCTTGTGAGGAGTGATCCCTAAGAGAGGGCTAAGCACCACCCACCAGCCGCCGGTAGGAGCCGGGACTCGTGGTTAGTTTTTCCTTTACCTTTCCCTTCACCAACACCACCTCCGGCCTATTTTCCCACCTCCTAGCCGACCAAACCAGCCCCCTCCCCAAACCTCCACACCGCCGGCCTCCCTTGGCCCCAACCGCCGGCCACCACCCACCCCGCCGCTGGCCTCCACCCTCCACCCACCTCTCTCCACCTGCATACCCGCCGGCCCCTCCCCATTGTTCCTCAAACTGAAATTCAAATTCCCATAGGAGCCTTATTTGCTTTCCTAATTTAGCTCTAGTTAATTAGGAAATTTTTCAACTTGGATTTCAATTAAATGTTGGAATTCAAATACTTTCCTAATGCTCGGATTTAAATTAGGAAACTTCCTTATTTAAATAAAATCTGAAATAAACTTCAGATTTGATTTCAAACCAAATAATTAACCTTGGGGCCCACTTACCTAAAACCCAAATCCCTCCTCTCTCCCTATGTGGCCGGCCCTCCCTTCCCCTAGCTTTCTCTCTCCAATTAAAATCAATTCCACATCAAATCAGCCCCTAATTCCCCCTCTACCCGCCGGCCCCAACCTTAGAAGAATAATTTGAAATTCAAATTATTCCCTCTCCTCCCTCTTAGAAAATTCTGAATTAATTTCAGATTTTCTCCTAATTTCCCTCTCTTTCAAAGCCCCTCTCTCACCCGCCCCTCTCCTTCTCCCTCACGACTGAACCCACCCTTCCCTTGCAAGCCGCTGCCCCTCTCCTCCTTCTCCATCAAACCTTCTTCTCCCTCTCTCAAAGTAATTATGAATGGCCGATCCGGACATTAATCATGGATTCGTAGAAGATTCTCACGGACTGATCAACATCCTACAATCTCCTTTCTTTGACTTCATTCCAGATTTCGATAACTCGGTGGATGAATACGTGGACCGCATCTTGTATCAACCAACGCTTTCAACTGAAGAGCACATCCTCCCGGGTCGTTGGTACGTTGTTAACCATCCAACCACTTCTCCTACTTCGACTACCACTCCAACGACTACTCCCCGAGGCGTCTTCTTTCTTGTGGTGGCATCACTTGGTGTATTGGCTTTGCTTCTCCGTCCAACCCTACCACTTTAAAGAGAGAGATTCATGGAACTCAAAGTGAAAACGTCGCTTTGTTAACCGGTGGATTGTGTTGAACTAGTCATTTTACTATTTTTATTTTGGTTGTTATTTTAAAGATTCCTCAACTTCGGTTTGTGATTAATTGCCTACGCATAGTTTTCTTTCTAAAGTCCTCTTTGAGTTGGGTGAAGCATTAAGCTAAGACTTTTATCTTACTTAATCAATTAATTATTAATACTCGCAAACAATCCTAGTTTCACATTATCTTAGTATCAGAGCATGATAGGCATAGGTAATGTATGCTAGAAACATCCTAGGCATTTACCTAACCAACCATATGTTTGTTGGCATGCATCCCATCACTTAGATAATTTAATTTGTAATGTTAACTTGCTGTCCAATCCAGAAAATTTCTGCAACGTTTAGAGAGCGTTAGGTGACCCTAACCTAGTGTTTAGGTGTTGTCCACATCCTAAAATCCTTCGGAACTGTAGGTCTAACAACCTAGCCTATAAGCGAGACTGTTAATATATTTGATAGAGGTAGGGCTTACATCCAATGAAATAATAGATATATTTGATGGAGGTGGGGCTACATCCATCGAAATGCTCGGATTTAATTGATTTGTGACTTATCTCCATTGAAATGTCCAGATGTAGTTAGGATAGAGCTTATTGCTTTATTTATGAGTTGCCCAAATTGTGGACTTTTACAGCTTAGCCCTATAGACGAGACTGTGTGATATATTTGATGGAAGTCGGGCTTACATCCATTAGAATGTTTGGATTTATTTTAGGTTGAGATTACATCCATTGGAATGTTAGACGTTGACTTGACGGGACTTATATCTATAGGAATGCCTGATATATTTTATAAAGGGGGCTTACAGCCATTGAAATGTCCGAATTTAATTGATTTGGGGCTTATATCCATTGGAAGGCCTGGATTTAAAATAGATGGGGCTTATTGTTCTACTTATGAGTCGCCCAAATGATGGGTCTTACAACCAAACCATATAAGTGAGATAACCCAATAGATTGGATAGAGGTGGGGCCTACATCCCTTGGAATGCCCAATTTTATTTTGGGACTTACTTCCCAAGAGGTCACCCATCCGAAGATTTCTCCCATACAAGCACGCTTAACCTTGGAATTTCTTAATGAAATTCCAACTATTATACTAAAATACACCTCAATGTTTAAGAATTTAGCTTCTTTTCACTTAAAGGATTTCATAATCTCTCTCACTTATGTAACTGACGTCCTTATCATTATCCTTGTCCCAGAATTATCCACCATGCATATAGGATTCAAAGGTGGCCCCTGCAGGTTCAAGTAGTAGCTCCCGCCATGTAACACTTTGTCCTATAGCCCTCATCGCGTAGCACTTTGTCATGTATGTCACTTCTTTCTCATCATTCCATTGGTGTATTGCTCTGATACCACTCTATAACAGTCCTGACTCTTAACTATAGAGATATTGTCCAATTTGCCTAATGACCTCATGATTTATCCCGTTGGTGTAACTCATCTAATGATTTCTCTCCTACGAGCTGCTTAAACTTGAAGTATCTTAATGAAATTCTAACTATACACTAAAAAGCGCCTCAATGTTTAAGAGTTTAGCTCTTTCAACTTAAAGGGTTTCACACCTAAATTAAAAATTAAATCTCTTCTCACTCCAAAATAAAACAAAACACTCAATCATAGTGTAACAGTCACACAAACTAACACATTCTAGACTCACAGCCCCTAGGCATCCTAGGATTCAAATTTTATCTTTTCTATGTATGTGATTGAGATGATTGGTATGATATCTGATAAACTATTTACGTCATGAGCACTTGCCCTTAAGTGCTAAAATAGAGATATACCTAAAAGGGGCAAATAATTAAATCATTATTACATAATGAAATTTACTTGCAAGCATAACTTAAAATTTAAAATCCCTGAGTACACATGGCCAATAGGGTAAAATCTGTTTGGTATTATAAATACAAAACAATATGTCATATTTAAAAAATTCTATGCTTTATAAATTTGACTTATAGGATATTGTCTTTTTTTCTTATTTTTCAAATATAATTCATAGATTTGGAAAGTCAAATGCATTGGGATGTAGCTACAGGAATGATGAATTCCTAAGTGAAAACCCTAGATGCATCAGAAGTTAAAGCTTAAAGACCATGGTCAAGTTTTTAAATTAATTAAGTTGTATAAGGCAGACTACTTGGCTGACACTTTTCATTCCTGGCTAAAATAAAAAGCTCGTACACTATTCAGTGCATATTTGTTATACATAATTGCTTGTTACCTTGAGTGTGTACTAAAAATGCATACTTTTTTCTAAATTTCTTCTATTGCTTTTGCTAGAGGATGGCCTAGATATTTTATGTGGTAGGCTCTTAGGAAAATAAGTTTTCTACTAATTAAAATGTAAGTAATTTTAAATCAATTATAGAATAATATTTTAAAACAAAATTACATAATTTATCCAAAAATAAGCTAATTTTATAAAATTAAAATGAAATTCAAAGTTTCCTTATGGATCGTTGTCGGTAATACAGTATTTAACTGATTTCTTATCAATAATGGCATGCTTATATATTGGCATCAAACTCATGTATTAAGCGAATAAAAATCATACATAATCCAACGAGTCACCTATAGAAATAAAAGCTCTCACATTAAAGACCGGATAACACAAATTATATTGTGAGTCAGCATGTGCACACCCTTATAGTTGAGCATTTTACCTTAAGTGGTTAAGGTGTAAATCCTATTTCCTGATTTCAAAACAACATAACATATATTACATATGCATTAAGATAAAACTTGCAAGATTTTAAAAGTGCTTATGTAGGTTTAGTTGGCTGTTCTTTCCAAGAAGAATTGTAAAACTGGAGGTCGAGCTGACTTAACCTCAAGTGAAGCTTCAAAATTTTAAAACCTATGCATTTCATTAGATATAGGTTCGAGTTACTACCTTTTAGTGGTTCTCACCTTAGATTTTGGATCTAAAGTTAATGTTTTTTTTTCAATTATGTCGTATGCCCTCACCTTCCTAAGCCTTTCCTCTAACTTATATAGTTGAAATATAAACCCCAACCTTAAAATTAAATTGGTCAATCATAACAAAAATTTAATTTTGTTAAACCCCAACCGTCCCTTGATCCTTGATCCCACAGCCAGCATGGGGATCCGTGGGAGGGGGAGTGTTAAATCCCATCCGTCCCTTGACCCTTTATCCCATGGCCAACATGGGGATCCATGGGAGGCTCACCTAGATCACCTCAATCTCCTTTCATATTTGGGTGATGATTTAGGAAGGATTATATTAGGGCAATTATGAATAATTTTATAGTTATTTATTTCTTTATTAAGATATCTTATATATATCTATAAATAGGGATCGTTTTGTACAATAAAATTAAACTTTTCACTCTCTAATTTTTTGAATTTAACATGATATCAGAGCCAGATTCCCACCATCGGCTTTCATTGCTGAAATTCTACGGAATAATAGTCATTCCACCAGCCTTCATTACCAGAATCACGAGGGCTACTATTCAACACAGCCTTCATTGTTGCCTTGTACCTTGCTAGCTTGATTAGTATAGCCTTCATTGCTATACTTTATCGTCGAAATGTCTGAATCTAATTCGTTCCAAAGCTTTGACCAAATGGAAGACTCTATAGTGCATCAAGGAAGAGGAGATCTCTAAAATATACAACCTTCCTATCGCTAAAATCAAAAGAATTACTTGAAATGGTCTCAATTTGTGAAGACCTATTTGAAAGGGAAAGGAAAAATGAATCACCTCCTGGAGATTGTACCAAAAAAATGAGATCATAATTTTTAGGCATGGGATGAAGTGGAATCCATGATTATGTCATGGTTTTGGAATTCCATGAATCCAGAAATTAGTGATACTTTCATGTTCCTATCTACTGCAAAGGATATATGGGATGCCACCAAGCAAACCTTCTCAAAAACTTGAGATGTTGCCCAAACCTTCGAAATTAAGGTCAAAGTGGGAAGCACAAAACAAGGAAGCAAGATCGTGACTGAATATGCCACTCTCCTTCAAGGCTTATGGAAAGAACTTGATCACTATAGATGTATAGAGACCAAGTGTCCAGAAGATGATGCTATCCTAAAAAGCTTTTATTGAGAAAGATGGAGTGTATCACTTTCTTGCAGAGTTAAATACGAAGTTTGACCATATTAGAGTTTAGATCCTTGGCAAAGAGAATACACCTTCACTAAAGGAGACAATCTCTCTCATTCGTGCTGAGGAAAGTTGACGAGGGGTAATGCTAAAATCAAAGACTGTTGATGGTTCAGCAATGATGGCAACCAAAGAGGCGATATGGAAGGAAAGATGTAAGTATTCCTCAAAACCTAAAGACAAAGATGTTTTGAGATTGCAAGAAATAACAAGATACATAAAAGAGATATATTGGAAGTTACATGAAAAACCCATAAGTAAAGAGTGGAATCAAAGAAGTGGCCAAAAGGGGATATCACTAGCTAAAACTACAAGTCAGCCAAACCCAGAAACACAGTCCAATTTCAGAGAGCTCAACAAAGAAGATATTGATAAGTTAAAACAAACTCCTTGTATCCCTTGAAAAACTACTGCATCTTCTTCTCATGCACTTTCAGGTAAGTTTCATATATCTATCAGAGTAAGTATATCTAAAAATCATTTGAAAGATTTATGAATCATTGACTTAGGAGCCACAGATCACATGACACACTCCATTATCCACTTCATCAACTACACTCCTTGCCCAAGTGATACGAAAATCATTATTGTTGATAGTTCTCTTACCACAATAACAGGCCAAGGAGACATACTCTTATCTCCCTCTCTCACTCTCAAAAATGTGTTCCACATAACTCAATTATCCATAAATCTAATCTCCATATACAAAAACTTACCAGTGATCATAATTGCCAAGTCCTATTTAACCCTACCTATTGTTTATTTCACGACCAAGGATCTGGGAAGAATAATGGACTTGCTAAGGAAAAAAATAGATTGTACTACCTAAAAGAGCTGAACAAATCCACTATTATCAATAATGGTTATTCTATGTTATCCCTTTTTAATAAAAAATCTGCTATTACGCTTCATCATTTTAGATTAGTATATCTATCCTTTGATGTCTTAAAAACCATGTATCCAAAACTTTTTTGAGTTCAAAAGTGAATCCTTTCATTGTAAAATCTGAGTTAACAAGCATAAACGAATTTTTTTCCAAACAAAAATGAGAGATGACATACTCCTTTCTACCTTATTTATAGTGATATCTAAGGACCCTAAAAAATCCCCAACATTTCAGGGACACGATAATTTGTATCCTTCTTTGACAACTACACTCAAGTCTCTTCGATTTTTCTCTCAAAAACAAATCCGATGTTAACACTATCGTCCCCATTTTTCACCCCATGATCCAAAACCAATTTAGGGTGAAAATAAAGAATTTCATTCCGACAATGTCAAAGACTACTTTAATCAAACCCTATCCTCCTACTTTTAAAAGGAATGTATCATTCATGAGTCTTCTTAAATTCACACCCCACAATAAAACAGAGTTGTAAAAAGAAAAAATGGTCATCTTCTTGCATCCACCTAGGCACTTCTATTCTACCATAATGTACCCAAATCCTATTGGGGAGAAGCTCTTCTGACTATCACATATCTAATAAACTAACTACCTTCAAAAACCTTCGGACTAAAAACACCAATAGATATCCTGTCTTCTTTTTACCCCGAATTCTAAACCCATAACAACCTTACACCAGAATCTTTAGGTGCACTGCTTTTGTTCATATTCACAGCCAAAATAGAAAAAAAAATAGATCCAAAAGCACTCAAATGTATCTTTGTCAGATATTCATCCACCCAAAGAGGCTATAAATGTATGACCACACCACCAAGAAAACTCTCGTATTTGTTGGTATCACTTTTGACGAATAAAAACCCTATTTCACAAACCTCATCTTCAAGGGAGACTGAAACTGAGGAAGATGAGGAAAGTGAGCTTCCCCACTTGACCTTTCAGCTCCACCTCAAATCGATCCACCTAAACCTGAAAACAAAGCTAAGGAAATTGTGTACAAAGCTATTATGAATACCATGAAGTTTGGAAAGATATATTCCAGGCGCACAAATCCAAACTATACTCCAGAGCAAATCCAAGAATCTGAACCATCTCCTGAAATTGAGATAAATACAAATTCAAGTAAAAAACCTTCAATGTACTCCATAACTAATTTTGTATCCTTCAACAATTTTTCACATTCACAAAAGAATTTCTTGGTTATACTAAATGATATTCATATTACTAATAATATTTTGAGGCCTTATCTGATGAGAATTAAAAAAGTGCTATGAAAGATGAAATGCAGGCCTTAGAGAAGAACAATACCTGGGAGATCATTGACCTAACAGTAAGAAAAAGACCAATCGACTGCAAATGGGTATTCTCTATAAAATACAAAGCATATGGTATACTGGAAAGGTACAAGGCAAACTGGTAGCAAAAGAGTACACTCAGATGTACGACATTGACTACCAAAAAACTTTTGCACCAGTGGCCAAGATGAATACCGTGAGATTCTTGCTCTCACTAGCAGCTAATTATAATTGCCATCAGGAACAATTGGATGTTAAAAATGCATTCCTACATGGGGACTTAGAGGAATAAATATTTATGGAGATTCCACCAGGATTTAAGAATAAGTTTGAGGGTGACAAAGTGTGTAGGTTAAAAAAAGCCTTATATGGGCTAAAACGGTCACCTAGAGCTTGGTTTGAAAGATTTTCAAAAGCCATGCTACTCAATGGATATCGACAGAGTCAAGGGGACCATACAATATTCTTCAAGCACTCGAACTCAAGAGGAGTCACAATTTTGTTAGTTTTTGTGGATGATATCATATTGACTGGGAATGATGAAAGGAGAAAGTAATTCTAAGAAAATATCTTATCAAGGAATTTGAGATCAAAGAACTTGGTAGGTTGAAATATTTTCTTGGAATTGAAATGACCCACTCTAGCAAAATAATCTTCATTTCATAACATAAATACATTACGGATCTTCTTAAAGAAATAGGTAAACTAGCTTGTAAACCAACTTCAACACCAGTAGAACCAATTCTCAAATTGAGAGAAGCTAAAGAGGATCCAAACGTAGATATGGGAGCTTACCAGAGACTTGTGAAAAAATTGATCTACCTTTCCCACACCATAACAGATATAACCTTTTTTGTAAGCATGATCAGCCAGTTCATGCAAAATCCAAAGAAGACTCACATGCAAGCACTAGATAGAATATTGCACTACCTTAAGGGGAATCCAGAAAAATGGATTCTCTTCAGAAGAGAATGTGGAATTGATGCAGGACATATATGAAAATATGATTTAATAAGGATTTTGCACGCTTGATAATTAAGAGCGAGTTAATTAAAGCTTGATGATGAATTAAACAATGAATTAAAACACAAAGAGCAGTAAACACTAGCTTAGGCAAAGCTACTTGCGTGAAGTAAAAGCCACAAAACGATCAATTACTCTTAACGTTGCATACATGATGGGTTTCAACAAGATATCCCTAGTCTAACAATAAGAGTAGTGCCATGAAAGATCATTCACAACAATACTACTAAATACTAGGTTTTAGCGGAGCATTGCAAGATTTTACATGAATCAATCAAAACCACAAGGATCAACGAAGAAAGGATGAGAGAAGGAAAGAGTTCACCCTTGCTGCGATTAGACCTTCCCGCAAGTTTGGACAGCAGTTGATGGCTGCAGAAACCTTTGGACAGCCCTTGTCTTTGCTCAGAAATCGTCGGGCAGCGAATGGAGACTCCTCCAAGCAGTTGGACAGCTGGGGGCCTATAGACAGCACATGAATTGGGGTTGACAGCAATTGGGAACCAATCGGAACAGCAGTTTGCTGATTTAAGGAACTCTAGGCAGCAGGAAACACCTCTCGGGAATGCAAGGTTGACCTGCTGTAATCCTTAGACAGCAGTAGGGGCTCTCCAAAGAGAAGAAGTCTTGAGGAAGAGGCTTCTGAAAGGGGCGGCTAGGGCTGTTATAGGTTTTTTTTTTTTTTTTCTTTTTTTATTAAACCTGAAAATAAATTCCAGATTTAATTGAGAGTAACCGGGTTTTGTAATTTGAACTCAAAACATTGGGAGGGAAAGGAAAACTCATTCCTAATTGAGGAGTTGATTGGAGTAATTAGGGGGAAGGGGATTTAATGTGGTGAGAGAGAGGGGGTGGGTAGACCATGGGGCCGGCTGCTATAGAGAGAGATGGAAAGGGGTTGAGAAAAAGGAAAGCTTCCTATTTAGAGAATTTGGGAATTATGAAAGGTTTTAAATCAATCCTATTTAATTTAAAATTAAATAGAATTAGATTAGGAAACTTTCCTAAAATATGATTTCATAATTTAGGCAAGGTTTCAAACTCAAATTAATTTGAATTTTAAATTTGAAATACTTGCCCAAATAAGAAAACCCAAATTGAAAGAAAGGCTTGCTTGAATTGAAAATCCAAAGATGGAAGGTACTTAGGAGGAGGCTGACGGCTTGGATGTGTGGAGGCGGTGGTAGGAGGTGGTGAGGAGTAGACGTGGTGGTTTGAGGGGCCGACGGTGGTGGGAGGCTGGCTTGGCTTGGTGGTGGGTCTGCGGTTGCTAGGGGAAGAAGGGAAAGATAGGGAAAACCAAGAGCGCCCGAAGGCCACTATTGGGTACTACGCTTGCCTCTCCTAGGCTCTTCCACAACTCTCTCAAACTCTCAAACACAAGAGAACACAAATGCAGGAATTTTTTTTCTTTCAATCATTCATTAACCTCTCCAAAGGAAGAGGATGGCTTTAAATAGCCAAATACATGAAGGAAAATAACAAAGACATTATTGCCCCTAGGGCATACATAAGACAAAGCCCTCAAGTGAGGATAGAAAGGGAAAAAGAATAATAACAAATCAAATACATAAAATAGATCAAAATAAATAGGAACAATCGTAGCCGTAGATCTCTGATGTCCTCATCAGGAATAAAACTTAGAAATATATACTGATGCAGATTATGCGGGACTACCAATAAATAGATGATCTACCTCAAGATACTATACATTCTTTGAAGGAAACCATATTACATGGAGGAGCGAGAAATAGAATATGGTGGCAAGGTCTAGTACAGAAGTAGAGTTCAGAGCAATGGCCTTAGGAATATGTGAAAAACTATGGATCAAGATGATTTTAGAAGACCTAAGGATCAAATGGGAAGAACCAATGAAGCTAGACGGTGACAACAAATCAGCAATCAGTATAGCTCACAATCTGGTTCAGCATGACAAAACCAAGCATATAGAAGTGGATAGACATTTCATAAACGAGAGATTGGCTAGTGATCTTATATATATCTACCAGGTCTCATCAAAAGATCAGCTTGCAAACATTTGTAATAAGAAACTTGATAACTCTACCTTTTTGGGATTGATTGCTAAGCTAGGAATGACAAATATGTATTCCCCAGCTTAAGGGAGAGTGTTAAATCTCAGTCGTCCCTTGATCCTTGATCCCATGGCTAGCATGGGGATCCGTGTAATGGCCCGGCCCGAATACTCAAACAAACGAGACGGGAACGAACAGTCGGACGTTTATGACATTACTTCTAAATTCAAACACAATTTACCATCTACATTCCAATTAAAACTGAATAGTCGCTAACTTCTATTTTCATCAAACTAATACATTCTTCACATCTTAATATTTACATAAACTAGATATTATCTACTTTCATTTGAGTGTTGTCTTCTATAGACATACTCATCACTTTCATCCATTTTCACTTATCAGAAGACTTACCTAAAAATGTTAATTTAATATAATGAGTTTACTAAGTAAACTCAGTGAGCAATCACACCTATAAATTAATAATTTTACATATATAAACGAAACATATTCATTGGGCTTTCTTTTACATTTACATATAACCATATATATCATTTCTATCTTTCAAATAACGTAAATTCTTTATTTATCATTATTAAATAACATATTCATTTATTTGTATTTATCAAATAATATATTCTTTTTCTCTTTTCATTTAGTACAAGAGTACCATCTAAATGTACTAATAAAGGTACAACAATTGTTCCATTTTTATTTTCCTTTTAATTTTCATTTAATGTACACAGGTACGTTGCTTACCCAGCCAATACCATACGGGAGTGAACTCTTGTAATTTGCATGCATGCACATTTTCCATATTTTAATGTTTCCATTTCAATTAAATCATCATTTATTTAATTCCATTTTTTCCTTTATATTTATAATAGTCGGTAAAAATAATTTATTCATATACATATTCATCAATAATTCAATCAGTCACAGATTGGTTGCATATTTATCATTGAACTATATCAAGTAATTTAGGTATGTCACAATTTTCTATAGTGATAATGTAGCAAATATGTCACGTTTCAATCTCTTTTTATTTATACTATGAACATTCAATCAATATAATGTCATAATCATACAATAATTGTATTAAATAAAAGAATTTGAAATAACATAAAAAAATTCTAACATTGCTATAATACAACTAAAATTACCTACTTTGAATATTTCGGCTTCACCTTTCAAATCTTGAGATAATCTTCCTTATTACCACCTCAAATTCCTTGGGAAACCCTTTATTAGCTTCAGTACTTCACCTTCATGCACTGGGTTAATCCAATCTTCCTCTATTCCAAAATAATTTTAAATTGACATTAATATTACTAAATGATTATTACAAGCTAGCAGCCATCAAGATATTATCGTATTTATTGCCTCTTCAAGAGTAACTTCAAAAGTCAGTCAATCATAAAACTAATATATTTCCATAACTCCATTATACTGCTAAATAAATTTCCTAAAGAAAAAGAAAAAATATTTTTACCTCAAAAATTTTCCTTCCTTCGAAGTCGCATCAAGTTTACTTCTCTTGGATTTTCTCTATCAACAATAACATTGTTATTTCTTCAATTAGATGGATGAGAATATTAATTTCTTATCTAAATCAAATTTAAATTGAAAATTTTTTTAAGCACTTACTCTATCTTTCACCGTCGAAGAATAAAAGAAGCTCCAGAAGAAAAGTCCTCAAATTATTCCCTTACCTCTCTCAAATTCTTCCTCTGAAATCAAATGAACCATGGATTCACTTCTTAGGTTTAAGTCATGAAGGAATTTCACACAAAATGAATGAAAATTGAAAATAACATACCTTCCTTCTCCTTCTTCTTCCTCTCCACTAAATCCTCTCGTCTACTATTTTCAGTCTATTTCCTTCCACTGGAGAGTAAAACAAAGATATCTTGCATGAGTCGTTCGTTTTCAATCCTGTATGCGTTTCTTCGCTCGGGATCGAAAACTGGCCCTTCCAGCCCCACCTGCGATCTGCCTGGGTCCACCTCTCTGTTTCTTCCGCTATATTAGGTAGCTCGTGGGAGGGGAGTGTTAAATCCCAGCCATCCCTTGACCCTTAATCCCATGGCCAACATGGGGATCCGTTGGAGGATCACCTGGATCATGCCAATCTCATTCCATATTTGGATTGTTGATTTAGGAAGGATTATATTAGGGCAATTATGAATGATTTTGTAATTATTTATTTCTTCATTAAGACATCTTGTATATATCTATAAATAGGGATAATTTTGTGCAATAAAATTAAGCTTTTCCCTGACTAATTTTTTGAATATACAACAACAACAACAACATCAAGCCTTTATCCCACTATGTGGGGCCGGCTACATGAATCCTTTTTTCTCCATTGTGTCCTGTTAAAAGTCAAATTCCCGTTTAAATCTAATAAAGAAAGATCATTTCTAATATTTTCTAACCAAGTCTTTTTAGGTCTACCTCTACCTTTCTTAACATAAGTCAAATCTAAGACCTCTACTTTCCTAACCGGGTCATCGGGAGGCCACCGTTTTATGTGACCAAACTATCTAAGGCGACTCTCTCTAATCTTATCTTCCACTGGAGCTACTCCAACCTTTTCACGAATATGCTCATTTCGTATCCTATCTCTAAGGGTAAAGCCACTCATCCACCTGAGCATCCTCATCTCTGCAACAATTAACTTAGAATTATGCTTCTCCTTTAATGGCCAACATTCGGCACCATAAAGCATTGCAGGTCTCACCACCATCTTATAGAATTTTCCATTAAGTTTGAGGGGTACTTTTCTATCACACAATTAGTCCGATGCATTCCTCCACTTCAACCATCCAACTTGAATTCTGCCGATATTATCCCCATCTATTTCACCATCACTCTGAACAATAGATCCAAGATATCTAAAATGTGTACTCTTATTAATGACTTGATCGCCCAAAGTCACCATTCCCTCACTAGGTCTATTATTACTAAAATTACACTCCATATATTCCGTTTTAGATCTACTCAAGCGAAAACCTTTAGACTCTAAGGTTGACCTCCACAATTCTAGTTTACCATCAACTCCCTCTCTAGTCTTATCAACAAGAAAATATCATCAGCAAAAAGCATACACCAAGGTACATCCTCTTGCAAATGTCTAGTGAGAACATCCATGACTAAAGCAAAAAGATATGGGCTTAAGGCTGATCCTTGATGTAATCCAACCGAAATAGGGAAATACTTGGTCAAACCACCTTGTGTTTGAACACAAGTAATAGCTCCTGCATACATATCTTTAATGATTTGAATATAAGCGTTATTAACTCCTTTCTTTTCAAGAACTCTCCAGAGCACTTCTCTTGGAACTTTATCATATGCTTTTTCTAAATCAATAAAAATCATATATAAATCCTCCTTATTCTCTCTATATTTCTCCATCAGACCTATTAATAAATGTATGGCTTCCATAGTAGACCTACCCAGCATGAATCCAAACTGATTTTTGAGAAACATTAGTATCACGCCGCAACCTATGCTTCATAACTCGTTCCCATAGTTTTAAAGTATGACACATTAACTTAATTCCTCTATAATTCGCACAATCTTGTGCATCACCTTTATTCTTAAAAATAGGGATTAACACACTCATTCTCCACTCATCTGGCATCTTTTAGTCTTCAAAACAGTATTAAAAAGTTTAGTAAGCCAAGAAATTACTTCATCTCATAAGCATTTCCACACCTCTATAAGAATATCATCAGGCCCAACAGCTTTTCCACCCTTCATTTTCTTTAAAGCCTCTCTAACTTCGGTTTTACTAATATGCCGATAAAAACAAAAATCTTTATTTTCATTTAGGGTGCTAAGGTCACTATAGTCAATTTTATTTTCATATTTTTCATTAAAATGTTTAGCAAAATATCTCATCTACCTTTGTTGAATATCATCTTCTAAAAAAGTACTTTTTGATCTTTATCCTTAATACACTTCACTTGAACTAAATCCTTACTACTCATATCTCTTTGTTTGGCTAACTATATATAATTATATATATATTTTCTTTCTCCATCCTTAGTATCTAATCTATTATATATAAACACTAAAAAGCTAAAATTTTTGCATCGAATATTGCTTTCTTAGATTCCTTACGTGCCTCTTTATATATTTTTTATTATCAGAATTTTTACGATTAAACTAATTTTTATAACAAATCTTCTTATTTTTTTTTTAACTTTTCTTGCACATTTGGATTCCACCACCAACTATTTTTACTATTAGGAGCTTTTCCCTTTGAAACTCCAAGCATATCTTTTGCAATATTCTTAATATCACTAGCCACTTTTTTTCACATAACATTAGCAT